>CAKKTE020000090.1:77500-777500 GCA_920105625.2 Clusia tigrina
GGCAGAGCTGGGAACAGGTCCGCGCTGCCTTCTCACCTAATCGCCGAAAGTGCTCCTTGAACGTCAGTCTTGCGTCAATCCAGACGCCTAGGTATTTGAGATGTGGAGTCGTGGTAATGGTGCAGTCACCAACCCTTATCTCCACCACCTCTTGTACCTTTCGACCTGACACAAGGATAGCCTCCGTTTTGTGTTCTGCCAGCTTCAGTCCAACATCCGCCAGCCATCTTCCAACAGTGGCCACTGTGTGATTGGCCTCTGCTATTACCTCCTCCAGGTGTTTCGCCGTGATCACTAGCGCTATGTCGTCCGCATATCCGATTATTTAACGTAATCGGGCACCCGTATGCGGAGAATGCCATCGTACATAACGTTCCAGAGAAGTGGCCCCAGTACAGACCCCTGGGGAACTCCGCCGGTGATCTTGTACGTTTCTACACCTCTATCGGACTCGTATAATAGCATCCTGTCGCTAAAATAACTAGTGATGATTCGCCTTAGATAGATGGGAACTTTGAACTCTGCCAGCGCTTCTGCTATGCGCGCCCAGCTGGCCGAGTTAAAAGCGTTCTTGACGTCGAGGGTGACCACGAGGCAATACCTCTTGGCACCCCCTTTCCATCTCTGGCCCTGAATCGCCTCCTTCGCCGTTTGGACGAGTTCGTCAATGGCGTCCACGGTGGATCTGGCCTTTCGGAAGCCATATTGGCGCCTCGCCAGTCCTCCAGCATCCACTATCGCCTCGTCGATCCGGTCGCATATAATCCGCTCCAGGACCTTCCCTGCTGTGTCCAACATGCACAGGGGACGGTAGGCCGATGGGTCCTCTGCTGGCTTATCGGCTTTAGGTATCAATACCAACCGCTGCCTTTTCCACCGTTTCGGGAAGACTCCTTCCTTAAGACAGGCGTCGTAAAGTGACCTCAGTGTTTCTGGGTGTAGTGCAGCTGCGGTTTTCAGCACTCGGTTGGGAATTCCATCTGGGCCAGGTGCCTTCTGGTCCCCAAATTTTCCAACCGCCCGCAACACCTCCTCTGTCATTACACTGGGTACTTCTTCGCCCAGCTCGGGAGAGAACTGATCAGGCACATAATTTTGCACTGGGAAGAGCTCTCCCACAATGCGTTTGAGCAAGTTTGGGCAGCTTGGGGCTGGCTGCCTGTGGCAGGGGAGCTTTTTCATCACGAGCCTATATGTATGTATGTATGTATGTAACTTGCCGGTTCGTTGAGTGATTCGGACGCGTGTCGGGTTGCTCCGTGAAGTTTTCTAAAAAGTGTAAAAATTACTATTTAATAAAACGTTAAAACTTGTGCGTACCTGTAGTGATTTCCGCCCCGTTGACTGCTGGTCCAGGGGTCGGTATTCCTGGTGGTAACCAATCACGGTCTTGCTCAGGCGCTAAAAGTGAAATTTTATTAACGGTTAAAGGTTTTTATTTATATACATATTACCTTAATTAACTCAAAAGAGAGACCTGCAAATAAATAAAATAAAAATAAAAAAATAACAGCATATGCTTCACAGCAGCTGTCTCATTGATATAAACAGTTCAATCTATTACTTTGTAAATCTCAGTATAGTTGGTTTGTGTATGCACTAAGTCTTTTTTGCTTAAGCCCCCCCTACACTTAGTAGTATGAGTGTTATCCGCTCCCCCAAAGGGGGCTCCAAAAATGTTAACCCACAAGCGGAAACCCGCGCCAAAAATACTGATTGTGATCAGTGCAGTACCGTAGAACCAGGAAAAAATAGAAGCGAAGGTTATCGAGGCGAAAACATCACTGGTATGGTGGCTTCAACGAGCCTTAAACTCCCACAATTGGGAGTGGAGGCATCTGGAATATGGCAGAAAGCAAACTCGAAGACGAATAGATCTAGCCCAGGCGCAACATCGCGTCCCACTCCAAAACAATCCAAATTGGATAACTACTGGCTCGGAACACCTTCTTTAAAGAGCTCGAATAGATTCGCTGCACTAGACCAAGAAGAGGCACGTCAAGATGCAACAACTGACGTCCGGAGAGAACCAAAACCTCCACCTATTTTTGTTTCAGGCGTGAGTAATATAATTCCCCTAAAAGAATTACTTGAAGTAATTGCTAAGAAAGAATATGAACTCAGAGTTATAAATGGAGACGTTGTCAAAATACAACCAAAGTCGTCTGAAAAATACTCAGCCATTACAAAGGCTCTAACCGAAAAGAACACTGAGTTTCATACTTTTAAATTGAATCAGGAAAGAGACTTTAACGTAGTACTAAGGGGTATGCACTGTTCAACCCCAATCGACGAAATAAGAGAAGCAATTGAGGAGTTAGGTTATACAGTTGTTAATGTTTGTAATATTAGGCAAAGAACTACAAAAAAAACCGCTTCCTATGTTTTACATCAGTCTGAAGCAATGCAGCAATAACAAAGGCATATACGAATGTAATGCACTTTTAAACACACGAATAAAAATTGAGCCACCTAGGAAGAAACATGAGATTCCTCAATGTGTCCGATGCCAACGTTACGGACACACCAAGCGATACTGTAACCGTAGCCCACGATGCGTTAAATGTACAGGTAACCACCTTACTTCCGAATGTTCCCGCAAACTCGTCGCACAAGACGTTCGATGTGTGCTCTGCGAAGGCAATCATCCCGCTAATTATAAAGGTTGCACTGTCTATAAGGAGCTGCAACAAAAGTCGTTCCCAGCACTCAGGAACAGAGAAGCGAGGAACATTAACCAGGAAGCGCCTCAAAGATCCGCTCCACGAACAACAACGTCGTATGCAAATGTTGTACGTAACAATACTCCGGTAGAAACCAATACGAACCTAACCACTCCGCTCAACAATCCAAATACTCAACTGAATGAGGATATGACCGAGCTAAAAACCATGCTTAAAGCATTGATGGGTCAAGTGAGTACTCTACTTAATCTACTAACCACAGTCGTAGCAAATATGTCGAAATGAATAAATTATTAAAAATCGCAGTCTGGAATGCCAATGGGCTCAGTCGTCATATCCATGAAATATCAGCTTTCTTAGCAGACAAAAATATTGACATTATGTTGATATCTGAAACCCATTTCACTGAAAAAAGTTACGCAAAAATTCCGCAATATGACCTATACTCCACAATCCACCCAGCTGGCACTGCGCGTGGGGGAACTGCTGTAATTATTCGCAACAGTATTGCACACGTGGAGCACGAATGTTATAAAAAGAAATACCTGCAATCAACGGTTATAAAAATTGATGATTATAAAGGCCCCATAACAATTGCAGCGGTATATTGCCCTCCCAACCATCCAGTTAGCTGCGAACAGTTCCAAGAATTTTATAACTCCCTAGGATCAAGATTCATCGCTGGGGGTGATTATAATGCTAAGCATCCACAATGGGGGGTCTAGAATAACAACTCCTAGAGGCCGTAACCTATATAAAGCTATGCAACAAAACAGCCTGTCCCACCTATCAACGGGTGAGCCAACCTACTGGCCAACGGACAGAAACAAGCTTCCAGACGTTATCGACTTTTTTGTATCCAAAGGTGTACCAAAAACAAACACTTCCATGGAATCGTGCCTGGACCTGTCATCAGATCACTCACCGATAGTTCTAACAATTAGCTGTGAGGCTCAGATCAGAGCAAGAACAATCTGTCTGCACAACAAAAGCACAAATTGGGAGCTGTTTAGACAAAGCATTATCGAGACTCTAGTCACCAATATTCCTTTAAAAAACAAAACAAATATAGACGATGCAGTAGAACTTTTGAACTCAGCCATTCAGCATGCTGCATGGACTTCCACATTGGAGCCCAGCTGTATAAGTAATTATCGTGATGTAAGCCAGGTTGTAAAGGAGCAACTAAAAGAAAAGCGGAGACTGCGTCGAATTTGGCAAATGACCAGAAGCCCCTATGACAAAAACCGGTTCAATTGCGCTACAAAGCAACTCAAAAACGCCCTACGGTCAACAAAAAATTCAGAAATACAAAGCTATCTCAGCAGCTTGTCACCTTCACAGGCTTCAGGTTATTCTCTATGGAAAGCTACAAAAAAACTAAATCAACCAACATCACATGTGCCACCCATAAAAACGAAAGATGGCGGATGGGCCAGATCTGACAAGGAAAAAGCACAGTCATTTGCTCTTCATTTATTAGAAGTATTTGCGCCGTTTCCAAGCAAATATCCACAAGAAGACATAAAAATAGCTGAATTACTTGATGCCCCATACCAAATGGATATTCCGATCCAGCATTTTAAACTAAAAGAAATTAGAGGGATTATCAAGAATACGCTAAAAGACAAAAAATCGCCGGGATTTGACCTTATTACGAGCAGAATCCTAAAGGAGCTACCAGATTGCGGCTATAAATTTATTGCACAACTATTCAATGCGATTATCCGATGTGACCACTTCCCAAGCCAATGGAAAGTGGCTCAAATTATCCTTGTTCCCAAACCTGGGAAACCGGCAGAAGTGGTCACTTCATATAGACCAATTAGCTTGCTTCCGATACTTTCCAAAATGTTTGAGAAACTTCTTTTGAAGCGACTCCTCCCAATCATCGAGTCAAAACAACTAATACCTTCCCATCAATTTGGATTCCGAAAGCATCATGCTACGATAGAACAAATAAATCGAGTATATGCATTTGCACAGAATGCACTAGAAAATAGAGAATACTGTTCAGCTGCATTCCTGGATATCACCCAAGCATTCGACAAGGTGTGGCACCAAGGGTTACTGTACAAATTGAAAATGCATTTACCCTATCACTACTTTGCCATATTAAAGTCCTACTTAGAAAGCAGATTCTTCATGGTCAAAGTTAACAGCGACGTAACTTCCCTCCATCCAATCAAAGCTGGTGTTCCACAAGGGAGCGTTTTGGGACCTGTGCTCTACACACTATTCACGGCTGACCTGCCGCTGACTGTTACCACATATACCGCAACTTTTGCAGATGATACTGTTGTAATGGCCTGCAACAAAAACCCCGTGTTAGCCTCGAAGCATTTGCAGGAGAACCTGAACCAAATTGACTTATGGCTAGACAAGTGGCGAATAAAAGCAAATGCAATAAAATCAGTGCAAACGACTTTTACCCTACGTGCAGGTTCTTGCCCTCCAGTGACACTAAGTAACTCCCAATTGCCACAAGCAGACCATGCAAAATACCTTGGGGTGCACCTGGATCGGCGGCTTACGTGGCGCTATCACATCTTCTCCAAACGGAAACAACTTGGAATAACGCTTAGGTCTTTGTTCTGGCTACTTGGACGAAGGTCAGCCCTAACACTTGGAAATAAAGTCCTGATATATAAGGTAATACTGAAGCCCATATGGACTTATGGTATTCAAATTTGGGGATCAGCATCCAAGTCAAACCTGGACATTCTACAACGATTCCAATCAAAAGTCATACGACTGTGTGCTAATGCACCTTGGTATGTCAGCAACGACATCATCGGGATCTAAACATCCCAAAAGTAAATGATGAAATCATGAAATATAGCCACTCATATCGCAAACGTCTTAGAGTCCATCCTAACAACCTAGCGGTAGAATTGATAACCAGCGATACCAGCGCGCGAAGACTAAAAAAATATGTACCATCGGACTTACCATTCAGATTTACCACCTAAGATCAAATTAGAAATAAAAAAAAAAAAAAAAAAATAATATTAAAAAATAATAATAATAAGGAATGAATGAAATTAATATATATAGAATCTAACTTTGTTAAATTAATGTACCTAATGTATTGAATGTTACTGAAAATTCATACACATGTTTATAACCAAATATAATATAAGTAGTACTGAATGTCCAGCTGGACAGATTGTAGTTAAATAAATGGAGATAAAAAAAAAAAAAAAAAAAAAGTATGTATGGTTTGATATAGCACTAAGAAGTCCAAATCTATTATTCCCCAGAGAAAAATCTGAGTTGCCTTTTGGCGACGCCCATCACCTTTTGTGGACTTATCTTTCTTTTGAGATTAGTATAGCGGTCAATACCAGTCTGCATGACCCCCACTTTTTTTACTTTCTTTACCTCACTGTTTGTTGCCGCCTGCAGAGACGTTGTTGCTGGACTCCTTACTGCTGCTGACGCTATGCTGGGCTGCATTGAATTCGCTGTTATTTGAAAGAAAGTCATCGCGCTGTTTCCTATAGCGACAGTTACTGGGATTGTGTTTTCTTTTGAGGTCGCTGCTGCTGCCGACGCTGCTACGGGCATACATGTTGACTCTGATAATGGCATTGTTGTTGTCGACAATTTGCTGTATTGTCTTGTTGTTGTGTTGTTGTGTGGTGCAACCGTGCACTGAGTGCCGACGCTCTCTATGAGGTGAGTGCCGACGCACTCATAGCTTTGTGTATTTGTTTGTATTTATATTTTGTTGTTTACTTTTTGGATTATCTTTATATTTAAATTGTTAAACGAGCTGTTGTTGGAAATGTCTCGATTATTTTGATTTAATTGACTATTTGGCGTGCTAATATTAGTATTACAAAACTATTTAAGGTATATGTAAGTCAAATACGGACACATCCGAACTCAATGATAGCTTTCACTTTTGAGAAGGGTATTAATAATATTAATATTAAACAGCCATGATGATGGTGAGTTCTATAAGGTCGTTTAATTGGCGAATCAATGTGCATTTGTATAATCCAATGGTGCCCAAGCCGTATACACTTGGAGCACATTTGGTTTTGTAAATGCACTTAGTCATAGGGTGTGTGTTCTGATACACAACCACAGCACTCTGCACTAAGCAATACGAAATACACAAACAATTTTGTCTTTTTGGCTTCATATGGTTCTTCCTTGCCTATACCAAAGTGTGAAGCAACAACACTTTCGAATGTTTTGTTGGTACACATTGACGACAGTGAAATTCATCGTAATTTTGTTGTTGTTTAACGCCTGATATCGTTTAAAAAAAAGTTTGCAGCTTTCGATTCAGAAGCACTTAGAAAAATCGGTGACTGTTTAAGGTTTCAAATTTAAACTATTTAACTTAGCAAAATGAATAACATATCTTCAAAAGATAACTGGGAAAGGATTGGTTTTTTTCTCATAATTTTAAGGCCGAAGCATAATGCATAACATGCTTTCAAATGATACAGACGAACACAAAGCACCACATTGAAAGCATTTTCAAACATTTCATGCAGATTACGTTGCTGATAAGATAGCACATGCACCAAATAAATATCCTTTACTTCACAAATAAATTTTAAGTTCTATGTTTGGTAGCACATAATATATTTGTGAATGTGCTTTTTCAAATTTAAAATTAATAAAAAACAGTCACAGAAGTAGAATAAGCAACCAACATTTGGAGGCCTTATTAAAATTGTCTATAACTGACGTTAACATAAATTTTCATGATTTATTACAAAGATCGTGGAGGATTTAAATGAAATTTGTGTTATTCAGTTGGTTTCTTCATTACACATAATTTTTCAGAAAATATAATTTACATGTTTGCCCAATGTACGTATTCAAATCACTTTTTCCTTTTTAATGATAAACTTTAAATGTATTGGTGTTTGCACTTCCATAAGAAACTTTTGGGCATCCCTGGTATAAACATTTATGAATAGTTCAGTTGCATAAACTTTGAATGTATCAATTTAGATAATCTTTTTTCTTAATATTAAAGAAAGGAGAGCCATGTTTATTTAATATGCTTTTGATTAATTTTGCGATAGCTAAATCTCAAATTTTATATGGTACTTTAGCTCTCAGATTCAATCAGGTGGCCTAGCGTCTTCCAGGCTGAAATTCAAGCAATCTCAATCTGCGTAAGGACAAATCTGAAAAGATGTATCAAGGGCGCACACATAGCTATCTATTCAGATAGTCAAGCTGCATACAGGCATTAGCTTGCTATTCTTTAGAATCGAAACTGGTGGAAAAATGCTTCAACAACCTACAAACTTTAGGTGCAATAAATAAAGTTGCAATTTGCTGGGTCCCGGGGCACTCGGGGATCGAAGGCAATGAAATTGCTGATTGCTGACCGGCTCCGCAGCAAGCCTCATAGGTCCGGAGCCATACTGTGGTATCAACTGGGCGGAGGTTTAATCCAGGGTAGATACCTGGGAACATAGTGTCAGAATGTCACATTGGGAAGGGATAGAGGGACTTCGCCAAGCCAAAAGACTGGTAAGGTCATTCACCTGCAATCAAGAACTGCGCAATATGTGCAAGGCAGACATAGGAAAAATAGTAGGTTTCCTATCAGGTCGTTACTACCTGACTAAAATCCACATTCTTGATGATACAGAGTGCCGGGTCTGTCTAGAAGAAGAGGAAAGCGCAGAGCACATACTGTGCAACTGCATTGTATTGGCAAGAAATAGAAACAACATATTCCACCGCCACCAGCTGGCTCTAAAAGAAATAAAGAATGCTCCCGTTATGGACATTCTCAAATTCATCCATAAAGCGGAAAATATAATGAAAGAACATCACTTTCAACTACTTCCTTTCTTTAGAGAAGGAACATCTAGGAAGAAAAGAACCCGATAACTTTAATTGTGACGCTTTGACATCACCAAACGGACGAAATGCAGGTACTAAACCTATAGAGCATAGTACATCGGACAGCTGTAATCACATGGATCATTAATGACAAATGTAGTATGACACAAAAAATCTTTTAAGACGCAGTGTCGGCCATGGGGCAAACTACTAAAACTAAATTATTATTATTATTCGTAACTATTATTGATAGGAGTGGACCAGTGTTTCAGTGTAAATCAATGTTTCAGTTAGTTGTTTAATAGTGATTTGTACATTCAGAGTTCAAATATAGGAAATTTTGAATAGAATGACGGAGTTAACTGCGCCTGAGCAATTACTGAGAAAGGAGACCCCTGAGGTATTCCATTGCGTAGATGATGGACTCTTGCAAGCATTCTTCCTACCTCATCAAAAGTCTTCATTGAAGTAAAATTGTTGTTATTTATTGTGAAGTACTATTAGCTACCTGATAGATGTCGTCTGGGCCTGTTTAAAATAATTCTGGTTCTCAAGTAATTAGTTTGAAGTAACCAATCATCATAATCTGTAACCATTGCGTTAGGTAAACAGCGATTAAGAGAAATAGGTTTATAAGATTTCTACATTTCATTATCAGATTTCGACTTTTGTGTAGGAACTATTTAGGAATATAACCCTCAATCATTTTATTGGTAAAAGGTAACATTTGATATGTAAATCCTGTTGCTCTACATCGTATCATTGCGTTTGAAATTCTAATTTATAAGCATGACGTTTATTAAAAGACTACTACTCTACTAGTTATGATAAAATTCAATAACTTTCTAAATATATAATATATTAGTCGTAATTTTTTTGCCGTTGTAAACTACATATATTGAATATTAGTGGAATGTTACTGATTACTATAAGCATTTTATAACAAATATTTATTTTAATTCACATATCAGTTCTGCTTCTTCTATCAAGATTTCCATTACGTTTACTAATGTTCTATATATATCACTAAATATACTACCACGATAATTATAAACTATAACACTATCTCCACTACATTTCAATCTTGCCCATCTTGTCTTGCCAATCCTGTTCATTTTATTACTTGCCCATTTTCTTTAAATCATTTTTAAAATTTTTTTTCATATACATATATCTATTTTATATTTCTTTTTATTTATTTTGGGTTTTCAAGAGTTTTAAAATGTATTTATTGAAAATTTGTTATTAATTTTTAAATTTTAAAGCCAGCGGAACCAATCCGAGAGACTGAAGTGTAATTGAAATCCAAATACATACAAAATATAAGACCTCTTTTCCTAAGATAATATTAATAGTAATGCAGTAAAAAGTATTATCATAAGCAAGCAAGCAGTTCCATGAAGATTTTAAATTAGTGAAAATGAAATGTCATAAAACAACCATAATAACTCGAGAAACCAAATAAGTTCGTAAAATAAAAGAAATGGTAAAACTAATATAGCAAACAAATGCCTTTTACTATTCATAGAGTGTAACCAAAGAGTATATATATGTAGAGCCTTTTACTATTAAATAGAGTATAACCAAAGCGTATACATATATAGAGCCTTTTACTATACATAGAGTATGACCAAAGAGTATACATATATAGAGCCTTTTACTATAAAATAGAGTATGACCAAAGAGTATACATATATAGAGCTCGCATGACGAACGAAATTATTGTTGCAAAAATTCACGCATTGCATCTCGCTTCTCCTTGCCGCTCGCTGATTTTTGTAAAATCGCCTTCACTTCCATTTAAAAAAATTTTGAGTGATATGTATACTATTTGGAATGACTTAATTGAAATAGTGGGGTGCAATAAACACACCATATTTGGCTGTACGTAATAATGAAAACATTTAACTGGGAATGTTTTATAAACCGTGCATTATCCTTCTATAAAGAACAAGTATAGATTGCGAGAAAATATGCAAGAGCCACAGAAAGCCATTAAAGACTATCATTGATATACAAAAGAAAATAGAGAATTGATCAAATGAAAGGACAAAGCTTTTACTTATGTTAATGTTAAGGATATGAATATAAATGTCAACCCTAGGTTTGGATATATGTATATAGAAATATAAAAAATGTATACTTATAAATTGAAATTTGGTATAAACTATAGTTAAACCACTTTGTTAGATTGTCATTTTATCTAAGAACATAAAAATACTTGATACGAAACACAATTTTAAGATAAATGGATGAAGAGATGTCGTAATACGAAACACAATTTCAAGATAAATGGATGAAGATATGTAGTAGTCGCTCCCTTGTGTTTTTAACATGAAAATCAATTTATAATCTGTTCCAATGACTATTTTATTTATAGAACTAGTACCATTATTGCCTCACCCACTATAAAACAAAATATAATACAAAACAGTACTATTGTATAAACAACTGGTAAATTTTTAAAAACTGTTTTTGGTATTTGAAATTACATTTAATAAAGTTCTAAGTCTATTTACAAATTAATTTAGAAATCGGCTGTATGAACTAAAAGAATATTACTCTGTTATATTATCCATACTTCTAATTAATTATCCATACTTCTAATGAATGTTTATTATTATATTTGCAATTATTATTAAAGTGAAAACTTACTCCCATCTGGAAAATATATATTTAAAATTTATTTGAACAAGTTCACGAAATCAAATTGTTATGTATCTATAATTCATCTTAGTTAATAGTATACAATTCTTGATCAGCTCAAGTAAACTTGCCTTTAGTTGAATAAATATAGCTGACCAGGAATGAGTTACCTTGTTGTTGGCCATGCACAAATCTATCACATATTTTTATTCTATTATCTTCATTAAAACGCATTATACTAATGTATTGAAATTGATATATGCAGATGTGCATCTGTATATTATTTAATAGTCATAAATACCTGGTTACAAATTTGTTAAGTTGTATCTAAAATAATCAAAATAAATTTGCATAGCTTAAGACTTTGTGCAAAAAGTAATTAGGATGTGCCCAAGTTGAGCAAACTAATCAAAATCAGATACCATATTTTATAATCAGACCAATCAAATATGTTTTCTGATTTTGTTGAATCGTACCTACCTCAGTCGACATTTCAGCTGACTGCGTGGACCTCAGACAGGTGATGGAACGCCAACAGGGTGAAAATCACTATCCCCAGATTCATTCAGTTTTGGATACAAACTTCATCATCATCTAAAGAATCAAGTTTATTATTATTGTATAAGAATTTTGATATTATTACAGATTTTGTAGTATGTACAGAGTGAATGAAAAATATAGTAATAGACGGCAGATTTGAAAAATGGGCGTATAAAGTTGTAATCTTTACTAAAAACTTGGAGCTACAGAACACTCTTAAAATTTCAGTTCAATGTATGTAGTGTATGTATTAGAATTAGTTGTAGTTAATAGTTAGTTTTGAGAAATTGCTTTTACATAAATTAAAATGATTAATAATGTACGGAGTATATATTAATATAAATAGAATCGCACTTGGGGCTTTTCGTTCAACGTCGATAAACAATCTATTTTTCGAGGCAACTGAACAAACTAGCGAAATCAATTCTTCACACAACAATACTGCTCTACTGAGTCTAGTAAAAAGACTGAAGAAAAATGTTAATGTAGCAAAAATTTCTTCAACATTAGCAAGAATTTTAAAAAGTGTTTCAAAAACCGATATTCCAGACTTCCTTCTCACTCACACGAATCAACTACTCCCGCCATGGCATCTAAAACCATCAGCAATCAATACTTCTTTACATAAATTCGTAAAATCCAATACACATCCTTTAGAGTTTCGATCCCTATTCTTTGAGCTAAAGGCACAACTAACATATCACTTCTTTATTTATACAGACGGTTCAAAATCTGAAGAAATTACAAGCTACAGCGTCACTGACGAAACTAAAGTTATTAAATTGGGTGTGCTCCTTAGCTACAGTTCTGTATTTTCAGCCGATATAATTGCGATTTTCGAAGCCAGAAAATATGCCAAATGTACCGATTCCCTTTCCTCCCTTCACGACGTATCTAATTCACAGAACAATGAATTTCATGCTACACACATTAGATCCATTTTGATCGCAAAACACCCAAAAATTACCCTTATTTGGGTTCCAACCCATATTCAAATACAAAGTGATGAATTCGCAGATCACACTGCAAAACACGCTTGCGCTGCTCCTGTGACTTCTACTCCTAACTACAACTTCTCCGACATCAAACACTTCCTGAAAATATACCACACCGGCAAAAATAAGCAGATTTGGAACGTTACCTCGACCTGGTATAAAGACATAAACCCAAACCGAATTTCTCTTGCCGATTATTTATCTCGTACCACAGACACAATCAGCAGACTGGGCAGCATAAAATTACTAAGACTCAGATTAGGTCATTCAAATATTTCTCACGGACACCTGATGAATATTACATCCAAGTCCATATGCAACTACATTATCCAAACTCCTAACAGTATCCTATCACCATTACCTCCGTGAGTATCCAGAACTGAGCCGCTTAAGATATTATATCCTTTTCAGCATGATGATCCCGTACCCCTTCTCTCTAACCCCTCCCCATCAGATATTGATAAAATGTTAAAATTCGGTAATAATTAGGTAATATAAAACATCTAAATTATATTACCTAATTTAATCCAACCTCGTTGACTCACTCCTTTTACCCATAAGAAGCGGAAGGCCATTGTTGCTATTGCTGCTATATTTATAATTAGGTATTAGTTCAGTTAATTCACAAATTTTATTAATAAATAAATAAATAATGCACGAGTAAATGTATATATTAATATAAACACATTTCAAATAATCATATCTAATAGCTTCTCAATATAGTTCTGGCTATCCTCCCTTAATATAATGAAGTACATTCTAAGTTGCCGTTCCTACCTTTAGCATTTTAACTTCGTTCGATTCGCTTGCTTCTACACGCTTAAAAGCGCTAATTTTAAAATCTTCTTGAGAATCCGGATCATCTTAACATACTGGTATTGCGAAACAAAAATATAGAAACATAATCACTTGACAGACTACTTTGAATATCTGTCACCAGATTACCGCTTTAGTATTTACAGGAGTAGTATTCTAGGGTCTATTAATTATTAAAGTGCACGTTTTTCAGATTTCATTCCTATCAATATGCATCTACATTAGGCTTGGGTAGCGGACGACCGAAGGAACTAACTGATCTGTTTCACTGAACTGAACTAATTCAGATAAGTTAAACAAACTAGTTCACTTGCTCACTTATTCATATGGTTCAACCGTTTATTCACTCATATGAGGAGATATACGGATATATACACACATAAATTATCTCGGATTGTGTATGGATATATGATTGAATGATTTGGATACTCTTATTTATAATTTGAAATTGCTTACAGTGAGTGTGACATCAATGAAATATTTTAATAATGGCTCCTCGAAAAAATACAATGCTATATGGGGACATTTTGTTGAGAACGCAGACAAAACAAGCGCCAAGTGCAAGTATTGCTTTCTGCTTCCTTCCACTTCTGAACGAACGAACGAACGAACGAACGAATGAACGATCGATCGAAAGAGTAAATTGAGTCGGAGGGCAAGTGACGTGTTTTAAAAACCATGACATACTGACCGCAACTGAACTATGTGAACGACCTGCTTCAATATGCTCAATGAACGAGAATGAACGGATCAGTCAGCTGAACGACCAAGCATTATACTCACTCGCCCGAGTTACTTTTGACACTTCGCATGACGACTAATTGCAATCTGGTAGGTGACATTTTTCAGTGCAGTTGGGCTGGTTGTACTTTTCATTCCGACAGCGTTGGAATTCCTTTGGCTTCAGCAAGCAAGCTACTGTGTCCACTATGTACAGTATCGTTTGTGGAAGATTCAACTGAAGTAGCCTTCGATAGTTCATTATTATTTCGGCTTTACCTGCAACAAGATAGAAATTATCAATATTTTTCCCTGCGCTTTAATTAAACATTCAACAAGTCGTTTTTTCTAAAGCGGATAGGTTTCTGCCCTCTTTTCATCCTTTCTTTCCACCTGAGCATGGATGAATGATGCGACTTGTTGCTTGTTTTTAGCTTTTAGGAATGAAAGTAGAATTTAGATATACGAGGGCGGATTGATACTGAAGCTACCTAAGTAGGAAAAAAACATTTTTTTTTTTTCAAAAACCATTTATTTCTCAGCATAGTCTCCTTTTACTTCGACACACTTAGTAAGATGATATTCCAACTTTTTTATACCATCTGAATAATACGATTTCGGGAACCCCTCAAAATACGCGTTAGTTTCGGTAATCACTTCTTCGTTTGAGATGAATCTTTTTCCTGCGAGCCATTTTTTCAAGTTTGGAAACAGGAAAAAGTCACTAGGAGCTAAATCTGGTCTATAAGGTGGATGATTAACCAATTCGAAGTGTATTTCACGTAATTTTAGCATCGTATCTAATGCTGTGTGAACCGGTGCGTTGTCTTGAAGAAAGAGCATTTTTTTCTTCTTTAAATGTGGTCGATTTCCTTGATTGCATCAATCAATTGATCCAATAATGCACGATAATACTTTCCTGTGATTGTGGATCCTTTTTCAAGATAATCGATGAGCAATATTCCGTGTGCATCCCAAAATACAGTGGCCATAACCTTGCCAGCCGATTGCACTGCCTTCGCCTTCTTCGGAGCACTTCCACCAGCTTCCACCCATTGTTTCGATCGATTTTTGGTTTCAGGTGTGTAGTGGTGGAGCCACGTTTCATCAACAGTTATTAATCGACGCCAAAAATCAACAGGATTACCCTTTATCATGTCCAAACACCGCTGTGAAGTGGTCTGTCGAACTCGTTTTTGTTCGACACTGAGCAAACGCGGCACCCATCTTGCCGATAGCTCTTTCATATGCAAATGTTCATGCAAAATGTTGAACACACGTTCATATGATATGTTTACCATTTCAACAATCTCACGCAACTTGACTCGGCGATCATTCATAATGATATCGAGGATTTTCTTGATATTTTCTTCAGTAACCACCTCTTTTGGCCTTCCTGTTGATAGTATTGTTGCAGTGCTTGTTCGGCCGCGTTTAAATTCAGCAATCCAATATTTTACCATGTAATCTGACGGAGCAGACTCACCGTAACGTTTATCGAGCTTTTCTTTTGTCTCTTTCGCCGTTTTCCCTTTCAAATAATAGTGTTTAATCACTGCACGAAATTCGCTTTTTCCATTTTTCAAGAAACACAAAAGTTGCTTACTTCAAACGACTACAACAAATAAACTAATCGATGAATTTGGGTGAAATTTTAATAGCTTACGTTTGACAGATCACAATTTAAGAAAAAAAAAAGTTTTTGTGTTTGTGCTGCCATCTAGCGCTAGGTAGGTTCAATATCAATCCACCCTCGTATAGTCGAAAACTCTAAAAACATATTTTGTATTGATACGAGCAGCAGAGATATGATGTCGTATGCGTAAGTATGTACATGCTATTCTTCATATACGACTATATTAGAATGCAATTTATTTATAATTTTTATTTCACCTATTATGAAAATGTACATTGTAGTAATGTTAGTAACTGTTTGTTATCGAAGCAATTTAGTTTTGAAATTTCAGAAATTGTGTATAAATGGTACTATAATGAATATTTTGAATAATAAAAAAACTGTATAATTTTCTCCAAATATTTGTAACACACAAAATGAATTGTGGCCGATCACATTTTTTGTTTGTAGACTATTTTGTAAACCGTATACCATGGGCTATGTTAAAATGGGACCATTTTTCATGAAATCTCGCTTAAGTAAAGGCTCACTCTAATACCCATATACCGCGTGGGAACCACTGAGACTCCAATTTTTTTTTTAAATAACTATTTCATTTGTCAACTGTCTTAAGGGACACTAACTAAGGTCAATAATAATTTACATTTAGAAATAACTTGTCAAAGAAGTGTCTGTATTATTCTTTTATATAATTTTTACTCTTATTACGTAATTGTCTTTCAGATAATTTTTACCAAGCTTAATACTTGGACGATTCCTTCCTCAGTTAGAACAATTGGCTTTATTAGTATTCGTCCAATTCACTGACGTCCGCTCTGCGACGATTACTTGTTAACTCTCGTTGCTAACACGACGCTCACGCTGCTTGCTGCCATTCTCAGGATTCGGCTATGATCACTTTGCCACTATCACTGGTTAACTGATCTATTACTACAATATTTACTTTCAGCTACGCTCACTGTTTCACTGCTGCTGCTACAACGATGTTCACTTGGTCTCTTTCACTTGTTCACTGATCCCAATGTCTCGTGTGCAGACGCTTATATATCTCTTGCACACGAGAACCTCAACCGGCCTCCGAATGCAGCTTCGCATGCCTTCTCGTGTGTGCATTTTTAGGGTCTTCAAGTCTTTCAGCACAGGTGTACTCTTCTACCTAATTTTTTTTTTTTGCGTTCTAGAGTTAGTGTTGTTTAATATCATATTTTACGATTCCTAGGGACTAACGGCGAAGGAGGGGGATGTCATTAAGCGATGAGCCAATGTCAATTCGTGGACCTTCCATAAAGTATGCCTATGTGCTGGCACCCAGTAAACGTGGATGTGGGATTTCTTCATCACACTGTTGAGGGAAAAGCGGCAGTAAAGAACAAGCTTTGATGCAGTGCATACACTAGCAAGGGACTTGATTGCTGCCGAGCTGTCGGAGTAGATATCAATCACTAAGGCATTTAGATGCTTGATATATTGCCATCACCTCTGTCTGGAAAAAGGAAAGATAATTTCAGTCTAGGAGCCATTTATAGATGTCAATTGAATATTTAGTTTTCACCTTAACTTCGAATCATTCCTCTTTGCTAGAAATATGGGTAGATCTAACATAGTCTATAAGAAGAAGGTAGCTTTCATGGAGATAGTACGAAGAGCCGTTTGACCGTTTTAACAGTAGTTGGCCACTAGACGGTCTTACAAAATATTCGACCAACCATTGTTGAGTACAGCCAGGATATAATTTTGGATTGAAGTCACCACCTGGATCCAAGAAATATAGAGCATACGAGCCCCGTACCGTTTCTACAATGTTAGATTTACTATGGAATTTGGGATCCAAGATCAGTCCTAGATTCTTAACATTTTTAATTAAACTAAGTAAGGTCCTATCAAGTTGGTTGGTGTAGGACAAAATGGGGCATTTTATACTTCCTGGCAAGAAAAGAACCATACCCCTCTGTTTTGAAGGTATAGTGAATAGTGAATAATTCAGCCTTGCTGAGAGAGTTTAGAAATACTTGGCGGGTATCGCAAAAGTAATGTCATCCGCATACGACATTATTTTGTACCCGGATTGATCTGGTCTATTTAGCAGTGTATTCAACGTCAGATTTTCCAAATAAGAGGCGATAATATATCACCTTTTGACGTATTCTTTTGAGAATCCTTTTAATTTGAGGATTTCCTTTTGAGGAGGTGACAATACGTAGAGAGCTACCATAGTCTTTTGTGTTTCAATAACTAATCTGAAATTGATATTCCATAATAATTATAGTCCAACATTGCAAAACTTATGGGCTGTCATCATGACCAGGTTTAATCCATGAGTTCTGTTGCCTGAATGTGAAAGTCACATGTGCGCATTTTAATTCATTAATTTTAATCCTCCATGTCCGCAGCCAATGCTCTATTTCATGCAGGTGGGTTTGAAGATTACAAGTTGTTATCCTTGGATCAGTATGTGCGCTTACTATTGCTGGGACATGCTCTATGGTGCCGTGTTTAGTTCTGAATCCAAATTGATGCATGAGCAGAATTTTTTAAATATTTGCTTCTGATTGTATCTGATGAAAGAGAAGTTTTTCTAAGACTTTCGAGATAATTGATGACAAGCTTATTGGTCTATAGGAGGATACAATTGTAGGATCTTTGACAGGTTTCAATATCATAATTATTTCAGATTCCATTCATGATATGCATTATATGCTTGATAGTTCTACAGTCTTTTCGTGAGAGCGCGAGTATAAATGGCGTTTGATTCCTATCGTTGACCTTACATATAACTTGTAATTTTGCAGGTGTTTAAACTGTGCCACCTACCTTTCACTTGCCTTACTCACCTACCTTTCACTTGTCCGTCCGTTTCATTCAATAGTTCTTAAAGAGGTTTCTGTAAGTCGTTTTCTTGTTCAAGTGGTAAATAGACAGCGTTTTTTGCAATCTCATCTGCGATTGCATTCTTTTCTATGCCCTTATGACCAGGTACCCAAAAGATATGCAGTATTCTATTTGCGACTAGCATTTCTATGGCTTCTCTGCTCTGTAGGACATTTCTGGATTGTATACTATATGAGTAAATCGCCTTTATCGCTGCCTAGCTGTCTCAGTATATATGTTTATTTCTGAGTCCTTTCTTGCCTTGGTATAGACTAGCTCTGCGGCTTTCCTAACAACGAAGGCTTGAAAGATACTGCTCTCTTCAGGAGCTTTATAGGCTGCCTAATTCCCAACTCTGAGCAGCAGATACCCGCTCCCACACTGTCCGATAATTTTATTACATTTTTTTTTGTACTGCCTTCCAAAGGGAGTAGTCATCTTGTTTTGTTGCTGTAAGGTTCTGAAGGTAGGTTTGTAAGCACTTTTCTTTATCGTTAGCTAGAGTATTTTTTAACCTTTTTGTACAATCATTAAGATGTGTTTTCAAGCTGGTAATCTGCAGATTTGCCAATCCCTCCTTATCTTTCTTTTTTCTTTGATAAGATATTCAATCGTTAACTGTGTTATTGATTTATTCATTTTAATGCTGGTATCAGGGGTGGAAATTATACCAGCTTCAGTTTTCCATTGCTATGTCGATTTCTTCCTCAGTTTTGAGAGGAGTACTTAGCTCAGTGTGTGAGCTTATATATTTTTTGTACCTTAGCCAATTGGTATTTTTATTTGTGAGGTGTTCTGGTGTTGATACCATATCTGCTGTCATCTTAAGGAATACAATTGATGGAGAGTGATCTGAAGATAAATCAGATGATCCTACGCATTTTATTTGAGCTCTTTTTATGTTTTTAATTACTCCAAAATCAATCAAGTGTGGAATTTTGTTAATATCTAGGCCACTAAGTTGATTGTCCGTATGATATAACGTGAAGGATGGCGTTGAATATTGTAGATAGCAAGTTTCTATAAGTCTAGAGCCCCAATGTGTATGTTTGGTTGTAGTCACCTGCTGCAATGAACCGGTTTCCAAGGATATTGAAAAAAGTGTCCGAATTGTTCTTTTGTTATGTTGAACCTTCAGGGACAGTATACTGCTGAAATAATTATTTTTTGTGGGCTTTCAATAACGCATATGCGTGCATGTATTTTTCTCTGTATTCTTGTAATGCATAGATTATAGTTTGTACCATGATAGCTGTACCGTCTCGTGCTTTCCCACTTGGATGTTTAGTGGCGTATATGTCGTAGCCTTTTACTCTAAAATTATTAAATTGCGTAAGATGTGTCTCAGCAATGAACGTGACGTCTATTTGATTGCTTATAAGAAAGGAGTCTAGATCGTATTTATGCTTGCATACTCCGTTCGCATTCCAGTAACATAATTTTATCGCATTCATTTATTTTCTAATATAGCCTGTAGGAGCATGGTTTGGGTTTTCATGAGTTCCTGCATCATTCATTAGCTGCATTGTATTCATGAATTGGGTTATTGCTTGCGTAAGGTTGCTTAATGTGTGCTCTATGGAATTACTTGTTTTTTCTTCACAATTAGCGCCACATTGGGTGGTTTTTAACCACATTTGCGTACGTAAATCGTTGAATGTCACTGCTGTCATTATTATGATGTAATAGGCGTTTTTATTCTGAAGCGGAAAATTTGTCTTAGTAGTAGTTGGGGACACTTCTAAGATGTCGACGATAGTGCAAATAGCTAGCACCATAGGATCCTATTTTGACTATAGAGTCCTATGCTTCCATTTTTGTGTTTAAACCTATTTGCTGAGGTTGAGGCAGACAATTTTCCAAGAGGTCTAGGAGGGGTAGTGTATTTGTCGTGTTGGTTTTGACGCCTGTGATCAGCAATGCAGCCGTTTGAATCCTGTCCAGTACCTTCTGATGAACCTCTGTTTGCATGGATGTGCACAAGACCAGAGCCCAATAGAAAATTGTGGGTCTAACAATAGGGGTATATAACTACAGCTGGAAATTGGGACTCAAACCCCATTTATTCCCAATGGCTATATTGCATTTAATGAGGGCTACAGTGGTTTTCCATCTTTCAGCTGAGATTTTTAGAATAAGACGCAAGTATTTTGCTTCATTACTAAATTAGGAGGAAAGCATCAAAAGCCAATGGCCGTAGCCGTTACTGCATCCCTTTAACCAAGTAATGCGTCGGTAGGCCGTTGCGAGCATTACTGTTGAAATCGTCAATCAGTTGTTCTCTTCAGAATCCGTCTTACGTTGAACACTTGTGGTATGTGCTGATTTCGTCATGGAGGGCGAGTTGCTGGAGTCATTGATGAGCTTTGTGAACCCTTTCTTCATAGCGCAGCGCAATCATTACTCCCGCAGCTATAATGCATACAACTCTGAAAATTCTTGGTAACTGTTCCATCTTTTGTTGAAAGCGCGGGCAGTGAAAAATCACATGTTTAGAGCTCTCTGGGTCTTCCAAACAGACCGGGCAAAAAGGATCATTTCCAAGTGGAAACGGCATAGATACTCTTTAAAACAGCCATGGCTACTCAACAATTGTGTCACGTAATAGTCTACCTCACCGTGCTTTCATTTGAGATACTGGGTGTATGTTACGTCCAGCAGCCCTTCGAAGATTTCTCCCATTTTTGCTGCCACTCTATAATCATATGGCGTCTCTCATATTTTTTCTTAGCACTGGATGGTCTCTCCCCCGTCGCGCTGTAAAGCAACTGCAGTTTCGTTATGTATGAATTGACGAGTACTTTGCTCGGAATGACGCATATGGCATCGCTACCCTCAGAGCGCTCAGTCTATGAATTGCGCGGATCACCTTCGTGTGCGTGATGACCGCTGACAGCAGCTATCATGGACCTCTGATTTTTGACATTATGCGCGTGACTGCGTCATCCACCCGACATGCTTGTCGCTCACTGCGGCGAGGTGGTCCTTGAATATCATCCTGGAGTCTACGAGAACTCCAAGATGCTCCAAATGTGGCTGCGAAGCAATGAGTTGTTGCCCCACCTAAATCAGAATCTTCTCCCGGGCCTTGTGTGTGCTTAGCAGTACCACTTCGGTCTTATGTGTAGCCAGCTTCGTTCCACGTGGCCTGTAATGATCCAAGTTGCTTATTTACTGTGCTATATCGTACGCATAACCAACGAGCGCAATTCCCGCTGGAGGATCTAATTTGAGGATACCGTCGTACACGGCGATCCATAGCGTTGGGTCAAGCCCACCTGCCACCCTATACTTCTTAACTCCTTCTACTGCATTATCGACATAGTCGGCAATGATATCGGTACATCGCATGATGCGATCGCTCTCATGATCTTTCGCCAGTTCACCGAGTTGAACCTGGTCCTCCAGCTGGTTCCGCTCGTGGCCTCATCCGTAATATTAATCACCGTGTGATTGGCATGTCCTGGCTTTTTGAAAGTCCACTTGAAGTCTGTTGCATTTTATGCGGTCTAAAATTTTGCCTATGGTGTCCAGCATGGACAACGTGCGATATATGACGCCGGTAGATCTAGTGTTCCACAATCCTTCTTATGCCTTCTTTCATAGGCATAAATCAAACAGCTCAGCATGCGGTCTCGTCTTAACTGATGTTTTGAAATGAAGTTTGGGGACTACCTTGTTAATGTCAATGTGATTCAGCGGGATAAGTACCTCGGTTATCGGTGAGTACTCTACCGCATGTGTTGGTGTGAGCGCTACCCTAGGTTGCTGAACATGCATTGATGCCACCGGAAATAACTACCGTATGTTTTTCACGCGTTTCTTCGGCCAGCTCTGTCATAAATCGTTCGAGCTCCTTCACGCTAATGCTCGGAATTACATAGCAGATGAATATGAAGATACCTTCCATCGTGACCCATGTAAAGCCCTGTTTAACTCCCGTCATCCTTCGTTGCGGAGTTTTTTCGCTCATCACCCATATTACTGCTTTTCCTGACGCATCCACGTCCATCCATTCGATTCCACATTTAGCTACTGGCTCCTTCGCCTTCTGGTCTGCTGGCTTGGCTGTATTTTCAGTCATTGTACCGCACCGCTACTTGGCTACTGGGGGTTTGCCTTCTTGTTGCGGCCGTGGTTCTCCTGCTCTTTCGGTCCCGGGCTTACGTGAGATCTAGACCTCTTCGAAGATAACGTGATAGCATCGTCTTTCGTTGCCGCGTTAGCTGTTCGCATTGTATAGCTCACCATTCTTCTATTGTATGGCGTTTCCTTGGGCTTCTCCAGTAAGCCTGCTTGTTTTCGCTACCCATGTTTTTGATTGTGTGGTGCACGTTCATTTTGTCTTTATAGAAAGACAGCAGCTCGTCTATTTTCGCTCCGAATTCCATCATCAGACTATTTTCTTGTGTCACATTAATTGTGCTCCCGAAGTGTGATTTCGGCGTTTCGGCCCCATCCCGGACCCATTTTGCATGGTTTTGTTCCCGTAGCTTGCCACAGCTGCTGCCCCTATTCTTTTGGAATGAACCCCATAGCCGCAATTTTTGCATCACTTCGCCAGGTTTGCGGGGCATGCTGTGTAGGATTTGGTATTGTGTGGAGACGTTCTTGCCGAGATAGCGATTGCCACGTCGTGGTGTCAATAGCCATGTGAGTCAGAAGTATTCGATTAATTCTACCAGTAAGCTATCTACGCTCAAACGTCTGGATGTCATTATTTTTCTGAGAAAATGGAGGTTTTATCCTGCCCCCAATTTGTGCAAATGCGATTTCTGTAGCTTGCGATAGTTATGGTCAATGAAGGGGTCCGTTAACTAGCGTTAGGTCATGAACCACTCTCCAATCATGAGTTGCAAGATCGGGGATCCGAAGTCTAATCAAATACTCTCTATAAAGAATATGCGACAACCTCTCTTCAGTACTAAATTGTGTTGCTGGCTCGGGACTGGGAACATTTTGATATTGCAGAGCTTTTTACCTTATGTGGATCGAATTTTGCAACTGTCTATTTAGAACTTCGTTGTTCTTTGACGAGGCAGGTTCTGTGTCGCTCCGCCTCGGATTAAGAACACAAATGTAATGGAATAATGATAACGAACACTTGTTGGATCAGTGTGCCGAAGAAATATTTCTAAAGCATACACAATTGTACATGCAAGCACAAACTTCTTGTTTGTATTAACAATTTTGCATATGCTTTTCTTCTACACGAATGTAGGTCAAATTATCTCACATGGTGTGGAGTCATACATATGTTCTTTTATATATGTACATATTTACAATTTATTATTTTGAAGTTTGACAATTTGCGCAAAATTGTCACATTTCATATAAAGAACACACTATTTTAAGAAATCAAATACTTTCTCAATTTTATACGTACATGAATATGTATGATTAAGAAATTTAGAATTTATTTGATTTCATATATTACTGATTTTTAAGAAAATGGAAATATGGGACTCATTTTGTATGTTTTGTTGCATTATAATAATAATAATAAATAAATAAAGTATTATTTTTATTGAGTATGATCGCCACTCATACCAGGCGAACAGAAAACGAAAGCAGTAGGGATTTACAATTTTCAATTGCAAGTTGAAATTATTCTTCAATTGCAAATTAGGCCACTTTTAACCAGAGGTCCCCAACTCACAAAATTGCAGCCCTCTTAAGGAAAGCTTACATATTTGCAAGGTTTCGCAGCTCTAACTAAGCTTCAAGCTTGGGAAACACTGCCTTTTGCTTCGTATGTACACAAGAAAGGTTATTCCTTTTCATTGGTGCTTCAAAATATCAGATCTGAAGAAAAGTGAATCCCCTCGCATTAATTCTGAGCAGGCACTTACATGCATTTATACATATACTCGTACATATAGTATAGCATAGTATAGTAGGTAGCGACTTGCGAAGGGACCGAAATGCGCAATACAAAAAGGATTTGTCCACATTACATAACAATTTAATAATTTTAATTTTCAATTCCAGATGTGAAGTGTGGTGCTGTTTTCGCTTTCTGTTCGCCTGGTATGAGTGGCCGATATAATCAATAAAAGATTTTTTGGTAGAATATGATTTTGTATGTGAAATATAATTTACATATTAAAAATATATAAAAATTCCAAAATTCTATATATTTAAAATTTTTATAAATAAATTTTTTTTTTTAAATAAAATAAATTTTTATAAAATTTTCCAAATTTCTGTAAAAGTATGAAAATATCAAATATTAAGCATTTCAATTCATGATATGTACTCGTATATGCATATTAATAATATATAACCAACCGAATAAGTTGGATGTACGTATGTAATTTGTGTGTACGTATAAAATTGCGCTTTAATTGCTTTCATATCATATGAAATCAATAAAGCACAATAAATGATAAGCAAACGATCAAGATGTAAATAATCAAAATAAAGAAGTTAAAATCCAATTTATAAATTCGGTCCACAAGACACAAAGCTCTTAATAAAAGCTGTCAACAAAAGTCGACAGTCCCGAATTAAAGCAACATTTGAAGATTTTGTACTAACTGGAAGGTTGTCGCATATTCTTTATAGAGAGTATTTGGTCTAATCAGCTTAAATATCGTCTCCGAGTCGAAGTAATCTACATCCGAGATCGAGATGTGCTGGAAATCTGGTCCCTTGGAACAGCCTCGAGTTGTGCGCTTGGGCAGACTTCGTCCAAGCTTGCTATTGCAAATTTATGTAGGTCTGGAGATCGTTGATCCGCATATGCTTTTATTTTTACTCGCGTCTGGATTTTTAAATATATTCAGCCCTATTACATAAACGCTTGTAGAAACGTTATGAATATGACAAAACTTGTATCACTTGGGTGAACACGAAAAAAGTGTAGCCAAGTTTTAATGGTTAATTTCATGTTTCAATGGCGACTCAAATATTTGTGAATTGGTATCACACTGTTATTTATTTAAGTAGATAACGTAGTATTGTACTGGTGGCAGAGAAAATTCAAAGAAATAAACAAATTCATAAAGTGCAGCCAGTAATATATAGAAATCGACAAATAACATACATAAAACGTACACATTTCTTACTTTATTCCGTGATGACATCTTTAGTAGGTACCCCAAAACTGTCAAGTTCCTCCGAACATTCCCCCAAAAAAAATGGTCACCTCTCCATTGATAAACTTTGTGAACCTTTGCCACATTTCTGTCTTTTCTCCAATAGGTTCAGTAGCCCCGTGTACTGGTGGCGTGTTGTCACAATTTCAACCCTATTTAAAAGAATAGAAATATTGCAGCCTACAACTAAATGAGGCAAATTTGATTTGTGCTCATATTATTCTTATAACCTTTGGTTTACTTGCGTTTTAAAATAGAATTGCAGATATTGTTACGTAATTGCCTTTCAGACAATTTTTACCAAGCTCAATACTTGGAGCGTAATAAGCAAACAATTCCCTCTTCAGTTAGAACTGGCTTTATTTGTATTAGTCCAACTTAATTCTATTTGCTCGCTTCTCACACTTCGTTTTCGCATACAGTATTCTTCAGTTAGTCCGTTGTTGCACCACACATTTCGATTTAGATCGCTCTGCGACAATCACTTGTTAACTCTCGTTGCTAACACGATGCTCACGCTGCTGGCTGCCACTCTCAGGATTCGGCTATGAAACCACTGTCACTGGTTAACTGATCTGTTACTACGAGGTTCATTTTCGGCTACTCTCACTGTTTCACTGCTGCTGCTGCTGCTTTTCCTTATTCACTTTCACTTATTTACTGATCCCGATGTCTCGTGTGCAGTCGCTTATAACCTCGCTTATAACCTCTTGCACACGAGAACCTCAACCAGCCTCCGAACAAGCTTCGCATACAACTCGCGTGTGCATTTTTAGGGGTTGAAATCGACGATCACCCTAAAGCCATCAACCAATCAGATGGCGTGTCGATTTCGTAACAATATCTATATTCGCTGAAATTTTGATGTTTTTTAAGTTTTGTTATTGAAGTTTTTCTTTTCTTTTTATTTAATTTGATATTTCTTTGCCATTAACCGAAACTCGTAGACTTGATTTCGAATTGACGCTCCATATAAATTCAGTGATGCCTCTACGAATTTCACAATTCCACAAGATGATACTTGCATGATAATACTTCCACTTACGATCGATTTAGTGATAGGGCTGACTTCTATCTATATATATTTTTCATTTATGTTCAACTTGTAGTGGCAGAACCACAAACAAATATATATATTAGGCATAAAGCGTAGTTATACCATTTAAAATTAAAGTTTTCGGAATCAGTAGAAAATTAAAAAAAGGTAAATCGTAATTTTCGAAAATTTTCTTGTAAACTAATTTAATTTAAGATATCAACATTACTTGAGGTATCAATTATAATTTTTAATTCTTAATAATGTTATCGGTATTTTAGAATTCGACATACCAACTGATATGTGTAGACACCTAACTATATGTTTCTTACTATCTGCCTTTCTCACGCTTGAAAATTGTGCTTATATCTTTCAAATAATTTTTGGTTTACGCATGCATTTTAAAGTACATTTGCAGATTATAGTAGTAACAATTTTCTAAGGTAAGTGAGTTTCATTGTTTTGAAACTATGTGTATATAATATTGTTTTGTTTGTTTTTTACGGTCAACCAATAATGTGGTACGTTGTATTTTGTTTTTTCGTAATTGCTTTATTTATATACTAAAATAATATAATAATATATATATATATATATATATATATATATATATATATATATATATATATATATATATATATATATATATATATATGTATATATATATATATATATATATATATATATATATATATATATATATATATATATATATACATATATATATATATATATATATATATATATACATATATATATATATATATATATATATATATATATATATATATATGCAGAAATAGAAGGGTTTAGAAATATGCAGAAATAACGGGTTTTCTTAATCTCGACCCCACCGCTACCCAGCGCCACCTGGCTTTCTTAGTTTCTCTAAGTTGAGCTTAGTGTGTGTGTGTATCAAAAACACTACTGATGTGAATATGTTGCAGATATATATTAGTATACCCTTTATACAAAAAAAGTGTAATAGGGGTTTCACCTATCAGAAGGAGGGTTGCCAGGTTTACACATACCTCCCACATATCCCAATATACAATTGAGAGCATAGTGAAGCTTTTTTCAGTAAAGTGGATGTTGGTTGGAAAATGTGGGCGGTATATATTTTTTGTCTCACGCCCACTATTAATACATATTGAAAACATTGTTAAAATTACCGTAGATATTTTCCTAATAATAATAATATATAATTTAAATGAACATCTCCATGGTTTCACTCGCACGTTGGCTTAAGCGTAAAGGGGCTTCTGCTTTCTTTTCTTAGTAGCAAGGAAGTATCTGTCGTGTCGTAACCGGATACTCAACCTTACTTTCTACTTACTTACTTTCGTGGCCTAATCACAGAATATGCGAAACAACCCGCTACCTGGCTGCGGCCGAACCTAACAGAGCTCGCCAGGCAACCTTGTTTCCGCTATCCTCATTATGTAATCTTCAACATGGTTATTAATCATTTGTACCAGTATGGTGATTACTTGCTCATTCGGCAGTTGGATACCGCTTTTAGCAATAACGTCCGCACCATCGTTTCCTTCTGAGTTCTTGTGCCCCGGCACGTAGCACAGCCTCCGGTTGGTGGCCAGCCCATCCATTGCTGCCCTGCATTGAAGAACCTTTCTGGATGATACGCAGCATGAAGTTATAGCTTTCATCTCAGCTGACTATCTGTGTACAAATTTATTGGGGAGTTCGTAGTTACTGGCATGCGACTTTCCTGGTGGTAAATACTTCCCTGAAAGACACTGCAATAATCCGGGAACTTGAATAGTATTGTAAGGAATCGGCTTTTCGTTTCTGAAAAGTGTATGGGTATACAGCAATTTTATTACACACAGCTGGCAGAAGAAAATATTCGAAATTTTGCAAATATTCTATAGAATATCCAAAGCTAGATACAATAACAATGGTTGATGATTTGAAATAAAGGTTAATTCAACTTTAAATGAAATACTTGTGGCAATTTCAAGGACAACAAGCATAAAAAGTATTCGACATAATAACATTATAAATAATTATAAATACTGGATAAATACTGGTGCTTTGTTGCATGTGAATAAGTTTTTTTTTTTTTACTTCCATATTTTTTTTTATTCTTGCTGATTTCGCAAACGCTTGGAAATGTGCAGTGACATTTTGTGTGGTAGTATTCTTGGCAGTTTAAGGCACTGTATGGGTCTACTTCGCTTGTGAGTCTCCTCAACCGTGATCACTCTATGACCTCTCCTATATGAAGGACCAAATCATGGTGTAACAATGTGTTTTTCAGACAAGGTGCTCTTTTGAAAACTATCTGTGTTCAGTTTTTGTCATCAAAATATAAATATCTCAATATACCGTTAAGATAAAGTTGGAATGCTTCAAATACATTTCTATGTATAATTCTCTCACGGAAATAAACTGTTAGAGGGTATTCACCAAACTTTAAAGTTTTTTATTTATTTTCATTAATGCACTTTAACTTACAAAAATGATGCAGATTCTTCCTTCCACAGAGTACCAAAATATCGAGGACACAAGGTTAGGTTACGTTAGAATGGCCGGCCGAGAAGGCCACACATAGACCTACAAGGTGTTTTGCGGTGCCAGATGGATATTCATTTAAGAGCTTTAGTATGAATCGTTGAACAGGGAGACGCAATTTTTAGCAAATCTTAAGAGAGAAACTATCCCTAGTTGTGCGACCTCTTCTAGTCCTTCAACCCAGGTGGCTCCCAGATGTGATAAGCGCGTTTTAGATATTGCGGGGAATAGGCATAGTAGATGCTCCAGAGTTTCTCTTGTGTCTTGCTCCCCACATTTTCTACATTCATTATTGTTTGTGAGCCCCATCCTTTGAGCGTGTACCGCCGTGAGACAGTGACCTATGAGTATTCCTATTACCGTTCTGCAATCCTTTTTCATACTCCCTTTACTCCACCGTTCTTTAAACTTTCTCATGGCATCTTCAATACGGCTATTGATCATTCTTAGAGACATAAGTACGTTACTTACTTTCTCGTTTGGTAGTAAGATTCCGTTTTTTGCAATGGCGTCCGCACTCTCATTTCCTTCTAGGTTCTTATGCCCTGGCACCCAGTATATGTGTAGCTTCCGATTGGTGGCCAGTCTATCCATTGCTGCCTTGCATTGCAGAACATTTCCGAAAGATGCACAGCATCAAGCTATAGCTTTGATCGCAGCCTGGCTATCTATATAGAAGTTTATTGTGGAGTTCGTAGTTTCTAATATGCATGCGAGCTCTGAGGCTTTCCATGCTGCAAAAACTTCCGCTTCTGTGTTTGGTAGTGTGAACGGCTGTTTGATATCTAGTTCGGGGCAGTAGACACCTGTTCCAACCCCATCCTCCATCTTCGAGAAGTCCGTGAATAGGTTGAAGGTTTTCCATTTAGCATTTATGCTTCAATGCCATCCCTCCTTTTCAATTGTTGTTTTTATTTGTTTCCACAGGATAAGAATAGGAGTCACAGTGTTGTCCGTGAGACTTCGACCTACAGAGCTATGACTGGCGGGCCGAAAGTCCTTAGACTCTTAGACCGCAAGTCCTTAGACTCTTAGACTATTTCGATGGGTATGCAATACGTTTCCTTCATAACAGCATTCCACCACACAAAAATACTGTAGAGTAAAATTGGTCTTGCTATGGCTGTGTAGCACCAATGGATCAGAGAAGGAGACAGGCTCCAAGTGCTTCCAAGCATATTTTTAGAGCGTTGGTAGCTTTTCTCCACATTGAGCTTCGACGAAGCAAACGAGGCAATCAAATCATTATTGTTCTATATTTCTTATTATGTATAATGTTATGTCGAATAATTTTTATATTAAAGAAATCGAGAAAACAAAAAATGTATGAATATGTTCCATTTATTTTATAGAGGAGGTTGTTTAACATATTTAGTTTATGACTGGAACCCTAGATTATATTAAATTCAATCAATTGATAATATAAACGGCGACCTGAGGACAATGCGACAATCGTCTGTCAGACTTATTTCAGACAGGAAATTGTGTATTTTCAAGCGATTTGGCTCATATCCTAGATGTATTCTCCAAACCATTTTATGTACCATACCATATTTCCAAGCAACTTCTGCTAGACACTTGTCATTTCCTCACTAGGGAGGATGGCGTTCAAGTAGTTTAAATAGCGACATGATATTTGGCTCTGATATTATGGCAGTCACGTCATTTGTAGCTTAGTGCTTGGTTGCTTTTGCAAGAGCTTCATCAGGTTGCAAACCTGGATGTGGGTGAGATGCCATTTGACTTCCGCTCCATTTAGTTCCTTCCTTCCGGATCCGTCAGGGAGAGGCATTATTTTTTTTTTATAGCATCCTTAAGGTCTTAGGGATGCTAACTCTGAATTCATTGCTCCCTGCATCACACAGTTTTAGTCCCATAGTTTTGGCCTGGACGTAGATGACACAACAACAGAAGAAGACTTCCGAAGTAATGAACTGCTACTGTTGCTACTCTCACGATGTTCGCTCTGCGATGATCACTGTTCAACTGCCCATTGCTAACCGATGTCTGTTCTGCGACGATCACTTGTTAACTCTCGTTGCTAATATGACGCTGACTGACTCCGCTTGCTGCCACTCTCAGGATTCGGTTATGATCACCTTGCCACTGTCGGCTATGATCACCTTGCCACTTTCGACTACGCTCACTGTTTTACTGCTGCTGCTGCTACTTGTTCACTTTCACTTATTTACTGATCCCGATGACTCGTGTGCAGTCACTTATATACCTCTTGCACACGAGAACCTCAATCAGCCTCCGAAAGCAGCTTCGCATGCTTTCTCGCGTGTGCATTTTTAGGGGCTGAAATCGATGCTCACCTTACAACCATCAACCAATCAGATGGCGTGTTGATTTCGTAACAATATAGACCACTGGGTCTGCATCCTCACCTTAGTTAGTTCCAGTACTATTTGATGTATGATACCACTGTATATCTACTACCAGCCGGTACCTTGGAGGGGGGGATTTAATCGACTGATTTTTACATGCCGGTGGAATCCTAAAATATATACAAAATATTATATAAATATAGACAATATATTATATTTGCCTGTATATTATGGTTTTTGATTTTCACTCAAATGAACAACAAAAAACTGAACATCTGATTGTTTGTTTCCTCATATTTAGCAGGCAGCAAAATTTACCAAGTAACAGTGCACTCAGAAAACGATATAGTAACAAAATTTACTGAGAGGTAAATTTTGATTCCAGGGTAAAAATTATTACCTCGCTGGAATAGATACATAAGAATTAAATCAAAGTCAAATAAGAATTAAATCAAAGTCAAATGTAAACGGCTTATTGTATGCTTGTATGTATTCTCCGTAAAATGCTTCCCTTTACGATAATAATCGGTGACCAGTTTATTACTTTTTATCAAACGTCATTCTTTAATGTTTAGTATTTTTATTATTCTACTTTTTATGAAGGGCATGACGATAGTCTTAAGGATTAAGTAGTCACACGATATACAAAATAAATTTTAGATCTTTTTTGATTTGGTTATCAATTGTTCCATCCTGATTGCAAGTTGTTATTATTGAGATAACGGAGGCATATCCTATAATAGCCCATTTACCAGAACCAGCTGCGGTCTGTTCAACAAGTGATAACTCATAGTTAAGGTGTACATCTATCGCAGATTGCGATTATTAACTTACATATCTAAGACTCCCATGTTATATCAGTTTTGTATTACGCGGTTCTTCATTCAGAGAGGCCGTTTGAGGAAATGAGTTCCGTATACGCGAAACGGTGAGACCGTGGTTTTTGCTCAAGCAAAGAATCGAACATGTTATATGCCGCAGATAAAACACTTCAAAAGTGGCTGAAGCGGTACGATGAAGCAATACGACGTAAAACGTAGATGACCTTGCGGGAAATCGAAAGCAACGTCCAGCCGGCGGGAGGATAGTGATTTTGAATCTGTTCGAGTAGAATCCCACTGCGGCTTCGAGAAGCTAAGGAATGCCGGTCAATTGTTGACAATCTTGAGGAGACACCCTTGGCCTCGTTTCACAGGAGACGGCAACGGCGCGGGTTTGGATATCACGGAGATGGTAAACATAATAAAAATCCACAACAAAGACTCATCAGCTCTATATGAAATTAGTCGTCAAGTGCGACAAAATAATTTTTCACCAGAAATTTAAAAAAAGGTCTTGTCCGCTCTTACCCCCCCCCCCCCCCCCCCCCCAGAAATAAAAAAAAAAGGAAAAGATTCAAGCAGAATTCCCAAACTAAACAACAAAATCGTTGGACGGTCTTTGTTTTTATTTGGGATTTTTGTTGTGTTTTGTTTTGCTTTTCAATCGCAGTCATAGATTGCCTGATCGTGTGAAGCTCTTGGTATGAGTAAACACATTTCTCGCCGTTGTTGTGAGTTTTGTGCAGTTTTGGGTTTATTTACCATTGCCGTGATATGCAAACCTGCGCCGTTGCCGTCTCGTGTTAAACCAGGCTTAGCCGCCGTAATTCACCAGTTAAAGTGGGTAGGAACAATGCTGACAAAGGGAGTCGGACGTTAGCTTTAAGGGGTGAATCTACAGTCACAAGCTTTCGCCACGTTCGTTGCCACCACGTTGTTTGCCGCTGACTCCTGGAAATGCACGGTGCTCACAGGGAGTCGCAAGGCGTTATAGCCGGTTGGAAATAAAAGGCCATGATTGCATTGTTGCAGGCTATTTATTATGGCAGTTCCAAGCACGGAACGTTTCGGTAGTCGAACACAGGTTTGATATGGACTACTTTTTCTGTTGTTTCTGTACAACTGGGTTCGTTTTTGGGCATTTGTGCCTCGGTCAGATCGCGGCTCAATATGGATCATGATGTGATGCCTTTCGTGACATGAAAAACTTGTTCTTATACCGGCTAGTGACATGCGTACTGCTTAATCTATAGGCCGACTGACTCCGAGTTGCACACATAGTTGTTAATAATAATAGGGGGAAATAATTAATTCTTTTGTATTGTTATTCGGTCAATTTTTTCTTATATTTAAATTTGAATCGAGACATATTACTACATTTTGGTTAGAAATTCTGATGAAACGCACTATTTAGTAAATAGTATTTACTCGATACAGGCAGATTTTTCACGGAATTTTGAGCATCCACATATCGCTTATTTATTTATCCATTGTAATATAGCATTTAGAATGTACTCTTGAAGTGAAATTAGGAAGTATAATTAGTATTAGAATAATGTATTGTTGCGTATATTAGTTTTGCTCGAAAATCAGCGCTTACCGATTTATTCAGCCGTCCTCTGTGGGTTATTGGTGAACATGTTAGCGTAGAGTTAGCGGAATGGAATGGAAAGAAATGGCGCGGTATGAAAATTAAAGTCTGTAGTGACAGTCAGGCTGCACTCAAGGCCCTAGAAAACGCCATCGCAAGGTGGAATTTGCTTGAACTTATTTGGGTTCCGGGACACTGTGGTGTTCAGGGGAACGAATTAGCTGATGATTTGGCAAACTGTGGATTTGCGGGCACTCCAATGGTATAAGTTTAGCGGGGGGTATGGATTGGATCAGGAGCCATGTGAATAATATTCACAACGACCGATGGGGGGGCAGTTTAGTTGCCTGCAAAACAACCCAGTGCTTCATATAAACCCCAAACAGGAGAGTTGCAAATTTCCTTCTGACATTACTAAGGAAATATCTTTGATCATTGGTTGGGCTAATCACGGGGTTGGGCTCCATGGGGTCATCATATGGCGACCATAGACATCATCGATAATCCGAACTGCAACTCCTGCCTGGAGGAAGAACAGAACGGCACAGAGCATTTTCTCTAAGCTTGTCCTGCCTTTGCCAGAATGAGGAGACGTATATTAGGGTCAGATGTTTTGGGAATGGAAAATGTACATTCCTTATCCCTGGACAGCCTTCTGAGGTTCATAAAAGAGTCAAAGAAGTTTGAAATGGTGTAACTTCCTTGCCAAAATCCTCCTTCACCAAATATTTTTGCTGGCTTAGTACAATGAGCATCAATGCATGGGTGCTTGGAGGCCTCCGCCTTCTGCGGTTCTCCGGCCTGCCCCACTTCTATCTATCTATGTTAGACTCACACTCAGAGGGTCGCAGGTTCAAATCCTGCCACGGACTTGGTTCCAAAAATGAATCCTTCTAAAAAATCGGAGCCTCAGTAGCTATTACTCATTCCCCTCAGTCCTCAGTCAATAAATTATTGTGTAAATTATATCTTACTTAATAATAATATTTTGGTTCTTGTGTTTTCTATTGCACTACTACTATATAAATAATAATAAAAATATATATTTATTATTTGAGTGTAGCGTTTATAATTTGTATTTAACAATTATTTATTTAATATTTTATTTTTATTAAATTTATCGATTTTCATATGGTTATTTCTTAACAGAATAATTTTTATTTTTGGGTGTATTTTTTATTATTTGGTATCATAATCTTTTTTTACGATAGAAACATTGCATACACTTAAAAATAGACTATTAGTGGAATATCTATTAGTGGAATATTCAATTCCACTCTGATCACACTGCGTATACGACATACACATGTGGGCAAACGGGACAGTACAGATTATTTTATTTGGGTTTGTCCTGCCTCTGCCAGAAAGAGGAGACGCTTATGGTGTCAGTTACTGTTGGATTTCTTAGATTCATTTTTAATTCCCCTTCACAACTCCTCTATCTCCCCATCTTCTCTTCCCCCTATCTTCAGGCTTAAAGCACAATTGACATCACTTGTCTGAGTGCTTGGATTATCTACAGCGGCTCTCCGGACTACAAATACTTATATCAGCAAGAAATTGAATATGTGCTCATATGTAATAAGATAATAGCGGAAAGGTAACTTCATTAACTTCTAACTCGATTTTATTTCAGATGTATGTACATATATAATTTTTTTATATATCGAATTGATAAACATATTTTTGGTCACGTAACACTACGGCCTGAATCACGTCGTTGAGTTTACATACTTATAAATTTGGATTGCAAGCATGTGTATGTTTTTATTCCTGTCGTTTAGTTTTTTCCCAAGAACACTAATCTTCTACATTACTTTGGTTATTGTTCTGCGTTACTTCGAGTATGGCATATTTAATAAAAGGGTTTTCAAGATATTCCTTTTCTAAGTTAAATTTGAACTACATGAACATTTCAAATAAAACAAATTAACAGTTTTTGTGGTTCAAACATTTGGCGCATTGCGTTTGACTACTAAATGTTGCTTCTAGGCCATTTTGGCACTTTATTTGTGATACCTATTAGATTAGCTTCTGATGCATGATCCACAGTACGGTCTGACTATGGCACTCCCATACCATAGTTATCAAATTTTTTGTATTCTGGAAATACAGCAATATAAACGGTAGCGGTTAAAAGATTTCACAAGGAACATAAAATGGAGAGATTAGTGTTCTAGGGATAATATGTTTTTTTAAATTTATGTTAATACTTATAAATATACATAACACAATGAGACATACTTGTGGTATTATTAATTTGCATATGTTTTAAGTTTCCTGTTGTATTTTTGCATTGTTTTCAATTAAAATTTTTGTTTTGATTTTTGTTTGTTTGTTTGTTGTCTAATTTTATTTGTTTCAGTTGCGCGTTATTCGTGCTTTCCGCTCAACACTGGAAGACATAAATGAACGACGTTCGCTCCATAGTTTACGTAGTCCACGTAGCAGTAATATCCCTGGTTATCCATCGTACAAAGTAAATTTGCTAAGTCCTAAGTATATGCTTCATCAACAGCAACACAGACAAGACCGGCCGAGAAACAATAGCAATAATTGTGTTTCTTCGGCAGCAGCATTACTCTCGGATATATCTTATATTGATGAGGAGCCCCAACAGCAGCAGCGAGACATTAAGGGTCGTAAAATTCATGGGCACAAGGAACGAGAACAAATTACATCTTCGATTAAATTTTCTGATGATGCCTCGCAACAATTACAGCAAAAGTTGCACAGCCAACACCAACAAGAGCAGACAGAGACACGAATTTGAACCAGTATTTAACGAAAGACAATTCGACACACACAAAATTTAGACACGCCATTTTTCTAGAATACATTGATTTAACTTAAAGTGCAGTAGTTCGGTAGATATTGTTTGCAGACTTCGATTTAAAGAAATACATATATAAAAATCAATTGTCGCATGTTTTGCTAAAATTACATTTTTTAAATAATTTTTTTATATGCTATATAGAAGTAAACGATAAAAGTAAACGGTAAAAAATGTATTTTTTCGTTCATTATTAAAATACTAATATAATGATAAATTAAACCAGGGGTGACAAGTTAAAAAATGTGTCGGTCATCTTTTTCGATGTGTATATATTCTATATTTTAAATAGGGATGTCAGATTGAAAGTAAAGGCACATATTTATTATGAAATTGTTCAGTTTGCGTTAAGAAGGCCTAGAAATATTGAAAAGTATTACAAATATGTGAAATCTCTATAACAATGAATGGTAGCAAAATTACTAGTACTGTATTCCCTATAGTGAAGAAGATAATGTGTGCAAAAAACAAAAAAAATTTTACCGAATCTGAAGTTAATTCCAGTTTTGCTTTGTACGGGACTGTCTTCTTCATCAAATCTAATCTCATTTCAAAGCCCATTTGAAGAAAAATCGAAATTGTTTAAATTTTAACATATTTTCCATGTTTTGAAACCTTTTGAATTAATATAACGTAATAGCTGTGTTTCTTTCAATGCGAGTGTGAATAAAACGCCACCCGTCGCTTAGCAGTTTCGTATTGGCAGCACTGGTTTAGACATTGCTTTGACAAATGCTTTGACAAATGCTTTGACATACACATTTGTAAACCAATTTTAAAGAGGAACAGGAAAATGGCAAATTCTGAGCAAGCGTTGGTAATTTAACTTTAAATGTGTACATATTATTTAATATACGATAATATACTGTTTCTTTGTGTGGAGACGCTTTCCAGTTCCATTATAAAGTGGGTAAATAAATTACCTTTTGTCACCTTTAAATCTGCTAGATATTATTTATAATAATAGATCCACAAGTAAAATGCGTTCTTTAATGTACTGTATACCACTTCTTTTACTTTAAAACTTGTAATATAATTTTTAAATGATTGCAACAAAGTTTCTTAATTCTACTTTTATGATTGCTGCACGTATGCGACACGTTTAACGCTTGACGGTTGAATCTCAACTGGTTCGGCACGCAGTACTGCCGACCAGCTCTCCTTCGCTGCTTGCGTCAGCACTCTCCTCAAAATAAAGATGGCTGCGGCCTGCTACACGACTTTGGCGGGACCCAATGAGGCGAATTCTCTCCGCACTGAGCCCCGCGCAGAGTCGCATGGTGACGGTGAGCAGGCAGCAGCCGTTGACAGGAGGACTCCGGCGCGAACAATACTATATGTGTGATTATTTAAGTTACAACCATTTCATACAGCTCTAGCTTTTTATATAATTACAGCGGTTTATTCTTGCTGTACTCTTTTTCTCGTTCACAATAGACAACAAAAAGGTCAGCGAATACAATCAGCTTGTCTTAACTAAGCGGTCCATATGCATGCATAAGCGGGCATTTTATTCACACTCGCGTTGAAAGAAACACAGCTATTAGTTAGATTAAGCCCACTCGCTGTCCAGGTAGATTAAAGAAATGAGTGTTTAATAATAATTATTTATAAAATACTTTATTGGTTGGCCTGTAGAGCTGTCTCTATAGCAGTTAATAGGCTAGAAGCGACACTTCGCGCCACTTTGTTCAGGAAATATAACTATGATTACCTTCTAGGCAAAAAAAGAAATGATTACCTCTTTAAACACATCTACTCCTAATTAATATTCAAAATATTTGCTACTTTAAGAAATTCAGAAAATATTATTTAAATAGATTATTGAATGGAACTCGATTTTTTTCTGCATTGTTGTCTGATATGAATTACTTAATAGTGAATCTAATAAATACAGATAGTTCAGCGAATAATAAGAAGATAGTAGCGACCGTAATCTGTTTCTTTTTCTATATTTTATTGTGAATATGTATTTCGATGTTGTCTCGCAAACTATTTTGGAAATATTTATCGCCAAATAAAATAAAGTAATAATAAACTCAAATAATTTTATAAGCAAATTAATGGAAAATTTAGGAACTATCTATTGATATTTTATATTTTAGACTTTGTACACATTAGTTCGATTTTTGATAAAACGTTCGAAATATAAAATTTCCATGTGGATGCTGCTTTGCGCTTTTTATAAACTTACAACTAAATTTTGTTTAGAATTAACGAATATTTTGTATTTTCAAAATTCCGTATATTTATAATATTTATATATTAACAATGTTACTTAAGTATTAATAGTGAATTTAAATTTTATTGCTTAGGAAATGCACATAATAATTAGTTAACTAACTGTACTTACATGTAATCAAAAATCTCTCGCAAAAAGTTTACAAATAATAATGTCCTGACTACAATCACAATTTAAAGAAACCCAAATTCACTCTTAATAAAAGTTAATTTTTGTGGAGATCTGAAAAATAAATTTTAGCTTTTTAAAATCAATAATGATAAAACCTTAACAAATAAGCAGCATTATGTAAATGCATATACAATAGAATAGAATAGATTTATTTAAGGGTGTTATACACCGCGACCTGCAAGATCTATTGTGATGCACTTATTTATTTGAAAGATGAGGATAGTCTCATCTATAGATCTTCTATCAGGTTGATTTGCGATATTTTTTGGAGGAATCAAGTTGAGGGATGTTGCTCATATCTGAGATACCATATATTCTCCAAAACACCTGAGTCTTTTGTGTGCCAATGGTCCGCAGTCTGTCATCAGGTGCAGTGAGGTTTCGGCACTTTCTCCACAGAATCGACAGATGGGATCTGAAAATATACCCAACTTATTCATATGGTAGTCCGCTTAAAATGCCTGTGATGATTCTTAATTTACTCCGAGGTATATCCTTAGCTCTTTTCGGATTAATATCTCCCAGAAGTGCTTTGGACTGTCTTAGTCCCGGAAGAGTTTCCACGTTTGGCTTCTTTTTATGCATACACAATTAACACGGAATTATTTGATATAGTTGTATGTTATTTTAAGAAAAACTTTTGCATTTGCATTGGACTCAGATTGGCGGAAAAATGGTGTCCTCAGTGAAGAAACCAAGAAAATATTCAAACGAATCCACTGAAAAGAGTATTTCTCATTTCGCTACTAAAATGGCGTCGATTTTTCACTCCTTGCGTTGCATTTGCTAGGGTTCCGAAAATCTGTACGATGATTAAGGCAGGTCGACAGCATTTTAATATGCTCTGCATTCTAGCACCTTGCATAATGAAACTTGAAAAATTCATTAACTATTGTATGATTTTAATTGCCCATTGATAAACATGTACTTCAGACATTAGTGGATTTTCAATTGATTAGACCAATTACTCACTCATAGAAAATATAAAAGTAACAGAAATGAGATGGAATCACACCCGCTATTTACCCGCTAAAAATTTACGAGCAGCATTGCACTATGAGGCCCGATACACACTATAAGTGCCAGTCACATAAGTGTCAGTCAAGCATCCGTCAAATATTCTTTAATGCCTTTTAATAGGAAGTATTCACATTACCGGTTACGTGCCGGTCACAGTCCAAGCAAGACCGCCGCGGTTTTTTGAAAAAGAATATTTTACCGAAGGCTGAACGGCGGTGTGGAATGTAATCGTTCGCCTGTGGATTTCGTTCCGATGAAGGAATCGACTTGATGTGCGAGCATCTGTGTGAGTGTGTAATAAATACGATCGACGCCTTGGTCCATGCGGAGATATTGGAACAATTTTTCTATATCATCAATTAGATGAGGATATAAAGTAAAGAATTCTCCTTCTTTCTTCCTGGACAAAAGCGAAAAATGCACCCAGATTCTTCTTTGATACAGCGTACGCTTATTATTGTCATCCTCATTCAATCGAATTGTTATTATAGCTAATTCTTTTGTGGAAAAATTGAACTCTGTTTTCCCGCCTTTACTTACTACTGCATACTTACGAAATGCTGCTATTTTTTAAAATATATTCCACAAGCACATACAGCTGGCATTAGCGTCTACATTTTAGAAGTTGTCACTGGCATGTGAATGGATGATGTGAGTGCATTGCGTTCCGTCTGAACGTGAATGGTATGTGACTGACATTAATCGTGTGTATCCGGCCTAATACATCCACGGATAATGCTACTCCGGCCATTTATTATAGAATCCATTTAAAGATCACACAAATACTACATTGTAAAACAGCAGTTCAGCAATTATATGTTGTATGTTACGCTTTGTTATATTGAATGTCACTGTTTATTTTGTAGTAGCTTAACGACGAAACATGAACCGCAATGCAAAAGGTAGGTATTAAGTTTTGTGTTATTTCTATCAAAGTGTTATGCAAGTTATTTAATAAAAATTAATATTTTCAAGTTATATTTAATAAAAATTAATATTTTTCTAACCGCATCAATCAAATCTAAATCAATCAAAATGTTAATAAACAAATAAAGATAATTAAAAACGATTTTTTAGATTTTCATAATGTACATTTTTTCACAATTGAAATTTAATTTTGTTGTTATTTTTCCCGGTTATTACATTTCACGTTAAATTTAACTTTAATATATATAAATTTCTTTCCTTAGGATATGAGAGATGATCCAACGAGTATATCTTATGTTCAAAAATTACTCTGAATTGGGCAATAAAACTAAAACCGATTTTGGAATTGCCTTCAGCTCCTTCTGCGAATTCTCCTTTATCGCCTCATAACGCTTTCCGCGAGTCGTGGGAACAGAAAAAAGTCACACGGGCCATGCCAGGTGGAATACGGAGCTTGCGGAACGGTATTAATGTTGTTTTTTGTTAAATAGTCGCATTCAAGATGAGATGTGTGAGGCGGTGCATTGTCGTGGTGAATAAACTACGAGTTCTTTCTCCATAATTCCCGTCTTTTGCGACGAACATTCTCCCTCAAACACTTCAGTACGCTCACATAATACTCCTTATTTAGTGCTTGGCCTGGCGGATGGAATTCGGAGGGGACCGCACCACGGCAAACAAAGAAAACAGTCAACAAAACCTTGATTTTGGATCGACTTGGTCGTAGTTTTTTGGGATTTTGTTCGTTTGAAAAGAGCCATTCTGAAGATTCTTGGTTCGTTTCGATGTCATATACATAGACCCATGTCTCCTCACCGGTAGTGATAGCTTCCTTCGACAACATTTTGGCCCAAAGAAAGCATTTCTTTAGGCACTTTCGGGAGAAACCACCTCTTAAACTGGTCTCATCCCAAAAACATCGTGCATAACGCTCTGCACCAGTACGAGCGGCACACCAATATCGGCTCCATGATACTCACATGATTTTTTTCAAGTACAATTTTCTTAACTTTTTCGATAATTTCGTCAGGCACAGAGGTGGATGGACGACCGGTACGAGGCAAATCATCAATCACAGTACGGCCTGCTTTAAATTCTCCACTCGTTTGGTTGTTTTTTCGACATTGTCGATTCTCCATAGGCTACCGTTAATATTTTCAACGCTTCTGCACTTGATATTTTGTTAGAAACATAAAATTTCAGACAGCCTCTTTGCTCAACTAAATTCGACATAGCTCAATTCTCAGAATATGCTAATTAATGTTTTGTTTACAAAGCTATTACACACACTCTGTCTGATTTGTGATTATGATTGTGCTCAAAATTGACAAGTAAATAAGTGATATTTTGTTTATCATCATCATAATTGGCGTACAACCATTTCTGATCATTGCCGAGTTATTAGCCTTCGCCAGTCGTCCCTGCTTCGCCCACGCTGGCGCCAATTGGAAACACCAAGTGCAGCCAGGTCCTCTTGAACCTGGTCCTTCCAACGTAGTGGTGGTCTCCCCTCCTGCGTCCGCCACCCGGCGGCATCGATTCAAACACTTTTTTCGCCGGAGTACTTTCATCCATTGGAACAACATGTCCCAGCCAGCGCAGCCGCTGTGTTTTAATGCGCTGAACTATATCAATGTCGGCGTACAGCTCATACAGCTCGTTGTTCCATCTGATTCGATACTCTCCGTTGACGCATATAGGACCATACATCCTGCGAAGTATTTTTGTCTCGAACGCCCCCAAAGCTCGCTCATCGTTGTTTGTCATCGTCCAGGTTTCGGCACCATGCAGCAGGACGGGAAGGATGAGGGCTTTGTAGAGCGTAATTTTTGCTCGTCTAAAGAGGGCTCTGCTTCTCAATTGCCTACTGAGCCCAAAGTAACATCTGTTGGCAAGAGTGATTCTTCGCTTGATTTCCTTGCTGACATAGTTTGTGGTGTTGATGCTGGTTCCCAGACAAACGAAGTCCTGCACAACTTCAAAGTTGTAGTCACCAACACTGACGTGGTGTCCAAGACGCTGGGACTTTTTGTGTGTTTACACCAAGTACTTCGTTTTGCCCTCGCTTCTCTCTCCAAGTCGGAAAATGCTGTTATGGCCAATGATGTCAATATCATCAGCGTGCGCCAGTAACATGACACTCTTGTGGAAGATAGTGCCTGTGCGATTTAGATCTGCTGCGCGTACGATTTTTTCCAACATTAGATTGAAGAAAACATACGATAAGGAGTCACCTTGTCTGAATCCTCGCTCAGTAACAAACGGCTCGGACAAGTCATTACCGATTTTAACTGAGCCAGTGGTGGTGCTTAGCGTCATTTTGCACAGCCGAATTAGCTTAGCAGGGACGCCAAATTCAAACATAGCGGCGTATAGTTGACTGCTTACTGTGCTGTCGAATGCGGCTTTGAAATCGACGAAAAGGTGGTGTATGTCAATCTGCTTCTCTAGGGTTTTCTCCAGGATTTGGCGTAGTGTGAACATTTGGTCAATGGTGCCTTTACCAGGTCTGAAGCCACACTGATAAGGCCCAATCAGTTTATTGGCGATGGGCTTCAGCCTTTCACAGAGTACGCTCGACAGGAACTTATATGCGATGTTCAGAAGGCTGATCCCGCGGTAGTTGGCACAGATTGCCGGATCACCCTTCTTGTGGATTGGGCAGAGCACACTTAAGTTCCAGTTGCTGGGCATGCATTCCTCCGACCATATTTTGCAGATGAGCTGGTGCATGCGTTTCGTGAGCTCATCGCCGCCAGCCTTGAATAGCTCCACTGGTATACCATCAGCTCTGGCGGCTTTGTTGTTTTTGAGCCGAATAATAACTAGCAAGACCTCGTCATAGTCGGGGGGCGCTACTTCATGTTCGTCGTCAGCAACTGTGGGGTCGGGTTCATCTTCATTGCTATCATTAGCGCTGTCGCCATTCAGCAGCTTCGAAAAGTGTTCCCTCCATAACGTGAGTGCGCTCTGGACATCCGTCACTAAATTCCCGTTTTCGTCTTTGCAGGAATTGGAATTGGTTCCCGTTTTAAAACCTTCCGTTTGGCGCCTCACACGTTCGTAGAATTTTCAAACAATATTCCTTCTCGTTTCTTGCGCCTAAAAAGACGCATCTCTTCCCTTCTCTTCTCTCGATATGCGGCGTTGCGACACTCTTCGTCATACCAGCTGTTTTTCTTCGGGCGGTCATAGCCAATCACCTCTTCAGCGGCCGTGCGCATGGAGTAGGAAATAAGCGACCACTGCGCGCAAATATTGAGATCAGGGGGAGAATCCGTCAGTATATTCGAGAGCCGAGAAGCAAATGCCGTAGCTGTCTGTTGCGATTGTAGCTTTCCGACGTCAAGCTTCCTCTGCGAATTAGAGCGTACTTTTTTGCCGCTCTGAGGCGAGTGCGAACCTTAGCTACAACAAGGTAGTGGTCCGAGTCAATGTTCGCACCTCGGATTGTACGTACGTCTAATACGCTGGATGCATGCCTGGTGTCGATAACAACGTGATCAATTTGGTTCCTGGTTTTATGATCAGGGGACAGCCAGGTGGCTTTATGAATATCGGGATGTTGGAATCTAGTACTACTTACTACCATGTTCCGTGCTGCGGCGAAATCGATCAGCCTCAAACCGTTTTCTGATGACTGCCTGTGGAGGCTGAACTTACCGACGGTTGGTTCAAAAATGCCTTCTTTGCCCACCTTGGCGTCGAAGTCACTTAGCACAATTTTTACATCGTGGCTGGGGCATCGATCGAAGGTTTTTTGTAGTTGATCGTAGAAGGCATCCTTGGTGTTTTCGTCTTTCTCATCCGTCGGAGCATGTGCGCAGATTAGGCTGATGTTAAAGTATTTTGCCTTAATGCGGAGTGTGGCAAGCATGTCGTCGACTGGGGTAAATCCCAGGACTTCATCTCGTAGTCGTTTGCTTACCACAAAACCTACACTGAGTCTGCGCTTCGTCGCATGGCAGCTGCAGTAGATGTCACATGTAGCTTTTTTTGAGCGTCCATATCCCGTCCATCGCATTTCCTGGAGTGCGGTAACGTCAGCTTTATATTTTTCGAGGACGTCAACCAGCTGGATAGAGGCACCCTCGCTATTAAGGGTCCGGACATTCCAGGTGAATATCCTTAAATCGTGTCCCTTATAACGTTTGTGGGGGTTGTCGTCAACAGTTGTGGGGTATTTCATCCGAGGCTTCAATCTTATATTCACTGGAGTAGTTTTCTTTTATGTGGCTTCCAAGCCCAGCGCACAACCCTAAGCTGGGGATTTTTTTGTTTGGTGATGGTAATCCACTTCGGGGGTATGGGCGCTGCCGTTGGTACCTATAGTACTCCTCCGCCACCGTTCCTACATGCGAGACCCCACCTGGCCACGCACACTTTGATGAATCCTTAAACCGAATATGTCAGAGTGGCTTCACCAAAGCTCCCTCTCTCGATGGCCCTGACTAAGCCTAGGTTGCTCAGGTTACCAGGGTACACCGCGTGGAGGTGAGAGTAGGAAGATTTAAGAGTCATGAGCCGTTAGTAGCAGGAAACCCTAACGTGAACCTGTCCCTCTTGGCACCCAAATTCTCAGAATATACTAATCAATGTTTTGTTTACAAAGCTATTACACACACTCTGTCTGATTTGTGATTCTGATTGTGCCAATTTTGAGCACAAGTAAATAAGTGAAGGATGTACCAACTTACAAAAACAAATTTTGATAATGGGCGTATTCGATTTGCCATTCCATTGAGGATAGGACAGACTTTTGAATGGAAAAAGTTATCGAGTAAATTATAATCGAGTTTTTCTATCCTCGATAGAAAGTGCTTCCAAATTGAAAAATGCTTGAATTGGAATTTTTTATTTTTCAGTGCTTTTTTTGAAACAGTGCTGCCAAGTATACCACTTACTCGTTTGCTGTTCTATTCGCACAACTCGATACGAATTCGATACAAGATACGAATCGAATATGCCTAATATCTCAAACGCGGTTCGTTTTATTGACAAATTCATGGTAATTTTGAACATGAGGAGTATTAGAATAATATTCAATTCGCTATTTACGATTTTTAACTCGTTAATTGCGACGCAGCTGCTTGAAGGTAGCATTTTATGCTGAGTAAAAACATACCACCAAAGAAATCGACCAGGTAAGCATTGTCTTCTCATAGGTACATGTGGATATTATCATAGGAACGACATTTGATTGCTTTCATTTATACTTTCCAACTCGAATAACATGTCAGAATTTAAGAACATATATATATATATATATATATATATATATATATATATATATATATATATATATATATATATATATATATATATATATATATATATATATATACATATATATATATATATATATATATATATATATCTATATAAACAATCTGATTTTCAAATAGTTTTAAAATAAAAAAAATATATTTACGAAAGACGAGAATCTCAGCCTTAAAGGAAGTATAAAGGGTTCCAGGGTGGGGAGATGTTCTCAATGAGGGCGGAGGATATTTTATGCAATCTTCACATACGAAATCTGTTACGACAGTTTTGATGATGAGACAGGCATTTTACCCTCTACCAGAAAAAATACATATTTAAACAAAGATTTTCCAATATTCAAAATATTTCACGCAGATGATAACTGTACCTATATACTCGTATATTGTTAAAATCATTTTAATTAAAATTGTCATATTCCTTTCTAGTAAGGTAATTTCATTCTTGTAATGTATATTCAATTATTGCAACCCAAGTTTCTGAAATGCAGTTAACTTAAAATTGAATGTTAAACTTTTCCACATGCAATTTTTTCCAGTGATTGTTGCTTTGCTACATAAATTCCGCTGAAGTTGTACTGAATGACTAAATGGGGAAATTAATGCCTTACAATGGAAGGTATTTTATTATACACTGTGTGTGTGCTGCAGTGTACACGTATCCGTGATGGAACTGTTCGTTCTCGACTTTTGCTGTCAAGAACCAACACGCGAATAAGGAGACTGAGTTTTTGATAGTGTGTAATTTTTAAACTTAAGTTTCTGTTGAAAATAGAGCTACCCCCATACGAGAATGATTTTCCATTCGGCCGATCCTAGATCTGTGTTTAGGTTCAGATAGCAAAATCAGTCCAGTGCTGAATTATTACTGTTGTCGGTGCAAAGCCGATTTTGCAATAGGACGAACGGATAGGTAGCTGAGAATTGCTAATACTATTGTTCTGTGTTTTGTACCTTCGAACTTGGAATGTTTTATTCTCTGAAATAAATCAGTTCAGTACAATTTGTTTTTTATCATCATTATAGTAGATTTTTTTAATGTCATTACATTTGTAATTAGTTGGTCTATTGTAAAATGTGCGCGAACTTTATTCAATCGTGCAGTTTTTGTATCACTAATTTCTCTGCTCCTCCCGTATATTGTTTCACCTCATACCGTTGGCGATCGAAGCCAGTTTTATTAACTCATTACTATTTCACTCCCAAAATTTTATGCAGAAGAATAAGAATAAAATTGGAGCACTAAGAAAATAAAGTAAAAGAATATGTGAAAGCTACTATTTATCTATAAATTAAGTGTTAAATAGTAGCTTTCACATATTCTTTTACTTTATTTATAAATTAAGTGTTTGCAAACAATATCAAAAATATGTGAAATTAAGAAATTCATTTATTTTTCACCATTCAATATTAGTTAACAAACACATTTGAACAAGTTAATTATATTTTGTTATAATATAATCCGTAAACAAAATAAAATATATTGTTACGTAAGTGCCTTTCTGACAATGTTTACCAAGCTCATTACTTGGATTCGTATCGCTGGATTGTGTAATAAGCAAACAATTCCTTCTTCAGTTAGAACAATTGGCTTTATTAGTAGTATTCGTCCGACTTATTTCTATTTGCTCGCTTCTCACACTTCGTCTTCGCATGTAGTGTGCTTCAGTTAGTCCATTGTTGCACCACACTTTTCTATTTAGATCGCTCTGCGGCAATCACTTGTTAACTCTCGTTGCTAACACGATGCTCACGCTGCATGCTGCCACTCGATTCGGCTATGAAGCCACTATCACTGGTTAACTGATCTGTTACTACGATGTTCACTTTCGGCTACGCTCACTATTTCACTGCTGCTGCTGCTGCTACCACTACTTGTTCACTTTCACTTATTTACTGATCCCGATGTCTCGTGTGCAGTCGCTTATATACCTCTTGCACACGAGAACCTCAACAAGCCTCCGAAAGCAGCTTTGCATGCTTTCTCGCCTGTGCATTATTAGGGGTTGAAATCGACGCTAACCCTAAAACCATCAACCAATCAGATGGCGTGTCAATTTCGTAACAATATGGATAAGGTAGAATTTGAAAGTTTATTTTGCAGTTTCCACTTATAAAAAGGTTTGAAGAGTCGTATGTTTGTAAACCATGCGATAGCATTCAAACATATATTCCTCCAGATGATGATCTGGAGGAGTATATTTAATATCGAAATTTATTATATCACAATATATTCGAATAACCAATGTTTGTGTGATAATATTGTAATTGTGAATTGCTATATACACAGTGAGAGCACCCGTGGTCGAAACAGGTGGACAAAAAATGTGTGACTATGGGTGGGAATGAACAAAACGTAGATAGAATTTTTGCAAGCAACTTTTTTGTTTTTAATAGTTTATTGGTAAAACAACGGAAAGTTGTATAAGCTTTTAATTATAACTTTTTGGAAAAAATTTAAAATCGTAGTTGCATTGTCTAAAAATAATAGGCGTTTTCGATTCGTAACTTGTATCGAGCTCGTATCGAGCTGTGCGAATAAAACAGCAAACGAGTAAATGGTAAACTTGGCAGCACTGTTTCAAAACAGCACTGAAAAGTAAAAAATCCAGGAAAAATTTTCATTGGTAATTTTTAATGTCGCTGGTTTTCAAAAAATTTTCAATTTGGAAGCACTTTCTATCGAGGATAGAAAAACTCGCTCGTGTCATCCGAGTATAATTTACTTGATAACTTTTTCCATACAAAAGTCTTTCCTATCCTCGATGGAGTGGCTAATGAGACACAGTATATGGATAGAATTTGCTGAGTGAATTCACCACATACAGTTGGAATAGTTATGTGGATAAACAAATGTAGTGGCTGCAAGCCCAGCTTCGATTCCTGGGAGTGTTCATAGTTGGTGGGCTATTACTTTCTGAGATATAATATCTACTTTGGCAAAAAATGCCTTTCATTGAAAGATATTTGATGAGGGCAAAGCCTTCCAAAATATTTTCTATAATACTCGGTCGATTAACCACATTTGCACAATTGCTTTAGTAATTTGTGGTTTTTGTTTGGTTTGGCAGCGTGTAAAAATCGGAATAATTTGTGTTTTTAATAAAATAAGTACATAGTCTCGCTCCATTAAAATCGATGTATACTAATTAATAAAATTGTTATGCTCTTGCTCCGTTCGATGCTCCGCTCTCGTTCCAGTATATTATTATTTCATAGTATGCACAAAGAAAATATACTTAGATATCAGTAGATTGTCTTTGGTATACAATAGCGTGTCAGTACGATCACCCGTATATTGAATGAAATATATTGAATGTAAACAGAAACAAACACTCTATGTCAAATTTGCTAATAATAGATGGAAAATATATAATATTTGCTAATAACTTATTTTAATTAGACAATTATCTGTGTGTGTGTGTATGCATTTTAAAAATTTAATACTAATTTGATTCAAAATTATGGATCTACTTTTAGTCATTATTAAGCGTAGTATAGTAAAGCACTGCCTCTCATAATATAGCAAAAACACATTGTAAACAATGAACGTATTTTTGACTGGAGGGAGTGCGAATCTTGATTGAACCATGAGCCCAAAATGTTTACTATCTTAGGGAAACAACTTGAATTAACTCTATTTATAAGCTTTTAAATGTATTCAAAATGTATATATTTATTGTATTACGTAATACATAATACGTACTGACAAAGAGTCAGTATTTTTAATTTATATTTGTTCAAATTTTTAATTCAAGGGAAAACCATTTTATCCTTCACATTTTTGTCTATCTTCTGAATTAGAGATGATAAGGCCAAATAATATTTTTTTATTTTTATTTCAGCTCGCAAAAGACCTTGTAATATGGAACAAAATAGAACTAAATTATTTTCCATCATTGGTTTCACAGTTTTTCAAACTTTGATACATAACGCTTGGTACTCTCATATCTAAGCTTGTTTCTTTCAACGCGAGTGTGAATAAAACGTCCGCTTATCCATACATATTGACCGCTTAGTTAATGCAAGCTGTTTGTATTCGCTTACGGTTTAGCGCTGCAAACAGAAGTGCTGCCGCTGCCAAGACCTTTTTGTTGTCTTTTGTGAACGAGAATAAGGGTAAACCAAGAATTAACCGTTGTAATGATGTAAAAAGTAATGATATGAAATGGTTGTAACCTAAATAATCGATTATATAGTATATTATCGTCTATTAATTAATATGTACAAATTTAAAGTTAAATTACACACGCCTGTTCCTCTTTAAATTTTGTTTGCAAATGTGTATGTCAAAGCATTTTAAATGTCAAAACGAGTGCTGCCAAATACTAGACTGGTTAAGCGACGGGTGTCGTTTTATTCACATTCGCGTTGAAAGAAACACAGCTATAATTGAACAGAGAATTATCTGTGACATCTATCTCATAGCAAATATTTTTATATTAAGCTCCAGAATGCCTAATTAAATGAAAGTTAACTACATTTCATTTCCGGCATGAAACCGAAATATATAAATAATAAATATCTTCCTTACAATCTATATATATTTTTATGCTTTTATTATCTTTTATTTTCCTATTATTGAACTTTTCTTACTCGTAAAAATAGCATTTTCAATCATAAAATTTTTTCTCCAAATATTTCTTTTTACTTTTTCCATTTAAAGGTAATAGGCGGTGAATTGCAAGAGCGCTTGATACCGGTACCCTACAGCAAGAACTCCACTGATCAAGCTGTAAGCCTTCTTTCTCTTTATTTTAAACATATAGCTAAATTAAAAACTTAAAATCAAAAGCAACTTACACAAATTTTTAATTTCTGCTCGGCTTCTAAACTTCGGTTTTCTTACTTTCAAACATTTTTGGTTTTGTTAATATTTTTTTATACATTTAATATATATTTTAATGTTGTTTTAAAGCTTCAGCATGCATAAATGCCCACACTACAATTTATCCCAAGGTTGACAAAATTAACTGATTTGGCTATTTGTTTTGTAATTTTTTGCTATCGAAATTGAAACAGCATTCTTGCAATACATTTCGAAGTTTGTTTTCTTTATTCTGTCCTTATTCACTTGACAGTTTTAACTTGTAATAAATTATGATTACAATTTAACTATATGTTTGTTATAACAGTGCTCAATTTTTATTTGATTTAAATATGTACACTCATCTTTTAACTAACGAAACTTTTGTAATAAACTGTATTGTGACTAATCAAATCGATTATACTGGATATTGCCCAAGGTTGTGGAGTTCTTACATAATTGTTACTATTTTTATTTGTCTGTGTTTGCGCATGAAGTTTACTTTTTTGGCTTCTGATTTCAAGTCGTTTAATTAAACGAAAAAGTACGACCCCTTACCACACGACACCATCCCTAAGGGACCCATCGACGCAAAATTTTCAGAATTTTTATATTACTGTATATTTAAAAATTTTATTTTTTTTCATATTGTTACGAAATTGCCCTCCGGACCATTTACTCTATCTCTCAATACTTGGATTCGTATCACTGGATTGTGTAGTAATCAAGCAGTCGCTGGTTAAATTAAAATAATTAACTCTATTTAATTATTGCAACACACTTAATATACTTTATTAAAAATTGCACTTTATTTAATAATTCATTTATCACTTTATTACTTCTCAATCACAATTACAAATGTTACTGTTTCAATTAAAATGCCCGATGTTACGATTGCTTTTCAACTGTGTCTACTTTGAATTCCGTGGTGGCTTATATACCTTTCTTATGGTTGAAGTAGAACATTTTAGAACATTCCCTACACTTCCGTAGAAATTCGAGAACATTCTCGAATTTTCCCTACACTTCGAAAGAGGGTTCTTGAGTAAGCTTTTTCTCCGAATAGATTGTGACTTATATACACCTCTCTCGTAGTAACTGAACTTAATCTTAACTTTAAATGGGATCCTAAAAGTATGCAATCATTTATGTTTCAATATTTTCCTTTATTGGAGCTTCTAATTTAATTTAGAACTAAAAATAATTGAACAAAGTTTACAGTTTTTAGTTACTCGTTGCCACTGCTTCGAGCGAAATTTGTTTCAAAGTTTTTTTAGAAGTTTATTCTTAATACTTACTGATTATTCATATAATTATCTCAAATTAAATGCAATTTTAGAGTATCCTTATTCTAAATCGGATGTTGCCTTCATTTTGTAATAATTTCCTGGCTAAAATATTTGGGTGCTTTCCAAGTTTAGAACTATAGGTTTTAGCTAAGTTTGATATCTCTTCGGAAATTTAAATCCTTGAGGATATTTGCGTTTTTCATGTAACACGTTGTACCCCAGAATTGGATACCGTAAGTCCATATAGGCTTTATTATGGCTTTATAGAGGAAGACCTTGTAATCCAGTTTGAATCTGGATTGCCTATTTAGAAGCCAGTTTAGCTCAACCATTTTTAATTTTATCTGCACGATGTTGGTGTTGATATGTTTTGACCATGTTAGTCGGCGATCAAGGTGCATTCTTAAATATTTTGTATCGGAGCACTGAGAGATAGGCTTGAAGTTTATCTGTACCGGGGCGCAAGTTTTTTTACATTATGTAAATGTTAAATGCACACACTTATCTTCATTAAATTTGATCCTCCAACAATCCATCCAGTGCTGCAGAGTATTCAAGTGTTCTTGGAGCAGCTTGGATGCAATGTTTGACTCCGAGTGGGAACATAAAATTGCGGTGTCATCGGTTGAGATGAAGGTTTTTTCATTGGCTGGAATATCAGCAGTATATAGCGTGTAGAGCAGAGCCCAACACACTGCTTGAATGGGGTATTCCGCTGATATTAAAATTTTGTGCTCTATAACAAATTTTCTACACGAGAAGTAGCTTGCTTTTTTTTAGCTTTAGTAAAATCCTTGTATGCTAAACTTTGTCGAATGCTTGGGTAATGTCGAGGAACACAGCAGAACAATATTCTTTAGGTTCGTAAGTTTTTTTGATGGGGCGTACAATACGGTGAACCGTGCCGTGCCTTTCGCGGAAGCCAAACTGGTGATCTGGTATTACATTTATTCCATCTATGGCAGTTTTAATCCTCTTTGTTATCAATTTTTCGAAAAGCTTTGATAAAATTGATAATACGCTTATAGGCCTTCGTCGCCAGTCTTGAGAAGCCAATTCCTTCTCGTTCAATCTATTGGCTTTATTAGTATTCGTCCAACTTACTATTGGCTTTAAAAGTTTCCTGGCTTCTCACACTTAGTCTTCGATTATAGTGTGCTTCGGTTAATCAGTTCTTGCACCACACTTTTCAATTTACATCGCTCTGGGACGATCACTTGTTAGGTAGGTAGGTAGGAGTGGCAGCCTTTGTCGCAAAAAGCACACTTAAGCACATACAATGGCTCGTTGTGGTACCACACTAAGACGACGCGACTCCCCCGTCTAGAATTTTGGGAACCACAATGATTCCGAAATGAACCTGGCTATGTCCTTAATGTTGATGGAAGATAGTTCGGTTAAGGTAGTGAAGAAAGGTGAGCCTAGGAATTTTAATCTTCGCCTGGCCAGAGGTGGGCACTGACACATAAGATGAAGTACTGTTTCTTCCTCCTCCTCAGAGCCACAGCTGCGACAGAAGTCGTTATGGGGCAGTGCTAGTCTTTCAGCATGTTTCCCGATCAGACAGTGTCCCGTGAGCACATTTATTATAGTGCCGATGGAGTTCCTGCTAACATTAAGCAGCTGGCTAGTACGCCTTGTGTCAATAGTGTTCCAAGTTTGTCTGGCAACACTACAGGTATGTTCATTTACCCAGGCTTTTTTAGCTGCCTCAAGGTAGTCATGTTTAATGGCCCATTTGACCGTGGCCAGTGGGACACCTACATCAAAGGAGGGGTAGATGTCAGGGAGCAGCGTACCTATTTTGGCCAATTCATCGGCCTCGCAGTTTCCTAGAATGTCGCTATGTCCAGGCACCCAGCATATATGAACTTGTGAGTTACCTGAGACGACGTTTAGGGAGGAGCGGCAATCGAGTACAAGCTTAGAGGTAGTGAATACACCAGCCAGTGACTTGATTGCCGCCTGACTGTCCGTGAATATGCGTATCATCACATCGCATACTTCATTGCGAATAAGCCACTTGGACGCTTGGATTATTGCCATTACTTCCGCCTGAAAGACGCTGAAATGGCCAGGGAGACGATAGGAGAGCTTGATGCCAAGTTTTCTGGAGAAGATGCCGCAACCGACCTTAATCTGCAGTTTGGTGCCATCCGTATATATGGCAATGGAACTACCAGTGACCACTAAATTGTTGGACCATTCCTCTCCACTAGGAATGTAAGTATCGAACCCGTGGTTTAGATTAGGTGTAGAGCACGTATAGTCAACGTCCGTCTGTGCGGGCGTGTCCTGCATCAGAATATTGTCGTGGCCCAGGTTCAGCCTAGTCCAGCGCGATATAGCATTGAGTCTGGTTGCCGAGCATTTTGCTTGTTGCCTGACCAGAAGCCTAGTGGGCAACCAATGTAGGAATGCAAATAGAGCTTTGGTAGAGGTAGTACGCAGAGCCCTTGTTATCAGAACCGCTGCTGTTCTTCTAACCTTGTCAAGAGGTTTTATGTTCACCGCCTTGACAGTTGCGGGCCACCAGAAGACAGCGCCGCACAGTGCTCCGTTGCCATACAAAAGTTGGACAAAAATAGAAGGAGTTGTTCGAATTTGATGAAACTTCATTTCCTAAAGGATTATGACATGCTGATTTCAAAGCTGAAATCGGTTTTTTGATACCGTTTTCGGTTTTCTCATAAAACTGGTTATCAGACTTTTTTTTTTGTAGACGCTTTAGTTGCTAGTACTCATCTCCCCAAACCCTTGCGGCCATAATTAATTATGGTGTAAAGTTTAATAATAATGTGAGTAAGTCGATAGTCGTCAATTCTGTGAATATGAAGATTATTTTTATTGTCAATAAATTCGTTACAAAAGTAATCTTCATGGTTAATAATAATAATAAAATATCAGTGCAATTATTTTTTAAATATTGCCAATTAAAAATCTAAGCTTCTAATCGTTTCGTTCGGTTTTGGATAGAACGCAATTTAAAAGACAACGCTAACTCATATTCTTAATGTGTGCCTACTTTTATGTTAAGACAATTGAAAAGCAGGTTTTCTAATTAAGCATAGTTTTTATTCTGTAGAATCTGTTTCGAAGCTATACGAATTTTGTGATGATGAAGAAGACGAACGACTTAATAACTGTTTTGCATTATCGTTCGTATTTTCATCTTGAACTATATATTGCTCCATACATTTATCGGAGCCCAATAAAAATTTATTTCTCCGTTTAATATTTCTTTTTGACGAAAGCAATGGATCCGAAGATTACAACAAATGCATCATTAAGTCTTTATTAGTGTCTTCTCGTCCCGTTTTTCGACAATAAGACTGCCGATGTTTTCGAGCATTCTTATGGGATGATTCCAACGCTTCTTCTGACAAAGAACCTAAAAGGAAACATGAAAATTATTCTTATTTAAAAGATCAATTGAATAAATGTTACCAATTGGTAAATCAAAGAATTTGATTACTTTGCATCAGTGGACCAAAACTTTGTGGACAAAACTGGGCATATTGTACCAACCATAATTTCTGAGGTACAACTCCCTGGTCTCTTTAAGCAGTTGGCCAAACTGCTCTTGTTGAATCTTCTTTCCACAAGACAAAATCCGTAGCACGAGTGAAAATTGGTAAATCAAATTTTTATCAAGCTTAGTTATTTCTGCGGCTATGTCAATATTCGAAAAAAAGCGGCGAGCAGTGTTTCCGTCGTTAGTTGTACCAAAACCTTGCTTGACTTGGTCAATTATTAAACCCGTTTTGGACTTGAACTCTTTTTGTATTCGTATTTTATTTTCAATTAATTTCGTTTTATTTTCATTTCGAACTTGCCATGCCACTCAAAGAAACGAATCCAGCAATGTAGAGTTGAACTTGTAGTGATCTGGGTTCGCACTACGAATCGGTTCTATAATGTTCATTTCTTGTGGACTTGCATAGCACATGAAACACCTGCTTGAAGAATTTGTATCTGACAAAACAGTAGCTACCGCACCATCGATCATAGTGCAATGCAAAATATATGAAATTTCTCCAACTTCGTTGTTATTTATAACGACATCACATTCTAAGCTATTAATTTTTTTCATTGTACTCCGATAAAATCAAGGTTTTGTCTTCTTTTCCCAGAATAAATTTTATGGGTCTACGTAAAATTGTCGATGATGGAATTGGATTCAACCCAAGTTCCTCACTTGTTGTCGAAACGACGAGTCTAAAAATATTAAAATTAAAATAATAAAAGAAAATGGAAGAAATAAGCAAAACATTTTAGGTTTACTAACTTGAGAGGCATCCTAGGAATGAATCTTGGAAATTCTTTCCGTTCGATCTGTTGACATCCATAATTCAATTAAGTCGGAATTGATTATTTTATTTGCCATTTTTATTGAAAAAAATTACGAAACTGATTCACGTTCTTTAGTTAAAAACTTCAATATTATCTCGATTTTTGTGCATTAGAAAATAATAGAATAGTTTACAGTAGAGAAACACGCTCTTATAATACCTTAGTGAATAGTATCAAATAAGTGGTTTTTGAACTTTTGATCAAATTCCTCTAAAACCTTACATGATGGAGCAAATCTGAGTGGAATTAGAATTTAGCATCCAAAAAGCGACAAATACTTTGGTCCCCATCGCGAAATTTTGCAGGCTAGTGTAATTGTACAATAATATCAAAGCAGGCAATATACTGAAATATCCATTTTGGAAATTATTTAAAAATGGAAAATTTCAAAAAGGTGGAAAAAAGCGGAGAAGGTTTTAATTTCTCCTGTTAGTAGAAGGCCTAATGTGACATAAAAGAGAAAAAAACTGTAGGAACTTTATGGAGCTTTTTTTTTTTTAGTCTCCTAAAAATTTTCAATTTTCTAGATTTTACATTAACAACAACTTGCGGCATTAATACACTGTAAAATTTTTATTTCACATTTAATTTCAAAAAAACTGATTAGTTCTAAATTTTACATATTTAATATTTGTAAAAATCATAAACTTAAACAATTACAGTTAGAAAAGGGTTTTTAATCAAAAGAAGTTCCCAGCTACTCAAACACGGTATATTCTCCACTAAAAAGTTGTATGGAAAATCTCTTAGCTTTGAAGTGCTGTATAAAGCGGAAAAATGTTTTTCTTTGTTTTAAAGTTGTAGTTCTCTCTTAATTGAAGTTTTATCTTTCCAATGATACCAAAAACTTAATATTCTGACACACTCCCTTTTTTGATTTTTGTCCATAAAAGGAGCACTGTGCGCCGTAGAGAAAGTACGGCTCAACCACCGCCGCATAGAGCCAGGACATAGTTCGAGGTTTGACGTCCCATGTTGTTCCCATGGATCTCTTGCAACAGTACAGAGCACACGTGGCTTTCCGTACCCTCTCCGCCAAATTTGCTTTCCAATGGAGCTTAGGGTCCAGGATCAGACCTAGATACTTGACGCTATTGCTTAAGCTAAGCGTATTCCCATTAAGTTTGGGTAAGTCAAAACTTGGTATTTTGTACTTCCTGGTGAAGAGCATGACCTCAGTTTTGGAAGGGTTGACATCTAGGCCAACTTCAAGACACCATTGGGACAAAATGCTATGAGTATAGCTTAGCTTTTCTGATAGTGTTGACAGATACTTACCGGAAACAGAGATAGCAATGTCGTCCGCGTAAGCTATAGTGTTGCAGCCGGTCTGATCTAATCTCCTAAGTAGTGTGTTCACCGTCAGATTCCATATGAGGGGTGAGAGCACATCGCCTTGTGGAGTACCTCTCTTGGCAGTCCTTTTAGCATGCACGTTTCCTATTGAGGAGCTAATGACGCGTGTTTTCAGTAGCTGTTTACTAAGGATTTAGTAATGGCGGAGGGACAAATATTGTTGAATGCCCCTTCTATGTCGAGAAATACTGCAAGAGTATATTCTTTGTTGGCAAGAGATTTCTCTACTTGCTCAATGAGCACGTGAAGCGCTGTTTCCACAGACTTGCCTTTAGTATAGGCATGTTGTGATTTGGATAGGCACGTGGAATTAATAGAGCTCCTTATTTGTATATCAAGGACTCTTTCCAGTGGCTTCAAAAGAAAAGAGGACAAACTAATTGGTCTATAGTCCATAGGCTTGCTGTGGGTCGACTTTCCCGTTTTAGGGATGAATACTACTCGAGCTTCTCTCCAGCTTTTGGGAATGTACGACCATCTTAGGCATGCATTATAAATATGCAGTAGCCAAGGCGCAACCGCACTTGCAGTGTGCTGAATGTCCGCGGGAATGATGCCTTCAGGACCGGGAGATTTAAAAGGCTTAAAGCTGTTGATGGCCCACTGAATATGCGTGTTGGTCATTTGGAATTGGGTTGAGTGACTTAAGGAGTGGTTGGTGTTAAGAGACCATCAATCCACAAAGATTTCATTCTCCGGGAAGTGTGTTTCTATTAGGGCGTCTAGAGTGTCGGTTTCAGAGTCAGTCCAGGTACCGTCCGATCTCTGAATACATTCCAGAGCCCAAGGGGTGGTATTGAGAATCCTCCGGACTCTACTTGTCTTTGGCCGAGCTTTCTATGTTGCCACAGAAGTCTCGCCAAGACGCTCGTTTGGATCTCCTAACCATATACTTGAGTTCCCTTTGTTTGTCTTTGAAAGGGAGCCAGTCATTTGTAGCTTTGGCTCTGTTGAAGAGCTTGCGGCATTCTTTTCGTAGCTCAGCAATTTCCGAATTCCACCAAGGGGGTTTGGGTTTCCCTCTTGGCTTCGGGAAGTTGCAGGCTGATTTGGCAGCAGAGGTAAATAGTGCTGTAATGGTTTCAACCGCTCGATCTATATCGAGATGATTATTGATCGTGGGAGGAGTCGACTGCGGGCCCGACTCCATAATGGTCTTGAATTTTGTCCAGTCAGTTCTTTTCCTGTTAGTGTGCATTTTGGGTTCGTAAGTTTTTTTGATGGGGCGTACAATACGGTGAACCGTGCCGTGCTTTTCGCGGAAGACAAACTGGTGATCTGGTATTACATTTATTCCATCTATGGCAGTTTTAATCCTCTTTGTTATCAATTTTTCGAAAAGCTTTGAAAAAATTGATAATACGCTTATAGGTCTTCGTCGCCAGTCTTGAGAAGCCAATTCCTTCTCGTTCAATCTATGGGCTTTATTAGTATTCGTCCAACTTACTATTCGCTTTAAAAGTTTCCTCGCTTCTCACACTTAGTCTTCGCTTATAGTGTGCTTTGGTTAATCAGTTGTTGCACCACACTTTTCAATTTACATCGCTCTGGGACGATCACTTGTTAACTCTCGTTGCTAACACGATGCTCACGCTGCTTGCTGCCACTCTCAGGATAGGGCTATGATCCTTTTGACACTGTCAGTGGTTAACTGATCTGCTACTACGATGTTCACTTTCCGCAGCGCTCACTGTTTCACTGCTGCTGCTACTACTACTATTTGTCCACTTTCACTTATTTACTGATCCAGATATCTCGTGTGCAGTCGCTTATATACCTCTTGCACACGAGAACCTCAACCAGCCTCCGACACCAGCTTTGCATGCCTTCTCGCGTGTTCATTCGTAGGGGTTGAAATCGACTCTCACCCTAAAACCATCAACCAATCATATGGCGTGTCGATTTCGTAACATTATGGACATGCTTTTCGCCACATCCTTGCGTTGCGTTTTTTTCGTCATAAATGAATAAAATAGAAAACTGACGATGTAGTGTGTGGTGCGTTTGTAAATTATAGTAAAATTTGGCAGTATAAATAATAATATATGAATAAAAATTACTTGGACGAGTTTACTGCTGCTGCCTTGGAGCTGACTGCCTTTAAGAGTGTATGCGTGAATCGATGATGTCTCCACCATATGCGCATGGTGCCAGTAGGCACCAATTCAATATTGTCGGGGTATCCAACCAGTGCTGCGCCTGTGGGAATTTTCATTTTTCAGGACGTCATATATAGCTTTCCACGATGTTGCACCTAGGACACTCTGACCTTTCTCCGACAACACTCTGTCGCAAAAGTAGCTTCAGATCATTCGCAGCAATTATGCGTGGACCCCGAAGTTTTGGAAGTACCTCAGATCCTCATCCAGTTGGCGGAGTTGAAGGCATTCCTGATATCAAAACTGACCACAGTTTTGCCATCAACTTTATGTAATCTCCAAGAGTTGATGTGTGAGATACATATTTATTGGAGAATTTCACCATAGTGGAGAGTTTTATCGGGGACCTTGAGGATTGACTCATTTGCGAACATTTTCAGTATGTACATATGTGCCGTTTGGTCCATGATCTTGGATTTAAAAGTGATAGTTAGGCTCAGAGAATAAGCCTCCCTGATGACAAAGATTTGACAGTTAAGTTTAATGGAGGTATTCTTAATAGCAACTATATATTTATACGATTTTTTTACTGCAGATTTATTCAACAATTCCAATCTATTACATCACATTGCTGGTGCGTGTTATGTTTTCCACTTTATTAAAATTAATTTAAAAAATGCAACTTCAGTAAATCTTTTTTTTTCTTAATCGTTTCATTTTTTTAAAATCTATTTTGGACGTATTGCCAAATGCGCCTTGAATGTCATAAAATCCGCTATCTAAAATATATATATTTTGCATCTACAGCCCATTAAATTATTTTTGTTAGTTTTTATATTCCTTTTATCGATTGATAGGAAAATTGGAATTTATCCCTGATACAAATCAATGCAATGCAGATGCAATAATATCCTCACTGTTTTCAGAATCCATCTCGTGCGGGAGTATTTAACCAGTTCTATCGCATTTCTGGTTGGTGCCGTGTCATCTTCCCCCGGTATATATACGAGTATACTGATCCCAGGAAATCATCAATATGTCCTCCAGTCACGGGCACTTTTAAGCAGAAGGCTACCGGAGATTAGGTCTGTGATTGGAAATACCTTTAGTCTGTTTCTTATTAGTAGAGCTGTCCTTAGCCCAGAGTGGTTGCTATCATATACCAACTTATACTACGTGCCTTTTATTTCTTTAATTGCCCTATGTGGAATCCATGGTTGTTGAATGAATGCCACGTCCAATAATTCATGAGTGACCTCCTGCTAAGTACATCCGAATCGGCCATAGCATGATGGTTTTTTGGCCCATTTTGCCACCTTCTTCTGCCTGGTCACGGCCACATGGATATCGTCCTGCTTGGAGCTCCTCAATGTACACCAATACACCGAACTCATAGTTCAACATGTGGCAATTTTTCTGAAGGGTATTGATGCAGGGTCCATGGTTATGTTAAGGTTAACTTTTGGCCCTTTCTGAGCCCGATTGAGCACTCTTCAATTTTCTACTCTAAGCATAGAAAATTCCATTCCTCAATTCCTCCGTGGATCTTATAGTCGACGGGAAGTCAGGCGGGATTACACCTAATCGCTCCATCGAAGCTGTCGGACTGTAGGATATTTCGCCTCAAGTGATTCCTGTAAATTAGTTGAACAGTCATTGTTACCTTTTCGGATAAGACATAGTATAGGAGTGTAATGCTAAGATAAAAGCTTCCTAGTTCTCGCCGCATCAGCCGTCTTTTCGATATTGCCACAATATTACGTTCAGAAATTTCTTTTTGGTTTTCGAAATTCTGCCAAATATATCCGATGCAGATCTTTGTAGTCACTCACGCAGCTCCTTGTTCCACCAGGGTGGTATTGGTGTGCGCTTTTTAGTAGAAAGTTACCCCAAGTGATCAGAAAATGAGGATATATTGAGTACTTTCCACTTGCTATTAGTGTGTTGTCCAATGCGTTTTTCGACGTGATGTCGGCACTGCCTTCTCCAAGTGGCATGCGTTTGGGTCGGAACCTTAAAATCATAGCCTATTTCGTTCTGCTAGTTATATCCTCCATCCTTTGAAGCTCCTGCGGTGGTTTCGTCATCATCATGCGGAATGTAGCAATTCCGTTAGGGATAGAGATTCGTCCTTACCGTTCTCTTTCGCTAGTATAGTCAGATTGTCTGTAGAGAGATTAGATAGCATTTTCCTTTTCACGGTAGCATATGAGTCAAAAGTATAATAAACGAGTAAAGAAGTCTGAAGTCGGGTTAGACCGACTTCGCAGTACCCTTTACCTTTTCTTGTGCGTGAGAGTTAAAAAATGGGGATGTTTTCTTCATAAATCATCAATAGGAGAATATCTACGGTAATTTTCGGTCGGGTTCCTTGAATTGATTATATTAGAGGGAGGCTTGGCCTTTATCTGATCGACTCCATTTCTGGTATGGTTTTGTAGAATCAATATATGTACTAGTATACAATTTCGTCCAAAAAGATTGCATATGTAAGTTATAATAATATGTTAATAATGGGCGTGGCTGTAAAAATAACAATGTTAGTACCTGCAACCTTCCTTTGGTAAATGGATTTTTGGTAAATTGTGGGCGTGACAATAGTATTATGATCTCCATATTCTGCACACACACTATTATCGACCCCATGCATCTATACGAGCATAGGTAGACAAATTTAAATTTTAGACCAAAAAGTTTATATCAAAAGTGAGCGTGTCTTTTTCCTGATCAACCCTATTTGTTGCAGATAGCTTTATAATGTCCACATGTTTCTTCCTGTCAATTTTCGTCCATAAATCTCTTCCAGATATTAAGTTATGAAAATTTGTTCATAGTGGACGTGGCAGTTAATATATACAGCCCACTTTTTGCATAGTGTTTAGTAGGACCCACATCTCCATAACTGCCAAATAATGTCATCATTCCGCCAATTGGACCGAAGTTATAGTCATTTTAAAAAAGGTGCAAAAAGTTTCTTATATGGGAGGTAGGCGTGGTCTTTGTCCAAATCGGCCCATATAGCAATCTGGTTATGTATCTTTGTGCAGGCTACACTTTTGCAAAATTTCATTAAGATAGCTTTAACGGTGTAGAAAAAAAGTGGCCACAGACGGACAGACAGACGGACAAAATAAAAATTGCTTAGAAAGTGATTCTGATCATATCTGTATATATATGTACATACCTACCACGCTCCCTCTTGAAATTGCAACCCTCTCAAAAGCACAAAATTAGTATACCCTATTTACCTTTTTTAAAGGTGAAGGGTATAATAAATTAATGCTCCGCGCCAGTGCTAGAGAAATTTTAGTTTTCGAATTATAAATTATTATTTTAAAGTAGTGATCTTTTAAGACGAGATGTATACATCCCTTGAAGTAGATTCCTTGCTAGTTGATTTGAATGACACTTACGTTTGGTTTTATATTGCGCTACTAGATCTCTTTCAACCGGTGGTATATTCATGTCGCGGTGAATATTTTCATTTCTGACGAGCCTTGGAGCACCGCTGATCGTTCTAAAAGCTTTGGATCAAGCCTTTGGATTATTTGTGATCTGGATACCGTAATTAAAAATTAGCTGAACTAAAGCACTCTATATAAGCACTCTATACAACAGTCGCAGCTTCGATTTTTTGTTGTAAGCCAGTATAAGGAACTTGACCTGAGTTTCATTTGGATTTTCTCCGCTCTTAGGAGACTGCCGGACAGGGCCGTGGGTTGAAGGAAAATGACACATGTACCTTGATGCGCCAATCGGCTAGCCAACTCTCTTTATTTATTAAATGGTCTTTGTCCTGGGAAGCTATCCGTGGATTTTGGTGAGTGCTCAGCATAGCAGTGCCATCCGCAAAAGTCGAGGTAACGAGAGAATTATCAGTTGGCAAATGAGAAGTGTACAAAGTGTATATCATAGGGCCAAGCACATTACGTTGTGGCACTCCTGCCATAATTTCAAAGTCTGGTGTTCTAATTTTATATATAAGCCTTTCCTTCATGCCACACCTTGATAGTGTAATATAATTTAGATATACTGGACGCAAAGAATTCCAGACTTCTTCACAAAACTTTTGAATTGTGGTGCAGACTGTTGATTTTCCAATACCAAATCAGCTAGTGATATTTTTGTATTCTCCAAATGAACCCAAAACATATAAAGCCACTGCAACTTTCTTCTACACCGTTTTCTAATACTTTTAAGGAAACTACAAAGTTTATTGAAGGTGCTTCGAGTCATCCAAAAGTTTTATTTAAACTTAAAGCTATTGACTTGACATCCCGTTTCCCAAAAAGTAGTTACACGCTCCTAAAACAAAAACATATCAATAAGAGTTAAGAAAATCGTTTTGTATGGGAATTTCTATTGTTTTTGGTCCGGACAGTTTCTTTGCAAGTTCCAGCAGTAGTCTACCATCATAAGGCGATCCCCACGGCCTTGATATCTTTACTCTATAATCTTGATGTCCTAGTGGAACCGTTCTCCTTGTTCTTCGCTATAATCACCCAGGTTGTCAGGAATATACCCTTCAATGCAGCAAAATTTTGCTCGACTTCTTTTTTGAATAGAGGCATTTGCGAAAAAGGGGCCAGTCAGCTTTTATAAAATCTCGGAATTGCATTTTCTTTTAAGTAAACACTTGCTTTAAAATTTTGGGTTGTACCACTCACTACTCTGGTTCAAAAACATCGCGATATTTATTAAACAGTTCGTTTACTTTTCTTGTTTCAACTGCGTTTATGTTGAATCTCAAAACCGAATTCTTTGAATAAATCGAAACCGAATAAATTGTTTCCATTTTCAACATCAACGACAACGATTACCACTTCTTTTTCTTTTTCGCCACACTTGACATCTGCACTGAGTTCGCCAAGCACTGGAATTTCACTTAGACCGAAACCGAACAACGCTCGTGAGCAATTTCGCAACTGCGGCCTGTTTAACTGCTTGTGTGTTTTCGCAGACATTATTATTGACACTGTTGCCCCCGAGTCCATTTGAAAAGACACAATTTTGTTTAGGATTTGTAGATCAAATTTTTATTGCTTTCGGTTTTCACCACACCGGTCAAATTATATATTGTCTCGATCATGCCAATGTTATGATTTTTGCGGCGGTAATCTTTCTTTTTGTTTTGGTCACTGAAATTGTTTTTGTTTTTTTTCTTTTGCTTTGACATGTACACCGGAGCAATATGCCCAATTTTGATACATTTGTTACAGATGGCATTTCTAAATTTGCAGCTCTCTGTTGAGTGAGAGTCTCCACAGCCCGAGCAGGATTTAAATTTTACAATGTTGTTGTTGCTATTAACATGCGATTTTTTTGCAAACGCACTTACAGCGTTCACTGGAATTTGTTTTCCAGGCACTTGTTCTTTTATCTCTGCAACTGTTTTGGTGGTTGATTCGTACGACTCTGCAATGAGCAAGACGTCGGCAAGTGTTGGCTGCAGCTTCTGCAACGCAGCAGAGCGCACAGCATCGTGTGGCGTGTGAGTAATTATTTGGTCACGAATCATATCGTCAACGAACTTAAGAGTGCAATTTTCGGCAGAACACGAGAAGTTACACTCTCTTGCCAGTCCGCGTAGATCGGCTATCCACTCTCTATACGATTGCTGTGGTTTCATTTCTCTATTGAAGAAATCATAGCGCGCGGCGATAACATGTCGCTTTGATTGGAAATGTTCCGTTAACTTGTCCGTTAAATTTTTGAACGATTGTTCTTGTAATTGCGCACTATCGAAAAGATTTTTTAGAAGTTCGAAATTTTCTGTGCCAATCCATGACAAGAAGAATGATTTTTGCTTTTTCGCGCACTGAACTGAATAAGCTAAAAAATGATGATTGAGCTCCTCTAGGTACGATTCCCAGGTTTGCTGCTCTTTTGAAAAATTGTGAAATGCAGGCACTGTGGTGTGATTTGCATCAACTGCACCAGCAGCTTTGAGAATTGATTCCATCCACTGTTGTTGTTGTTGCGACATATTTCTGGAAAATTCTTGCTGCTCTTTAAGCAATTGTTTTAGGATTTCACTTTCGCCCGGCATGATTGTTTATTTTATGTAAGATTTGCGTGAAGCGATGCGCTTGAGTTGAACAATTGAAAAAAAACGTTTTCTTTTTTACACTCGTCGTCAGTGATAAACTTTGAGACTCACACGTTTGAGACTTCAATGTCAACTGTTTTATTAAAAGTATTAAAGCTTATTCCATAACAGATTTACATAAAAATAGTAATTAAAAGTAATAGAATGAAGGGTTGCATTTAAGAGTATTAAGTATGATATAGGATATCAGGGATGGATATTTATTTGATAGTTGGATATAACAATTTGTCTGTTTTACAGCAGGGATGAGATCCAGTTACAAGTAAGACTAATCGGTCCGAAATCTTTGGCCAATTCATGCCCCCTTTTTCCCACCTCCAGAAAGAAAACAAATCGGGTTTTCCTCCACCTATTTGGTATATAGTTTAGAAAAATACAAGCAGTGAAAATTTGCCATAAATCAGATATTATGGATTCCTGCGTCTTTCGCATCATTATAGATGATACCGTCCGGACTCGGGGATTTGTATGGTGAAAAACTGTTAATTGCCCAGACGACCTTGTCCACAGACAGAGTCTTCCCCAGCAATGCAGCTGGTACGTATTCTCGACACGCATGCTACTCTGCTCTGAATCAGAGTCTTTCAGTGACTCAATAGATTCGCAGTGGTCTTGCCAAGGATTTGCGTTTCGCATTCCGTACTGCTTTGTCTGTAAGCTTGGAAATTTCGACTTATTTTGAATTCGTTAAAGTCCCTTCTGAGGCTTGATCTCAAGTCTCTAAGATTCACATCCCACCAGGGTTTTGCTACGTGAGACAGGACAGAAAGCAACCTGAAAGGTTTTCTCCAAGGTCTCTACTCGCTTGTCCAGCATCGTTGCAGAAGGAATGGATGAAATGTTCGAATCGAGTCTGTTTTTGAACTGACCAGTCCGTTCTATTTGGATTTCTGCGGGGTAAAACAATTTCCCGCTCAAACTCAATATTGAAAAGGATAACTCGATGTTCTGACAGAGAGTTCCTCCGAGATACCCCAAGATAGGGAGAATTTGTTACCAGAGTGATATCAAGAACTTCTTCCCACCCACTTGAAGTTTCCTAGCCGGGGAAAATAAAAGTGAGAGAGCTGCCTATTTTATACACTCAGGTTGTTATTTAAAATGAAATCGAAAAGTGACTCACTCGTTCATTTGTCTTACTGCCACCCCACAACGTGTGTCTCGCGTTGGCGTCGCAGTCTACCAGAACAGCTTCCTTTCTTAAGGTTGTTGATGCGATGAGTCGCCGCACCTCTTCAAGGGGGTGCCTGGCGATCATGGGCTATATATGTCGAGGCGACCAGAAGGCATTGGCGCCCAGCGGTTCTACCTTGACCACTTTGACATCTAACGATCTGTAATTATGGAAGAGAAAACATTTAACGTATTTTTGGCTAAAATACATGCCCTTGGCTTACCTTCTCCATGGGGATAGAACAAGTTATATAGTCCGTCCCTCAGACCCACAACTTGGGACTGCCTGACCCATTGTTCTTAGATCAGGCATATGTCGATTTCCTCCTCTCTTAGAAAGAGGACATCAACAAGTATACAAGTTGCCATACATATGCACATTATTTTATGGCAGTGCCGCTATCTACATTATTTCAAATACTTAATTTATATATTTTTTAAATAGATACCAAACCGCAACCTATGCTGCTGCTTCTCGAGTACCTCCAGGGACTCCTCACTGATCAACAACAACACAGGTTGAATTTTTTCTGGATTTAGGACTAACCAGTCGTCCATCGGAACCCCAGAATTTTGTAGTCGTAGGCACTGGATGAGCTAGGTTTTCTCGCAATCTCCGTAGCTGGGATAAGTTTCAACGTGAAAGCGTCCCATGCATTGCTGATCTCAACAACGCATCCCTCCAGAAACTCCTTTGAGAACCCATCCGCACAATTGATCACCCTACAACCTCAGCATACCTCTTCGCAGTTGAAGGTCGGGGGCCGATCCTGGTTCTCCAAGAGGTGCTTGACGATCATCTCCGAGAGTCGTCCCTCTATGGAGCCCCACTCGGCCAGCACCCGTCTGGCATTGTTGCTACTTGCATCTACAAGGACAACAAGGGGTGGTCCCTAGCCACCTCACTGTAAGCCATCCTCGCGGCTGGCGCAGCAATTATGGAAGGACTCTCCTCCCGGTTACAGCCCTCTTTTTGCGGTGGGATCGATCACTTCTTGCGACCGACTTCGTTTTGCCGCGCAAGCCGGTTGTGGTAATGGCTGCTGTTTCTTTAGTGTCCCGGTCGTCGCAAACTGCCGGACCACTGTCGTATATTTTATTTTGTCTTCGGCATCGCGTTTGTGCGCTATACCCTCCCTTTCATTCTTGTCAATCTTGTCAAGAATGAACAGGGCCCTCTTGTACCGTGCCATCGGTACCGAGCCAGAAGACTTCTTATTTTTTTTTTGTTTTGCACAGCCACTTTGGCTGGTAGCTGAGTAATTTGGGTTATTATTTGGCATCCTTGGCACCACCGGCTACTATGTTTCCCTGCCTAGAGGCTAGGAGTTCATCTTATGAGGGGGTTCCCAGCACCCCCTTCTGCCTTCATACCTTTTTCCTGCATTATTTTTCTATATTTTTAATTTTGTTCCCACGAGTAGGTACGGAAAGGATGGTCCGTCCGGCAGAGCCAGCATACTGAGGTAAGGCACTTAAATACAACCGACCTTGCCTGGGCGTCGGAGAGGACCGTTAGTGACATAGATTACAACGAGCATATCATAACGCTAAAATAATGAAGCCCAAAACCCTCATTACTTTTAGCTTCAACTTTGACTTAACCTAAACTTTTGTTTTTGTATAGTCATAGCCATTTTCTGATTTCTTGAACAAATTAATTAGTTTTTTTCAACATTCGTTAATTTTTCGTACAGAATCTAATTTCAATAGGTTGACAAGTCACGAAAGTTGACGTAAAGTTATGCATACTCGCAACACTACGCTTCATATGTTTGGTTGAACCAGCTGATAATGAAAGTCAAAGTTTTAAGTTAAAAGTCATTTACGCTTAGACGATCGCCAATCCAATCCAACCAATCAGCGTAAGCAGCGACAGAAGCGCAGAAAATGCAATAAACAAAACTATAATTTATTTTTAAACCAAATACAACGATTAACTGGTCTCAGTATGAAAACTAGTTATGTCAAAAGAAACCAAGCATATAACCGATAATCTTTCAACCCAGCACAGTGTATGAGGTAACACAAATACAAAGATGAAAGCGTTACAACAAAAATTATCAGGGGACCCCTTCTAGCTATTTTACGATGAGCGTTTTCGGCATTCGCCCGCAGGCCTTTCCACACACTTCCTGCAGTGCCTCTCTATCGCTTTTATACCGTGGGCAATAGAAGAAGACATGTCTGACATTCTCTACCTCTGTACATCCACAGTTGATGCAGCTGCGAAATTCTTTCAAATGGAATCTATGCAGGGATGACCGAAACCATCCATGCCCTGTCAGCAATTACGTGATGTGATAGTTCACCTCACCATGTGACCTGTTTAGACATTGCTGATTATTGGGGATCAGCCTCCTTGTCCAGCGATCTTTTGAAGATGTGTGTCACTGGGCTTGTCACTCTTGAATAGTCCACTACTTGATAATTGTATCTCTTCTACACTTGTCACGTGGGTCTCTTTGTCGTGTCATCCTTCGCCAACAGGTTGACGGGAGTAATGCCGGGAATCAGCAATGTAGGTGACACGGCGCGGATTACTTGCAGCGCAGTTCTTCTGTATAAGGCCTCAATGGTGCTTATGTACGCCTTCACATCCGCATTTCCCACAAATATTGGTGCCCGATAAAGAATAATGGTTCTTTTCCACTTGCCCGCTTGACAAAAGATAGAGCATATGTGTACAGCCTTATCTCACACGAGCGTGTTCTTTGAAGCTGAGCCATATGCTTATGTATTTGATCCAATACCTTGCGGATTGTTCGGCCTTGTGTTCAACCAAATTTAGTCCAACATTTGGCAGCCATATTCCGACGGTAGCCGCAGTTCGCTTGGTCTCTGCTACTACTTCCTCCAAATAATTCGCTGTAATTCCCAAGCGGTCCAAGCACCGGTCTCTGGGGAACTCCTCCGATAAGCTTGTGCGACTCCAAGTTAGTTCTTGCTCTTGTTAATGGCCTTCTTCAGTTCCTTCCTGGTTTTTAAAGGCCTGGTGCATCTGCAGTGAGTCTGATTTTCCGATGGATCGCTAGTATCTTCTCCTCATAGCGTGGCATGCTTTGCGGAGTTCGGCTATATTATCCGTCACAAGTGGACACATTTATGCCTCCCACCATTTGCTCTCCTGGGCATTGCCGTGTCGAAAGTGTTTTGTAACTTTCTTGTCAGCTGGTTCGCCAATTCATCTGCATTGCCTTCCAGTATCAAGCCATCGAGTATGATTGCCTTCATCAAGGCTGTTTATCATCTAGCCTTTTAATCTCGGACTTATTCACTGCCGTTTTCGGGGCATCTCCAACTCGCAGATGATAGCTTGGTGATCGCTGTGGGTGTATATGTCACCTATTTGCCAACCGCATGTCTATCGTAGAACTGGCACCTTGTCGGGCAAAAGTCATCTCAGCGGTTTTCAAGAGAATCACGTCAAGTGTCATGTCCTTTCGGCGAACTCTGGGCTCACCCTCATTCAGTTATCGATGAATTAAAATTACCAGCAATTACTACAGGGTTCCTGGCGTGCGTATCTACAACAATCTGTCCAATGCCGACTCAATGTAACAATTGTACACCGTGATTCCTGCTATGGTTGTCATGGCGTAGTTTTCATCCTTCCTGACATCACTGAGTTGAGGTGGCCTGACTCCACACACCCTTTTGTCGGAAACATCTAAAGTCTATGGCCGAAGCCGCAGTGTGGGACTGTAGCCCGAACAAACATACCCCTCCCTCCCCCTAGTCCGACGGTTATTCCTCCAGAACTTCTCCCTTCGGTAGTGCGTCGGGGGCTATGAGTATATTACTACTCAATCTTCAGTAATGGTAATTCTGTCAGAGTATGATCCAACACTCATTTGGACGTCGCGAACTCCTTTGGGAGATCTATTGGCGCGTTCCGTTCCACGCACGAATTCCGTGAATTGCATTTCTCTTTATCTTAACACATATGTAGGGACAGCTTGTGCTCCGTTAATGTTTCGCCGTATGAGGTTTCTAGCTCTACTCGTTTATTGATGAGACGTAGGTAGTGCAATAACACATGCAGCGCGCTTTCCGCTTTCTTCTGGGCATATTTAGCAATAAGGGTCGCCTTCACGGTGGAACCTGTGCAGGTATTCTTTGAAACAGCCATGGCCAGTGACATCTCCGTGTCTTCGGTCCATCCACATCGCAATATTTGGGATGAGTTTGAACGTCCACCGACCTATCTCGGATTGCTCACATCGTTGCTGCCATTCCGTTCTTCCTTTTTTGCCTCATTTGACGGCCTACGCCCGATAGATTTATAAAGCCGTTCCATTTCGTGAGCGAGCAGATCGATGGGCACCTTCCTTGCAATGATAAATATGACATCATTCGAGACGGTGCGGTAGGCACTGGGCACTCTTTTCGTAGATGTTCATCTCTTTGCGCAGTATTTCGTGCATCTGCCCACCGTCCAATCTCGTTCAGGACCTTTACTCCAGCAGGGTTTCCTGAGTGAGCTGGCGTACCTGCCCGTGCACTAGCCTCTGCATACCATCAAGTGATTGTCTACGGGTCCGCTGTCGTGCTAATTCTAGCAAAAGCTCCACTCTCGTGCTCTATCAGATGTTCTGTACCCTTTGGTCCAGTTTCCCAAGGTGCGGGTCTGTTTTTATCCTCCGCAAGATCTCCGCCTAGTTTGTCACTCCAGTTTTCTTGATGAAAATAGCATTTGGTCTAGCCGGCTTCGCTTTGGAAATTGCCTTCGGCTTTGTGGGGGCGAGCACGAAGCACAGCCTTTTTGGTCCACCACCATTCCCTTGGCCTTCCAGTGACATCTTCTTTAGAATGTCAGAGTCTTTACCTTAAAATTATCCGCCCTGGCCCCCCGACCAATAACTCATTTCTCCGCTATGACTGCAACCTTGCAACACACTTGCGAAAGGATCAGGACTTTATGGTTTTCACCGACTCTCTCGGGGACTTACATGCACTTGAGGCAGATCCAGGTGTTCATGGTTTTCACCAACTCCCTCTGGGACATTAATACACTTGAGACAGAGCCAAGAGTTTATGGTTTTCACCGAATCTCGTGGAGACCAATGCGAACGCCGGACAACAACACAAGGGACCAACAGCTAGAATGACGCTTAATCTACGAATATTTTTATATTAACAAGTATTATAATACAAATATTTTGAACAACTAAATGCATACATTTTAAAACACTACTCAACGAATAAATTAATTTATTTATGTAAACGACACCCGGAAAACCCGCTGAGTTTCTAACCCTGTCAGTGGTGTTACAACACTTGTATAAGATATTTCCATTAAGGTTTACACCGGTTTTTTCTTGGCTGAAATTAAAGAAGATGTATGATAGAGGATCTCCTTATTTCAAACCCCGCAAGGTATTCAAAAAGGTAATATGGATGAAACTCCATATACTAGTTAACATCATACTGCGGAGCAATTTCAGCTGCCCAGGGATACAAAACTCATACAACGTGGAACGCAGGTAGTCTCGTATTGGACTATGGAATGCAGTTTTAAATACATGATATGTGCCGATTTCGGTTTCTTTGGTCTTGTCCCAGATTTGGTGCATTGTAAATATCTGGCTGGGTAACTGGCTTGAAGCCACACTGATAAGGTCCAATCAGAAATTGGCTTCAATTACTAAAATATGGTAGTATTTTATATCTTTAGATATATTTCCTGTAGTAAGGGAGAAATTCTTTGGGATGATTTTACCATTGTCATCACCTCGCTAAAAACCAAAATATTTTATCGTCAACATTTACACTGCAAACAAATTCGTTGTCGTAATTTTTATATTAAACTGTTCTTTGGGAAGTACCATCTCTAGCCATCAATTGGCACTTCTCTCTATGAAAAAATATTAAAGAGAATTTCCCAACCTATATATAAAACATTCTGTAAAAATGTACTGCGGTTGCCCCTTCAATACGCCTTACTATAAAATATATAATGAAATTTTCAGTTTGTCTGTAACTTGCAATGACAATGGCGAATATATGGAATTAGCTTATATGGAATTGGTTACCTTTTCGGAATAATGCATTTTTTACTTATAAATGGAAGTCAGGGAAGTATAGAAACGAATCTATTTGATGGTCTAATATATGCTAACATGTTTCAACAGGAAAATTCATTAATTATTTCGAATGTGGTGACACAAAATGATTAGAGTCGATACACGATAACGGTGCTATTTCGAACCAGGCATTGTTCTAAATTTTGGAACGAAATGTGTTATCAATAACTAGTGAAAATTGCCACTATTCGTTTTCGATTTCATTTATGATTATTATAAAATATTTTAGTTTTTTTAAAATATAATTTTAATTTAATATTTGGGGTGCTTGCGGTGGTTATGTACATGTAAAGGTGCAGACTGACATAAAGCAGAAACAGAATTCAGTACATTTATAACAGTAACAAAATCCACAAACGAATTTGTAATAGATTAGCTACAAAGTTTAACGACAGAAAATGCCGACCGAACAGAAACAACTCACGATCATTATTAATTTCTGTCGTTAAATTTTGTTCCTTGATGATGCTATTCCTTAAATATATTTTTAAAATTATATACATATAACTTACCGCACAGTCAAATAAAGAAAAATCCTTATTTTATTATTGTGAATGAAATTCAAGAAACCAAAAATATACTTCTTATCACAATTTTTCAATGCTGTCACGGAATATAATGATATAATCTCTGATTATAATCGATTTTCTGCTAACATACAGGAAAAACTAATATTTCATTGGCAGTTTTTATTTACAATCTATTTAAATTAAATGAAAAGTCAAAATTTGTTGAACACTTGCTATTTTTACATTTTTGCAAACATGTTTCAAAAAATAAAAAGTGGAACAGCTTCACTTACAGTACATCCGATATCTATATTTGTTTTTAGAGACAGCCTTATTTTAATTGCGCAGTACTATGAGATACTTGGATATAGTGAGACTTCAATTAGGCCGGATACACACTATTAGTGCCAGTCACATGCCAGTCCCGTTCAGACGGAACGCAATATAGTCACATTATCCATTCACATGCCAGTGATAACTTCTCAAATGTGGTTGCCAGCTGTATGTGCTTGTGGAATATATTTTAAAAAATAGCAGCATTTCGTAAGTATGCAGTAAAGGCGGGAAAATGGAGTTCAATTTTTCCACAAAAGAATTAGCTATAATAACAATTCTATTGAATGAGGATGAGGATAATAAGAGTAAGCTGTATCAAAGAAGAATCTGGGTGCATTTTTCGCTTTTGTCCAGGAAGAAAGAAGGATAATTCTTTACTTTATATCCTTATCTAATTGATGATACAGAAAAATTGTTCCAATATTTCCGCATGGACCAAGGCGTCGGTCGTATTTATTACACACTCACACAGATGTTCGCACATCAAGTCGATTCCTACGGTAGAACGCGAACCGCAAGCAAAAGATTATATTCCACACTGCAGTTCAAATAGAGACCATAGAGACGGGACAGTTAAACGTCAAATTTTCTGACTTTTAAAAAAATGTCTTTGTTTATCATTGCTTAACCAGAATTCTGAAGAAAATCAGTCACACTACTACAGTTTTGCACATGTGTAAGTGTGAGCAAAACAAGTGTCATTTCTCCCTGTATTCTCTGGTTCAACCTTCGGTAAAATATTCTTTTTGAAAAAACCGCGACGGTCTTGCTTGGACTATGTTAATGCGAATACTTCCTATTAAAAGGCATTAAAGAATATTTAACGAATGCTTGACTGACCGTGACTGACACTAATAGTGTGTATCCGGCCTTACAGGGAATTATGAAATTGTTAGGATGCTCAAATTTAAATATATTAATATTTTATAGTAAATTAGTAAAATATTGTTTTAACTTATTTGCTATTTCATTGTTATTACCATGCCAACTTATTAAATATAAAGATATGGAATTCTTTAATTATAAATTTATTACAAATATTATTTCTTTTTAATCCTTTCTTCTAATAACTCTTCCGACTATTAATTCTTCATTATATGTCTGTTGGTCTGATAAATTTATAATTTACATATTCGTTTGTATATATACTTGCACGTGCATGCTAAATTAACCTCTTATGATGAAAAATGATCTCTTATTAAATGAAAAATTTAAAACTTTGCTTCTATTTCAAAACTTTTTCTTCTAAAACTAACCAAATTAATTTATAATGCCTTTCCAACTGTTGTTTGTTTATTTTTTATTTCATTCTTGTTCTTTTGTATTATCCCAACTGATGTCAATTCTGTCCACGTCTACCTTTTTCTCTCTCTCTTTTTCAATTTCTCTCTGTTTTTTGGTTATTGTTGGTTTATTTTTCTGAAAAATTAGATACGTGTGGTTAATGCTTTCCGCCAAGGACTTGATGCACGTTATGGGGAACATACGAACACTTCATTGGCGGAGGTTTTACGAAAACAAACCTCTTTAAGTAAGCGGTTGTCGGAGACATCCTCAATAGAATATGCTGATAATATACCCGACGAATTAACGATTCCAGAAATAGATGTCGAACGCTTATCATCACACAGTCACACCGAAACAGCCGTTTAGAAAAATGCTTTTAACATGATTTAATGCAAAAAAATTATAAAATTATTATGAAATAAGAAACAAATATAACCTTAGGTTATTTAAAAAAGAAAATCTTGAAGACAGAGAAGAGAAACAAAAATATAAATGAATTAAAATTCTAGTCATATGTAATGTTATGATTTATAGAACTAGTCATTATAATAAACAGAATGTGCGACACATCAAGCAACTGATTACTAAGGTAATATCAAGTTAGGTCCGTTTATATAAATCTGAAAACATTTTGCTGTTAAAAATTTATATTTGATGTAAATACAATTAATGATCCAGGTATTTTTCCATGGCTTTTATTAGATTCGTATTAAACTTTATCAAATTTAAACCAACATTTAACTTTTAATCTCTAATTTGGATCCGCCCCAACGAATATTAATATTATTTATTATTTCTTTATGTATATTATTCTGAATTCAAAATCTTTGATTAGCCAATATAGTATGAACAAGTGTAATTCACAGAAATTATGAATTTTTATTTATTTTTTATCACTTCGAAATCAATTCAATTTCTTTTACAAAGGGATTTGATTGTATTTATAATGAATATTTAATTTGTATTGTCATGTCCTTCAGATTACAAATTTTATGGCACTAATATATTGTAATATTTTTGTTAGGCTGTTGGGCAAGAAGTTTTGCCTTGTATTATATTTACAGAAAACAACAAATAATAGCATTAACCAAAGATTTTTGAAATTGATAAGAGAATTTTTAATTAAAACAAATGGACAAAAAATCAATTAATTATATTATAAACCAAAATAATATATATCAACAAACGTACTTGCCACACGTCCGTATTAAGTTATTTTATAAATGATCTTCAAACTATTACCTTTTTCTTTTTATTAAATAAATGATTTCATTGTTACACTTTTAAGTCTTTTATTTCGAATATTAATATATACTCTGAATACAGGACGAATTTCGGGTTTTGATTGTGAATCACTATAGCAGTCCTGCCATTAGCTGTGTTTCTTTCAATGCGAGTGTGAATAAAACGCCCGCTTATGAATACATATTGACCGCTTAGTTAAAGCAAGCTTCTTGTATTCGCTTGTCTTTTAGCGCCTCAAACATAAGTGCTGCCAAAACCATTTTGTAGTCTATTGTGAATGAGTAAAGAGTAAACCACGAATTAGCCGCTGTAATAATATAAAATACAAAATGGAGAATAAAGAAAATAGGTTTGTAATTAAAGAAATATGTAATAACTTTTAGTTTAAATTAAAAAATAGATGTAATATGTGAAAATATAAGTTTATAAATAAAAAACATTTATAAAATTTGTTTACAAATGTGTACGTATAAGCATTTCAAATGTGAACACCAGTGCTACCAAATACAAGACTGGTTAAGTGACGGGTGTCGTTTCATTTATACTCGCGTTCAAAGAAACACAGGTATTATTAGATACCAATAATGCAGGAATAACAATTATGGTGATGACTTCATTAATATATAGTGATAGTTGATATATTTAAATAATATACTTAATATGAGCACTGTAAGTCACTTATCGTGATTTTTATATAATTTGGTGGAAATTATGGCTTTTTATAGAGAAATTCATTATAATTTGTCAGCTTCTATTTCAATTATGAATTGGAAAATTTGCATCTAGCTCTAGTTGCGCTTAACGAAGCAACTGATGCTTAAAATGAGTGAAAGTCAATCATTACAGAAAATACTTAATTATAATTATATTCAATTTGAATAAAGAAAAAATATTTTCGAATAGCAATCCTATGAATTTTGGAATGAATTTGTACAAATTGAGTTATCAAGTAGCAAGCAATTTCGATAACTCGCAATTGGAGTTGTAGATTCTGGGTGATATAGATATTTATGTAAGCTAATTATTTGTTCTATGTTTTATGTTCCAGAGGAGGGATTAACTTTCCTGACTTATATATGCAACGCTGTTTTATTATCTGGTTTTCTTCCCCCTCAATTTGTCCCCCTTCCTCAAAAGATTAATGCCAATAATAGAAGAACGAAAACTAATAATTCCCAATCACCAATTCGGCTTCAGGAAACAACACAGTACAATTGAACAGGTTCATAGACTTGTAAATTGCATTCACACTGCATTCGAGCAAAAGAAAAAAAATATTGTACAGCTGCGTTTCTCGATATATCCCAAGCTTTCGACGGATTACTCTACAAAATAAAGAAAACACTTCCAATAAACTATTACATATTTATCAAATCCCTCCGTAAAAATCGATACTTCTTTGTAAAACAAGGTGAAGAGCAATCTGAAATGTGCGAAAGCTCCACCGGTGTACCCCAAGGCAGTGCCATGGGTCCTATCCTCTACTTGCTTTATATATACGATTTACCTGTCTCCGAAGGAACTATCGTTGGCACATTTGAAGAGGATACTGTTGTATTCGTAATGGTCACCCTTCCACAACTGGCGTCGCTTTAACTTCAAAGGGGCCTAGGCAAAATCACTAAATGGTTGAAAGATTGGCGAATCAAGTCCAATGAAACTAAGTCTGGTCAGGTTACGTTCACTCTTAAGCGCGACACCTGCCCACGAGTAAGACTCAAAGACCGCAATGCAATGTGACTAAATACCTTGGCATGCACCTCGATAACATGGAAAATTCAACGTAAGGCACTAGGAATAAAGCTTCGAAATTTACACTGGCTGCTGAATCGAAATTCCCAAGTTTCTTAAAACGTGTCTTAAAACCGATTGGACATATGGCATACAACTGTGGGGCATTGCGGCAATCTCTAATGTCGAAATTCTCCAGAGATTCCAATAAAAAACGCTGCGTATGATTGCAAAAGTTCCATACTACGTAACCAACAAACAACTCCATCGTGACCTGAAAGTCCCGACAATTGTGCAAGAAATAAAAAAATATGCAATGGCATACAAACTCAGAATTCACGGGCACTCTAATCCACTCATATCAGCACTCACAGCTCATATGACCACATTCAGCCGTTTAAAAAGGAAATCAACAGCAGATATTTCCTGTTGATGAATGCCTACAATTTAGAAATGGTTGCACCACTGGATGCACTCCATAAGTGTTATGGTGATATTTAGTTATTGTTATTTAGATTTAAAATAAAAATATTGTTTAGTGTATTTAAAAAAAAAAAAGATTATGTTTTATGTTATATACAAATGCTCAGAATCAATAAATTTCTGACCAAATTTTAAAATGACTGCAACTTCGGTCATTGGATAATGGATTAGTGACACTATTTAGCAGTTAAGTAGATGCGGGTCCTACTAAACACTATGCAAAATGTAGAAATATGCCCACTATTAACAAATATTCATAACTTAAGATCTATTTGGACATTATAAAGCCAACTTTAAGAAATGTGGTTGATCAGAGAAACCCACGCGCACTTTCCATGTAAGGAACTTTTGGGATTAAAATTAAAATTAGCCATTAGATGGGAATTGTACTAATACGCCCTTAATTAACAAAAAATAGTACTTGGTTCCTACAGGGGATCCATCAACGAAATCTCACTGAAAGGTTGAAGGTTGAAACGCCACACAAAAACTAAACGGATTATTTTCACAGCCATTATGACACATTTTCATAACTTACGACCTAAACAAAATTTTAGGGTGAAATTTTATATGAACGCTACAAAGCCAGTTAATGTAGGTTAAGTTAGTTTTAAGTGACTGTCAAGTGCACGAATACTCGGCTAAAAGGCAAACTTAGGCCATGTGCAGGACCATTGTGATCCCACAAGTTGGGAGCTAAATGTTCCTGAGAAACTGTGTGGAGCCTTACTCCAGCCATTTTGAAAGTTGCCTAATCTCACCAAGTCTTTTAGATTGACTGATTTGATTATTAAAAATGGGGCACCCTAGCCCTGCTCTTGCACCTCATGATCATCGCAGCATTTGCGAACAGAAGTCCCGGACGTGAACATCCAACCTAATGGCTTGGCGTTAAAATAGACTCAAAACTTCTACAACAGACCTAATATATTTCGTATTTTAAGAGATGCCTTAGTCGTCTTACAGGTGGTTTCTTTCCGCCAACCTTTGATGGCCTGTTCGAGTAACCCAAAAAAGTAATGTAGTGTTTGCATGTAGCGAGAGGTATTTCCGCTAAGGATCCTTACTTAGGACCTTCGTACAGCCTGGCTGTCAGGGAAATTTTGAATAATCTCATCTGACAAAGCATACTGCTTTAATAGTGGTAAAGGTTTCCAGATTGTCAGCACCACCGTCTAGGAGTCGAATGCTTTCATTAAATTGAATTAGCTTTCGCAGAGTACACCGCCCCCAACCCTCCCTTATAGCTATATAGTCATCAGTATAGAAACATACTCCTAACATCGTCACTTTCTTATTTTCGATTAATTAGAATATGGTTGGTGAATTTCGTATCAAAGGGGAAAGAGGGAAGGGAATAGTCATTGTGGCTGTGAATTCCAAATTTTTTAGTATACCCATCTATTTTCGAAAGATCTCAACGGATATGAAGTGTTGGGGGACGTATAGCCTATTGGATTACGTTGATCTTAAGGCAGCCGTTATAATAAAATATCTTTTTCGGAGCCTATTGACTTAATTAATACGACCATATCGTATGGTCCTGATAACCGATAAAAATATCCAAATCATAATTTTCGTTTCCCGGCCGCAATTCCTACCGACTGCCCTTTAACAGGAGTAAACTACTACATATTAGCCTTCAAATTTAACTTCCTATCGAGCAGAAATTCCAGATATCTCTCCTATGCTTTAATGTCGAGCCTTGTGCACTTAAGGAGGGAATTTTGTGCTTCCTAGTAAAGAGGACAAGGGCAGTATATGAAGCGTTAACGCTCAGACCGCTATAAGCGCACCAGATGAAAAATTGTTAAGGGACCCCTAGACTAAGGTCGGAATTTACTTCTCTGATGCCATGATAGCTTCATCGTCAGCATTACAAATACTACCAGTGCCTCACATCCCGTGGTGTTAAGTTGTAACCGCAGATCAGTAAAGACCAGGTTTCAGAGAAGAGGAGACAGCACACCACCTTTACTTTCCCGTCTTCTTATTGTCTCTTCTGTTTACCTAGAGTTTCCTAGTAAGTTAAGTCAGCGAAGAATCTAGGTGCAAGTACTGCCCTAAAAATATGTGTCCGTTAAGAATTCAATGATCTCTCAACTAGACGGCGTCAAACTGCCATCGTCCTTCTGAATAAAGCTGGGAATAGTTGAATACAGTTTCTTTCCACATTTTAGCAGAAAGCCTCCATGAAGTACGCTTCGCCGATCTCTTCGACATTTTCAAGGTCTCAGACTGGTTTTATAGGCAAGCCACTCGCACTGGACAATACGTTTGTGAAGGTTTCCCTCAATTGATCCCAGTCCGTCGGTTTTCGGTTCCAAAAGGGAATGAATTCCAGTGGTGCGACCACTATCTGGAAATCAATGTACCTGTGGAGACTTTCCAGTTCCTAAGCAGATCAAATGCAAACTCATTGGACATCTTTTCGATTTGAGAAAATAAAGATTGGTTCACACCCGCGTATTTATGTCCGAGCGTCCGTTCCCAATGACGAGTGGCGTCCTGCTCTGTCACGTAGTGTCCAGAGAGTTTTTCAGTAGTCACGGCAGGGTTACTCAGAGTCATCGTGGGCTATGTAGGTGAAGGCTAATCAGATATTTGTTTCCGTCAACTCGAGTGTAGCTACCAAGTTGTCCACATCGCTGAAGTCAGGTATACATTCACGAGCCTGGTATCCAATTTTCTGGTCTGCAAAGACCGCAGAGACAGCCCATTCAAACTCAGGGGTCTTGCATCAGCGCAATGCTCTTCCCACTGACTGTCTTAGCATATCCCCGGTACGGAGTGATATTATGGAGTCTTTTGCTTGAGGGGGAGGAGGAAGCACCAGTACTCCGCGAGATGACCGAAGGAGTGGGATTCTGAGTTAGGCCAAGCTACATCTCTCGGCTTCGCGCTGTTCGAGGAAGAGATGGTCGAATGATCTGATTCATCTCTTAGGTTGGTGAAAATTCCACCGGCCTCGGGAGGTTTATCCTCCATTCCCAGGAGTTCTGAAGCTGGATGGCCGGACACTCAGTAATGAAAGTCTCCCTCTCCGACAAGCCGAATACTAAGTCGATTTTGGTATCCCAAAAATTCCATGGCAAGAACAACTACTCACTTCTGTCGTCCGGTACGAAGAGAGTCTGTTACCCCTAACTGCCAACCATACAATAGGCACAGGTCGTATAAGACCCTAGGTTAGGATGTATTGTAAAATGACTCTCCAATCTAGATGTGTTGTTTTATGTTAGTGCAATTTGAACGTGTTACAGTAAGTCCCTCCATGATAATTTGGGGTTTACTAACCACAAATGTACTTTTGACCCAAAAAACTAATTTATTAGTATCGATAGAATATATTTATATATATTATCTTTTCATTTTGCCCATCCGTCCATCTGTCCTTCTGTGTCACTCTATTTCCTGATATTTTTAGAGATATCTTAATTAATTCCGCAAAACTTTGAGAAATAATATATATGCAATTTTATGCAACAATTTTAAAATTACTGTAGCTTTAGGCAAATTGATTTTATAGTGACGCAATGTGACAGTTATGTGCTTGTAGATGTCAGTCCTACTAGACACTATGCAAAATGGGGACGATTACACTTAAAATTTATAAGAGATTTTTCGTAAGCAACATGTGGACATTGTAAAGCTATAATGACAATGGGGTTAATCATATATAGGACACGCTCACTTTCCATATATAGAAATTTCGGGACTAAAATTAAAATGAGGCTAGCTATTATTTATAAATGAATAAAAAATTATGTACATTGGGTCCATACTAGTGTGTTTCTGCAAAATATCGACAGCATACTATTACTGTCATGTCCACAATGATCCGAAAATCATTTCATCATAGATTTCTATACTCACTGGCATTAAATACCACACAAAATATGGCGGGATATTTTCATAGCCACGCGCACTATTGATACATTTTTATAGCTTACGACCTATACAAAATTTGTGGAAAAAATTGTAAATGGATAAACAAATGGGGGTCGATTAAATGACCCGCCTCCTTCTCATATAATCAACTTTGGGGCCTCCGTTTAAAATTACCCTCGCTATGCTCCTAACTACCAGGCAAAAATGTGTGGGTTTCATTGACAGCAACGCCCACTATTGCATGCTGAAATTATGACCAATACAAAACCAGATATTATATGAATAAGTACACTACAAGCCTATTCACAATAAATGGAGTAGATCAGATAAATGCAACGCCTCCCTTCCTTTTAATCATCTTTGGATATTCCACCGGAAATTCTCCTAGATATACTGATATATAAATAAAATTTGGTACATCACCATCGTTTACGTCACAGGCATTTATAAGGGTTATATATATATATATATATATATATATATATATATATATATATATATATATATATATATATATATACTATGACACCACTGAAATGTAATAAAAAAACAGAGAGAGAGACCTAACGGAACAAAAGAGGGGTAATAATGAGAGTTGATTAGAGTGTGTGGTAGAATGAGACAGTACATGAACAGAATTTGATCAGTCAGTTCACCACCAGTTAGCGTAGTTGTCTGGATGGACAGATTACAACAGCTGTAGAATCAGGTTCGATTCCTGGGAGGGTTCATAATTGGTGTGCTGTTGATTTCTGAGACATAATAAAAATGCTTGGGGAAAAATTGATTTTCATTGAAAGATCTCTGATGAGGACAAGTGGCGTGTCCGAAATAGCTATAAGATCTGCCAAAAAATGTTTCAATAATTCTTCTTCTTCTTCTGAAAAATTATTACGGTGGCATAACCACATACGCAATTGCAACTAGTGTTGTAACTTGTCTTGTCAATAAATTCGTTACAAAAATAATCTTCATATATATATATAATTTTTTTTAAATATATATATGTATATATATATATATATATATATATATATATATATATATATATATATATATATATATATATATATATATATACTCGTATATATATATACATATATATATATATATATATATATATATATATATATATATATATATATATATATATATATATACTCGTATATATATATATATACATATATATATATATATATATATATATATATATATATATATTTATATATATTTATAAACATAATTAAGCATTAGGTATTATAGGTACAAGTTTAACTATAGGGCGATCCTGAGTGCCAGTGGCAGTCTTCAGTTTCGCAATGTGATCTTTGCCTTGGTCAACAGAAATAGTTTAATTGATGCGAGTCATTTTCCATCTGGAGGGAGGTAACTTCTCTTCTCGTCTTCCTACTAAATCAAAAACTTCAATATTTCGTTGCGGTCGCAACCATTTGGACCTTTTTTGCAATGACGAGAAGTATGCGACATGCCATCGACGCAAAAAATGTTGCTGTATCTGAGATATCAGCTGCCATCTTTCATCATACGTCAAAAGTGAAGTGGTCGTATCCAGTACATATTTCATATGAAATTTAATTCGTTTAACAGCTGCTTCCCAATAACCTCCCATGTGATGAGTGGAAGGAGGGTTGAATTTCCACTCAATACTGTAATCTGTTAGATTACGGTGGAACTCCGAATTTGTCATAGCTTTATCATAAACATTACGGAGCTCCTTTTCAGCTCCTACGAGATTTGTGCCATTATCAGAATATATTCAAGAATAGATTCAATTTGAAAGCGTTCTGCGAAGCGGAATACCTTTAGAATGCAAGCAGCAATTAATCTCTACAGGGAAATTAACTACCTGAATACTTTTAATAGAGATTTCTTCGGCTTTGATCAGTTCATGCTGCATTCATGTTTCCCAAAGTCACGGGAATTTTTATTACGTATATAGGCGATGAAAAGAATCCAATAGGCAGTGTTGCGCTTTAAATGACTTAAAGAATTATAGTTCATCAATAACTTACAAAGTGATTTATTTTCAACGGCATGTGCACACAATTTCATTATGCGTAGTTGCGTAGAGGTATTTTCTGTTCTTGAGGCAGGCCATTGCGCAGTTGGCTGAAAAAACCCCGCTGGACCCTTCCACAACTCATGACTAGCTAATTGAGTAGCTGACAAGCCTCTAGAAGCACAGTCCGCAGGGTTTTCATGCGTGGAGACATAAAACCATTTTTCGGGTGGTATGATATCCTATACTTTAGCGACGAAATTTGCTACAAATATAGGATACCATGCAAGCGTAATTTTTGAATCAGTCTGACCATAAACATTTGAATCGAGATTGCCAAAGGATTGCTTAATACATTCACTCAAATTAGCCACTAGAATAGCAGCGCATAATTCAAGCTTCGGAAATTTGGTCGTAAAGGCGAAACTTTAGTTGTATCACTTACCAGGGACACCTTGACAGATCCATCGGCGTATTCATAACAATATCTGAAGCGTCGGCGAAGCAATGTAAGTCACTGTCAGAGCTCTCTACGCCAGTGCCAAGCCAACGTGGAATACAGAGCTTAGTAAGAGTATTTAAATCTACTCTATGTTTTGACCAAATAGTAACTATATAACCATATAACCATATAACAGGATCATCCCATCAAAGTACAAATATAAATCGTTATTATAGACAAAATGCTTATTCAGATTCCCACTATAATAATTCAAGAAATCCTTCAAAACAAGGACAGACTTATAGAAATTTTAATAATTCTAATCAGTCTAGACATACTAATGAAAATTTTATCACACATCCAACACAAAATATAGAGTATATGGAGGTGGTCAATATTCAATATTGTGATGTAAATTTTATAGAAGAGCCTCGGGGAGCGCATTATCAATAATAAATTTAGATATAGGAAATCACAGACTTAACGGCATAATAGATACAGGATGGGCTACAAATGTTATTAATCCCGTTGGAAACCCCAAAACTTTTTTCAACAATTAATGGTGTCAATATAGTAACTCGAAAATTTGTATTCCTAAATAATTCGACAACGATGGTACTATATCCTGGAATGTATTTCACTTACCACCGACAAAAATTACGATGCCATTATTGGACAGTGTCTCGAACAAATTCAAAGCAAAAATCAATTTATTGGCAAAATATATCGATATAAAGGGAAAGAAAATCTTATTTAAGAGCGAAATCCCATTTGATATTAATAATATATCTACCTTAGAAGCACTTGATTCTGATTTTTTAAAGAAGATTAACTTAGATCAGGAAAAAGAGAACGTATATAGATTGTTGAAACAATATAAACCAGAGTTCTTTAGGGAATGTGTTTCTGCTGAAGTCCCTTGAATGCTATTGTACTATATTTTTTGTGCGTTTCTTTCATCCAAAATCGTTGTTTTCTTTTTTTTTGCAATTTTTCCTTCCACAGTACAAGCGCTAGCACACACAAAACTTCATCATCCGACAGAGACATGACGACGTCACTAAACGACGACTATGAAAAAATGATGATCTTCGATTGTGATCACTCGTCTGTGGCGGAGCTTCATTCAACACTTATACGAATGAGTATGATCATGATGTATCGTCTATGGGCCGCATTACAACAAATACATGCACAGCAAAGAAGGTGAGTGCACCAACTCAAGCGTAGGAATTTACCGAGTACGTTCGCTCGGTAAATCTAACATTAACAATACGCAGAAACGAGAGTAAAGCACATGAGGTACAACGACAGAACGACCACCACGCCAACTGCTAATAAGAGAGGAAATGAGAATAAATATTCTAGCTCAAATTTAAATTGAAAACATTTCAATTTAACAACAATAACACTACAGGAACCAAATACGATTTCGGACAGCGCTGCTTGCAGCCAGCAACTAGAAACCGCTGCAGTGAGGTGACTGACCATCTCAAGATAAAGGTGGCCCAAAGGCAAGTGACCATCACAACAAAAGATATGACCACAACAACAACAAGCATGTCTCCAACAACAACAAGCGTGGAATAGCAGTAAGCAAGGCCGGCCAATGGAAGTGGAACCACACAAGGGTGGCGCGGCAACAACAATATACACCAGCCACCGTACTCGTTTGGACTATATAAGCCATGCAGTCCTTAGATCACCGACATCCTGACCAGCAACAGCTCTACTTTACACAACGTATGTTACGAACATAGAGACTCAGTGAGAACATCTGGTTTATTATCGTTTTCTCACTGAGCCACATAACCACACAACGCACGTTACACCTATCGAGAGAAGTAGAACAGGAACTGACTGCGGGTATTATAACTTTACGAACTAGAAACCTAAATTTAAGAGTAATATTGCAAGGACTCATCAAAGGCCATTGCATAAAATTTTAATAATAAAAAACCTTTAGTCTATGAATAGTAAATAAAATTGGTGAACTGGAAAATACTTGTGGAATTAATATATTCTTTTCTGTATACGACACCTGGAGCCGCTGAGTTCTACCCCTGCTATAAAGAAAGTGTCGTTACACCGTAAGAGTGCTAAGTTTAGTGGATCCAAATGAAATCAATGCGGTAATTTTAGAGGCAATTATTCAAGGAAAGTGGAATTGCCACTGATGAGAACATCCCACTCAGCAGAATTATATTATCCATTTTAATGAATGCAATTCTCTTTAGATACATATAAGTTAGTCTTAAGATTCTACTCAATAAATAAAGTCAAACTTTAAATTTAGAGTCTGACAATAACTCCCTTTTCGTGATAAAAATCGATGGAGAGATTCGCTAAACTACATAATGTGGAGAATCTCCAATGTGTGCACAATCTCATCCTCGGCCAGAAATTGTGATTGGTTTTGTTCAGCCGCTTCCACGGTTGCCGGCACAGAGTGCAAATCACCTGCGGACGGGGTCCGACCATGGGGACGACTGGTGGTCGTTGTTGTGGCGTCAAGTGGCAATCCCTTCTGGGTGGTGAACCGGAAATGGGCCGGTGTCGATAGGTGCAACCGCAGCTGGCAAGGGTGCCGTTGATCGGACTCGGCGAGCTGAAACTGGAATTGGACTGGTGGCGAGGGTGCGACACGTGTGGGTACTAACGGCGCAGTTGGTCGGGCTCGGCGAGCTGCGCCCGTATCCACCGGTAGATGGCCAGGCCGCTGGAGCGCTTCAAGGAGCCGTTGCGCTGGAGAGAGTGTGGTACCCTTCGTGGTGATTGCCGATGGCCCCTGGCCTTCTGCCCCTTTGGTGACCGCTTGAACCCCGGCCAGCCAATTCCATATAGGCGATTCATCGGGCGGCGGTGGTAACGGGTTCCTTGGAGGCGGGTATACCGCTGGATCCTTAAGGATGGCATAGTTCAGGGTGGGAAGGCACAGTTGACCCCGGCCGTGTTTTGGGTTCTGCATCCTACAGGGAATAAACAAAGTCATTAATTATGGATCGATAGCCAGAGGAGTTTGCAAAGATGTTAAGTTATATTCAATCAATAAGTTATTCATCCCCTCGAGGGGTTCCTTAGATGGTAATACCATCATTTTTGTAATAGCCTGGCTCAAAATTCCTCATGCAGTCCGCACTTCTACGACCCGCACTGTACCGTCCGCACCTGAGTGTGAAGAATTCTACCGAAACGCCAATCATGAGGCGCTAAATTATCTTCCCGTATAACGTCAAGATCCCCGGTTTTGATGTTCGCTTTAATGGAATGCCCTTTGCTACGTCGCTGACACTCCAGCAGATACTCCGTTTTCCACCGCGCTGTGAATTGCTGCGCCTAGATTTTCGGCCAACGGTTCAACACCGAAGTGTACGGTCTCATCTCCTCGGGGTCTTCTGAAGCCAGAAGTGGGCCTCCCACCAAAAAGTGTCCTGGAGTTAGCGGTAGCAGGTCCGTCGGGTCATCTGACATCGCACCGATGGGCCGTGAGTTCAGGCAGGCTTCAATACGAGCTAAAAGAGTAAGAAATTCTTCGAATGTGTATTTTAGATGTACCCCCTCGCGCTTAAAGACGCCCACAGTCCCCCCATATGTGGATCATGAGGTGGACTGAATTGCTATTGCAATTTCCCTTGAGCATAAGCGGCAGTGGCTCGATCCTGCGATTCTCGGACTACTTTTTCAAAATTGCGGTGTGTTCCTTCTCTGCACATCCCAAGCTTCGCCCGTTATCGGAATGAATCTTCAAGGGGCACCTGCGTCGGGCAACGAACCGAGCCAGCGCCGCGAGAAACGCGGGGGTGCTCAGATCGTTGGGAGCTTCAAGATGAATAGATTTGGTAGCAAAACACACAAAGATACACATGTACCCTTTCGTAAGGAGACACCGCCGTCCCCTATAGTTTTTAATCTCAAAGGGACCCGGTGTTGGTGAAGGGTCGAGCGCACGTGATTCTTTCAAGAGGTAAAGCAGTTATAATCTGGGTCTGCTGTCGCTTCTTTTATAGTAGGCAAGGTTTACAGTGGAGAATTGTACCTTAATATTTTGGCCCTCGGAATCCAATATTGGATTCGAAGAAGGCGCAGCATTCATTGGTTCCCTCCGTGTAGCGAGATGAGGTGAGTAAACTTGACGACCAGACGAGTAAAGCGGCTATAATAAGGTAGAATGATGGGATACCTCTCAGAAAGGGGCAAATGCACGATTGACGACAATCGACCATTCACTCGGAGTGTTCCGTCGGAATGCAAGAAAGGCATTTAGTGTGAGCAGAGGGCTCGAGGTAGGGATGGGGTCTCCTCTGAGGAGAGCACTGCATTCTTGTGGGTAATAGAGATGTTGGGCGAGCGTGATGAGATGAATCGTTATGGCGTCGATTTCTTGTCTACTTAGGGTGACCCCTTGTTCGGGCGTAGTATCCCGACATCTGGCCAAGCTATATGTCATGAACCTTCGCACGAGGCTCAAAACTTGTAGATCTCCAGAGAGCGTTGAGAAGCGTAAGGTGGGGTCGTCTCTTTGAGATATACGTACCATGTTGGTGTGGATGGGTCGCATTTCTTCCTCAGTGTGCAAGCATGTTCCATCGATGTTTATCGGCCACTCCGATTGATCTTGTTGAAGCCATTTCGGCAAATTCCACCAAAGCGCGTTGTCGACCAAGTCGTGAGGGGGGCCCCTCGGCTTGCAAGGTCAGCTGGATTATCTGCCGATCGCACATGGCGCCAGTTGCGTGTACCCACCTCATCACTCGATTTGCCACGAAGACCTTCCAGGTGATCGGCGTAGCCATGCCAACACGATGGTGAAGTCAGTCCAGCAGTGAAGATTGTCTTCGGAGATGTTTAAGAGTGTTTTGAGTGAAGCCACCAACTCAGCCAACAAAGTTTCCCCACATAGTTCGAGACGCGGTAGAGATACCGTTTTTACAAGAAGATGAGTCGATGTAGTGTTTTTACCTTAGCAAAGTACGTACAAGGGCGCCGGGTAAGCCAGCTGTGAAGCGTCACAAAAGGCGTGGAGCTCCAGCTTCAGATTCCCATCGGGCCAAAGTTGCAGGAGGCAATGGGTCATCCCATCGAATTTGGTCCAACCAAATCTGTTGCATTAAGATTTTGGCGATAATAACAACGGGAGTGAGCCATCCCGCCGGATCGAAAAGTTCTGTTATGACTGAGAGTATCTTTCGTTTCTTGTAGATGGTGGTGGTCGGCAAAGCTGCTATGTAAGTAAAAATAGTCCAGCTGGGCATTCCATCGAGTGCATAAGGTGCTAGTTGTGCTAGACTCCCCGAGTTTGAGGAAATCCTCTCGGAGTAAATAATCCGGCGGTAAATCGGATTAGCAGTCCATTTGCGTATGGAGAACCCCGCCGATTCCAGCATATCTATCAATTCATTCCGCGTGTGGATCGCAGTAGGAATATCGTGCGTACCTATCAGGGCATCGTCAACGTACATTGAGTGGCGCACCGCATGTGAAGCCAGTAAGTACTTGTGCCCCATGTCATCTGCTAGTTGTAAAAGTGTCCTTATCGCGAGATAAGGAGCACAATTCACCCCAAAGTTGACCGTTCTTAGCTCGAAATTCGTTATGGGAGCGGCCGAGTTTTCTCGAAAGAGAATGCGTTGGTACGCTGTCTGGGTAGGGTCCACCAAGATTTGACGGTACATTTTTTGTATGTCTCCTTTGAGTACGTACCTGAACATACGACACTGAATGACGAGCCGGGTCCGGTCTGATTGCAACACATCATTCAAACTGATGGTGTTCGTGGTCGGTTGCGACGCGTTGAACACCACCCGGATCTTGGTGGAGTTGCTCTCTGGCTTGTACAATGCGTGGTGCAGTAGGTAGTAGTGAGGCACCGGGGATTCGGACGGAGGCGAAACTTCGGTCATGTGGTTGAGCGTCATGTATTCCACTATCATCTCGTCATATAATTGTTTGTTTTCTGGGTGTTTACCCAGCCGTACTTCATTACGTTCGAATCGCTTGAGTGCAATATGACACGATGAACCTAAGGATTGACTAGGATTAAAATTAGATTTAAAGGGCAAATATATCGCCCAGAGGCATCCCGACGGATCGTCTGGGAGTTTAATTTGAGGCATGCCTCGTCTATCGGCGTCCGCTTCCTTTCGGAAGGCGCCTCCACGATTTCCCAAAATCCTTTGAGGAGAGGATCGAGGGGTTGAGATTCGTCAATATTCACCGTCCGCTAAGTGGATCCCCGTCGTGTGCGCCTTGAGTCAGTTTGAAAGGGGCAACTCCCTGGTTAGGGTTGGCAACACCATAGCTGACACATGGAGCCGCTTTGAAGGGTCGTAACGCGAGCTTAAAACTATTTTACAAACTTTCGGGACATTAGCAGCTACCACATTGCTTACCCCTGACAGTTGTGCATGCACGGTTCGAGAGCGCAGAAGCGTCGCGTCAAAAATGTATCTAAGTCCTTCCAAGTAGGAATTTCTGCCCGATGCCCCGGGCTTGTTCCCATAAAGAGAGAGTCTCCTCTGGCAGACACACAGAACACAAATACACCACGAAAATATCTCCCCAACCGGCCACGTAACCCACATACATCTGCAGCACCGCCGCACAGTTATTGATCTCACGTTGTAAGCGTTTAATTGCGACCCCCTCTTCCCGCTTTACCGGTTCCAAACTAAAAAGGGTTATTAGTTGTTGATGGGTGAGAATATGCTTATTTTCGCACCGATCTGTCAAATTTCCCCACGCCTGTTCAAATCCGAAATCGGTAAGGGGTGATTTGAGCACGTTCTCCTTGGCTACAACTGTGCGGCCATACGCTGTTTCGAGAAATATCACATTAGTCGCCATTCATCCCCAATCCATCGAATAATACGTTGGTCCTTTTGTCCGCACCGTCTTCCGATATACGCTGCTCCTGGAACTTCCTGCTTCGATTCACATCATCAGAGCTAAATACTTATATTAATTTTCTTAATTTTCTAGTTAACATTTTAGTTTGATATATTTCTATGTTTAAGTTTAGTCGAACGTTTCATAAGTTAAATTTAATAAATCAATTTCAAAATTATATAATATTTAAATAAATATACTATATATACTATATATACTCTTGGGTATAATTTTCCTATTTAGTATAATTTGTGTTTTCTTTGGATGATTACATTTATTCCATTTTTACTATTTTCCCTAACGTAAAAAGTAAATTTTATGTATTATTTAAATCTATATATCGCAAATCTAATACGTCTTAACAACCAAACTATAAATAAGTAATAAAAACTATTTTCTTTACAAATATTGTTAATTAATTATGATACAATTTTTAAAATTGTAAGCGGCATTAAAAATTTAAATCCTTCTCAAATACTCGTATATACATTTTACAATAATTTGCTTCATACATAACCCTACGTCTCCACGTGCAATTTTTGATGGCATGCCATTTCAAGCAAATTGCCAATGGAGACTCCAAATTGCTTCAAGTTGGAAATTTATGTTATGAAATATGTTATGCCATAAATTGCCAACGTGCTGTGTTGCAATCAGTTGTCATTTTGTTTGTTTGACAGCCTTTTTCATTTTTTCGTGACGCTCACAGTGGAAGCATCGTCGGACATTTTCGTTTTACCGCATCTATTAAATTAATAAAAACGCTAAAATGAATGGAGACTGTCCATTTGCATTCTTTGTAATAAAGGATTCACCCAGAATTTCGGTTTCCTTCTTTTTTCCTCTTCATCGTATAAATAAAAATTTTTTTCAAGCGTGGGCACAGCGAACTGGATTGCTTGACGGCATTTTCAAAATGACAATGGCATAACATCGCAATGCCCACCATTAAAATATTGCCAACCTTTGCAATCAAATTTGACAGATTTTATGCCATCAAAAATTGCCCGTGGAGACGTAGGGTAACAACTATTTACTATATAAAATTATATGCCGCCAAAAAAAAATTTTTTATATCTATTCTGGGCAAAACTAGTTGCTCATCTTACATGAGCGGGTATATAAAAGATAAACCCGTTCATGTGAAAAAATTGTCCATTGCATGACTAAATTTTTCATTTTCCTAACTACTCTATATATTTCAATTTACTACCAGCCCGGTATGTATATACTGACGTACGGAAAGAAAAAGATGAGATGTTTGTTTCTTGGTCAGCCAAACAACTGAATTCAAACCTTTATTAAAAATCTTAGCAAAGCTTAAAATCTAAGTTAAACATAAACATAAAGTAGAAATATCGCACGCTCATTCCGCTGATGTCGCATTTCCTGCACTCGTAGAGGCCAGCTTACAATGTTGCGCTTTGCCTTTGGCTTACAATGTTGCGCTTTGCCTTTGGCTTACATTGTTGCGCCTATACGATCTGCTTACATGGAATTTGGAAAGCGCACAGGATTTAGATTTCATCAGAAGCGCATTCAGCGGAATACGGTGGGAACATTCGATCACGCTTTTATATTAGATACGTATGTTATATGACTCCTCCCTCCTTTAGATCAGCAGTCCCTGCTGATTTATTTTTTAATATATTCTTATGCTTTCATTTATTATTTATTTATTATTTTCATTTGCTTTGTTGTTTTTGAGGGGGAGTTAATTTTTAAAATTAGGATAACTTTAGATAATTTCTAAGAGATAGTTGTAATAATGATTTATTTCTATTTAAAGCAAACATTTTTTTTTTTATTTTTATTACTATTTTATTTTTTATTTAATTTTTTTATTTTTTTTCACACCATATGTTGCTTCAAGCTTTGAATGCGAAAGAAATAGCTTCTTTCTTAGCGTTTCAAGTACGCATCCTAAAAACAAATTTTATAATAAAGTAAAATACAGTTAAACCCACTAAGGAGAAAGATGTCTGATATTTTATCAAAAGAACTTTGGTGGTTTTCCCTATGATATGTCAACATTTGTATTTCTTCTATATTTTTTATATGTTGCAAGTGAATTTTTTCAAGAGAGAATTTTGGTTCTTTAATTTTCATGGTATTGAATGTCGATTTTGGGAGAAGTGATAATGGATAGTATACTGTGCTGTGTGAGGAAAATGTTCGATTTTGTATAGTAATTGTGCAGTCATGAAATGTTACGAGGTTAGATCCAGTGATGCGTATAACATCTTTTGTTTCTCCACAGTTCTGATAAATTTCGTCTTCTATGTTTATCATTAAAATGTTGTTATGGTTCAATATGATATTATTTTGAAGTTCGTTATCTATTTCCCGGTTAATCCTTACTTGCCCATTTATTTGTTTGAAAGCATTGAAAATGTTTTCGATAACTGCATTAAGTTCTCTATATAGTTCTGATCTAACTTCATTATTCATAAGCACTGCTTTTTCTTTTGCAAAATCTGCATTCCAAGACCAAAAAAGGCTCCCAAAATATGGAATTGGTTACGGTTTGAAGACTGAGTTTTCGTCTATTTTGTCGACACCAACTTCTCTTTTGGTCCTATAATTCTGGGGTCCTACTAGGAGTTCTAGATTCATCTTCAGGGTTTTAAAAGACGATTGTAAGATATCTATTTTCGTATCGTTTTCATAGTTTAGCATAAAATTTTCGATATTTTCCTCTAACAACAGTGAACTTTCTTTTATTGTACTTGTATTTATAATGCTATATATTGCTTGATAGTTGCTAATTACTTGTACCTTCTCTTGGACAAAGACGAAGAATCCTTTCCCTTGATCTGGTTGATGGAGAATTTCTAAAGTTTGTTGCGCTAACACTATAGCGTGACAACAAATTGTTAGTAGGAATAGTTTTATGCGACACTCCATTGTCCTATAAATTTGAGAGAGGTGAAGAAACAAATTATTGGGCGTTTTGGTATTTCAGTTTTCTCTTTACTTTTAAATTTTTTGTCATTTGACTTAATATAGTTTCCTTCCACTGTATAATTTGAAATTTTCCTGTATCTAGGCTGAGATTTTCTTACTCTATTGTTTTTGATGAAGTCATTTTCAAAATCTTGGAAAGTGTTTACATTTTTATGGTTGACTGCTGTAATTTTGGCGATCTTCGAAGAATGGAGTTTCTTAGAAAAGATTTCAGTTTCTTCATTCGAAACTAGATTATTTAAAAAGTTGATGGGTTTCTGTTTGGTTGTTGAGTGAATTGTGTTATTGTATGCCATTAAGGCTTTAAAAATCTTTTCTTGAAGATCATCTTTATTGGTGGGTTCAGAATTAAATAATCAATATTAGCATTTCCTGTCTTTTGGTACGTAGTAGTTTTTTTTATTTCCCTTTATTTCATACATCTGTCACCATTATATTGACACCGAGTACATGATTTGACAATTTGTTTGGAAATTAATATAAAAAACACATTTTGGCCAGTGCCAAGAAGTGATACAACAAAAAATATTTACATTAATTATAATAGTTCACTATAATTATATTATAACAATTTATGATCAAAATTATGTTTATGATAATTATTTACATTTACATTTATAATACTATTACTAATATGTGTAGTCTGGATTTCCTAGTTGATTAGGTCGTTTGGTCGAGTTCTCTTTAAACGGCGCAAGGTGGTTTCAAGATGCAGCAACACGTTTATTTCTTCGTTATTATGCCCATGCAGTGTATCGTAGTGTTTTGTGGATATCTTTTTTATCTCTTCGTCAATTCTTGTCATATTTAGGTTGCGGTGTATATCTTCATTTGTTGTGTACCAACCAGACTTTATGATCACTCTTAAGATTCTAGATTGCTGTCTTTGAATTTTTTGTATGTGTGACCGCTTTGCCGTTCCCCACACTTGGAGTCCGTACGTCCAAATTGGCTTTATAGTACACTTGTATAGCAGCAACTTGTTGTTAATTGTGAGTTTAGATTGCTTACCCATTAACCAATATAGTTGCCTAAATTTTTCTTTTATTTGTTTCGTTTTTTGTTTGATGTGGTAGTGCCAATTTAGCTTTGAGTCCATGTGTATACCAAGGTATTTAGTAGTAGACCCTAGTTTTATATCTTTATTGTTTTTTTAATAGGTATTGGGTTAAATTTTGTTTTAATTGTAAAAATTATTTGTACAGTCTTATCTTCATTAGTTTTCAAGCACCATTTATCAAACCATTCCTTAACATTCTCTGTGTATATCTGCAGATTTGCAGTCGCAGTATTTAGATTTTTGTCAGATGCTAAGAGGATTGTGTCGCCAGCAAAGGTAGCAATTGTGGTATTCAGTTCTTTCGGAAGGTAAATATGACATATAGCAGTGGTCCTAAAACACTCTTCATTATATTTGACGTAAAAGTAACGATCAATAAGATAACTTTCAACAATCAAATAGTAGTCAAGTGGCAGCATCGTCTTCAGTTTATGCAGCAGTCCTTTATGCCATACTTTGTCAAATGCTTTTGCAGCGTCCAAGAATACAGCAACGCAGTACCGTTTATATTCTATATCTGTTTCAATTTTGTTTGTAATACGGTGTATCTGTTGAATTGTTGAATGTCGTTTTCGGAAGCCGAATTGATGATTTGGTATAATGTTTTTATTGTCAAGGATCTGGCTAAGTCTATCATGAAATAGTTTTTCAGCAACTTTAGAGATTATGGGAAGTAGGCTAATTGATCCATACGACGAAGCAGTTGTAGCATCTTTTCCCTGCTTCGGTAGTGCAATAATTTCGGCAACTTTCCATACTTTGGGAAAAAATTGTACTCGGAACATTGAGTTGATAACATTCCTTAAGTAGTTATAACCTATAGTAGGTAGCTCAGCGAGAGCTTTTCCTGTCAACATATCGTATCCTGGTGCTTTTTTGTGGTTTATTCGTTTTTTAATGCAATTAATTATTTCTGTTGTGTTTGTTTTCTTTATTTTGGTTGTAATGTCTATAATTAAGTCATCACGTGTTTCAATATATTTATCTTCGTCATTTGATAGGACTTTTTCAAAGTATTTAGCCAATGCAGTTGCTTTTTCTTCATTGGTAGTAGCCCATGAGTTGTCATCTTTCCGTAGTGGTGGTTGATACCTGATCTGAGTTTTTAATTTCTTTGTGCATTTCCATAATGAGTAGTTCTGTATCCTGGGTAGGCGTCAAGCTTTTTAGGTAATTTTCAACTTCTATATTTTGTCTTTTAGTTAATATTTTCTTGAGTTTTTTGCAGGCTATATTTAAATTGTGTTTATCCTCAGGCGATCTAGTTAGCTGCCACCTCTTTCTCAGCTTTCTCTTCTCAATAATTTGCTTTCTTATGAAAATATCCTTTGTAGGTTTATTTCTTCTAAATTTATGCTGTTGGCTTGATTTGATTCCTGCGTCTAGGACCACATCGTTGAAGTGAATAATTGCACGTTCAATGTCTAATTGTGTTTTCAGTGTGATAGACATATTCAGTTGATTTTCAATATGCTGTCTATACTCATGCCAGTTTGTTTTGTGGTTAAAAATCTCAGCTATTGGTTCTATGGGTTTGACGTCAGTTGTGTAGTCAAGTATTATCGGAGAGTGGTCTGAAGAAAGTTCAAAACAAGCTTTAATTTTTAATTGGTTACACTTTATGTTTTTTGTTATGCTGAAGTCGATTAGATCTGGTATCTTTTTCCTATCTGTTGGCCAGTATGTGGGTTCACCTGAGCTTAAAAATCTGCAGTTATTTTTGTTTATAGCATTAATCAGATTTCGTCCTTTTTTATTCGTTAGCCTAGATCCCCAGTCAGTGTGTTTTGCATTCAGATCTCCAGCTGCAATGAATCTTACGCCAAGCGTCTTTATGTAGTAATCATATTGATGCGTCGTTATTAGGTGTCTGGGGGGACAGTAAACTGAGGAAATGAGTATTGTCCCACTTGTATCCTCAATTTGCACAGTAGTGGATTGAATATGAGGTGTTGCATATGGTTGCCGTTCAGTATGTTTTAATAGTGAATTTATTATGATAGCTGTCCCACCACGAGCTTTACAATCAGGATGATTTGTCACATAAATTTTATATCCAGGAAATACTAAATAGCTTCTGTTCGTAAAATGTGTTTCTGAAACTAGAGCTATATCAATTTTCTTTTCAGACAAAAATTGCTTCAACTAAATATAATGTTTTGTTAGGCCATTGCATTCCAGGCTACAATTATTAAACTATTACTTTCGTGCATTTAAGCTTGTTAGTAACATTGTAATGATATTCATCATATTAGTCATTTGAGTGATTAGGGATTTCACCATGTCTTTAAGTTCATTAATATCACTATCGTGTGAATCTGTTGTATTTTGTTCAGTTTTATTTGGATTTGACGACCCTGCAATTTCGGCATAGCTTATGCCTGTTTTAACTGCTGATCTATCCATATTTTTGGTCTGAAGTAATAATGGATCCTTTCGGCGTAAAGATGGAAACCTTTGAATTTTTATGGCTTTGTATATTTCACAGCGTTTGTAGTTTGCAGTATGATTTCCGCCACATAGGGCACATTCAATTTCAGCTGCGTTGGTTATTTTTTTTTTGACATTCACTTGTTAGATGCTTTCCAGCGCATTTCACACATACTGGATCCCTTGTACAGTAGTTTTTTGTATGTCCGTATTTTTGGCATTTAGTGCATTGCGCGACTTCTCTTTTATGATGAGGTGCCTCAAAAACTACTATGCAATGCATTAATTTGTTAATGCTATAAATATCTTTATTTTTTGTATTTGTTTCTAGTTCTATGCTAAACAGTGGTAGCGGTTTTTTGTTGTCCGTTGAGTTGTGTTAGTTATGTTTAAAACTTTGTAACCGTTTTCAGCAAGCTCATTTTTAATTTTTTTCTTGGTCTGCAGAGGGGTGCATATTGCGAAGAATGACTTTGAAACCCCTTTCATTTTTGGGTTTAAATGTGTACAGCTTCGTACCTTTTTGCTTTAGCACTTGGAATATTTTTGTGTATGTTTCCGAGTCCTTCGATTGAACTCGTACTTCATTGTTTGTTAATATTTTAAATATAAAGTTACTGTCTGCAACAGCGGTTAGCGCATTTTTTAACGTCTTTATGCATTCTACACCTTGTACGTATATAGGGGGTGGTTTGTTTAAACTTTTTTTTTCGGACTAGTTGCTTTTTCTTTTTCGGACTCATTTTGATTAACTTGTCCACTGTGCGAGGGTTCAGTAAGTTCGTCATCATCAACGGTCAAAGCAGCAAATCTGTTTTTTCTTTCTGAAGTAGTATCGCTCAAACAGTAGTTTGATAACTTACTTTGGCTTGGGTTTTTTGCTATTTTTTGCTTATTGTTAGTGTTGGGCGTTCTTTTCGCTTTATCTGTCGTGGGTGAGGTTCGCTCTTTGGTAGCAATTGCAGTTGACTTACCTGCACGCCTTTTGGTGGAATTTGCACACATGCAGAAGAACATGTTGATGTCGCAGTTGTAGTCGAGAATGTAGAATTTGTTGTAGTTGTCGCACAATCCACTGCTATACTGGAGCAGGACATTATTGGGGGTTTGCCATGTGCACTCCACGAAGAATGGAGTGACTCGCTCATAGATCTCGTTCTCTCCCACGGGGGAGAGCGCTGCACACTCATGGCGATTACCGACTATACTTTGTTTTTAGTTTTTTAAAAAATTGTATTTATTATTATTTTTGCTATATTTTAATCTTATTTATGAATGTATGTAAAATAACACGAAAAACAAAATTTTTTTGGTGCGGTAACTCTAATCACTTATTATGGCCAGAGTCCACTGTGGCAACACCACACACAACCGGGATTATTTTATTTGTTGTCTCTTTCAACTTTTAACTCATATATGTATATAACTGTTGCTTTGTTTGTTTGATTGTTTATTTAACACTTTTAATCAATTTCAAATTAGTTATTATAAGTATTTAGATTATCTAAACAGAACTAGACACTTTCTTGAAAATTGCACTTTCGTTTAGCGTCTCTTTCGCGGGTTTTGTAAAATTAGTTATTTGGTTTTAAGCAACGATAAATGTCACAAGGGCGGAGCTCGTTTGATTATACGTCCGTTTAGTTACACGACCGTTTAGTTGAAAGTAATTAGTAGTAAAATGAAAATTTACATTTAAATCCTTCAGAAAATTGCTTACGTTGATTGTGTCTAGTTCATTATCTGTTAGGTTTTCCCAAATACTGAAATCTTGTTTTTAATGCTTCTATAATACTTATCCATGTTCTATCCTTTAAGAGGTGAGCTGTAGCATATTTTATTAATTTATCGATGCTTGTTAGGTATATCACATTTCTCTGTGGAAACCATATAAACTATGTCGTTTATTTTTTTTGGGGTTTCAGTTATGTTTAGATCATGTTTTATGGGTGCTCTATCAAATTTGGCAAGATTGCAAGTTTGACAATTATTAATGTATTTTTGTGTAAGGGTCTGTAACTTGGGATAGTATTATTCCCTTTTTATTACTTTAAAAATTTCGTTTATTCCACGATGGTGGTTTTCCGGATGTTTTTCTTTAATAATTTCAAATATTCTTTCCGTATCTATTAAATCGATTAAAATTTTATTGGATTTAAGAATCTTAATATTTTTACTTCTAGTAAAGTAGTTGCGATAGCATTCCTGAAATATTTTAAAAAATTTCCAATTCGGACAGAAAACAACAATTAATCCTTTATCTGGCAATCCCTGTCGCATTATCTCTAATAAGTCGCTACTAGGAGCAATTTTCCATGTTTGTCTGGTTTTTCTTTGAAATAAAATAGTATTAAGAAACGATTCTACATGACTTTATTCAATCACGAGTTGATTCTTAAATAAGTTTAAAGCGTTTTCGCTAATAGGTATAAAGTCCTTACTGTCAGTCTCTGCACTGTGAATAGTATCAACATCATCTCTTGATAATTCGTTCAAATTCACTGAAACTTCTGTTTCTATATTCTTGTTGCTATACGTAAATCTACTTAATGTATCTGCAATTATATTTTCTGTGCCTTTGATATGTTCAATATCAAAATCGAAATCATTTAATTTAATTTTCCAACGCTGGAGTTTGTAATTTGGCTCTTTTAAATTATGTAGCTAGAAAAGGGGTCTATGATCCGATTTAATTAAAAATTTTCTTCCAAATAAGTAGGTTCTAAAATATTTTGTAGCCCAAACAATTGCCAGCAATTCCTTCTCAATGGTACTGTATCTCTGTTCGTGATCATTTAGGGATCTACTGGCATATGAAATGACTATTATTTTGCATTAGAACTAAAGCGAAATTACTAGCGTCAGTTAGTAATGTGAACTTCTTTTAAAAATTTGGATGTACCAGAATAGGATCGCTTTTCAGTAGTTCTTTGATTTTTTTAAATGAGTTTATATATTCCTGATCTTTTATATTAACCTTGGAGTCTTTCTTCAGAAATTTTACTAAATGGTGAGCTATTTTTAAATAGTCTTTGATTCCAAGGAAAGTTTTTATTTGCTTTTGGGTCTTTAGGAGCTGGATTTTGTCTATCGCTACTACTTTTTTTGGATTTGTTTTTATCCCATTTGGTGTGACTATATGCCGCAAAAACTCTGTTTCTTGTCTCAGAAACTGGCATTTTGATGGTTGCACTTTTAAATTAGCTTCGGCCAGACAAGTAAATATCTTATTGAGATAATCGAGATGTTCCTCTAGACTAGTAGAGAAAATCAAGATATCGTCGAGGTATACTAAACAAATTTTGTTTATATATGGCCTTAGAACATTGTTAACAAGTCTTTGAAAAGTCGCGGGAGCATTTTGCAGACCAAAAGGCATACGCAAAAATTCATAATGTCCACTCACTGTTGAAAACGCTATTTTTTGTATGTCATCTAGATCCATTTCGATCTGATGAAAACCTTTAGCCAGATCGATTGTTGAACAATATTGACATTTACCTAATTTATCAAAGGTCTTCGAGGGTGATTTCGTTAAGCTTGCGATAGTCAATGACTACGCGCCACTTTTGAATTTCGTTAGAATCACTTTTTTTGGGTACAATCCATATCGGACTATTATACGGACTTGACGATTCTCTAATAATACCTTGTTTTAGCATTACATTGATTTGATTGTTAGCTTCCAGTTTATGGACTTCAGGATAGCGATAAAGTGTACTATAAACTGGAATGTCATGTTTTGTTAAAATCTTATGCTTTATTGCGTTTGAAAAAGAAAGATTTTCACCTTCCTTATAAAATATTTTCCTGTGTTTTCTTAAAACTTTCATAAGTTTTTCTTTGTCAAATTTTTTTAACTGATCAGTATTAATGGTATTTGCAATATCCCGACACGTATTAAATGGTTCTATCTCCTTTGAAAGAATTTCAATAATATTTGTTTTTAAAATTATGGAGTTATACTCTTCTTCTTGTTTGGAAAAATCTTTCGACATCAACAATCTACTTCCATTATGCAGTTTAATTTCTGTAAAATTTTGTCATATTCCAAGAACTCACAGAGATAACCTTCTTCGTTAAATTCCTTGAAGATCGGGGATCGACATAATGTATCAATCGTGAATGTTTTACCCATAGCCCTGACAGTGACATTTACTTTTATAGGGAAGCCTTCTTCTGCCTCCGATGGAAAATTTATACTTGAAAAACCAATTTCCGTCGGTTCAATTGAATCGGTTGAACTATTATTAGCGTTAGCATACCGATTTGGATTGTACGCATAGGAATTTCTGGTCCTGTTGGAATTGTTACCATCAAAGGTATTGTAAGGTCTACCAGAATTGTTTTGTGTTCTATTTAGGTTTGAAGTGTTGGTAATATTATTATTGGGATTTCTAGTTTGTGACGAATTATTCCTATTGTTATTAAAAGGTCTACTGGTGTTGGCACTATTATTATAATTGGAAGTATTCGACCTTCCGGAATTATTGGGGTTTCCATTTTGATTATAATTTCTAGCAACATTATTTGCATTTCTAGTCCTGCTAGAATTATTACTGTTGTTATTATTTGGTTGATTATACTCCTGTCTTCTGTAAGTTCTATTTTGATTGTTGGAATTACGTTGTTTGAATGGATTTGAAATAGTGGGTGGTCCGAAATGAATATAATTTTGATGACGAGCCTGCATAATCAATTGGAATGCTTCTTCAATGTCATCAAAATTTCGAGCAAAAATCAGAGTTTTCGGTGGCTCTGGTAAATGTTCTTTAAACGTGTTAAACGGTATGCGTTTGATTTCTCGAGCAGTATAAATGGTCTCGTTATGTGTCAGTCTCCTGTTATTTATTTGGTTTGTCAATTCCAGTATTTTGTTATAGTAGTTCTCTATAGTCCCTTTCAACCGTAAGCACTTCAATTCATCTACAAGTTCTACAATTGTTTTCTTTTCTCCGAAATTCTTCTTCAAAACTTCCTTAATATTTTTCCAATCCTCACCGCAATATTTGCGATGCAGGACATCTCTTGTTTACCTGTACATCTATTTTTCACATACATGAACAATATTCTCTTATTTATCTCATCCAGACTATCTATTGTTGGTAATAATGCCTCTACTTGTTGAATGAAGTCAGGCAGCTGATTTGGGTTTTGCCCATCGAATTCTTGTACACTCTTTATATAATTTAAAATTAAAATTAGGCTATTTACATTGGTTAGCTCCATTTTACCTTATTTTATTATTACTGCTAAATTAATATTAAAGTTGAGATTTTAGTTGATGATTATTTATTGATGACGTTCAATGTTCTTCTTCTCCAGAATTGGCAAATAATCTGCAATATGATCCAGATAATCAGAATGCAGGAATTTATTTAGTTCTTACTTAAAATTAGTCTTCAGTTTATTATTTTGTATTATTATTATTTTTTTTTTAAATTTTTGCATATTACTGCAAATGATCGATTGTTTTTGGTTTCGGTGTTCAGTTTAGTAATTTCCACTGGTCAACCAGTATCGATTCTTTATTTAAAATATAACCAGCAACTCAGAACAGTTGTTTTTGGTTTTTTTTTTCATTCGTTTAATCCGTTTTTCTTCTTTAATATTGTATGCTTATATATTCGCCTACAAAACAGTAATTATTTTTAATTAATATTGTAGTGTTTTTTTTCTATTTTTATTTTTCTCAAATTCGTCGTAAACGCGAATTATGATTTCTGACCATCCAGAATCATGTAAAATAATTAAAAACGAAAGTTCTTATGTTTTGTAAATTTTAATATTTTTTAATTTTAATAATTTTCCTTTGCCACACACTAAACATAGTTTAATAATTCTAAATAAAAAAAGGAGATGAACACATACGTCCAGTTCGTTTCAATGCTTTTATATCACTCATCGTTTCGTTACTCCATTCTTTTCTCGTTACTCTATTCTTTACTTTCATTTGTATATTATGTTAAGATAGGCATAGTTGATACATGTTATGAGCTACGTATTATTATATGTTTACACATTATTATACTATGTAAATAGGTTATTTTATGTATATCATAACTTCTCCCCCCTCAAATAGAGGTTTTGGCTAGTTATGGCCAAAAACTAAAACAAAAATTAAAATCAATCAAATTCGCAATTAATTTACTTTTAATAATTTCAAATCAAGATTCCGTTCATATGTTTCTGAGCAATTGGAAGAGTGATATATTTTCTTAAACTTTAAATCTTTGACTTTAACAACTACAATTTTGAAAGTTGCGATATTCCTTCGCTGTTTTACTTAGTGTACATATTTTAATTGTGTAAGTAAAAACGTGTTTTTCTTAACTTTAAATCTTAGATCTTAACAAGTATATTATTTTCAGGGTGCTATATTCATTAGCTCATTTTTATTTATTTTAATATTTAGAGTAACAATATGTTTTCCTTAAACCCTACAATTTTTTTTTTTTTTACCTTAATAATTGAATTTTTTTTTCTTTTAAGTTGCGATATTCATACGGTTGGTTTTAATAGTAAATGTAACGATTTATTTCCTAAGCTTTATATTTTCGATCTTAATAATTATAATATTGTGTTCAACTAGCGATATTCGTTCGCTGTTTTACTTAGTGTAACCGTAACAGTTTTAGATTCTATGTATGTACTTAATTGATTTATACATTTTCTTAGACTTAAAATGTTCTTGTTGAATTAGATTAGTTTTACTAGTTTCGCATAAAAATATTCTTTTCTTTTTCTTATAATAATTAGAACTATTTACAACTAATTGCAGAACGATATTCATTCGTTATCTGCCTTCCTAATCCAATTTCTTATTATAGATACTTTAGATACTATACATAATATATATAATGGATATAAAGATTTAAATACTATATAAATCTGCTTTTGATTTTATGAATGTTTACATACAATATGTATACTATTTCTTTCTGACTTTAATTTTTCTTTTGTGTATCTTATATCTACTAGTATTTACTGTGATTTTATTATTTTTAAGAACTTTGTTTTTTACAAATCTGGGGGCTAGTTTGTTTCTACGGTTATCTGCAACAAAAACAGATTCGTTTTCAATAAAATCCACAGTTTCATTACGATCTTTGTTAAGTTTAGAAATTTGTGTTTTAAACTTCTTTCGCGTACAATTTTGGATAATTTAGCATAATTATCGATATGGTTCTTTAAGTAGTCTTCTGCCGTATTTGGAATACTTTTAATTTTCAAGGGATTTGCTTCGGAATAATGGCCGGTTAAAAGTTCAAATGGAGAAAGTTTAGTTACTGAGTGAATATGTATGTTTTTAAAGCTTCGTTTACTATTTTATTATTCAACACCGAACGTTTGTTATTCCACCGAACGTTTGTTATTTCACACCCTGAAAGATTCTCAATCAATAGTGAAAGTTTAACCTGATTGAGAATTGGTTTCATACAAAAGAACGTAACAAACGAAGTCAAAATCTGACTCGCCTACTTTGAGTCTTTTTTGTAGTTTGAACAAAAGATTTTGAGTGGGTGAAATTTATCAATGGACAAATTTCATCTTCACACTCCCTCCTTATTTCGCGGGAGATGGAAAACTTAGTCTTGTGGCGTGTCAATGCAGCAATGTCTCATGGCCTTAGCTGTGGTCTCATCATACAGCATCTTCAGTAAGCGTGGCTCACGGCCCTGTACTAGGAAAGCGGGACTGTAGCCTGTTGTTTCCGAAACACTGGAGTTGATAGCTAGAGTCAGTTCTGGCAGCAAGTCATCGCACTTCTGTTGCTATTTACCCGTAAATGCTGTGTATTTCTATCTATTTTCTTCCATGGGGATCTGCCAATAGCCGTTCTTCAGGTCGAGGATAGTGATATGTTTGACTTCATGTAAGCGGTCCAGAATGTGGTGAATGCGTGTTAGGTGGTACGTGTCGAGATTAGACCTCGTATTCAATTGTCGGCAATAGTCGCCACCTGCGATCCTTCTTCCGCACCAACACGATTAGTGCGCTGTGGGGGCTGTGTGAAGACTCTATACAACCTTTTGTTAAAACTTCATCTATTTCGGCATTGATTACCTCTTTCTGTGCCGGGTTCTTGGGGTAGTTATCTTGTTATCTCTGCATTGTTAATACCCAGTTAATTTGGGTAGTAACAATGCAAACATGGTGTGATACTTCGTCATGAGGCAGACATATACTTCCCCTTTCACAACGCTTTTCGCCCACCAATTCCACTCACAACAACCTCGCTGCGTTGCCTCTTTAAGCACAATTTCTGAACACAGGATTCTGAAATGAATGATGAGTGCAAACCATTATCGAATAAAGCCCGAGAGATATATGTGTTTCCAGTGTGTTCTGCAATTCGTACTAAAGCAGTAGCCAAAAGTACGGGTCTATTTACTGAAGCTGATAAAGCGGTTGCATCCACCGTGTGTGGAATTTGTGTTTTGTCCCTTACAGAATCTTCATTAATAGGCCCAAAATTATGAAATAGTGTATGATCTCGGTTGTGGCAGACCTTGCACGTGGATGAACTTCGACCAACATTACCCTTATGCCTAAACTGAGAAAATCAGTACATTCCTAGATCAAATGCTTACCAGAATAATAGATACACTCTTTTCCTAAAGCCTTGTTTACTTGTGCAACGTGGCAAGCTTTATTGCCCTTGCTTGCGCTTAAAGCGTTCTTATTTTTATTAGAGTACGAACCAGCTGATTTGATGACCTCTAACAATCGGCAGAGAGCTTCTAAAAATGTGTGCAAATATTTTAGCCGAGGCGACGACTCGTCTGTAAGTGATAGCTCCCATTGACGTCGAGTATTATTTGCAAGCCGATGACCATTTGCATGATTAAGCAAATCATCCCAGTACTTAACATGCACCTTCATAGCTTTAAGTGCGAGTACATTTGTATGATCGGATCGATCACGCTTTTGATGGCACAGCCGGAATCTGAGGTTACTTTTTGAACAGCAAAAATTTCAGTTAAATGGTGATGTTGGAGGACCCCACTTATTTGGTATCTATCTGTCAGCAAATTCCACGCTTCAACAAAATTCTCTTCTTTTAACTTAAAGCATGAGATCAATTGCTACGGTCCACCCATTAGGCAACAGCTTAAGTAGTGCAGCTTTTGACTGCCAGTCAAAGCTTCCTGGTTTATTATTATTGCATTAAAACCACCAAAAAATTATACCCAAGTGGCTGGATCACCGGAGAAAAGCGGCAACTCTGTCCTTACGGACTTTAAGCACGCTCAATAATATAATACAATATAAGCATGCGAAAGAAGAGCTGTACAATTTCGTCTGCCAAACCCACTGTCAGCAGTGCGGAATGAAAATCTGTACCTGACACTAACCACGAGTGTTAATATAGTTAAGTGAGTGAGTGGTAGCGAAAAAATTGATGTGGTAAGCTAATAATTACAGTATAAAATTATGATATAGAAGAAATTAAAACATTATAAAAAATATAATAATGAGGCTTCAGTTCAAGAATTGTGTTAGTTCAGTTAATTGAATTGTGTACCCGTTTTTTAGTGTTTTTGTGAGGACATTCAAAAAAAAATTGAAAGCCAAAGAACCCCCGAGTCTGACTTAGGCTCCGCATTGATTTATTCACGAACATTTTGGTGCCCCATAGGGGAATCTAAGGTGGAACATAAATATATATACATTCAAAAAGAATATATATATTTACATAAATTTAAATCAGTCGGCAGCGCAGTTCGGGCTTTATCTCACCCGCTCGCACCTAAAGGGTTTTTCAAAAGAAACGCTACAAAAGTAAATCGATAGTGACAGCAAACGACGCTATATTTTTTCCCGCTCTTTTGACATTTCTCTTCAGAAAGGTTTTCCAGTTCATCACGCAAAGATATACGAGCCAACCACGAGTCGAAACTATTAAAATTTACTACCGAAATTCGTAGTCAGTCGCCTCAACTTTAAGAGCGCTACGTCCAATTTATGATGAGGGTCATTTCTGGCTGAATGGCTTCGTCAATAAGCAAAATATGCGTTATTGGTTAGACAGCAATCCACACGTACTCCATGAGTCATCATCGCATCCCGAAAAAATTACGGTTTGGTGCGGTTTATGGGCCGGCGGCGTCATTGGGCCGTACTTCTTCCGTGATGATCAAGACCGGCACATTACTGTGAATTCGAATCGCTACCGTTCAATGATAACCGAATATTTTTGGCCCCAATTGGATAATATGGACTTGGAGGACATGTGATTCCAACAGGACGGCGCCACAAGCCACGCAGCGTATGCCACAATCAATTTACTGCAAACCAAGTTTGGTGAACGTGTTATCTCACGAAATGGCTCAGTCGATTGGCCGCCTCGGTCGTGCGATTTGACGCCGTTAGATTATTTCCTGTGGGGCTACGTCAAGTCTATGGTCTATGCCAACAAGCCAGCGACGATTGATGAACTTCGTACGAACATCGAACGTGAAATTGCAGCAGTACCGGCCGATTTATGCTTGAAAACCGTTGAAAATTGGGTTCAGCGTCTGGACTTCTGCAAGCGTGCCCGTGGTGGCCATGCAAAAGAAATCGAGTTCCATACATAATGGCATCGAACGTACTTTCATAGGAATAAAGAATTTCATTGATGTCTAAAACCGGTTTTGTTTTACTTAAAAAAATTTTGTAGCGCTCTTAAAAACCCGATACAAGCACCGACGCAGCAGCAGGCATTGGAATTCTGGCGTTAATGTTAACTTCATTGCAGCCTGCTCTGCGATATTACTCTCGCTATCGTCTCTGCTCTGACATAAGTCAGTGCGTTTGCACCTGCATACACAGCGAAGCTTACGCCTTCGTCCCAACGGCACGCACAATGCCTACGCTGCTTCTCACACAACAGTTCTTTGTGCGAAGTAAATTAATTTTTTGGTGCTATAGAGCTGCATTGCGTCAACGGTAGATTAACATATCGACGCAAAATTTTCGCCTTCTATTCTTCATCCAGCGGTTCTTGAAAGCTTTGGTACAGCTGTCTACATTATTAGTAATCATCCAGTAAACAATTTTGTGCAAAATAATTTTGTGAGGAAAAAACACAGTCAACGAATCCAAGTTTACCAACTGCAACTTACGATCTTTCACTAATACTGAAAGCTCTCACCACTCGTTTTCCGAATCAGCTGGTAGACCCCACACAGTGGTCTCACACCCGTGGTCCACATTTAGCAGCCCCTACGTACTATCAGCCCAAGACGATTGATTTGATCTCAGGCGCTGACATGTTCGCACACATCATCTTACCATAATTGGTGAACCGGATCAGCCCATCGTCCAAAACACAAATCTTGGCTGGATCTTATCCGGTCGGACTGGCTCTATAGAATCTCATTCCGTAACTGTGCTGTGCTGGCATCACATCTGTTGGGGGTGTCCTCAAGATTTATCCTCATGTTGGCCGCATCCTACGCTGCGCCAATTATGTTGGGGTATTGCGTGGTGTGCTTCCGCCAGGATTATTTTCTATGTGCCGGATATTCACTGGGCGCCTAGTAGCAGCCTGAGTGCACTTTCTAACCGCGAGAATAGAAACGCGCTCGAATCAGTTGTTAGCAAAAAGTCTCTGTTTATTGGTAAAATACCTGCTTATATACTATTTTATATTAATATATTCGTATCTTAACGTTCCACTTTATTATTTCTAATTGCCCTACACTGTTATTTTTAATTGCCCTACTCTTTGGTTTGCACATTCTGCAATTGTCCGCTAATCCAATCATCGAGTGGACACTTTTGGGAAAGTGCTGACCAGTTAGTAGTGAAAGTTCATTGCAGTTCAATTGTCAAATGCGCGCACCTAAAAGCATGCAATCGACTTTTACTTAATAATAACATTTTCATTACATTATAGGTGCGCTTTAGGACTATGCACGTTTATTATTTTATTAAGAATAAAAGGATTATTTTTGTAACGAATTTATTGACAAGACAAGTTACAACAGCAGTTGCAATTGCGTATGTGGTTATGCCACCGTAATAATTTTTCAGAAGAAGAAGAAGAATTATTGAAACATTTTTTGGCAGATCTTATAGCTATTTCGGACACGCCACTTGTCCTCATCAGAGATCTTTCGATGAAAGGCAATTTTTCGCCAAGCATTTACCTGCGCTTCGCTCATGCTTGCTTGGGGACAGGTGTGAAGACAGGGGCGGCTACGGGCGTGTTAACTCGTCCCTCCTTAAATGTCTGCGTCCCGCAGATCGACATGGGTCACCGCAGGAACTTCGTTGGTTTTTTTTCGGAGAGGATTCGCCTTGCTTCATTGTTGTGCTTTGATGCATGCCAGGGATTCTAATGTTCACAGTTATTCGTTTCCAGATTATATAGCAGGCCGTGGCTAGGGTGAGTAACATTGCAGCTTCTATCGCAGTTGAAACATGGAATTTGTCACCGTCACTAAGGTCATGAACATACTCCAGGTTTAATTTAAGGCCCTCATTGGTTATGTTGCTCAGCATCGATGGTAATGCTTGAAGGCTTCTGGTCTCTGTGTTGATGAAAGTTCGATTGTAAATTTGCACTGTTTCATTTTTGAGCTGTATGAGGAAGGAGCCCTCCAGGCGTCTTGATTCTTTTCCGCCACGGACGGTTCCATTGAAGTTTGTTAGACAAATTATGTTTCCGTTAATCATCTCCACGACTTCATCACTATCTGTTTCAAACCGGCATTTGGCATCGCCACCTTTCAACAATCTTGGTAAACATCCTTCTTCGGGTAGCTTCTTTATAAGGCTCTCCTCACAAATTGTCGCGTTGTTGATAGAGAGGCAATCGCCAGTAATACAATAAGTTTCTTCAGTATTCATCAGCAATCTTTTGTAGAGGACATCGACACGTTTGCCTCCTGACGAGGTGTTCCTCACCAGTATTAGTCGATATTTATCCGGCTTCACCTTTGGCACCGAGAGCACGTATACGAGCATAGTTCCATTCGTATATATAGATGGCTTGGCATATTCCATTGCTTCTACCAGATTTTGATAAGGTAGCGCCTCTTCTTCAGAAATAACCTGCTCGGTTTCCACTTTTTGCCATTTGACAAGCTCGGACTATTTCTGAAATTTGCTCTTTTAGGACGAGAGCCTTGTTAGCCACCAAATTTTCGAGATTTTCCGCATTGAAGCTTTTATCAACGTCATTTGCAAAATCAACCACGTTGTTAACTCTCTTTATAGCTTCTTGCGTGGCGTTAAAGATTTTCCTGTTAATGGAAAGCTGGTTATTGTTGTTGTCGACCAACTGATTTTGGTTACGCAGAACACAATCCCAATCAATGGCGTCAGGGGATCCTGCTACCCATTTCCATGCCGATCCAATCCAATTATAGAGCGAGGTATTCTACAATTCGTTAAGACGCATTTTCGTTTGGCTGAGATGAAGTTCGACGATCGTCTTCATCGGAGTTGCCTCAAGCTCCAGTTGCAGTACACCCGTCAGTTCCAAAATAATTTCGTCGAATTGAGATAGGTCTAAGCTTGAAGTGGCCATTGATTATCCATCAACCTCCATGTTCGATTGTCACCAGCGGAGATTTGTAGTTTAAAGCATTGAACCCGCAAGCGTAGGGAATTATAAGCAATCTAATTTGACAAAAATTTCAAATAAAAATTCACAATTTTCTCTTAATATAAAATAAAATAATCTCAAAAAAATCTTGGCTTCAGCGCTTAACTAACATTTGCCATTGTCGAGTATTCTTTTCCTGGAGCTCTATGTCCTTGATTGCAAGAAAACATGACTTATGCGAACAACTTTATTCTTTTCGAAAAATTCAAGTCACGAAAGGACAGATAGCTTCCTAAAAAGAAGAGCGTTACAAGTACAGCATATCTTCAAGAACAAACTTTTAATATTTTCTTAACTTTTAACAATTCGATCTCTTTTTTTATATCATATGTATAACCTACTTTTGTTCTAGAGAGATAGCTTCCATATTTGGAAATTTTCATTTTCTTTTTGCAATTTACAACTTACAAATTATTAAATCAATTTTTTATATTTAAATATTACTGTTATTATATTATATTTAATTAAACAATTCTTTTTCTTTTGTTTTTCGAATTAATTATATTTATATTCGAGCCCGCGAAGGCGGTATGTTCCTCACATACACTACGTCCCCCTGTGCATACTTCTTAGGGTCCTGCCTTTTTTCATCCATCCGATTCCTCACTTCGCTAAAAATTTTGTTTTGAAAATTTTCTAACTCCTGATAATTTATTCTTGTACCCTATTGAAAAATATATCGCTCGGTTTGTACTTAGTTATGGAATGAATTGTATTGTTATATCGATCGGCAGCTATGTACCACAATTCCTTTGGAGATGTGTTGGGTATCTCTCTTTGTAAACACCGGTATATTTCAATAACGGTGGAGTGAAGTCTTTCGACTTGCCCATTCACTTCGCGCCGTTGAATAGGGGTTTGATAAAGTCTATTTCCTAACCCTCTAACAGATTTAGAGACTAAAGGACTGACGAAGCCTCTTTCGTTATCAGTAACTATCATCTATGGGACTGTAAAATACTGAAGAATTTTTGCAAATTTTTTACGTAAAAATACAACGGACTTATTCTTTATGTGGAAGAATTTCGCAAATTTAGAGAATTTGTCTACGCAGCTGAGAAATTTTTCCCCACTAATTTCGAAATAGTATCGTTCCATTTACAAAAAAGGATTTTGGAAGCTTTTTGCTATTTAGGGAAAGAGATGCATTTATAAAATTTTTGTTCGCACCTGTGTCTACCAAGAATTTCAACACAGTGCCCTGGCTATCCACGTACTCTATGTAAGGTAAGCTGGATAGGCTCCTGTCATAAAATTCACCTGATATTCGGAATTCTCTTCAGCAAAATTCGCATAGTCCTCATTTACAGTTTCCATATGGAACATCCTCTGCTGCTTTGGCGGAAGTTGTCTGAACCGGATTTCCGTTTGAATGGGAATCCTTGTTGAGGTCTGTTTGAGAATCTCGCCCGTCGCGTCTATATAGAAGGGTCCACCTCCATTTTTTCCATTGGCCTTGGAGCTTCAGTCCTTTGAGTGAAATGCCGATTCTGGAAGGAACCACTTTGCAGCCTAAATCCAAACTTATGGTTGTTTCCAACAGGTGAGAAATTGCTGTTAAACTTCGAGAACGACGGACGAGGATTACTGTCCTTATTCATTTCGTTTACCGGAACAGTCACCCTATTTATACCACCGTGCACAGGATGGCTCCTAAAATTCAAATTCTGAATGTCTAGACAAGCTGTGTAGGCTTCGGGTAGTGATCTTGGTCTTTGGACAATAATTATGCAGGAAAGATCGCCACTCAATCCCCTTACAAAAACATCCAGCGCTCTATTTATGTAGGTTTCTATCAGTGCATCTACGGTTTCGGCAGAGTAGTTTTCGGTTTTAAATTTATTTATAATTAAGGAAAATTGGTGGTTGACACGAGCATAAAACTCGTCCAACTTCAAGTTACCCTGAGTCAGCTGACCCAGCTGATGCTCGAGGGCATGGATGTCCCTTTTATCAGCGTAGTGAAGCGACAGGCAACCTTTTATTCCTGCCCAGTCGACTTCCGAAATATTGTGGGATATTAAAGCAAAATCAGCGTTACCCATAACCTTTTCCCTGATGCTCTTGAGGATTGTCCTATAAATTGGTTTCGTCCTGACGATCTTGTAATCGTCTAAGATTCCTCTCAACTGATGTCACCCAGGACACGTATTGGGCTGGGTTTCCCTCGAATGCCTGGAGGTCCCTAACTGTGTCTGGCAACCTGCCTATTTCCCTCAAATCTTCCTCACTCACTGGCCCACACAATGGGATCTCAGCTGGGGTCACGGTAAGTGCATTCATTTGTTCCAGTTGACGAATGCGATTTTCCGCCTTCTTCACCTCGACCATAAGTGCACCCACAGCTCGGTAACCGAACGGGTCAAGGAATCCATAATAAAAAAATTTTTTACTCACCAAATTCGTTTTCTTTCTTTTGGTAAATTTTCCCTTACTCCTTCCTGCGTTGCTTTCTTTTGTTGCTTTTAGCTTGAGTTCGCTGAGCTAATGCCGTAATTTCCTTATATTTTTTTTTCTCGGACTCACAGACAGATCGATTGCATTGGTTATGTTATTGCTGAAATGTAATATGTTTTAGTATATCATAAAATAACACATAATCACATAATTTCTGGCTTAGGTCACGGAAGGGACGCGGTAGCCCTTTTTTGTCGTCCGTAATCGGATTACGGGCAACCGACTCAGGACACTTCCTCCACGCGGTGCTCGGCATTCAGTGCAACTTCAAATTTTGCTGCCATGGCCAATAGCGACAAGTGCACCCTGTCAGGACGTATCTGACCATTCGGCGGGTATTTCTCTGCAATACCGATACCGTTGACCATAACCAGTAGACAATGCGCTGCCTTGATCAGGAAATGGTTGTCGTGTTCCCATGTGAACGAGAACGTGCACCCAGATAGGGCGTATCCGATCGTTCATGGACAGGCGTTGCAAAATAACATCAGCACAGCAGCTTATTGCTTTGCGTATTTTACGCTTTGAAATACAGTTTTATAAATCTTGGCAAGGAGTCGAACCTTGTGCTACAATTAATTAAAGCACCCACCAGTTCGCCGAAGATTACAAATTTAAATTTTTCCGACTATTTGTCGCCATCGCTTATAATATTTGTTGAAGTCAGCTCCTTGATACATAAACCAAGAACTTGTTGAAATGTTATAGGTCACTTGAAACCGTATAACTGTAATAGAGAACACTTGGGCAGTTAAGGTGATTCTGATTCTTTATTGGAATTGTACAATTATTTATATCAATTTTATGCTGATTGGTTTAAATATAATTAACAATAAAGTGACGGACAAAACTGCACCGTTGTCAATAATCAAACACGAGCCAACATCATTATATCATTCCCATACATAATTTAGCGCACATTGCAACCAAGTGAAATATGATCGCCTAAGTCAATGCACTGTGCAGCTACTTTGAAGGGAATGAGTTCAACAAGCAAGTGTTGGCCTTGATAATATGAAATTTTGGTTTTGCGTGTGCTGGTTTCTGTCAATGGTGCATTTTCGCTGTACTGATAAAAAATAAACATACAAGTGCAATTGTTGATCTGTTCAGTGTGACTGAATATTCTGCCGGGCGTTGAGTATTTGCTCAATTTTGGATTATATGTGAACAGTGAAAGATGATTCATTTGTTTGCTGTCGCTGACGTGGTTGAGGTGTGGGGATAGTCGGAGCACTGCGCTTACCTTTTAATTTCAGTATTATGATGAGAAGAAACGTGGAAATGATGAGTGCGGAGTAGCTTACCGCATGATGATGCTGGCTGTTGGACTGTATTAAATTTGGTAGATTGGTGAATTCTTCACTTGCCAGTTGGTTTTGGAGTATGGTGATCCAATTTGGTGTCAAATTTGGTGTATGTTGTATTGAAAATCCGTTTTCTTTCCTCATATGTATTGATGTTTTGGATGACCGTGAATCTGGCGTATGATGTATGTATGGTGCTAGACGATGTATGGAAGCCTTGAATGGTGACTAGGTTTCCCTTAATTACACAGTTAGGCTTTATTATTAATATGCCGGATCCTGATAGTATTAATTGCGTCAGATTTGTGCCACAGACTGCTGATATTTCATAGTCTGACGTAGTTGAAAATATCCATTGATTTTTGTGATGCATTTGAATCCATGCCAGGGTTCCTTGAAGTTGTGTCAGTCTGCATTGCGTAGTATTCTTGTCGTTGAACATGTGAATTTCGCAGGAATGCATGGATGATTCCTTTCCAAATATGGGTTTCTTGTTATCGCAGATGTAGGTGTCTTCCTTAGATTTAAAACATGTTCTCAGATCGGTTGCACTCAGTGGAATGTACTCATCTCGATGAGCATTTACTGCTAAGAATTGTGCATCGGTTGCAATAGTGATCGTAGTTTTGTTATTGATCATAGGAATTGGGATGAGATTAAAAAGATCAAAGGATTGTTGATCGATTAATGGCAGCTTAATTTCGAAGATGACCTCATTCTTGGTTATTGCTCCCTCCGCTTTCATGATTTTGTAGAACTTCACCAAATTATCTTGTTCTATGGGCAGAAGTCGTGATGGAGGAAGATGGGCCTTAATAATGTTGATTTCATTCTTCAGTTGTTGAGGCGTGATTAGTAACGGACTGATTTTTCCATGGTGGGTATCAGTGAGTACACTTATTACTTCTGCCGGTACCCGCTGTAAATTGATTGCCATCAGTGTTAATTGGTTTGAAAGTGGTGCAAAGAGTTGGGAGAATTTGATTTGTTCTCCTTCAATTTCCATTTGTGTCATCATAGAGTTCATCTTCTGCTGCAGATCTACGATATTTGATTTTGTTGTAAGCGCATTGTGTTTGATGACATTTATGGTGGAATCAATGATAGAGGTTTGGTTTTTAAGAAGCCTTATAGTGTGAGCTTCGTCTGTCTTAACGTTGTTGATTATTTCCGACATCTGTTCCGCATAGTCAGAGTCCAGAACAGCGAACAAGGTACGAGCGACATTTCCAACGATATTGAGGGCTGCTCTCCTTGGACGACTAGTCGAGAGCAGAGCCCTGTCCTGAGTAATATCCTTTGTTGTCTCGTCAAAATTCTTAATCAGGACGTCGCAGGCAGTATCTTGTTGTAGTCTTGAGCACAGACGTTGAAGGGTCGCTACCCCAGACGAGAATATTTTCATTTCTTCCCAGAATGGATTCAAATCGTAGTAGACCACCAATTTCCATTCCGCTGTGACAATCCTTGTTATGCCAATTCCTTCAAAGTATATTCCAGGATTTGTACCAAAATTTTGAACCTGAATAGTATTGCCCAGTACTGCAGAAAGTAACAGTAGGGATAGAAGGAATGTTACGAGAATGGTATTGTTAGTTGGTTTCCGTCGCTTTCTGGGTATGTCATTTAAATTATCCTCAGAAGTTAATGATATCTGTTGTTGCTCAGGCTGCGCATCTTGTCATGAATCTCGATTTATGTCTGAGCATTCAGAAACCTTCTCACTAAACAGTGGTGCAAGTCTGTGAATCGGACGTTTCCACACACCTGTTGATGTTTTTACGTCTACCACTCGCACCATTCCGTCGTTTCCCTTGTAGACTCGTTGTATTCTTCCAAGTGGCCATTGCAAGGTGGGCACATTATCTTCCTTGATAATAAGCATTTGTCCTTTCCGGATATTTTGTGATTGGTCCTTCCACTTTTGCTGTAGTTGATTGAGGTATTCACGGGACCAACAATCCCAGAATTCATGCTTGAGTTGTGTCACCAATTTCCATCTTGTTGGCATGGATATCTTGAAACTTGGCGTGCTTCTGTCTATTTGTACAGTCAATGGTTTTCCAATAAGAAAGTGTCCCGGTGTTAATGCTGTTAAATCGTTTGGATCTGTTGATATTGGAGTTAACGGTCGAGAGTTAAGGATTGCTTCTATTTCGATGACAACGGTTTCAAGCTCTTCATACGTGAGCGGGGCTGTTAAAACGCTCCGAAGCAATAGATGTTTCGCTGATTTGACCGCAGCCTCCCATAAGCCCCCAAAGTGTGGAGCTCTAGGGGGTATGAATTTGAAATTTATTCCACGATTAATGATTTTCTCCCGAGAGTCGTTGGCAAAAATGGAGTCGTTTAGCTCTTCTAGTTTATTGTTAGCTCCGACAAAATTGGTTGCATTGTCCGAGTATATGGTATCATATCGACCACGACGAGACGTAAAACGTTTTAGTGATCCAATGAAGGCTTCGGTAGTTAAATCGCTGACTACCTCTAAATGAACTGCCTTTGTGGCAAAGCAGCAGAAGACGGCGATGTAAACCTATGTGGTTTTTTTCCACGGATCTTGTAGTGTACCCAGAAGGGTCCACAATAATCGACACCGGCGTTGACGAATGGTCGTGCTTGAGTGACTCTGGTTGAAGGCAGGTTTCCCATCACTTGCTTGTATAGCTTCGGCCTGGCTCTGGTGCAGCGAATGCTTTTTTGCACAATATTTCGTGCCATTGTCTTTCCTTTTATGACCCAAAATCGCTGCCTAGATGCTGCTAACAGGGTCTGTGGACCACAATGCAAATTACTCTCATGTATCATGGCAAGTATAATTTTTGAAATTGGGTCATTGTATGGAAGCAGTATTGGATGTTTAGCATCATATGATAAAGTTGATGCAGCTAATCGCCCACCAACTCGTAGAATGCCATTGTCGTCTATGAAAGGGGATAAGCTGCTGAGTGGGCTGGCTCTGTCGATTCCATTGTGTTTTCTTAATTGTTTGATTTCATGCTCGAACTCAGAGGCTTGTATGAATCTTACTGTGATCGTTAATGATGCGCTCAACTCCTCAGAAGTTAATGATTTCTGTGATGAACGTTTATCTCGTGACAGTTTTAGATTTTTAATGAATCTTAGAACATATCCAATGGTTCTTTGTAGAACTTTAAATGAGTTACCATGCTTCACGTTGTAAACGATATCTTCTAGTCCTGTGCTGGTGGTTGTGGTTGCCACAATCGGAGCCTTGTGTTTTTGTTCTAAGTCCGTTGGAATGTGGTGTTCCCTTAAAAATGGTTTCGGCAGGTGTGATTCCATTCCATGTAGAAAGATGGGCCCATAGAACCATATATTGCAAGTCATGAGTTTATTTGGCTGAAGCCCTCGAGAGATGACGTCTGCAGGATTGTCCTTGGAGGATACATGGCGCCACTGGTGAGCGCTAGAGAGTTTCTGGATTGTGTTTACTCTGTTAGCTACAAATGTTCGCAAGGATGATCTGGAGATATACTATCTAGCAGCTGAGGATGATTGGCGCACCATTTCCGTAGTTTGAATCCTGAACCGTGGAGTAGTGTTGTCAATTGTTTCTGCATTTCGATAGCCGTGGATAATCTGTCTGAGCCACTCACGCCATCATCGACATATAAATCGTCACGTAATATTTGTGCGCCTAGTGGGAACCTTCCGATGTTTTTCTCTGCTAACTGTTGTAGGCACTTTGTGGGCAAATATGGTGCTGACGATGTTCCATAAGTTATTGTATTAAGCTGATAGTACCTTATGGGGTTGTTCTCATTTTCTCTCCACATGATCAACTGTAGCATTCTATCGGCTGGGTCGACTAGGATTTGTCGGTACAACTTTTCGATGTCTGTTGTGAAGACAAATTTTGGTAGTCGGAAGCGCAACAGTATTGAGAATAAATCACTTTGAACCGTTGTGCCAGTGTATATTATGTCATTTAGGGCTAGTCCAGACGCAGTTTTGGCTGATGCATCAAACACAACCCTCAGCTTTGTCGTAGTGCTTTCTGGCTTAAGCACGCTGTGATGAGGAATGAAGTAATGCGGGTGTAAAATGTTTTCGGGGTTGATTTCGCTCATGTGTCCTAACATTTCATATTGCCTCATGAATTCGGCGTATTGTGCCTTTAATGGAGTGTTCCTTTCCATACGTCGTTCTATTGCCAGGAATCTTTTATATGCAAGATTTTTTGACTCTCCCAAGGTGCTTGGATCTTCGGAAAATGGTAGCCTTACTATGTATCGACCTTCTGTGTTTTTACGTACGGTTTGTATGAAATGAGTTTCGCATTGCCTTTCTGCGATCGTCAGATTATCGTTGGCTTCCCTGGCGTCATCAAGCTTCCAAAATTGCATTATCAATTCGTTGGTTGATACTTCCTCCTCACTGTAAACCGCGCAGGTTGCAGTGCTTGTCGACTCACCCTTGCTCTTTCCACCTATGATCCAGCCCAATGATGTATTTTGTAGCACTGGTAGATCAGTGGATAGTTGGATTTGGCCCGTTGCAATTAAGCTGAAGTAGAACTCAGCACCCAGGAGAACATCGATTTTTCCTGGTTGGTTAAATTCCGGGTCAGCTAATTGTATGTTTTCAGGAATCGACCATGATGAGACGTCTATTTGTTGAGCTGGTTGAGCTGGAATGATTGTTTGTAGTACAAAAGCCTCTAGTCTGGTTTCGAAATGGCCTGTTCTTTATTGTAGTTTCACGTTGACCCGTTGAGTTGCAGTCTTCACTCTTTGACCAATGCCTTCAATGCTTAATGCAGCCTTGGTTGGAGCAATATTCAATTTCTTAAAGAGTCGCTCAGTTACTAGGTTGATCTGAGACCCGGAATCCAAGATTGCCCTGAAAACACCAGATTGTCCGTTATTTGCTGTGATTTTGACCTTAGCTGTTGCTAATAAAACATGGCCCTGGCAGGCCGGCAAAGTGTTAGCTGCAGCTAATGTTACCGAAGAATTGGTTGCAGTCAACTTAGTTTCTGTACTGGATTGTTGATTTGATCTTGCTATTTGTTGGTTATTTGTTGGCTCTGGATCCTTCGATTCCAAGTGTAACAATGAATTGTGCTTTTTGTTACACTTGGTGCAGCTCCGAGATTTGCAGTCTCGTAAAGTGTGATCATTTTTAAGACAATTGAAACAGAGCCTTTGTTTTTTAGCCCAGTTCAATCGATTTACCGTAGATAATTGCAGGAATCCCTTGCAATAGTACAGGGGGTGGTCCTTGCCCGAGCAATAGCTGCAAGTGGAAGCTGTTGCTACCGATGCTATAGCTCTTGATGCGTTTTGTCTTTCCCTCCCCCCGAGAGCCTCTAAAGATTGAAACCGGTTCTCGAGGAAGTGCAGGAAGTCATCAATTGTTTGTAGCTGCTTAGGACTTTCCAATGATTGCTCATATAATATATGGTTTTGGCGAAATAGTTTTTTGATGAGAAGATGTAGCAGCAATGGATCCCAAGATAACGTTGATACGCCTAGGTTTTCGAGCGCCAGCAGACTTTCGCGTACAGCATCGTGGAGATTTTTTATAGTTGTCGACGATGCTGTGTCAGATGAGAGACTTGGATGTCCTAGTATTCGCTGAATCAAAGTGGAAATTAGCACTCTCTTGTTGTTGTACCTCTCCTGGAGCAATTTCCATGCTGTTTCATAATTGTATTGAGTCAATGTGAGATGCCTGATTACCCGCTCAGCTTCTCCCGCCAAATTGGCCTTCAGGTACCACATTTTTTGAACTGGTGAAATTGGCGATTTATGAACCATTTCTGTAAATATGTCGTAGAATTGGTTCCATTTTAAGTAATCACCATCAAATTTGGGTATGGTGATTTGTGGTAACCGGAAGGCTTGTTGCTCAATTACTTCTGGAAGTTCCCTTTTTCCTGATTTTGTGGAAAGCTCTATTAGCCGGCAATGCACCTGGTGTTCCATCATGAGATAGGCATTGAAATCGTAGCCCTCCTCTTCCGGTGCTGGGGACTCTTCCCATACTTTGAAGTTTGTGGTTTCAATTTCGTTCCACAATCTTTTAAGTCGCGCATTGTTTTCTTCAAAGAATTGGCGTGATTGGTCCTCAGCGATTGTTGAGATTCCAGAAAGAAGTAGTGACATCATTAATGCGTGCTGTTTACGCAAAGTGCTTGCAATGGTGCCTTCTGTCTTGGATGAACCGCCTGAAGATTTTCGTGATTGGTATTTGACTGGTCCTGATCCAAGTGCTTCGTGTTGTTTAGTGTTGCTGATCCCAGGTTGCTGTGCTGAGTCCGCTGCTGTCTTAGCGTGACCTACGTATGGCGTTGTAGTCAGTGCTTCGAGTTTTTTTATTTCGTCATTGAAGAGCTGCACATGGGCAGTGACTATTTTGTTGATTTGTTCGTAGTAGGCCGATGCGAAGTATTCATGATTCAAGGGCTGATCAGTTAATGTCCTCAGCTTGCTATCTCTTCCTTCAAAGTTGTCCCATGCAGTGTTCAGGCGCCACAAACGATCCTTGAAATATGTAGCGGTTGTCTTCCTGTCAGCCTTGTCCTTTCTGAAATTCTTAATGATTCCTTGAATTTCCTCCCCAGTTTCTTTCTGGAGTGCCACTAGCTCGCCGAAGGTAGCCATGATGTCAGATGATTGACGTTGTTCAATTTGATTGTCGGGGTCACCAAATGTTAAAGTCAGCTCCTTGATACATAAACCAAGAACTTGTTGAAATGTTATTGGTCACTTGAAACCGTATAACTGTAATAGAGAACACTTGGGCAGTTAAGGTGATTCTGATTCTTTATTGGAATTGTACAATTATTTATATCAATTTTATGCTGATTGGTTTAAATATAATTAACAATAAAGTGACGGACAAAACTGCACCGTTGTCAATAATCAAACACGAGCCAACATCATTATATCATACCCATACACAATTTAGCGCACATTGCAACCAAGTGAAATATGATCGCCTAAGTCAATGCACTGGGCAGCTACTTTGAAGGGAATGAGTTCAACAAGCAAGTGTTGGCCTTGATAATATGAAATTTTGGTTTTGCGTGTGCTGGTTTTTGTCAATGGTGCATTTTCGCTGTACTGATAAAAAATAAACATAAAGTGCAATTGTTGATCTGTTCAGTGTGACTGAACAATATATGTATCATGGTGAATATTATATTTTAATTAATGCACCTCTGTCGCATTTTCCATGATCGCTCTTAAGCGAATTTTGAATAAAAAATAAAAATAAAAGTAAAATTCTTTATGTTAGGTCTGAGGGTCTTCGGGGTCACAGAACCTTTTTCAATTGTTATATCCTGGAGGGTCCCTTGTGAATCTCAGGATGTAGACGTAAGGATTTATTTGTTTTAATTTGAATCAATAGTTTCTTCATATTAGGTCTGAGGATCTTCGGGGTCACAGAAGCTTTTTCTTTTGTTATATCCCGGAGGGTCCCTTGGGAATCGCAGGATGTAGACGTAGGGAGTTATTTGTTTTAATTTTACATCACCACGTTCGCACAATACCCTTCAATAAATTCGTTACAAAAATAATCTTCATATTCACAGAATTGAAGAATCTCGACTTACTCACATTAAGAATAAAATCTAATTGTTACTTAGGTTAAGCGGACATTGTGAGTTTGACTCACAACACATAACTGTTGAGCTAGAAGTCCTTGTTCATAAGTTCTAAGATCTCGAACAGGTACCTGAGGAAGTGGGGTTATCAGTTGAGGATCAATGGTGCGAGGACTTCTTCACGAAAAGTCACCCACGACAATCAGATGGTAAATACTTGGTTGGTTTGCCTTTCTCAAAAGCTTGTACGACCCATCTCGAATCTTAGGTAAGTTGCGACAGATACCCTTGAATCGTTTCTACCAATTAGAATGTCGGTTTCAGCGAAATCCGCACCTACGAGACCGATACACTGACGGTATCGTAGAAAATTTACTTCTGAACCAAATCACTCCAGTCAAACCCACCGAAGATCAACAATGCGTTATCACTGCATCAAATCGTCCCACTGCCGCACCATGCTGTAATCAAGGAGGAAAGCCTCATCACAAAAATGCGGATCGTTTATGACGTCTCACCCAAAATGGCCAACAGTCGATCCCTTAACGACCTGTGGGTTAATTCTCGCAGTCGTAAGCGAGAGGAATTCTTATCGAACGTGCGGAATTTTTGTATTTGGTATTCTCTCATCCGATTGCGAGTAAAGTATAGCGGAATTTGGTATGATGCCTATTAAATATGCGTGCGCGCGATTTGTATTGCTTGACGTCCACTGATCGACTGACTTAGCAAACGATAGAGCGATGTACGGTAGCATACACAACACCAAAGGTTGGAATCTGCCGACCTCGCTTCAATGTCTGATAAAGCGCTGGCATGGGCTCACCAAAATGTTGGTGCTCGTCCGCAGCCACCCCCTGAAGGTGCTCAGAAACGGCAACGGTCGACTGAGCACCCCTCCCAATCAGTCGTGCGGGAAACTAAACGCCCACGACTGGCTTCCAAGCCGAGACTTACTCGGCCATTTAATGAGGTAGCCAAAGAGGGCCTCATCTGGGCAATCGTTGAAACTGGAAACAGTGACTGTACCATTTCCCCAGCGAACTGGAAAATGGTGGAGAAGACCCTTTTCAGGATCTACAGGGACATCCTGAGGGCTAATCCTGGCCCATCACCTGTATGCCGGGACGCGGGATGGTATCAGGGGCACGTGAAGCTCATCGCGTGCTCAGATGAGCGCTCGGCTGAGCTTTACAAGATGGCCATCTCAATGGTTGGCGAAATCTGGCCGGGGGCCAAGCTCTTAGCTATTCCCAGAGACCAGATCCCGAACCGCCCGCGTTCCAGGGCCTGGGTTCCGGCAGAGCATTCCTCGCCGGAAGAAATTCTGGAGTTGCTTAGGCTCAGCAATTACGACCTCCCCACGGATGACTGGAAGGTTGCAAAAATAAGCGAGCCCAAGGGCAACTCTCGAGAGATTATCATTATTCTTAATGAGGACTCTCTAGCCCCTATTAATGCCAAAAAGGGAGAGATCAACTATGGCTTTAGTTCGATCTCACTCAAGGTCTATAGGAGCGACAATCAGGGAGCATACAAGCCCCCCATTCAGGCCGAACCGGATCTCACCTTCGATGATGGGGAGAGTTTCGCTTCGGCCTCAGAATCGGTAGGCAGTTTCTGCGGACGTCCGATAACCTATATCGACGACGTTGGTGATTCTCCTCTGTCAGAAGAGGAGGCAGCCAGCGTGATGATGATGGCCACCTCCGGGAATGGTGAGGGTATTACAGATTAACCTTCACCATTCCATGGCTGCCTCAGCAGCCCTGATCCTCCACCTGACTCAAAAAGGAGAGGAACTCATACTGGTCCAAGAACCTTGGGTCGTAAATGATCAGGTTCGCGGACTCACTACAAGCGGATACCGCACAGTTTTCGTGCAGGATCGAGGTAAACCCAGAGCCTGTATTCTTGTTAAGAACAATATTAACGCTCTTCTTCTTCACAGGTTCAGCGACAAGGATAATGTAGCCATGGTTATTTCCACCAACACCATGGCTATATGGATCGTCAGCAGCTACATGGCGCACGACCACGGGCTGACGCCCCCTCCGGATGCTTTAAGGCTGCTGGTAGAGGAGGCTAATAGAAAGCGCATCCCGGTAGTCATCGGGGCCGATGCCAATGCCCATCACGAGGTGGGGGGCAGCACGGATACCAACGAGCGGGGTGAGTCACTCTTTGATTTTATTCTTACTAATGACATAGTAATTGCTAACAGGGGGAGAGAGCCAACCTTCATTACCTCAAATAGAAGGGAGGTTCTCGATCTAACTCTTGGCAATAATCACTCGTCTCACCTTATTTCGAGCTGGCGCGTTTTGCAGGAATGCTCCTTCTCGGACCACTGTTACATCTGTTTTAGAATTGCGATCTCAGATACGTTAGATACGGCAGAGCGCAAAAGACACACTAACAGGAAAAGAACTGACTGGACACGATTCCAGACCATTATGGAGTCGGGCCTGCAGTCGACTCCTCCCACGATCAATAATCATCTCGATATAGATCGAGCGGTTGAAACCATTACAGCACTATTTAACTCTGCTGCCAAATCAGCCTGTAACTTCCCGAAGCCAAGAGGGAAACCCAAACCCCCTTGGTGGAATTCGGAAATTGCTGAGCTACGAAAAGTATGTCGCAAGCTCTTCAACAGAGCCAAAGCTACAAATGACTGGCTCCCTTTCAAAGACAAACAAAGGGAACTCAAGTATATGGTTAGGAGATCCAAACGAGCGTCTTGGCGAGACTTCTGTGGCAACATAGAAAGCTCGTCCGAGACAAGTAGACTCCGGAGGATTCTCAATACCACTCCTCGGGCTCTGGAATGTATTCAGAGATCGGACGGTACCTGGACCGACTCTGAAACCGACACTTTGGACGCCCTAATAGAAACACACTTCCCGGGGAATGAAATCTTTGTGGATTGCAGGTCTTTTAACACCAACCACTCTTTAAGTCACTCAACCCAATTCCAAATGACGAACACGCATATTCAGTGGGCCATCAACAGCTTTAAGCCTTTTAAATCTCCCGGGTCTGATGGTATCATTCCCGCGGACATTCAGCACACTGCAAGTGCGGTTGCGCCTTGGCTACTGCATATTTATAATGCATGCCTAAGATGGTCGTACATTCCCAAAAGCTGGAGAGAAGCTCGAGTATTTTTCATCCCTAAAGCGGGAAAGTCGACCCACACCAAGCCTAAGGACTATAGGCCAATTAGCCTGTCCTCCTTTCTTTTGAAAACACTGGAAAGAGTCCTTGATATACAAATCAGGAGCTCTATTAATTCCACGTGCCTTTCCAAATCACAACATGCCTACACTAAAGGCAAGTCTGTGGAAACAGCGCTTTACGTGCTCATTGAGCAAGTAGAGAAATCTCTTGCCAACAAAGAATATACTCAGAATATACTCTTGCAGTATTTCTCGATATAGAAGGGGCATTCAACAATATTTGTCCCTCCACCATCATGAAATCCTTAGTAAACCTGAACCTGGACCCCAGCTTGGTTAGGTTCATCGAACAGCTAATGAAAACACGCGTCATTAGCTCCTCAATAGGAAACGTACATGCTAAAAGGACTGTCAAGAGAGGTACTCCACAAGGCGGTGTGCTCAGATCAGACCGGCTGCAACACTATAGCTTATGCGGACGACATTGCTATCTCTGTTTCCGGTAAATATCTGTCAACACTATCAGAAAAGCTAAGCTACACTCTTAGCATTCTGTCCCAATGGTGTCTTGAAGTTGGCCTAGATGTCAACCCTTCCAAAACTGAGGTCATGCTCTTCACCAGGAAGTACAAAATACCAAGTTTTGACTTACCCAAACTTAATGGGAATACGCTTAGCTTAAGCAATAGCGTCAAGTATCTAGGTCTGATCCTGGACCCTAAGCTCCATTGGAAAGCAAATTTGGCGGAGAGGGTACGGAAAGCCACGTGTGCTCTGTACTGTTGCAAGAGGGCCATGGGAACAACATGGGGCGTCCAACCTCGAACCATGTCCTGGCTCTATGCGGCGGTGGTTGAGCCGTACTTTCTCTACGGCGCTGATTTCTGGTGGCCCGCAACTGACAAGGCGGCGAACCTAAAACCTCTTGACAAGGTTAGAAGAACAGCAGCGGTTATGATAACAGGGGCTCTGCGTACCACCTCTACCAAAGCTCTATTTGCATTCCTACATTGGTTGCCCACTAGGCTTCTGGTTAGGCAACAAGCAAAATGCTCGGCAACCAGACTCAATTCTATATCGCGCTGGACTAGACTGAACCTGGGCCACGCCAATATTCTGATGCAGGACACGCCCGTACAGGCGGACGTCGACTATACGTGCTCTACACCTAATCTAAACCACGGGTTCGACACTTACATTCCTAGTAGAGAGGAATGGTCCAACAATTTAGTGGTCACTGGCAGTTCCATTGACATATATACGGATGGCTCCAAACTGGAGAATAAGGTCGGTTGCGGCATCTTCCTCCTGAAAACTTGGCATCAAGCTCTCCTATCGTCTCCCTGACCATTGCAGCGTCTTTCAGGCGGAAGTAATGGCAATATTCCAAGCGTCCAAGTGGCTTATTCGAAATGAAGTATGCGATGTGATGATACGCATATTCACGGACAGTCAGGCGGCAGTCAAGTCACTGGCTGGTGTATTCACTACCTCTAAGCTTGTACTCGATTGCCGCTCCTCCCTGAACGTCGTCTCAGGTAACTCACAAGTTCACATATGCTGGGTGCCTGGACATAGCGACATTCCAGGAAACTGCGAGGCCGATGAATTGGCCAAAAATAGGTACGCTGCTCCCTGACACCTCCCCCGCCCTTTGATGTAGGTGTCCCACTGGCCACGGTCAAATGGGCCATAAAACATGACTACCTTGAGGCAGCTAAAAAAGCCTGGGTAAATGAACATACCTGTAGTGTTGCCAGACAAACCTGGAGCACTATCGACATTAGGCGTACTAGTCAGCTACTCAATATTAGCAGGAACTTCATCGGCACTATAATAAATGTGCTCACGGGACACTGTCTGATCGGGAAACATGCTGAAAAATTAGCACTGCCCCATAATGACTTCTGTCGCAGCTGTGGCTCTGAGGAGGAGGAAGAAACAGTACTTCATCTCATGTGTCAGTGCCCAGCTCTGGCCAGGCGTAGATTAAAATTCCTAGGCTCACCTTTCTTCACTTCCTTAACCGAACTATCTTCCATCAACATCAAGGACATAGCCAGGTTCATTTCGGAATCACTGTGGTTCCCAAAATTCTAGACGGGGGAGTCGCGTCGTATCAGTGTGGTACCACAACGAGCCATTCTATGTGCTTAAGTGTGCTTTTTGCGACAAAGGCTGCCACTCCTACCTACCATACACAACACCCCTTAACACCCAGAATATAAATGCGTTGGCTTTCTATTGCGGCTGGTCCTACGAGGTGTAGGTGGAGCCGGTGATGAATGAGCCACTATATGTGGACTTACTGGCGGAGATTCAGCTTCATTAGTAGGCTGCAAAATACTATGATCACACGATGTTAATAAGTCCTCTGTAGCTGGACTTCCACAGTTGGCATCGTTCGATGATGCTATACGATTCCTAAGCTGATCTTGGTGACGCTTGACGACCCGGGAGTCGCTCAGACGAACAATGTATGATATAGGCCCAGTTTGATCAAACACTTGTCCCTCGATCCATTTTGGCCCAGCGGCGTAGTTACGGGCCCACACTGGATTACCTGAAATGAAAGATTTGTTGCTGGCAGGCTCGGTCAGCTTGCCGAAAGTGGTTTCCTGTGGTTGTATTTTGTCGAAATACGATTTAAGCTGTCGGTTCATGAGCAGCTCTGCTGGAGTACGGTTTGTAGTTGCATGCGGCGTGATGTGTTGGTTGAACACGAATCTAGCCAAACTGAGATCTATGTTCGTGTTTCGTTCCAGCTTCTTTAAGTAGTTCTTCGTGGATTGAACCATTCGTTCTGCTTGCCCATTTGTTGCCGGATGAAACGGAGCAGAGCGTATGTGGCGAATTAAATTGTTGTCCATGAATTCCTTGAATTCTGCAGATGTGAATGCTGTGCCATTGTCCGACACTATCTCATCAGGAAGACCATGAGTGGCAGCCAGTTGTCGAAGGAACTTGACTGCGGCTCCCGTAGATGTAGACGGAACAACTGCGACCTCCAACCATTTGGAGAAAGAATCGACTACCAAGAAGAAAGTCTTGCCTTGAAAAGGGCCAGCAAAGTCGATGTGTAAACGAGACCTCGGAGTCCTAGCCGACTCCCAATGGTGTGATTCAGTTTTCCCTTCCTCGTTTCTATTCTGTTGACACGGAATGCACTTCTTCACAGTATGCTCAATTTCAGCATCAATGTTGGGCCACCATACATAACTGCGAGCCATTGATATCATCTTGACGATTCCTGGAGGAGGCGCGTGAAGTGCTCGTAGAATAGATGCTCGAGGCGGTGGTGGAATAACTGCACGGTTACCCCACACGAGAACTCCTCTATTTGCAGAGAGTTCATCTCGGCGGCAATAGAACGGATATAGGCTGCTTGAACGCTCAATTTTGGTGCTAGGCCATCCCCTTAACACCCAGTTCAAAACTTTGGAGAGATCCTGATCCTTCGAAGTTTGGGACGCAATTTGTTGTGCCTTTATGACTGAATCGGCTGATAATTCAATCATGAGAACATCTTGGGATGATGTTGACTCAGTTGTTGCCGCGATAGGACAGCGGCTCAAAAAGTCTGCATTGCCAATTTTTGCTCCAGCGCGATGTATGAGGTTAAAATCGTATGCGTTGAGAAAAATTAATCAGCGCAGCATTGTGTTCGAAATTACATTAGGAACTGCTTTTCTTGTAGTGAAAATTCCTAATAAAGGGCGGTGATCAGTGACGAGTGTAAACGATCGACCATAAAGGTAGTTGTGTAATTTTTTAACTCCTGAGACGAGCGCTACTGCTTCTCTATCTATTTGTGCATAGTTGCGTTCTGCTTTGGACAGTGTTCGTGAGTAGAATGCGATTGGCTTCTCCGATCCATCTGATAATTTATGGCTGAGGACTGCTCCGAGTCCATATGGCGATGCGTCACATGTTAGTACTAGCGGCAACTGCGCAGCGTAGTGGACTAACACGTCGTCTGATGTCATAAGTTTCTTTAGTTTGCAAAAAGCAATGTCGTGCTCTTTCTGCCAAGTCCAGTGAGCGTTTTTATCCAAAAGGCGGTGCAAAGGTTCTGCAACTGTTGCCTTGTGCGGCAAAAACGCATGGTAGAAGTTGAGTAGACCAAGAAAAGCTTGAAGCTGCTTTTTGTCCTTGGGTGCTGGTGCATCATTGATTGCATTGACCTTTTCCGCAGATGGCCGTATACCAAAAGCGTCGACTTTGAAGCCCAGAAATTCTACGGATGGTACACCAAATTGACATTTGTCTTTGCGTAAGCGTAGACCAGCTTTATCGAACCGTGACAATACTTCGTTTAGCCTGGAAGCCAGCTCTTCCTCTGTTTTGCCCATGATCACTATATCGTCGAAGTACGGCAAAACGCCAGGAATGTTCTGTAGAGTACCCTCGATACAGCTTTGAAATATGCCAGGAGCTGATGCTATACCAAATTGGAGTCAGGTCACCTTGAACGCATCCTTGTGCGTGGAAATAGTTTGTAGTGACGCTGAACGTTCGTCGACTACTAGCTGCTGGTACGCTTGTGCCAAGTCGATTTTTGCAAATATTGATCCTCCTTCAATTGATGCTAACAGTGTACTGACTGCCGGTATTTGGTGGCAGTGTGGTTTAAGTGCCTGATTTAACGTTGATTTATAATCGCCACAAATTCTGATTGATCCGTCCTTCTTCACAACTGGTACTATTGGAGTTGACCAATCGGAGTACTCCACTGGCTCCAAAATACCTTGACTGCATAAACGGTTGATTTCGTCCTCGACGAGCTCTTTGATGGCAAATGGAATGCGGCGTGGTGGAAGTTTGACTGGCGGCACGGCCTCATTGATATGCAGCGATACTGGAGGCCCCGTATAGAAACCAAGTTCTGACGAAAATAAGTGTGAGAATTTTCCCAGAACGGTCTTAATGTTGACCCCGCTGTTGATGGCAAACACGCCTTCTATGCGTATGCCCAGGGCGTCACACCAATTGCATCCCACTAGATTTGAGCTGCTCACGTCAGCGATGATGAGCGGCAGATTTTCAATTTTACGACGATTGTAACAAATTGAAACATCAATAATCCCCTTGATTGGGATTTGTTGTCGTTGATAGTCACTAAGGTCCAAGTTGCACTTCAAAAGATCTGGCTTTTTGGTTGACCAGATGTGATTGAACGTACTTTCTGTCATGATAGTAACTGGCGAACCTGAATCCACTTCGAATGAACAAGAGCGCCCGTTGATTAGCACTGAAATGGACTTCTTCTGGTTGACCACTGGAACTATTTGATTGATGGATCCTCCACGAGGTGATCGATGATTCTGTGCACCTTGGTGTGCCTGTTTTGAGCTCGATGTGGGTATGAACGACCTTGAGGATTGCGCGCTACGACACGCGCGCTGTAGATGACCCTTGCGGCCACAAGCATGGCATACACTTTCACGATGTGGGCACTGCACGCGGTTATGTTGGCCGCCGCAGCCGCTACATGTATGCCGTTTGTTATAGTTTCTGTCGTTACTGTTATTGCGCTGATTAAACCGTTATGAACGACCCGACTTGATGGCCAGTACAGATGGAGATTCGCTGGAGTGTCTGATGGCCATAGCGCTGAGTGCTGCTGCCTCGCTAGACATAGCACGCTCGATGACTCGTTGCACTGTTAACTCAGTTTCGGCCAGAAAACTTTTCTGCAGCCCCTCGTCCTTCATGCCGCACACAAAACGGTTTCGTAGCATGCGATCCAGCGCCGTACCAAATTTGCAGTCTACTGCCAACGTACGCAACGCTGCCATATAGCAGCTGACGGACTCGCCCGCGTGTTGATCACGCTTGTGGAAATGATAAAATGCAGCAATCTCGGATGGCCGAGGAGAAAGATGATCGGTCAATATCTTGTATATTTCCGATAAATTCAAATCACTGACCTGTTTGGGTGATGCCAATGATGTCAATAGATCGAAGAGTGGCGCACCGGCCAGCGTGAGAAAAGCCGCCTTTTTTCGTGTTTCATCTGTGACATCATTGGCCAGAAGATATAGTTTGAATCGCTCCATGTATGTTGTCCATTTTTCTGGAAGACCCAAATCGAAGGGTTCCAAACTGCTAACTCCAGCCATGACTATTAATTGAGTATAATTAGCACTCAAAGTTGGTTTTATTTCTTCAACTGTACTTTCACTATTCTTGACGGCGGCGGCGCTATTACTTGCTTGTTCGCCTAGATCGTCTGCCATATGCGGTGTCTAACAACAAAAACTGGCTGCTGTCAGTATGTATTTCCTAATTGTATGATTCTCGCCTCGTTACTGTCTCAACCAGACATAACGGCACTTCACTGTATGTATGTCGCTCGCTTCGCTGCGACGCCGACGTTTCTCTATTCTGTTTTGTCTTCTTTCTCGACAACTTGCGAATTTTTGTTCTTTATTTCTTCTTGTAATCGCGTATGTAATATAAGCATATATATACGAGTATATACACGATTCAACGCACGCAATTTAATGATTAATCGCTGATCCCATCCTCGTCGCCAGTATTAAATATGCGTGCGCGCGATGTGTATTGCTTGACGTCCACTGATCGACTGACTTAGCAAACGATAGAGGGATGTACGGTAGCATACACAACAATGCCACTCGCTCGCTAGTGGACTTTGAACGAAACCGTTCGAAATTTTACTCGAAAGCATATTATCGAACGGAATAACGTTTTTCAGTAAGTGCCATACATTTTAGTTCATTTTGTTGAATTATAAATTTTTTATAAATTATAGGACCAATATTACTAAATTGCATTATAGGCAAAAATAGATTCTTGCTGAATACATGGCAAAACACACCGACTTGACTAAAGGCATTCTATCAAAAGAGTGGCCAAGGAAAAGCAGCGTGTGGGATACTCTAACATCAAAACTGAATGCGTCTGGGCACTAATATTTCTTATTGTAAAATTTTTGTAATGTGTTTGATGTAGATTTATGCAGATCAGAAGAAGAAACTTTCCTTCAACAAATGTTCGAAAAGAACAACTGGAGCGGGCCCCTATGAGGAGAAATTTCTGACCCTATAGAAGAGCAACTTTCGGAAGCAGCTGGAATAGATGAGGCAGTTGAGAGTCTGAAAGAATTTCAAAGCTTGGATTCCCAAAGACAATTTATAAACTTTTCCAGTACTTCTACAAGTACACAATAAGAAGATATGGAATATTACAAATCTTCCCTTTTGGGCTCTTCCGATGAAGATGAGGAAGAAGAGCAAGAGGCCAAAAGGGTAAATTTGTTCAGAATGAACTTCCAACACCAAGGAGAGAGCAAAGAGAAACTAAAACAACTTTGCTGAAAAAAAATCTTTGTGCTACTGAAGACTACCACAAAGAAGTTCTAAAAGGATTGGACAAATTAGTCGAGCATATTAAAACTGAAGGAACAGGAGCACCAAATAAATATGAGGACCAAATAAATATGAGCGTAGATGCAGTTGCCGGCAGAAGCTATACTGGAGCATAAAACTCAACTTTTAATTGATTGTTTTAATTTATTATTTTATTTAATTTATTATTTATTATTCTATTTAATGTATTATTCTATTTATTTTATTTTAATTTATTATCCTATATTACTCTCAACTTCACTATTTAGTTTCTTCTTTATTTTTATTCAAGTGTTTACATATATTAATACATATATTAATACATTTACATATATTAATAGCTTGAATGCTCTCTCTCTCTCTATATGCCTTATTCTCGACTATTTTTTTAAGTGATTTCCTCTTCTCTACCATCTGCTTCTTCTATTACTGTAGTGCTTATTGTTGTGTTGCTGATATGTATTTTTATGCTAATTATGGGTGTTGAAGTTTCTGCCTCCAGTGACGTTCATAAAACATTGATTGGCGTTCTATGCAAACAGCGCTCTGGATTAAACATTGTACATTTTAATGCGAGGAGTCTGAATGATTCTAAGATGGATTATGTTAGACACTGCTTTGAGAATTCATCTGTTGATGTAATTTGTGTATCCGAAACCTGGTTGCATAAAGGTATAGGTGACTCTTGCCTGAATATAGGTAATTACAAGCTTTTTCGAAACGATAGATTAGATAAAAAAGGCGGGGGTGTGGCAATTTATTGTAAAAGTGAATTTGTTGAATATGTCTGGAGGCTCAGATGTGGAATTTCTAAATGTTGAAATTTATGACAATAGCACAAAAGTTTTTCTGTCGTGTGTATACTCGTAAAATCCTTATCGTTACTGCTGTTTGGATCCGTTGTTTGCTACTTTGTCAAATTGTGTAATCGATTATGATAATTTTGTTGTGTGTGGTGATTTCAATATAAACATGTTATGTAAGGACAGTCTTGCCAAGCAATTCATTTGTAAAATGTCTGAAGTTGGACTGCAAGTGCTGAATACCAGTATGCCAATACGCTTTGCAGATAATGCTTCTCCAAGTTTGTTGGATGTTTTTCTGGTTTCGGATATTTCTTCAGTTATGATATTTGACCAATTATCGTTTATATCCGACCACGATCTAATTTTTTGTTCATTGAATGTAAATCTAAACCCAGTCGTTGCTGAAATTTATTTTTCCTTTCGAGACTATAACTCAATTAATCTTGATTCTTTGTTTAATGACCTGTCGCTTATTAATTGGTCTGAATGTTGGCTGTTTAGCTCTGTGAATGAAAAGCTGGATTCTTTAATGTACAGAATTGGTGCCTTGTTTGACTTGCATGTTCCACTTGTTACTCGTTCTGTCACTAACAGCAGTTGTCCCTGGTTTACGAAGAATGCCAAATTGGCTATTAAAAAACGGCTTAGAACATACAATCAATGGAAAAGAAATCCCATTGCATCTAGATGGGAAGAGCACAAAAGAGCTAGAAATGATGCAAACTCTACTATTAAAATGGCTAAGCACAGATTTTTCATGTCCAAACTATCTTTAGCACGACCTTCCAAGCAGCTGTGGAATAATTTGAGACAAGCTGGGGTATGCAATGGGAAATCTGAAGATTGCCGGATTGATCCGGGTATTCTGAATGACTATTTTAGTAGTAATTCAGCGTCTGCTGTAGTTGCGAGGGACTATGTTTCTGAATGCCCATTTGTGCTTGAGTTCATTTCTGTGAGTGAAGATGATGTTGCTCGCTGTGTGAACAAAATAAAGTCAGATGCTGTCGGAGAGGATGGAATTCCTATTAAATTTATTAAACTTATTTTGCCTTTCATTCTAAGCCCGTTGACCCATATAATTAACCATTGTTTAACGAGCTCCTGCTTCCCCAATATTTGGAAAGTAGCGACGATTATCCCTATAGCTAAAAAGTCCAATGCTAATGTACCGTCTAATTTCCGTCCTGTAAGTTTGTTGTCGGCTTTATCAAAGGTATGTGAATCTCTCATGGCTGAGCTAATCTCAGAACATGTCAGAAAATTTGACCTTATTTCCCCACTCCAATCTGGTTTTTGGCCTGGACACAGCTGTTCCACTGCTGTTGTTAAAATATTGGATGACATCAGAGAGTCATTTGATATGGGACATTTGACCCTGCTTTGTCTGTTAGATTTCTCTAAAGCATTCGATTCTGTAGATCACTCATTACTATGTGAAAAGCTACGGTTGAATTTTGGTTTTTCCAGCTCGGCGGTCCGTATGTTAAATAGATACTTGGTTGGAAGGTCTCAAAGGGTTAGGGTGGGAAAGAATGTGTCTGCGTTCAGTAATTCAACCTGTGGGGTGCCTCAGGGGTCAGTGCTTGGTCCACTTTTATTTACACTGTTCATAGATGACATTTTCAGTAAGTGTCGTCATGTTAGCATGCATGCATATGCTGATGACCTTCAATTGTATTTGTCCAGACCTATTGGTCTCATTGATGATTTATGCGCTAGGGTAAACGAAGACTTGATCATAATAGCAGAATGGGCTATAGCTAATAGGCTGAAGCTCAACTCCCAAAAATCATATGTCCTCCCGATTTCCAAGTCTGGTTACCCTTCCTCTGATATACCAACAATTTCACTAAATGATACAAAACTTAAATTTGTTGAAAAAGTAAAAAACCTTGGATACCACATTAACTCCGTACTATCCTGTGAGGATCACATAAATTCAGTGGTGAGTAAGGTATACTATACTTTACGGAATTTGAGGAGGACTGCATCATTTGTGCCTGCTGAGACCAGAAGGAGGTTGGTGCTTCAGCTTATTGTGCCGATCATGACTTACTCAGAGGTTGTTTATGGTAAACTTGACTCGGGTTCCAGGCATAAGTTGCAGGTGGCATTCAATAATGCTACAAGATATGTATATGGTTTAAGAAAGTTTGACCATATCAGTAAGTTTTGCAATCAGGTCCTTGGTTGCAATATTTTTAATTATATGGATGCTAGAAATTGCATATTTCTACATAACTTGATATACGAGTACACGCGAACACCTAATTATTTGTTTGTCAAGTTGAAGTTTTGTAAATCGAGGAGAAATATGAACCTCTTAGTCCCTAATTACAAGTATTTAAACTCGAATAGACTCTTTTTTGTGAACGCCATCAGGTTGTGGAATTCGTTGCCTTTGGCAATTAGGAGTATATCAAGTAAGCACAACTTTAAGCAAACAGTTTTTCACTACTTCTCTTAATGCTATTTTTTTTTCTCTTTTCTGCTTTTCTAATTTTTGTTTCCTTTTTGTTTATTCATTGTTTTTCTGATCTGACTTTTCCTTATTTCAGAAAAATTATTTATTTTTAAAGTTAATTATTTATTTATTCAATTATTTATATGTTTAATTATTTATTTATCTGATCTTAACTTTTTTATTTGTCTGATCTAATAATTTAGTTTAATTTAACTTACATTCTTAGTCTTATTTTAAGTAATTTTTGTTATATATAATTCATTGTTATTCGGATACTTCTTGACGCATTTAAAAGACCCTGTCTTATATGTGAACGCTTTAAAAAATAAATTATAATTATAATTAAAACAATTGAGCTCCAAACCCGGACAAAAGATTTCAAAAACCTTCTCTTACAAATTAGAATTTTCATGTTTCTATTATTTTTACCACACTCTTATTTTTTCTTTTATAATGACATACCATTTATTGATTCACAGAAGCACGTTTAGAGACTGAAACTATTAGGCCCCAAACACAGAAAAAGAACCTGCAAAGTCTTCTCTTACAGAATTAAGTGTTTATATTTTATTATCTTAGCACATTTATTTTTTCTTTTATTTATTTAATTTTTATTGAATTCAAAACAACATACGTTTAATCATATTAAATTATAATTTTTTTTAGTCATTATACATATTTAATAAAAAACATTGCTATGAATATTTATCTACAACACAAAGAAGTTTTAATATTATCTCTAATTTTTGTTCCTATTTTAGTAATATTGCTTTCATTTTCTATGTCTATTTGAGACGTATCACTTTCTACACGGGTTTGCTGCACATTTTCATAATTTTCGACTTTAAATTGAAGGCATATGTTGCATAATGCAGCAACATGGTAAATGTGCAATTTTGTTCATGCTGTAGCAGCTTCTCTTTTCATTGCATAGAATTTTCCAACGAGCTTTTAATATGCCGATTCTTCTTTCAACAACGCATCTCGCCTTCGAGTGCACATCATTAAAATGTGATTCCATTGAACCTTCTTGAGGATTTACTATAGGGTGCTAACAACCAAGGTTCAAGTGGATAGCCTGAATCACCTAGAAATACAATTTAAAATATGTTTAACATGTAAGCATATATATTAGTTATTCATTATATTTTCTTGATTTGTTGTTATATTCTTGCTCCAAAATCAATCATTCGTCCGATGACTTCCACACGAATGAATCGTGTACAGCACCTCCATATTTTGTATTTATGGCCAAAATTTTAGATTTATGATCACATATCTTTAAAAAAATTTTTTTATCTTTGTACGTTAGGTTTTGAAGATTAGAAATATATTTAACTTACAATCATGGAATTAAGGCTATGAAATCCTTTCCTGTGGAAAAACATATGGTCATCTTGCGGCTTTTGCAACCCAAAATGTGTTCCGTCTATACAGCCAATAACTTATGGGAAAATTCCAATAAAATAAATAGTTCATTATATTATTAAAGTATTTATACAAACCTCCTGGCAGCAAAATTACCCAATTACCGGGACAATAAATAAAGTATTTTCTCCACAGAGCTTCCTTTCCATTTAATTTAAAACTCTTTTTATTATTTTTGACAGAGTGCTTTGGCTTACACCAATAAGGAAGTAATTTTCCACAGTCGACACAAAATACTTGGGAATGACTATTGACGCAAAGCTACTCTGAAAAGGGCATATCACACAAAAAAGACAAGAAATTAATAATAATTTCAGACAACTTTATTGACTTTCGGGCAGACAATCCAAGCTCTCAGTTACAAATAAACTGCAGATATATAAATAAATTTTCATGGCTATCTGGAGATACGGTATCGAAATGTGGGGCACTCCGGCAAAATCGAACATCAGAATAATTCAAAGAATACATTCCAAAATTCTTCGCGCCATAATCAATGCTGAGTGGTCAAACGAAGACATCCACCGTGACCTGTACATTGACTCTGTTGAAGCAACCATCCAAACATGCAGCCTCAAGCACATGCACCGCCTGTTAGTACACACAAATCCAGATGAGAGAAATTCCTGCATTAGAAACTTCACAATCACCCAGACTGAAAAGTTGCACACCAACAGAACTAGTGAATATATACTTATAAATCTAGCCTGAAATGAAGCTAAAATCTTAGGAAGTAAATGTAAATGTAGTTTTAGATATTGGTTTAAGATTACCTCTATTTCCTAACTGTAGAAAATTATTACTTAGTAATGTAAATGGGATACAATAAAAAAAATTAAATTCCCCACAGTATTTTGGAAACCTCCAGAAGCCAAGGGTAATAAAGTGATAACTGAATATTTGCTGGTACTGCTGTGACAAATGTGCCTCAAAATTCAACCCTCCACGAACATAATTGAAGGCTTTTTTAGTCATCCTAACGCGTTTCTTAAATCTTAAAGCAAAAATATATATTTTTATTTGTAATTTAAAGAAATAAATTACTAATTGACAGACGTAATGGGTCTCTGTTAGCACGTATATCCTTCCTTTTTTCTGTGATCTTCCTCAGTTTCCGATGATGAGGAATAAAAAAAAATTGGATCCATTTGCATTTTAATATTATTTAATGAAAACGTAAGTAAGTCGGCAATTCAGTTGAAAATTAAGATTATTTCTCAGCGAATTTATTGACAAGACAAGTTTCACACAGTAGTTGTAATTGTGTATGTGTGTGGTTATGCCACCGTAATAATTTTCAGAAGGAGAATTATTGAAACATTTTGACAGAACTTATAGCTAGTTCGGACATGCCATTTGTCCTCATCAGAGATCTTTCAATGAAAGGCAATTTTTTCCCAAGCATTTCTTATGTCTAAGAAATCAACAGCACTCCAACTATGAACCCTCCCAGGAATCGAACCTGGGCCTTCAGCTGTTGTAATCTGTCCATCCAGGCAACTGTGCTAACTGCAGGTGGTGAACTGCCTGATCAAATTCTGTCCATATACTGTCTCATTCCACCGCACTCTAAACTATTGTATCTCATAATTACCCTTCATTTGTTCCGTTAAGTCTCTCTTTCTATTTTATTACATTTCAGTGGTGTCATAGTACATTACTTTTTATTTTTTATGCAATTGCAACTACTGTGTTCAAATTGTCTTGTCAATAAATTCGCTGAGAAATAATCTTAATTTAATGAACACTTTATAAATTTACCTCAAGTTTTAACTTTTTTGGGATATAAACAGATGTGTTTTGTTTACACTTTTTCATAAATCTGTTACTTTATGGTATTTCTAATGACTTTCTACTCTTTGCATTTTTCTATCACAATACCGAAACCAAACTCGATTCGCTTCGGAACGAGTCCCATCATACCAAAAAAAACTTCCGATACGGAATTTTTCCGCTGACGGCTGCAAGAATTAGCCCCCAGGTCACTCCAACAGTGACACACAAATTTCTTTTGTTTTTGCATTAGTTTTTGAAAATGTGCTACCGTTTCTCCAATTATTTTTCAGTAAAATTTAAAAAATTATCGACATATAAAAATTATTCTATATTTTATTTATTAAATGAAGAATTTTTAATTATTTTTTTCAAAAACTTTTAATGAGTTTTCTTAAACTTAAATAACGAAAGTAAATAAATAACAAAAGGAAAATTGTATTATTGTATCATTATGTTCACTTGCTGATCAATTTTATTTGCATATGGTTTATCATTAATTCATACTTTTCACAATTTTATTTAATATGATTCTTATTAATAAATATTAATTAATTTAATATATATATTTTAATATAATTATTATTAATAAATAGTAAATAATATAAATATATATTGCACTTTAAATAATTTAACAAAATTTAATTATGATACAAATTAAAATTAATGTAATAAAGCAGTTACTTTTTGAATACTTGTAAAATATTACACAAGTACATTTTTTGATATACTCGTATGGCATGAAAAACATTGCCTGTAAAACTAGAAAACTCCTCCAATGATGCCTCATATAAAAACAACAAATTATGGTATTTATGGGACTTATTGTTCATTTATTGTTTTTGGTGGAACTGCCAATGCAAGATTGTTTGAATGGCGAGAAATACTCCCCAATATCGAATTGTTCATTGTGCCAATATGTAAAAGAAAAATGAAGCAAAAGTCGATTGTGAATAAAATCGGCATTATTTAAAAAAAAAAGATCATAAATTAAATAATTACACCGATTGTAAAGTATAATTATGGTTAGATCGTTAATTGTTATATAATATATAATTATTGCTTTGAGGAATGGCACATAGTCCACAAGAATTCTTATGAAAAGATTCAGAAAAGCTGACAAAAGATCAACAAAACAAAATATATGATGCAGATTTCATTTAATCTATGAAATTAGTTAGATAGAAAAAGAACACAATTCTTTGATATATTAAATAAATTCAGTACTATATTTAGCGACTTATAATAACAATATTTACAATAAGAGTTCAAATAATGATTTCATATTTGTGGCTGTTCGAAAGTCACACCATTTCCAAAGCTTCCTCAAAAACCAATTCAGCCCATCTATAATTTTATAGTTCATCATATATTTAAAGACAATAAGTTAAAGAAAATGGTTTATTTCGGCCTTTTGTTAAATAGAGTAACAAAGAAAAGGAAACCAACATACTTGTATAATCGTTTTAAAATATTCCGTATATAATTTTATGTTATATAATGGGTTTTGGAAAACATTTGAGGACAACAGAGTCGATGTTCTTCATTTCTTAAGACCTAAACTAAATACTTGCCTGAAATTTTACATACAGTCGTAACAATTGCAATAGCTGCTAAATTGTGCCAGATTTATACGGCATGTACTAGTAAACAAAGATGATCTTTTAATTTGAAGTGTGGGTACATTTAAAAGTAGCTTTTTAATATCGGTAAATGCCTTTGTAGATACTTGCTTAAAATTTTTCCGAGAACATATTCAAATCCCACCCAGATAATACCACGCAAATGTATTCAAAACTATCTGATTATAACAACAGTCAAACTTCCAGACCTCGAACTTCTATAACTCGAAGTTTCTTTAACTCGAACTAAAACGAGTGTCAATAGCGTTTAGAGAGCAATATACAAACATTTCTACTTCCATAACTCGAACCAAAGACAATATACTATAAGACGTTACATTGCTCTCTTGAGTGAGAATCAACATATTGAAATTGCTGGCAACCACATTGGAATCATGATTGGCAATTTCACGAAGCAGTCGTGAATATGTATCCATCGTCAGCCACTCACATGGCTATTGTTGTTTGCACATTCGTACGAATAATTTAGTGTGTGTGTGCGCACTGCAGAAGCGACTGATTTGAAATCAATTTATTATTTTGTGTTCTGTGTGGCTGGGGTAAAATAGACAAGAATGAATTTTCTGTATGGCAAAGGCTTTTTATACGGAAAGTGGGGCTTAAAATAAGTCATTTGTGGTTTTGCGTATAAGAAAGATTCGCCATGCCATGAGAAAGCTTAATGCGTGCATATTAGAACACTTGACAATATAAAATAAATATGCATGCATAGGATCTTTTATAAAGATTGAAGCGCAAGTGGTAAAGCGTTGGTCTACCAATTTTATGATGCCGAGCTCAAGTCCGCTGAGAAATGTGTTTATTTTTTTAATTGTTCATCCTTTTTTTGAAAGCAAACTAATAATTATTTTTATAAAAAATATGAAGAATAGTTTCTACTTTAGCATAAGTTATGTAATACTGGAATAATTTAACTAAACCACATTGAATTGCTGCTGCTATAGCAGATCATTACAGAAAAGAAATTTATATCTTCTAAAAATAGTCATAACGGTGTTTCTTAACTCACATACATAGATTCATGTGGGCATGAAATTGTATTAGCATTTGTACGATTTCAATACCTTTCTTTATGTTGGTATTTTGATGCTTTTGCACAATTCGTCTGAAGAAGCTAATAAAGTTCACAAAATCTAATCCAATCAAACATTTCGTTCGTCAATGAATATGTGCAATGTTAGGAAGTTTTTGTTTTTCCGTATATGCTATATTAAGTAAATTGTTAGATTGGATTTTATTTTTATAGTAGGAAATGGAAGAATTTTGCAATTGTTGATATTTCTTTTATATTAATACATTATTTAAATTAATATCATTATAATATATGAAAAACATGCAGTTGCATAGAAGAACGTAGACAGCAAATAATTAAAAAATAAAACTAAAAAGAAGTCCCAAATATTATTCACGAATGTAGGTCAAGACAGATTATTTGATTCAAAGTATTTATTATATATGCAAGTGGATACACATCCAAGTTCACACGCACAAAGAAGCACGAAGCAGTAAGAAGTTTTGCACATTTTTATTAGTTTCCATAACTAAAGTCTCCCCGTCAAAGCGATTGAGTTGCCGGTTGTAGTATTTCGCATGGCATTTATGAATGGCATCAAATGTATTGGGCAAAAAGACACAACTTATATTAAAATATATGTTACTAAACATTATTTATCCTAATATAAATTAAAAATTTCTTGCAATTTTAAATACTTGAGATTATTTTTTATAGATTTTTGATAATAATAATTTTCGATTATGAAGAAGTGGTTTATTATGCGTTGGAACACAGTCATGGTTGAACAACATTTTTCCATAGGAAATAAATGTTTATATATAGGTTATTGGATTATATACGGTTTTATTTACAAAACTTTGTAAGTCAATGCATAACAAGAACATATGCATTTATTACTAGATATTGAAGTTCATAAAATTTACTTCAAACATGAACATATCATATACTATGTAAATGCGGACAGTCAGTGTATGTACATATGTACATGTTCATGAACGTACGAGTGGTTTAAATTGTAATAAAATGTGATTATAGTATTTCAAGCTGATCTGACAAACTAATAAAAAATGTTTAAAACCTTGATTTTGTTGACTGTACCCTTAATCTAAAAATTATTTTGATAAATTTTCTGATGGAATATTGGTCCATACTGAAAATATTGAAATATCCAAAATTTCATGACAAATGGAATTCTAATTCTGCTTCACTTTATACAGGGTGGCTGATGAAAGCCGCTACCAAAAAAAAATGTAATAACTTTTTTTCTATTTAATGAATCTGGTTTTTTTTTTATTTTGCAGATTGATTGTTAGATTTATCAAAAATGGATAACTGGGACACTGAAACAAGAATTTGGATTGTCCGCCGCTATCACGCGCTGGAGTCCGTAGTTGCGGTTCAAAGGGAGTATAGGCGCACGTTTGGCGGCAATCCACCGAGCAGATGGACCATAATGAGACTTGTAAACAATTTTGCCGAGCATGGGACAGTCAACAGAAGACCTTACCATCGAAACCCTTCAGTTCGGACGGAGGAAACAATCGCTGCAGTAGCTGCTGCCATACAAAATAATCCAAGAGTTTCGACAAGAAGCTTATCTGCTCAAATGGGTATAAGCAGACAGTCATTGCAGTCAATTATGCATAAAGATTTGGACTTATTCCCATATAAAATGCAAATGGCCAACAAATCGAACGCAGCAGACTTCCCGATTCGCTTGGAATTTTGCCAGAAGATGCTTCAAATGGTGGAAGAGGACGTAAACATGATCAACTGTCTTTTTATGTCTGACGAGGCCCATTTCGATTTAAACGGCAACATAAATAAACAAAATTGTCGAATATGGAGTGCTTCCAACCCACAGATACTCCATGAGACGGAATTACATCCACTTCGTGTTACAGTGTGGTGCAGTTTCATCACGCTGCATTGTCGGGCCCTACTTCTTCGAAGAAAACGGTCACACCGTTACGGTTACTGGAGACCGTTACTTGGCCATGTTGAGAGACTTTTTCTATCCAGAATTACGCCGAATGAGAATTGCTTTCAACTCAGTGTGGTTTCAGCAAGATGGTACAACTCCTCACATATCCCGGCCTGTTATGACAGAATTGCGACGAAAATTTCCCAATAAGCTGATATCCAGAAACTCCACATTCCGTTGGCCCCCAGGTCGCCGGACCTTACTGCACCAGACTTTTTCTTGTGTGGTTACTGCAAACTGGAAGTCTACAAAGCAAAACCAACAAATTTGAACGAACTAAAGCAATCCATTCGAGAAACAATTGCGGCTATTCCTGTCTCAACTCTCCAAGCAGTAATGAATAACTTTTTGGTAAGATGGCGCACATGCATCAACGAGCAGGGGGGGCATTTAAATTCCATTATTTTTAAAACTAATTAAGCTATATTTAATAAAATTGAATGCGCTTTAACATTAATAAAAGAAAAATGAATTCCATACACTGAAAAAAAAGTTATTTGAGTTTCTTAATGTAGCAATATTCATCAGCCACCCTGTATTTAAAGAAGCCACACCGCACATCATACAACAAAAACTCCTATACGAAAAATGACGCTTTTATTTTCATTCCATTTCATTCTTTTTCTGGCACAATTCGCTACCTGCCTGAAAATGATCGAAAGATAAATATGTGCATACTTATGTACATACATATGTATGTATGTATGCATATGATTTGTCAAGGTTGAATTTCATAATACTCCACCGTTTCCAGTATTCTTTTATAACAGGCATGAAACTATTCTGCTCTAGTTTTGGTCCAGTAAAATGATATAATACTGGTTAATTTATGGAAAATAGTAAAATACTTTTACTACTATTTATAAAAATGATTATTAATATAAAAAGAAAATCCGACAAAACACAGCATTTTGCTGGGGCTCGAACCCTAAGCCACAAAAACTATAGACCAACGCCCAAACTAATATTTCTAAAGTAATTTTTTTTTAAATATATATTGTAAAGTGCATTAATTTCAATATTAGGTTAAAATTTTTTGGAATTTTTACAAATTTTTGTTTGTAATGAAATGAATTCTGTTCCTAAATACATTTAATACTATACACTGCCGAATAAGAACATTTGTATAATTATATATCTGAATAACCTGTGTGCAGGCGTTAACAAAGTCGACTTGGCTGATTGTTTCTTTTTCTACAGCCACTAAAAATGCATGTACACACCAGTACACACTACAACCGGCCCGCTGGTGACATAAGCCTAATGCCTCGTCTTCGATTGCTATGATTGAAATTCGTTGTCATTCCAATTCCTACAAATAAATAAAAATAACATTCTTATGCGGCCCATAGACATCATGATCATACTCATTCGTGTACGTGTTGAATGAAGCTCCGCCACAGACGAGTGATCAAAATCGAAGATCATCATTTTTTCATAGTCGTCGTTGAGTGAGGTTGTCATGTCTCTGTCGGATGACGAAGTTTTGTGTGCGCTAGCGCTTGTACTGTGCAAGGAAAAATTGTAAAAAAAATAAAAAAACGATTTTGAATGAAAGAAAGGTACAAACAAAATAGTACAATATCATTCAAGGGACTCCAGCAGAAACGCATTTTTATTATTTTTATCCGCACACATCTTCACACGTTGGCAGTCAAACTCAAATGAGCAAAATTTGCATGTAAATTGCCCACAAACGACGATCATCCATACATCATGATCAACATCGTAATAAAATTTCCCCTCAAAATCTAAATGATTTAGATTTTCGACGATCAGTCAGTGATCACAGCGAGATCATGTCTGTGTGACACATACATGAATATTTTCTCTCTTTTTCACACATACTATTAAATATGAGTATGATCATGATGTATCGTCTATGGGCCGCATTACATTCATATCCATACACACATATGCATGCCGTAAACATGCAAGCAAGCATAGAAACATTCGCATATGTAGTAAGCACACACGCGCATATAGAAGGCAAAAACCAGAATGTATATCTACATGTTAATAATATCTCCATAGGCAGCCACGCAATTTTAACTCATTTCGCTGAGTGAAGACAACGATGTAATATCTTTATAGTATATTGTCTTTGCTCGAATTTCTATAACACGAATTTCTCCATTAGCCGAATAAGAGTTTTGGCACATGCTTCTCTAAGTCGAATTATTTAGGGATTATGTGCTGGTGTTATTTTTCAAGCGAAGCTCTTGTTCGGGGAAGCCCCTATTTGTAAAGCGAATGCTTTTTCCTTTTTGTCGTTTCTTCTTTATGAATTGTTTGTTAATCAGTTCTTCGTAGAGTAAAGTATGTTATTTGTTAACAGGACATTGTAGGTTGAATTATCACCTAACAAAACTGGGAATTTTCCCTGATGCTCTTTGTAGGTTCTGCAAGGAAGAGGACGAGACCGCACAACATGTGTTAGGAACTTGCCCCTCCCTGATGCACAAGAGAAGGAAACACCTTGGCGTATTCATCATACTCGATGACGAACTGAGATTCTGTGAAGTAGGACCAATACTCCAATTCATCGAGGGAATTGGGCTTAGAGAAATACTCTAGGTCCACGAAGGGGGCACAATAGATCTTATAGGTCGCAGTGCAACATCCCCTCAACGATAATAATAATAAATGTTATTTTTCATGGCGTCGAAACGCGTTTTAAAGAGTTTTACTATTGAAGAAAAATTTAAATTAATCAAAGGAAAATCCCACAGACCGCAAACATTAAGTACTTAGGCATTCATCTTGACCGGAGGCTCACATGGGTTAAACATATATAAGCTAACAAAACTCATATAAAACTAAAAATCAATCAACTTCACTGGCTTGTAAGCAAAAGGTCAAAACTATCCCTATCTTACAAAATACTACTATACAAAGCCGTTGTAAAGCCAATATGGACCTACGGAATCCAGCTGTGGGGAACCGCATCGCCATCTAATATTGTTAAACTCCAACTTAGCCAATCAAAATGCCTTAGGACAATTACAGGTGCACCCTAGTATTTAAAAAATGAGAATATCCACAGAGATTTAAACGTATCTACAATAAAAGAAGAAATAAAAAAATGCTGCAGAAGTTACTCACAGAAGCTGAAACTACACCCAAATACCTTAGCAAGGGAGCTATTGTCAAACAAAGGTCACAAACGATTAAAAAGTAAAGATACCATTAACCTACTACAATAGAAATGAACTATGTATATATAATCTCACTGTACTATATAATGTAATGTGTACCTATGTAATCCTATGCTAATTCATGTTATGTTCGGACCATTGGCGAAGAAAATATTAATTTTAAATTAATTCTTAAGATTCGAAAAACTTGTGAGTTTCTTATATTCTAAGAAAGATTCAATAAATAATATATATGAAAATTAAAAAAAAATAAAAAATCAAAGGAATCGAAAGTGGAAAAAAGAATAAGGAAGTGGCTAAAAAAATATGGCATCACAGCGAGCACGGTTTCCACAATTTAAAAAAAATTAATAGTCAATAATAATGTCGTTCGAATCTGATCCAACTTCTGGACACAACAAAGGAATGAAGAAACCCACTTTTCAAAATGTGGCCGAAGCTGTCCTCGATTTGTATTAAAAAAAAAGCAATGGAGATTCCAAAACGGTTTGGCGATGCAAATTTGAAGCCAAGCACGGGTTGGCTTGATAAATGGAAGCAGAGGTACTGAAGAAAAGGTGCAACTGATGAAATCTTTATTTCAAGAGGACATTTGCAGCGAGTTACATTAATGACAGCAGCAAATATGGATGGTTCAGAAAAACTTAAAATTCTTTGGTGTGGAAGAAGTAACAAACCACGCTGCTTTCGTGGTATTATGTGGTTACTCGCTGATTATAAAGCAAATTCCGAGGCATGGATAACCCGGCAACTTTTTGAAGAATGGATTTTAAAACAACATTAGCGCTTCCAACGTGAAAAGAGAAAGGTTGTAATTTTTGTCGATATTTGTCCGGCACACCCACAAGGCGTACAAAAAAAACTAGAGTCCACTGAATAGCTGTTTTTTCCTCCAAACTGCAACCACTTCATCAGGGAGTAATTAAAAATGTTGACCCTAAAAGAAGCTCTAAAGCGTATACAGGAAAACATAAAACAGGATGTTACACTTATTGATTGCATCAATCATATATTAAAAGCCTGGCGTTAGTAAGCAAACAATTGTCAACTGCTTTAAAACAACAATTGTCAACTGCTTTAATTTTATTGAATGAATTTGATGAAGAGCAAGATATGATGAATCCTTATTATGAAAAATTTTTATTAAAAATTGGAATAACTTCCAACGATACTTTTCAAGATTCCATTGAGGTGAATAATGAAGTTTGCATATCAGAATTTCCAACAGACGACGACATTATTGACCATCATAGCACTAACTCAGCAGATGCAAATTTGAACGATATGGAAAGCGATGAGGAGGGGTCAGTGGAGGATACTATTCAACAGCCTTCCAATAATGATGTAAGAGAATGCTTCAGAACTTTGAATTTATATTTGTAATCAAACGAAACTACCACTGACGATCACTACAAGGCTTTGAACAAATTAGAATTTCTTATTACTGAAAACTCCATACATATGTACATATGTATGTAGTATGAACTTGATTTAGAATTAATAAATGTATTCATAATTTAAGATGTATCGTACATAGTTGTGGTGTCTTAAAAAAAAAACAAAAATAATATAATATAATCCTTAAGTCGAATAGTTTCTTTTTGACAATGGTGATTCGAGTTATAGAAGTTTGACTGTACTTAGAATGTTAGTTCACTATACGAGTGGCACTCCAGAATAAGCTTTGTTATATTTACGACATAGTACGAGCAATTCCAAATGATAATGCATATTAACTATATATTTTGTGATAAGAGTATATATGTACAATGAGAATAGTGGTAATTATATGAGTGCAAACGAGCATATGAGTATAAAGCACCATTTAATTATTTAAATTTTAATTAAATTAAGTACAAAATGTATACTTTGTTTACTAATAAATACAATGGAAATAATTTGGCAATTTCACTTCACAACTTGCTTGTTGGAAACTGAGTGAGTTTCAGTAAAAAAACTAATTTATTATTATTATTATTATTATATCTTCCACCATAATTAATTATGGGCGCATGAGTACTAGCTACAGAGGCCTTCGACTCGAAGAGAAAAGGATTTTATAGAAAGAAGCAGTTTGGAGACCAAGCCCGTGGCAGGATTTGAACCTGCGAGCCAAGGGGTATGAGTCTAGCATGCTTACTACTAGACCACAGAGGGCGGCTTGGATCTAATTATATTGATGATATGATATAAGTGAAAATAGTTAATGACTAAAATCAAAATGTAGATTGAAAATTACAGATTTCTTTATAGATTCATTACCGGTTTGTGCACTAACTGTCGAAATACTGTAGTATAGAAATGGGGAAACATTTTTAGACGAATATACAAACCGGCGTAATTTAATTCAAAATAAGGTTGGCGAATTTATATTTCAAAGTACGAAGAGTAAATATTGAACTGGTGAAGTGATTTTTAATAGAAAGGTGGAGGCGAAAGCGCAAATTTGTGAAATCGGTCAGTTTCACGCAATGTTTGAATCACAGCTTATAATTTCCATCCCACAAAACTAACGACGGGGAAAATTTGTTTACTGATTTGGCCAAAATGATGACACCCACAAATTTAAAAATTTTGAAAGTGAATAATAATATGCCACACCATATTTTTTAAAGCAATGAAAGAGAGGAGAGCTTTTCAGCACTACGGTTAATAGTAAAATCGCATACGTCAATGCCAAAATATCCATCTTTAACAATCATATTTTTAACTTGACTAGAAATAAATAGTTCAAATATAAATCCGGTTCGAGAGATTATCTTAAAACCCACAGCCGGTTTCTCATTATCAAATTACGGTATAAAATAATATCAAGTAAGAATTAGTGTAAACTAAAACTGTGATGCAACTAATTAATAATCACTTTTGAATTTTACAAACAGTCTCTTTAATGCTGTGAATCCATTACCATACAATTATGGCAAATTTAAGTCCAAGAATTACCATCTGTAAGGAGCTAACTTATGAAATTGCCACAGTAGATGTGGATCACAAGGTTCTGAAAATGCATGTAGATGAGCATGTTGTGCGTTCAAAGCAAACCACAAACGTGGGAAGCACTCGTGATCAACAATAACTGAGCTAAATAAACATAGTCTAGTAAATGGGGACAAAGAGCTCGCCTCGAAGCCGTCGGTGCACAAAAAGAATCATTTCAAAAGATAATAAAGTGCATAACACAACATATTAACGAAAGATCTATATTTTCGAATTGACACTTACAGTAACCGATTATAGTAAAAAGGAAATGAAGGCATCAGGATGGTCATACTTTGTTATGAGAATTGTAATTATACTAGTAAAAATTAGTAACACTATAGCCAAATATGATATATAGTGGCTTATATTTTCGCCGTAGTAGTCATTGAATTTATGATAAGGCATGACTTTATCATAAGGCATGAGTTTACCTCGGGCCTCAAGGGACGTCGAATTGCCGTAAACTACAGGATTCGATAATCACACAATATTAGAATAAACAAATATCTGACCTATTAAATGGAAAAGCCTTACTATATTAAACAAGTAACAGGAAAGTCTAATTTTCAATTTTGAATGAACCAAACTACCGTACAATTATAAGAAAAAGAAGGCGATTTCCTAACGTCTGAAAGTGTATGCAGTGGTTAAATCTAAATCTAATAGAAGTGAGCGCCGTTGCGGACCCGACCAAATTGATCTGTAAATTAAGTAAAAACTGAGAGTCCGTCAACCTCTAATTAGAGTACAAGAAGCATGGCGATGGGTGAAGAAATGTAGCCACACATTGTAGCATTGAACTATCAGAGAGTCCGTGGAGTTCGACAGAGTGCTGAATGACATTACCAAAAAATATAGATTTCCGCTTCCGAGAATTAATGACACATTGGATGCGCTTTCCGGTGAGAAATGCTTCTGCACTTTGGATCTTCATATTGCGCATTGACACGTGAAAGCAGACGAATAGCACAAAGAGAAAACTATTCGTGATGGTTTGTGGCAATTTACGGCTATGATGTTTGGACACATTGACCGTATTCTGAACGTTTCATGTATATAATAATAATAGTAGAGAGTTGGACGAAATTCACAAAATCATTGAAAATTATATTCAAATGAATAAGAATAAGATGAAGTCCAGATGTGATATATGGCTGAAATTACTGGTCAGTATGGAGACAATGCATTAATGTTTAAATGGAGGTCGTGATGAGGTAGCCATTTTCGTTTTTTAGATTCAACATGAATAAAACTTACAACTTTTAATGAAACATATAAACGGATATGTATACTTTCTCCAACTAAAAACAGGAAAAGTGGGAATCATATTGGGCTTAATTAACTACCGTTATTGACCTCATTTACTGTATACATGCCTACAAATACTTATTTTGTAGTGCTAATCATATAAGTTAGCAACAGCTTGAAAACATTTTTGTTAGCACTTCCCGTGCAAATTGCTGTTGTGTGTAGATTTTATATAAGGGTTTTACACACCACGATCTGAAGTATCTATTGTGATGTTGTTGTGTGTAATTCTAAAATTAATTGAAATAGTAATTTTTACCAATGAACTTTACAATTTAAAACAACAACTTATCTGAATAATACCATCAACGAAAGCTCTTTTAAACGAAAACAATCTTTGTATTTGTATGTAGTGAACTTACATGTTCAAATAATATAAATTTAAAAATTTATGTACTCGTATGTCTCAAAGCATTCTGGATGTGATAATTTATGACTACCAAGTTATATTAGTAAAAAATCCAACATCGAAAAGTATACTTGTAATTAATTTAAGTTAGTCTACCCAACTTACAATATTAATATCACCATAATTAAAAATTATTATGTAAATAAATCCTATGCTTGAAACTGCTCAAATATATTTTTTTAAATTAGCTTCTTACGAAAGTTTTAAATGCATAGAATTCGTGTTAAATTTGATTTTCAGTTTAAAATAAATTTCTCTTTCCAATAATTATTTATTGATTTGTTTAGTTATATATACGGATAAACATTGTAACCATTGTATATATATATATATATATATATATATATATATATATATATATATATATATATATATATATATATATATATATATATATATATATATATATATATATATATATATATTTACATTAGTTAATTGATTTTACATATGTATATTATATCATTCTTATTGCATACATATATATACGAGGATATTAGTAGGACATTTTGACAATGGCTTCATTTTTATATGTATTTGTATATCTGTTCCTTTTTACCCAACAACTTACATTATAAAATATAGGCTGAATCCCAGAATAATAGAATAAAGAGATTGCGTTTTGGGCAGGTCCGTTAGTTTTGCTTTTCTATTTTAACAGTTCGCTGTTCAGTCGACTACGTCACATTATCAACGTTTCTTGAAAAGTGCATTGCGAGCGGTGTGTTTTTTATTATAAATTGTGATAATTTAATTATATTTGTGAGATCCTTCAAAAAAATCAAAAAAAAGTGTGCGGTTTCTGGAGTGCAGTTTTTTCTTTTCCTTCGGATTAAAATTTTATGCGCAAGTGAAGATAAAGGTAAATATAATTTTTTTTCATTCCGTTCATTGTGGTTATAGAGGGTTTTTCAAAAGAAACGCTACAAAAGTAAATCGATAGTGACAGCAAACGACGCCATATTTTTTCCCGCTCTTTTGACATTTCTGTTCAGTAAGGTTTGCCATTTCATCATGCAAAGATATACGAGCTAACAACGAGCCGAAATTATTAAAATTTACTACCGAAATTCGGAGTCAGTCGCCTCAACTTAAAGAGCGCTACGTCCAATTTATGGTCGTCATAATTGTCCTAGTACAAAATGTTCCCGTGCCAGTGAGACAAAGAAGTGCCCGTAGTGTAGAGAATATTGCTGCCGCTGAGGCTTCAGTTCAAGAAAGCCCAAATGTGTCTCTCACACGTCGTTCTCAAGCGTTGGGCATCTCTGTGACGTCGTTGTGGCGAATTTTGCGAAAAGATCTTGGCCTACATCCTTACAAGATCAAATTGACGCAAGAACTGAAGCCGCTTGACCACCATAAGCGTCGTATGTTCGTGAATTGGGCTGAGCAACAACTTGAAATGATTCGGATTTTCATCGGAAAATCATCTTCAGCGATGAGGCTCATTTCTGGCTGAATGGCTTCGTCAATAAGCAAAATATGCGTTATTGGTTAGACAGCAGTCCACACGTACTCCATGAGTCATCTATGCATCCCGAAAAAATTACGGTTTGGTGCGGTTTATGGGCCGGCGGCGTCATTGGGCCGTACTTCTTCCGTGATGATCAAGACCGGCACATTACTGTGAATGCGAATCGCTACCGCTCAATGATAACCGAATATTTTTGGCCCCAATTGGATAATATGGACTTGGAGGACATGTGGTTCCAACAGGTCAGCGCCACAAGCCACACAGCGAATGCCACAATCAATTTACTGCAAACCAAGTTTGGTGAACGTGTTACCTCACGAAATGGCCCAGTCGATTGGCCGCCGCGGTCGTGCGATTTTACGCCGTTAGATTATTTCCTGTGGGGCTACGTCAAGTCTATGGTCTATGCCAACAAGCCAGCGACGATTGATGAACTTCGTACGAACATCGAACGTGAAATTGCAGCAGTATCGGCCGATTTATGCTTGAAAGCCGTTGAAAATTGGGTTCAGCGTCTGGACTTCTGCAAGCGTGCCCGTGGTGGCCATGCAAAAGAAATCGAGTTCCATACATAATGGCATCGAACGTACTTTCACAGGAATAAAGAATTTCATTGATATCTAAAACCGGTTTTGTTTTATTTAAAAAAACTTTTGTAGCGCTCTTATTGAAAAACCCGATATTAACGAAAATGCGTAAAAAAATTTCTTAGGTATCGCAAATAAAATGATGCTAAAACGAGGCGCTGTGCCATCAATTTATAAACCAGGGGAAGAAAATCTGGAGCGTTCTCAACAAGGTCAGGGTCGTGAAAAAAAATTATTGCCGAATTTCTAAATAAAGCTTCAACATCACGGGAAGGGATGCTTGTTATCAATTGTAGAAGATATTTAAATTCCAATTTCAGTTGCAGTTGCGTTTGTTTCCGACGAGGCAAATGAATAATGTTTAAAATGTAAACACCCCGGAAGCCTTTGAACAAGAAAATCAAGAAATGCTTGAAACCAACAGAATTTTCGATAAATCAGCATCAAACGAACGCCATGCAAATGTCTCAAGAGTAAGGATCAGGTAAAGATTTTCAAAAAAATTCAAGTTTTGTAAATTAACAATAACGCAAATAATAAATAAATATTTCACTATTGAGGATCCATCGCTCTCAAGTGTAAATCACTTAAGTGAAGGCGGCTTATCAGTGCCCAGTGCTAGCATGGTGGGATACGTGAACAGTCTGGATTAAATTTTTTGAATGGAGAAAATCTCCTAATATCAAATGAATTTATTCAAATCATGTTGAAGAAGCATCTCATATTAATTGTAATAAAAAAATCAAGAATGTTCACAAAAATCTGAATATTAAATAAGAAAATTGTAGAAAATGCTCACACACGCAAAGGAAAATACGCAAAAACATTAACTTGCCTAAATTAGTTTCATTATTTCTTTCTTTTTAATTTTGCAAATTGAATTGTATGCATTTTTGTTTACATATCGTATGCGAGCTTGACAACTCGCCAATACAAGTTCGATATTGTGACGTGGAAGCGCAGAACGAAAATTTTTTTGCCCTCTATCCGCGCAATCTTTGTATTTCATCACTCTTGGGCTGAATCGATAAATCTTTAATGGATTGCTGATAAAAAATTACAAAAATGCTCTTATGTCAAAATATCAATTTTAATTAAAATTTCTGCAATTCAGCATATCTAAACAGTTTTTCTGATTTACAGATTTATAAATTTAAATACCCTTCTATTGAGCTACTAATAATAAAAATCAGATTGTAAGGGAGAAAGATAACATATTGTATTATTGGCTCTAGTCTTCAGTTCTTCTAACAAGGATTTGTTCTCGACAAGATTCACGTATCTTTTGTTTGTATTGTTTAAGTTCCTCATCTTTAATGAATTTAAAATCTCCACCTTTTTGGTTAGAAAAGAAAACTGAAAATAACCGAAAATTGAAACAGGAACATCTTCAATATTTTGACACCATTAATATATATATATATATATATATATATATATATATATATATATATATATATATATATATATATATATATATACATATATATATATATATATATATATATATATATATATATATATATATATATATATATATATTTATATATGCATATGTAAATTTTTGTGTATATTTATTCTCCGTTATTATAAAATGTTTGTATTTTGCTATATAAAAATTGCTTACCGTTTAGTTTTATTATTTACTTAATTTACATACATACATCTTTATTACATTTTTGTGTTTTTTTTATTTGATTGTAAATGATTTCCTTGCACTTTTTTCTCATTTGTTTTTTATTTACATACTCGCATACACATATATACTAATAAGATACGAGTATGCAGTATAATTTTTATTGTTGGACTTTATCTACATACATATGTGTTCATTATATGCTGGAAATGATTATTCATTTTATTATTAAACTAAATTGACCTGATTTTTTTGCAAAAATGTACATATATACATACTATATAAAACATACATACTTATATATATATATATATATATATATATATATATATATATATATATATATATATATATATATATATATATATATATATATATATATATATATATATATATATATATATATATATATATATATATATATATATATATATATATATATATATATATATATATATATATATATATATATATATATATATATATATATATATATATATATATATATATATATATATATATATATATATATATATATATATATATATATATATATATATATATATATATATATATATATATATATATATATATATATATATATATATATATATATATATATATATATATATATATATATATATATATATATATATATATATATATATATATATATATATATATATATATATATATATATATATATATATATATATATATATATATATATATATATATATATATATACATATATAATATATTAGAAATACATATTTTTTCTAGTCTCTACCATGGCTCCTGATACATTTTGTATAATTTTTAATAAAAAAAATTGGAACAACACTTAACGTCTAAAAATAAAATCAATATTTATAATTTAAGTAATTGTCTAAAAGGTTTGCACTTGCTCGTTTTGTTGCATTTTTACCATACTTTTAAGCGTGGGCTACATGGTGTCAAAACAGTAGATGGTGTGATCGTTGGGTCCTTTGGCCAGCTGCTAACATTTAGCGATTTCCACATAACCGCTATGAAATATTTCGTAATTGCCATATTTGCTAGTAGGAACGTAAGTGAGTATAGAACTAAACAGCAACTTCTTAAAAATAGCATTCTAGTCTACGACCTGAAGTGGACTCGAGAGTTTATTTATTCTGTCAAATCATCAGTGAGTCCAGGCAACCTCTGGCAATCGAAATCTCTGAAATCTTTACGTGTTGTGTATTTCGGTTTGTTGTTGGTGTTGTTGATGGTGATGCTGCTGATGTTGCTGCTGATGTTCGTTGCATGCAGTAGTATTACAGGCCGTCTGCGTTGCTGAAAGAAAATTTAAGGCGCGCGCATCACTATGTAATCGTAATGCTTGCTCTAAACGATGTTCCTGCAGACGTATCGCATCGCCGAGGTCGTTCGCAATTTGGTGTGATGGCTGCTGGTGCTGCAGAGGCGTGGTTGCTACATTGACTTTCTGTTGATGTTGTTGTTGTTGGGCAATTGAGGTTGCTTGTAGTTGATTAGTATGTTGCTGCTGATGCTGTAGGGTGCCATCAGTATTGTTCATTTTGGTAATTTCCCGATTGCTACTGTTTTGTATAGTGCTAGATATATTCTCTGTATTAACAATTCCATTAGTGGCAGCTACAGTTGCGGCAAGTCGAAATGCAACTTCCGTGTGTGACCTAAGAATAGCTTCAGCTTGCTGATGCATCCGTAGCGTCGTTTCAGGAGAGTTTGACTGTTGCATTTGGTTGAGGTGGTGATGATGTGTATGAAGTACTTGTTGTTGTGAGTGGTGTTGTGTATACGCGTGTTGTGGTAAACTGCTGGAGTGGTGCTGATGAGTATTCGAATCCAATGATTGGTGGTGCATTCCACCCATCGGCTCAGTGCCTACACTGGAACGTATCATACTGTCTCGCATTGCGTTCATTGCAACTACCGTATTTACCGCTGAATGCTCATTTTGCAAAGTTTGTATATTAGCTGGAGGAGATGTGCGAAGGGAGCTCATATGTGTTTGACTGCCTGCTTGTTGTTGTACGTGGTGTTGATGTTGCTGCTGCATGTTACTAACATGTATATTGCCTATTGTAGTATTAGTATTATTGGTGCTACCACTCGGAACATTACCGCCTACATTGTTTTGATTGGCCTGATTCATCCGCATCGCCGCTGCTAAGTTGACTACAGCTGCTTGTACTACTGCATTACCAGGGACACTTGTTGACGAATCTACACAACCTGGAGACACATTAGTACCACCACTGCTTACATTAACACTTCCTGCTGTAGCGGCTACTGCAGCAGCAGCTGCTGATGCTGCTGCCATTAGAGACATCCGATTCGCAACATGCAAATCGTTTTCTACACTGTATTGTCCAGGCAGATGCGTATTGCTATTAGATCGCAATATCTCATTTATTTTATTATTGCTGGTACAATTTTTATTATTGTTATTATTATTGTTATTGTTCAATAAGTTAATGCCACTGCCATGGTCGGATGTAGCCGACGAAGACAGCCTACCGTTGGATGAACATTCCGAGTTGGCAGATGGAGAAGGACATAGAGAGTTTGACCCACCTTCATCACCTATAAGAGGTAAAATACCATTCTCGCCACTTCCACCAACACTAGTAGTACCACCACCTGCAGACACAGCTAGAGTTGCTGCAAGAATGGAATCCCGTTCCCGCCGTTCAGCGGCGGCTCGTGATAGCACATACTGTGCAGCAAATTGATGTTTCGGATCCATTCGCATATGTTCCATGTGTGTTAATAGACCTACGAAAATAGATAGAGATAGTTTCGCAATTCATATTAGATACTTGATGGAATTATAATATTGTTAAATTAATGCCATGCGCTAATATATATAATGATTATATTATTTGTTTTTAATGTATATATCTTTTGTTATAGTCACCATTTTCATGTGTAAAAACTGCCTGACAAACAGAACACGGCCACATACGCAAACTGTTCGTCAATTGAGAAGTTTCCGGGTGACAAGCTAAGTGTTTACGCAGTGATCCTTCGTTTACATAATGCTTCCCACATACTGGACATGGATGGTTTGCTGAACGCCGTTTTGCTGAATACGGATCATTGGATAAAGATGACGATTGTAAACAACCACCATCGGAGACCATGTGATCAGCAAAGGGACATGTTTGCATGAAAATAAATCGAAAATTTTTATTATGTAAGTATTGTTAAAAGTGAACAAGAAGAACAAGTTATCGAATACAAAAGTTACCAAAATGTTCCTAAAAATTAGTTTATGACACCAATTAATTGCTAATGTCTTGAAGTAACTAATATATTTCTTTTTATGAGGAATCAAATACTGCGACCAGAAATAAGTATATACAATTCTTTGTGGGATAATTTCTTCATTATTAAGTTTATTCAAGGCTAAAAATGCAATTATAAGTTATAAGTTTTAAGTGAAAGTGTCTCAATTGGAAATGCCACGCCTAGCGAAAATGCACTGACGAAAATATTCCTCTATCGGATATATTGGTGTATTGGAAATTTTATTAGTAATATACAACAATATCATATAAAACCGGCACCTATTATTTTATTTGGAAGGGCAACACATCCTTAATATACACCATAAACCATAGATTAAACTTCAATGGTGACAAAAGTGGTGAGCCGCTAAACAAGGAAATACATGTTGTTCCAGTATTATATTGCGCATGTTGATCGAACATCCATTCTATTCGCCCAATTTGCTCGGTCATACAATTATTTGATGCAAACTAAAATCATGGCTATTATGAGAAAGTCCCGGGAGATATCTTCATAGCAGAAATCCAGAATATGGTGTTAAGATTACATTAATGTATTCAGTTCAGAATATTATGTAGAAAACTAAAATGCTTTTAGACATTCAAAATATTTGTTTCCATTCCGACAAACCGTTCAGCCAACCCTGTTATATTACATCTATAATTTTAGATTCAAGGACTACAAATTTGTATGCGACTTAGCAGATGCTCTCCAAAATCAATACTATAATCTATGGGGATCATATCCAGCGAATATTACGATTGCTCTTATGATCTAATGGAATCAGCCAAAACTCTCCAATTCAATGCTTTACTTTGTGGGCTGACGTTGAATCACGTTTCATAATCTGCTTCTTGGTTGGATATATTCCATTCCTGGTTATAGTCTTGTAGATAGACTACTTTTTAATGATTGTGTAGCAGTTAGCAGTGATAATATACCCGTTCATGGATAATATTAGCTTACTAATTCAGTATACCACTTAATAGTATGTAAAACCAATATGTAACCAATGCCAACTTTTTACTCTATTGTACTTTAATCCTCACCTAGCTTCGAATACGAAAGTATAATGATTAAAAACATTACACTCAATTATAGTCAATATTTACATACAATCTCGGCCCTAACCGAATTGAGATTAAAGTCAGCAATTTAATCGAAGTTACAAGTTGCAAAATATATTTTACATCCGAAAATCACGGTGGAAGAACCTTGGAAAAGCAGTGGACCAATTCAATGCCAAAACTGTCAAGAGTTTGGGCACACAAAAGCTTATTGCGAGTTGCCAAGTGAGCGTGTTTTCAGTGGTGATCTCCACGCAACATCCTGTTGCAATTTACCAAAACAAGATATTTTAAAGGAATGTAGCAATTCTGGAGATTCACATACATCAAACTATAAGGGCTGTCCAGTATAGAAGTTAAAGAAAAAATGCAATAAAACAACAGCATTATAGTTATCGACCTGCGTAACACACTGAGCTATGTCGAGCACAAGTCTCGTCACTTGGACACGCCCAAAACCAGATTATATTTTCAATGCAAGGAATTATGCTGGAAATGATACGTAACCAAACTCAAATCCTCCAGATGTTATGTCAACAAAATGGATACCCTCAGAATCTGTCACTAGAATGCAAACGGCGTTAGCCAGCACAAACTTGAGTTGCACATTAAGTCAATGCATACCATTTCTATGGCCCAAACCATCCAAATGATAAAGTATGTGGTGGTACTGGGATCCTTATAAAAGCCAGATTAAAATATCCCTTATCGAAGCTCATTGAAAAAACTTCCTCCAAGCTACATCCATATGCCTTGAAGAGATGGCGGGCAACATAACAATTTCCGCAATATACTGTCCTCCAAAGTTAAAAATAATTCTCAACAATGCAATGACTTCTTCAATAGCCTTGGATATAGATTTCTTGTTGCTGGTTACTACAACGCCAAACACACGCACTGGGGTTCAAGACTTATTACACCGAAAGGTAGGCAACTCTTTGATGCAATGCTTCGAAACCGGAATATGGATTTTATATCATCTGGTAAACCTGCTGGCCGTCTGATCGTAGTAAAATACAGATTTAATAAGCTTGGCATTATTAAAAATACAAGTCGTAACCTATTTTCAGCAGCAGCCGGTTATGACCTCTCCTCTGACCATTCGCCAGTTATCTCCACCCTTACCTTTCAGCTTCAAATAGAAACCAAATCAGATAATTTAACGAATCGATTAACACACTGGTTGACATTTAGAAAATATGTCATATCCAGATAAACGTAGCCCTTAAAACCATACACGATGTCGATGCAAACGCTACAGACATTTGCCCAAATACTTACCACTACAGCTAAACTCGCCCCCACTAGTTATTGAAAATCCTTCTAATTTATCTAAGAGAACATTAAATGACATTCAAAGTATTGTTACAAAGTAGCACTTGCTGCCACAGCTCAATATTTGTATAATGTGTGCAGCAGAAGTTATAGTTAACCATAGTTAAACAGTTGTAATTCTCAACTGCTTTATCATTGCAAATGTACAAATAGTTTTAAGAAGTATTGTTAAGGTAACTCGACTGGCAGTGAGTTTTATTACGATAATAAAATCCTATCTTTTCGACTAGTTTCCTTTGTTGTGTTTATTAGTGCTTATTACGCAATCCAGAGGTCGGACCAGGCAGGCCGGAAAAACGTAACAGTACGATAAAAGAAAAACGGAAACTGAGACGAGAAGTGCAAAAGTTCAGTTCCTTTCGGCTAAAACAAAAACTGACAAGTGTCACAAAAGAGCCGCAAAATACTTTAAAGAGGGAAGATGAGCTGTGTCTACAACGTAACCTAAAAAGTCTTTCAGCGACCGCAGATACCAAATACTCGCTATGGTAAGCTGTAAGTAAAATGAAGCGGCCCCGGCACCGGGAACCGCCTATAAGACTTTCCGATGGTAATTGGGCAAAAAGCGATGCAGAAAAGAGCGAAGCTTTTGCAGACCATCTCCAAAATGTGTTTATACCAAATTTTAAGCAGACTGAAGTACCCCTAAAACCTCTCGAATGTACGACAAGCGATGACCGAATATTAAAATAAAGAAAGTGAAAATGATTGTGCGGAAGGAAGTAACTCCAAAAAAGGTGCAGGTCACGACCCTATCACAAAGAAAATGCAGGAAGAACTACCAAATATTGAAATTGTTCATTTCATGATATATTTAATGCTATGCTAAGACAAAATTGCTCCAAGTTTTGGAAATTGTCAGTTATTATAATGATTAATAAACCAGGAAAGGATCCAACACAAATATCATCATATATACCAAAAAGCCTTCTATCAACACTGTCTAAAGTCTTTGAAAAAGTACTTATCCATAAAATTACTCCACTGTTGGAAAATAGAGAAGTGATTCCTCAACGTTAATTTGGGTTTCATGAAAAGCATGGTACAAGAGCAGATCTTTAGAATGAAAAATCCTAGGTGGAGTATTAAATGCCATCCTCTAATTGAATTACTTCCCAAAGTTTTGGAAATTTTCAGTTATTATAATGATCAATAAACCAGGAAAAGACCCAACACACATTGAAAAAGTACTTCTCCGTACAATTAGGGAAGTGATCCCTCAACATCAATTTGGATTCCGAGAGAAGCATGGTACAATAGAGCAGATCCACAGAATTTCTGCAAGCGTTCGATAACCACCTTTACGAAATTAGTAATATTTTGAAATCCTACCTGTTGATCGGAAATTTAAAGTCAAACATAAATCCCATATGACAGACACCCACAAAATCCTAACTGGAGAACGACAAGGTAGAATGCTTGTATCGGTTTTGTACCTCTTATACACAAGTGATTTACCAACAGACAACCAGCTGACTACATCTAAATTTTATAATACCGCAATTTTATTTTCACATATACCTAGATTCCAACATTGCCTCACAAAAATTAAAGAATCACATCAGACGTGTAGAAGAATGGTTACTGAAATGGAGAATCAAGGTTAACGAGTCGAAAAGCGTTCACATAACGTTTACCTTAAGACAAGAAACATTTCGTTATTTCGCCAAAAGACTATTGGCTCCTAAACAGCACTTCAAGTTTGACCATGGAAAATAAAATCCTTCTATACAAAGTGGTAAATAAATAGATATGAACCTACGACATTTAACTGTGGGGCTCCGCCAGAATTTAAAAGAACCTACAAACTGAAATTACAGTGCCACCCGAATATTCTAGCTAAGCACTTGCTCAAGGAATGTAATACATTTCGTCTGAAACGATTTAACATTCTAAAATGAGTTTATCATGAATTTAATATTTTCTCCCTTATTCTTTTATATATAGTGTATTCCACTTATTTACCATAAGCACCGGCTAAGAATTAAATATAAAATGTAGTTTTTTTCTCAGCGAATTTATTGACAACAAAAGTTGCACACAGTAGTTGCAATTGTGTATGTGTGTGGTTATGTCACCGCAATAATTTTCTGAAGGAGAAACATTTTGACAGAGCTTATAGCTATTTCGGACACGACACTTGTCCTCATCAGAGATCTTTAAATGAAAGGCAATTTGTCCCAAGCATTTATTATGTCTCAGAAATCAACAGCACAAAAACTATGAGCCCTCCCTATGAATATACCCTAAAAAGTTAGTGTTGATCAGGGTTGTCCACTAAAAAAGTAATGTATCATGACACGACTGAAATGTAATAAAACAGAAAGAGACTTAACGGAACAAAGGAGGGGTAATAATGAGACAGAGTAAAATTAGAGTGTGGTGGAATGAGACAATACATGGACAGAGTAAAATTAGAGTGTGGTGGAATGAGACAGTACATGGACAGAATTTGATCAGTCAGTTCACCACCTGCAGTTAGTGTAGTTGTCTGGATGGACAGATTCCAACAGCTGAAGGCTCAGGTTCGATTCATGGGAAGGCTCATAGTTGGTGTTGATGAGTACCAGCAATTAAGATTATCGATTCAAACAGAAAAATATATTTAAAAAACTTCTGGGCAGAATTGGAACTTGTGTCCCTACATTTCAGAGAGCATTGGACTACGGAGGACGATTAAAAATAATATTAATAATTAATTTGACAATGCCTTAAGAAAAAATAAGTGTTAATTTACACAAACTTTCAAGATTTTCCAAAGATAAATATTTCATAGATAAAGGTATGAACTGCATTTTACGATGATGGTACGTACATATTTGTTATCTTATCTCTAGGCTGGACCTGAACATAACGAAATTGAAAGCTACGAAACACATATCTTTGGAACGGTAATGTATGCTGCTTTCTTTACACTCCACAGGCTGGTTCTTGAGCTTTGTTTAGAGACTTACCAAATGATAAAATCTTGACTTTTGATCGGTTGATTGCACCCGATCGATCTTTTATCCAGATCGCGTTTTGCTTCATTGGTAAAAGCTCTTTGAAAATTTTGTTTTTTTTTTTGCTTTTATATGAAATGAATAGCGACTTCTGATAGCAAAACCACAAACAACAAAATTTTAATTGCTTAGTAAAAGGGCAATTTTATTTAATATTAGCACAATTTAGATCTTCTGCTTTCATTGCTCACAGACCTCTGATTTATAAATTAAATAATAAGACAAAGTAAATCTGGAATAATTTTAAACTTATTACAATGGATTCCTTCCAGATCACTTTTTTCGTCAGTCCACAAATGTTTATAAGCACTAACTAAAAATCTGCATTAATATGAAGAATATTTTTCATCTTGCACACTGCGAGCATAGTAAAACTAAGGCTATTACAATGGATTCCTTCCAGATCACTTTTTTCGTCAGTCCACAAATGTTTATAAGCACTAACTAAAAATCTGCATTAATATGAAGAATATTTTTCATCTTGCACACTGCGAGCATAGTAAAACTAAGGCTATCATTTGGAGTCCATCAATAACATAAATGAATCTTTTATATTTAAAATTTAAAATCTAGGATTCCATTTCTAATTTAGTGACGTGGAACGGGGGCGAGTGCCTTCTCGGAAGGCTTGCAGGCAAGACAGTAATATCGGCTGCCCGACGTATCCAGCGTCTTTCAGGCTGAACTATATACAATTGGGACAGCGCCCAGGCTGATAGAAAGTAGTACAATTCCGCCCTCGAATATCACTGTCTGTGTGGATAGTCAGGCGGCCCTTAAGGCAATAGAATCCAAGACAGTTAAATCGAAGTTGGTAATGAATTGTCGTATCTCACTACTGAGCATTGGACCCCACAAGGTCTCACTTTGTTGGGTTCCCGGAGCAATATAGAAGGGAATGAATTAGCGGTCGATGGCCAGTAGGGGGCTCTGAAATGGATATTAACAAAGCAGATACCTCAGTACAAATCCTGATATGTGAACTGTTTAGGAGCATAGTCACTATTGCAGTGACAACTTATGGACTAATCGTGACGACTATGAAGTCTAACGGGCCTTATGGCCTATGTTAGACATAAGGAGAACGACGGTTCTGTTAGGGCACATGAAACATGCAGTAAGTGGTTACGGGGATTATTACCGGGCATTGTGCAATGCTTCAATGTTAGCGTGTTCCGTCGAGCGGGTTAAGCAGGATTTGCCATGATGAAGAAGAGATAGAATCGATTCATCACTTTTTATGTCAGTGTCCATGACTACAGTTGAAACGACTTCAATGTTTGGGGTCGCGCTTCTTGACAAGCTTGGCAGAGATAACGAAGGTGGACTTATCGGATCTTCTCACTTTCTGGAAAACCAAATGGTTTAATCGGGATGGTACTCCCAATGTATACGGAAATCGAGGGTAAGGACGAGTATGCCTCCTCTTGGCATTTTTAAAGGCAGTCGCAATGGACATAGATGCCTCCGAGTGGAAGTGCGGATACCGTACCCGCACATGCCATCGCAAGCTAACCTAACCTAATATTTCACTACCATTTAATTTGTCAAATAAAACTTCTAACGGTTGTATATCAGCTTACATTCATTAATTATTTATTACAATCTCAATTGAGAAGTTCTAAAGTGTTTTAAGTTTTGTGGTCAAAGAATAAAATCAAGCACCCTTTTGTACACACTTATTTCCGCTCACAGACAACCATAAAAATTTGAATTATAATTTTGTAAATACTTACTAGCACTGCTTGTTAGATTTTTGTCCTTATGCATGTGTTTCATATGCTCCATTAAAGCGTCAGTGCCCAAAAAGAGCTTATGGCATACAGGGCAGGAGGTAGCGCTGGGTCCACCAATCAGTGCCGCATGCTGCTGCAAGACACCAAGATGCAGCTGTAGCTCCTGTATTTATTGTTTTATTTTCAGTGTTTATTTATGCAAAAGTAATATCAGATTATGTTTGCATAATTATGGATTTTTTATATGAAGTACATATATGTATGTTAACCGGAATGGAAGCAATGAAATTGAACAAAAAATGATTCATCATTCCATGATTTATTTTAAAAATATAAAGAAAACCTGTATAAGTTTGCAGAAAAGAAATCGATTTAGAAATTATATAATATATTATGTGGGACGACAAAATAAATGATTCGCAATATGAGACTATAAAAGATAAGAAAAAAAATTTGAAATGTGCTTAAAGAAAATGTTAATATATTCATACATTCGATATCGGTTCGGTATTGCTAATATTAATATAGTGCTATTGCGTACTCATATAGTAACTTAAGTTTAATAATAATTATTAGTTTAGTTGTGTAGCGATATACATATTGTAACGAAATTGCCCTCCTGACAATTTATACTGTTACGAAATTGTCCTCTCGACAATTTACTCCAACTCTCAATACTCGGATTCGTACCACTGGATTGTGTAGTACTCAAACAGTCGCTGGTTAAATTAAAATAATTAACTTTATTTAATTATTGCAATTTACACATTTAATATTAGGTTTAAAGTATGCTTTATTACAATTGCACTTTCTTTAATTCATTTAATCACTTTATTACTTATTAATACTGTAACTGCTACAAATGAAATGAACGATGAACACACTGTTACAATTTCTGCTCAGCTGCATCTCTACTTTAATTGTGTGGTGGCTTATATACCTTTGGAATGGTTGAAGTAGAAAATTCTAGAATTTCCCTACATTGTAAAAGAAGTTTCTGGAACATTCTCGAAATTTCTCTACACTTATCGAATATTATCTACACAATAAAAGAAGTTTCAAAGAGGGTTCTTGAGTAAGCTTTTTTCGAATAAATCTTGTCTTGATTGATGAAATCGTGGTATCCTAAAATTATTGAAGGAAGTTTTTATCTGCATGGATTATGACTTGGCATAAATACACAGGGTGGAGCACTCATTCTCAAACTGCAAATGGAATTCTAAAAGTATGCAATCATTTATGCTTCAATATTGTAGGTGTTTGTGAGTAACATCTTGATTCAGAACTTGCTCTAATATTTGAATTCAATGGAAACATTCCAACTAAATAAGTACGAGTCAAAATTTCGATACTTTATAAGTCAAGCTAATTGACAGAGTGGATGAGTTGTTTCAAGAATATAGAAAAGATGAGACGTATTCTAAATTAAAAATTGTATTTTATTAAATAATATTTACAAAAAATATAACTTAAGTTGAAAATGGTGGATAAGATCAAGTAAGTCAATAAATAAAAGTTATAAATTAAAATTTTTGTTTTAATAAACACTTGATTTTCCAGAGCTCTTGAAGCAATCTGTTTCCATAAGTTTTTAAAATGTTCTTTGTAGTAAAAATAATACTTTCAATTAAGTACGCATACTCGTATGTACAAGATAAATGCATGAGTGAAATCCATTGTGGTTTGGAACCACCTGCTAAAACTGATATGAATCTATTTATTCTAGTTGTAACAACCTAATAATTTAATAAGCACCACTATTCATAAAAATTTCATTAAAATTAAATCATTAAATGATCACGGCATTCTCCAAGACACCTGCGTGACATACAGGGTGGCTGATGAATATTGCTACATTAAGAAACTCAAATAACTTTTTTTTCAGTGTATGGAATTCATTTTTCTTTTATTAATGTTAAAGCGCATTCAATTTTATTAAATATAGCTTAATTAGTTTTAAAAATAATGGAATTTAAATGCCCCCCTGCTCGTTGATGCATGTGCGGCATCTTACCAAAAAGTTATTCATTACTGCTTGGAGAGTTGAGACAGGAATAGCCGCAATTGTTTCTCGAATGGATTGCTTTAGTTCGTTCAAATTTGTTGGTTTTGCTTTGTAGACTTCCTGTTTGCAGTAACCCCACAAGAAAAAGTCAGGTGCAGTAAGGTCCGGCGACCTGGGGGGCCAACGGAATGTGGAGTTTCTGGATATCAGCTTATTGGGAACTTTCGTCGCAATTCTGTCATAACAGGCCGGGCTATGTGAGGAGTTGCACTATCTTGCTGAAACCACACTGAGTTGAAAGCAATTCTCATTCGGCGTAATTCTGGATAGAAAAAGTCTCTCAACATGGCCAAGTAACGGTCTCCAGTAACCGTAACGGTGTGACCGTTTTCTTCGAAGAAGTAGGGCCCGACAATGCAGCGTGATGAAACTGCACCACACTGTAACACGAAGTGGATGTAATTCCGTCTCATGGAGTATCTGTGGGTTGGAAGCACTCCATATTCGACAATTTTGTTTATTTATGTTGCCGTCTAAATCGAAATGGGCCTCGTCAGACATAAGAAGACAGTTGATCATGTTTCCGTCCTCTTCCACCATTTGAAGCATCTTCTGGCAAAATTCCAAGCGAATCGGGAAGTCTGCTGCGTTCAATTTGTTGGCCATTTGAATTTTATATGGAAATAAGTCCAAATCTTTATGCATAATTGACTGCAATGACTGTCTGCTTATACCCATTTGAGCAGATAAGCTTCTTGTCGAAACTCTGGGATTATTTTGTATGGCAGCAGCTGCTGCAACGATTGTTTCCTCCGTCCGAACTGAAGGGTTTCGATGGTAAGGTCTTCTGTTGACTGTCCCATGCTCGGCAAAATTGTTTACAAGTCTCATTATGGTCCATCTGCTCGGTGGATTGCCGCCAAACGTGCGCCTATACTCCCTTTGCACCGCAACTACGGACTCCAGTGCGTGATAGCGGCGGACAATCCAAATTCTTGTTTCAGTGTCCCAGTTATCCATTTTTGATAAATCTAACAATCAATCTGCAAAATAAAAAAAAACCAGATTCATTAAATAGAAAAAAAGTTATTACATTTTTTTTTTTGGTAGCGGCTTTCATCAGCCACCTTGTATTTGGGATTCACCTAGACCAGCGTATAATGTGGAGTAAACATATATAGGCAAAAGTCAAACATATAAAACCAAGACCAAAATTACTATTCTGTTTGATAAATAAGAACTCGAAACCCAAATTGTAATACAATGTATTATTATGTAATTAACCCGATTTGAGCCTACGGAATACAGATGTGGATAGTCCAACACCTTCTAACATGGATAAACAGCCGAAAATGCAGAAGCACTCTGGTATTTGAAAAATTTAAATAATCTTAACAGACTAATAAAATTTACCTTCTGAAATTAGAAAACCACACAAACGACGTAGGTCGAAATTTGCTACTATACTCAGGACCCAAACGGCTAAGGAGAAAATATATGATAGATCTTAGTTAAGACACATACACCTATTAATTAATTAATTAATTAATTAACATGTTTTTAAAATGTTTGTTCTAAGCATACGCAAAAGAACAAGATTCAAAAAAAGTTTGAAAGAATCAAAAATTTATAATTCAAGAAAGAAAAAAAAATCATATTTTATGATTTAGTTGTTAATTATGTTTAAATGCCTGTCAACGAATTTCTGATCTAATTTCTAAAATAAATATAGAAAATATTGGCATAACAAATGTAGTGTTGATATACGAATATCTAAAACAAATTTGGAATAACAAATGTTCTGTTGTTAAGTACAATTACAGGTAATGTTTTTACTAATTCCTGCTTATGCTGTTTGGCCTCTATTGCGCGTGATTGGACTGTAGAAACGGTTGCCTACGCCGCACACTGTGTCCGCTGCGGCAATAAATCATTTTGGACCTGCTCTCCGATTTTGATGATTTTTGCACAGATGGTTAAAAACTATCTAAAGGTCATGTGTGTAAAATTTCATGCAAATATCTCCATTGGTTTTCTGACCCGAGCAGCGCAAAGTTGACATATGTGAACAAGTCTCAAATGGGTTAGTTTTCTATGTCATATTTAAAACCTTGTTACTTATAAACTATACACCGAGTGTACCTTATAGAAATTTTTTTCACTTAAAATAGGCATCAAGCATTATGTAAATTTAAAAAAATAAAATAAAAATTGAAACAAAAAAATTAATTTTTTTTTTTATTTTGGGCCAAAAAAATAAACATTTATGATTTTCCGTTAGACTTTTAGTTGTGGTCAATTTTGTCGATACTTTGAAATTTTCTTAATTCTATTATATTAGGGACTCGTGCCAAATTTCATTACTCTCGTACAACTCCTTCTATTTTTGGCCATCGAATGTATGGGAAGGACACACTGTGCGCCGAACGATCGAAACTATCTTCGTTCGAGCTGATCGCAATTAGTTCTATTTCTTCGGCGAATACAAGGTTACTTTTATGGTGAAATTGTAAAAATGAAGTAATAAAGAAATCAAGATGAAAAAAGAGTGTAATTTATTTTTAGTGTAATGTAATACTGAAATTATACGAGGTGTGATCAAAAAATAACCGTTATTGTGTGATAAAAAAATAAAGTATTTATTTATTCATCAACAACTATCTTGTCCCCTTCAAAGTAATTCCCCTCAGATATAATACACTTATGCCAGCGTTTTTTTCAATCCTCGAAACACTTCTGAAACGCTTTTTTTGGTATCGCCAACAGCTCCTGTTTCGATTTTTCTTTTATCTCCTCAATCGTAGCAAAACGCTTTCCTTTCATCGGTGTCTTCAGTTTTGGAAAGAGGAAAAAGTCAGCGGGGGCCAAGTCCGGTGAATACGGTGGTTGAGGCATGATAACGGTTTTGTTTTTGGCCAAAAACAGCTCCTGAGCTATGTCCATGCGACGTTGTTTTTGCTCAAAATTTAGCAATTTTTGAAGAATCATCGCTGCCGCACGTTTCATGCCTAAAACATCCGTAAAAATTGCTTGGCATGAGCCGAACGATATGCCAACATCATCAGCAACCTCTCTGATAGTGATTCGACGATTATCCAAAATCATTTTCTTCACTGCATCAATGTTTTCATCGGTTGTTGACGTGCTCGGGCGACCAGGACGAGCATCGTCATTGACATCTTCTCGGCCTTCCTTAAACCGGTTATACCACAATTGAACTTGTGTTCTGCTCATAGTAGACTCGCCAAAGGCCACAGTCAACATTTCAAATGTCCTTGCGCATATAATTTCATTTTTTACACAAAACTGAATACAGTTTCTTTGATAAATTTTTTCGAATAGTACAAAATCGAAGAGCACACCAAAACACGACTAACCTTTTTATCTGTCAAACACAAACTGACAATCCAAAATGGTTGGTATTGCCAACATATATAACAGACATGTGTACCAACATAAACAAAAAAATGCGAACATCGAACATACGTAACTCACGAAAAGATGAAAATAGCGGTTATTTTTTGATCACACTCGTATTGTACGAAATCGACACACCATCTGATTGGTTGATGGTTTTAGGGTGGGCATCGATTTCCACCCCTGAAAATGTACACGCGAGAAGGCATGCGAAGCTGCCTTCGGAGTCAGCTTCGCATGCAAGAGGTATATAAGCTTGCTCGTGTGCAAGATATAAGGGACTGCACACGAGACAACGGGATTAGTAAATAAGTGAAAGTGAACAAGTGAACAAGCAGCAGCAGTGAAACAGTGAGCGTAGCCGAAAGCGAACATCGTAGAAGCAGATCAGTTAACCAGTGACAGTGGCAAAAGGATCATAACCGAATCCTGAGAGTGGCAGCAAGCAGCGTGAGCATCGTGTTAGCAACGAAAGTTAAAAGCGAGCGTCGCAGAGCGTGAGCATCGTGTAAGCAACGGGCAGTTGAAGCAGATGTAAGTAAAACATTGTGGTGCAACAACTGACTAACTGAAGCAAACGTTAGCGAAGACGAGGTGTGGGAAGCGAGCAAAGTTTTAAACCCAATAGTGAGTTGGACCAATACTAATAAAGCCAATTGTTCTAACTGAAGAAGGAATTGTTTGCTTATTACACAATCCAGCGATACAAATCCAGTTATTCAGCTGGGTATAAATTGTCTGAAAGGCAATTACGTAACAATATGTTTATCTTCTGTGCAATTTACGATCAAATATAACTTTTCCAAAGTAAGCCGTGTCTTATAAAATAATTTTCGTTAAAAATTATGCACGGAAATCTATTAACGGGGCGAAGAGGCAAGCTTCTGACTAGGTGATATTGCTTCCCAAAAATTCATCGATCCATCCCTCTCTTAGAATATTGGTTACCGATTAGTATATTTGCACATTTTTTTGTCAATAATATTGCAATTACAGTAAATGCACTAATTGCCATTAATTCGTTGGCACTCATTTTGTTTTCTTCACTCCGCAATATAACATTTACTATTAAACAGCAGAAACCAGAAAAATATCAACACTGCTTTGGCTAATGCTTGAAAACATTATAATTTCTTATCTACTCCGGCCGATATCCGATTTGAAAATCTAGTAATATTTCGTAAAAAGAATCTAGCAAAATATCAGCTTGAGTTTATTGCATATTCTTTTATCTCCAACTGTTCGAAGTTGGATATAGCTTAAAATGGTCTTGTTGTGAACTATTAGGAGACAATTAACTATATAGTAGTTTCCTTTTTCCCGTATTCAAACAAATTCAAATCATAGCACCCTCACACATGAAGATATAACTGCCCCATTTCCTTCCATCATATTCTCTAATTACCCATATTTTAACACTAAAAGTAGTAAATTATTTAAAAAGAACAGCCCACTAACATATTTAACGAACTGATCAATTGTCAATATAGAAACCAAAATATATTTTCACAAAATATCGAGTTTATACCAACCAATACTTGAAATTAGTTGAAAGTTTTTATGATGCTTTGCTTAATGATATCTCAATGACGGTGAATTATTAACTGAGTATCCAGTAAGGACTAATCTACTTATCTGCAATAAGGGTCAGAATCCACATTCATTACTGCTAACAGGCAGTAGGTCTTTGACATCAATCTTTCGATAATTAACTTAATCTCTAACTGGTGAGCTCTAGAAGAACATTATTTTTCAGAGCATAGGCTAGTCCAGTTCGATATTTTAAATAGACTAGTCAACTGGATCCTCTATAAGAAAAATGAGGCTACCTCAGAATCCTACCAGCACAAGAATGTACGAGGCTATTGATAGACCTGTGGAAGTTCGTAAGGGCGGTTTTAGCAAACCCCTATCGATGTCTTCCCCACCAGTGGTGGCAGACTTCTTAACAAAGCAAAAAGTCTAAGGACAGTGCAGACTGGGCACTACACAAAGTTGCACTCAGGAAAGCTCAGGAAGGTACAAAGAGAGTCGTGGGGAAACTTCTGTCGTGACGTGTATAATATCAGCAAGACCACAAGGCTCAGTAATATCCTATCAACTGCCCAAATGATACGTGGTTACTTGAAGAGGCAGGATGAATCTTGGGCTTCAAATAGTGAGGAGACTATCTTTTAGAGACCTACTGTGAGAGCAGTTGAGGTCAACTCAGTTATAAAGCCGAAATTTTAATGAGCCTTTCATAGTTTCACGCCATACAGGGCATCAGGACCAGATGGCGTGGCTCCAATTGAGATTCCACAGTAAGTGAATCTGATCGTCGAATGGCTGCTTGAAATCGATAAAAGCTGTCTTGGAGCTAATATGTTCCAGAGTCATGGAAAAATGTGAGGGTGGTTTTTATACCTAAGGCTGGCAAGGACTCTCATACAATTCCAGCAGACGTTAGACGCCATGCTTCTTCTTCCTGTCAGCTTATATGGTGTTGCGTATTGAGAAGCACTGGTAGATTAGATGTAAGAAATATTTTATTATTATTACTATAATATCTACAAAAATGAATTAGTGTACAATTTGTAAGAGGAGCACTAGCAACTGCGGCTTTCAGCTCTCGTGTAATAAATATGGCATACTAGTGTTTTTACATTTAATACATGTTATATACTTTGTTAGTATTTTAAATGAAATTAGATATATTAGTATTCTTTATGAAACTATATAATTTTTTTATATGATCGGTTGAAGGGTTATTATAGCAGCTCGCTGGGATTTTGTCCGAAAGAAGATTGCTCCTCGCAATATTGAAGTGCTGGCATTCGTCCAATAAGTGGATTATTGAGACTGATTGTGTATTGCAGAAATGCCAATTTGGTGTGCCTGATCCATTTAGCAGGTGTTCGTGGCTAATTTTGATGTGCCCTAGTCTGAGGCGAATGAACGGACGGATCTCAGACCAATTGAGATGTGTTGGGTAGCTAGGGCAAAGTCTCAATGGGTTGATTGAAGCACAATGGTGTATGTAGTCAGCCCAAGATCTGTTTTGTATTTTGAGCATATATTCATATATATACCGGTGTGTCTTTTTTTTCGATGGTGCTTAAAGTGTAAGCTGGAGTCCTTCGGGCAATATTGGCCATTGCGTCAGCGTATTCGTTTCCGCGAATACCAGAATGGCTGGGAATCCACATTATTTCGATTTTTTTGTTGAATTTTGATAAATTCCGAATATAATTGATACTTGCTTGACTGTCTGAGCAAATTATAAATCTACCCCTAGCTTTGGCAGATTGGGTAATTGCGTTGTTGATTGCTGTTAGTTCTGCAGTGAATGCAGAGCAATGGTTGCCGAGTAGCCCAATGTTGATAGATCACCATTATTTTTTACTACAGCGAAAGACGTCCCATCAATACTCTTTGAACCGTCGGTATATACGAGTATATTGCCACGATTTTTCCAATCTTGATTTATGTATGTTCCAGGAAAAATTTCTGATAGGTAGCGCTGTCAGTGTCCTTTTTGAAGTATTTTAACATGTCGAGTATAAAGGATGAGTCACTGAGCATCCAAGATGGATGTAGATTATGAGATCTTTTGATAGGGTTAATAATTAATTGTTCTTGTTTTACAAATCGGATACATTTATCGATAGTACTAATAATTTTTATCGGTCGTTCGTGATTTAAACATTTTGTGATCACTTTGGTATTAAACGTAGGGTGGCGTATTGAATTATTTCTTCTATTGACGGCTCCTGCCTAATTTTAATTACGATCGTATTGTATATAAATGTGTTATATATACGAAAACTTTTGTCATTCATTGTACACATATTTGAAGTATGAAAACTTTTGCAAGACCATGTATAATTTTTTCTAGAATTACATTCAATTAACGATTAACTGTTGTTTTTGCTTTTCCTTGAAAAAATATCGACGAATAAAAACGTGTATACGAGTATAAATTTAAAGAATATATGTGTTTCTTTATTATATTTCGTGGAATATTTGGGTGTAAGTAAAAAAAATCATGTCCGAACATTTTTTACCAAACCCAGGGCTCTTGATCCCAATATTAATTTGAATTTTCAGCAGCTTCAGTGGAAGCAAAGAGCGAATATAAAAAGCTTCAGTGGAAGCAAGCACGAAGCAAAGAATGCTAAGTGAATCGCAGTAGCAAAAACAATTTATAATAAGTGTTATACTGTTAACAGTGATCTAGATTCGAAACAAATTGTAAAATAGCAGAAGTAGGAAAAGAAATGTCCTCTGACGATGAGAAAGATGAGGTTGCATGGGAAGCGGCAGCCACGATGAAGAGTAGGCAAAGGCTGATAGTGCTAAAGTCGCTGGGATCGTCTACGAAAGATAGCATAACCTGCATTAAGAATTTAATTTCACAGAAAGGTGCTGTTGGAGTGCCGACTTGGAATATTGGAATCCTACTTCAAGCAGATTATCATCGTGCAGGCAAGCATCGCTAAAATTTGACCAGGATCAGACAGGGCATCAAATGCCACTTTCATAGGTGATGTGGAAGAGCTATACTTGAGTACAATTCAAGCATAATGGCATTGATCCCAAAAAGGCCAACATCCGTTACGGATATTAGTATGTGACACTGCGTCATTTGGGGTATCCTTAGCGCGCTTACAGCGCGAAACTAAGACTCCTAATTACAATCGAAAATATGCTGTATATCCTAAATTAATCGCGTTATTCAACAAGATATGGGCCATCTCCAGACAAAATTTAAAAAATTGCGTGTGGTTCATGATACTCAGCCTGAGTCCCAGATCACTATCAACAATAGCAGACTTCGACGAAACGGACGAGAACTATCCGAAGGCAATGCAGCGCCTGCAATCCTGTTTCGATAAGAAAGCTCTTATGTATGAGGAACACATTGGGCCTCATGAATAAAACGTGAGTTTGAGCTCGGACTTGATTTGTCCAGTAAAAAGTGCTTGGCGTATGCATCATAAAATTTGACTCACTTGCTTTGACACACTGCTTTTGTTTGAACTCATATGATTTGTTGGAACTCCGTTACATGTTAGAATGGGAGTTTAAGGTCATTTTCGTATGCATAACAACAACCATTTGCTTTCTTTTGTGAGCTGATGCTTACATTTTGTTGAGGCTGCCCTATAGTTGGCTCGTATATTAACAAGATAGCCTGGCTGAATATATTGTGCCAGAAAAAAGAACTAAGTGCTATCAAAAGCGAAAAATAAATTTATTAACTGAAGATGAAAAACTATACAGGTTAGTTTGCCAAATTATTCAGATGTTTTTTAAATAAATATATGATCAATACATAGATTTGAAAATAGCAGCATCTGCTGGTTGGCTAATTACTTTTTGGAAGAGACGGAAAAAACGCGTGGTGGTGCCCTCAGCAACATTGATAAAACGCGGTTATATTTAAGATTTTGTGCAGATCCCGGATTTTAGAATGGTATAGCCACAGATATTGGAGTTCACCAATCAACTGGCTCGCGAACTATAGCCGAAGTTGCGAGAATTATATCTGCAAAAGCAAGCGAGTGGATAAAATACCCGACGACTGCAAATGAGATGAAGGCTACACAAATGAAGTGGCAGGAAAAGTACTGCTTTCCATTTTCAGTCGGAGTGATTGATTGCACCCATATCAAGATAAAAAAGCTCACAACTCAAAGCGATGAGTATATTTGCAGAAAAGGATTCCACTCTATAATTGTACAGGCAACTTGTGACGCACGCGAATTGTTTGCTGCGTAGACATATCCTGGCCTGGATCAGTTCATGACTCAAGCATCTTAAGAAATAGCAGTGTATATATCATAATGGAGAATGCAGCGAATGATGCTTTACTTCTTGGTGATGAGGGCTATAGAATTTGCCCGTGGCTCATGACACCATTCCGAAACCCAACAACTGACATCGAAAAATCATTCAACATCATATTTACAAGGGAACGTGTCATTATAGAACGGTGTTTTGGGCAACTGGAGCAAAGATTTTCGATATTACAATACAAAATTCGTGTGTCCACAGAATTAGTGCCACACGTAATAGCCAGTTGTTTCATTTTACATAACATCGCTAAATATTTAAAAGACGATTATATATACCAAATCGATTATGAGAATAACAATGATATATGGCATTTAGAAACGGACTGCCAACCACACACAACAAGAATATCAGAAGCTGGAAAAAATAAAAGAGACGCGATCGCAAATTTGCTGTCAAATTAATTTATTATTCAAATAATATTGATGTAATTTGCTTCTTATTTTTTTGGGCAATTTCAATATTCAAATGTTTTGGATTTATATATGAAATTCATTTTAATAATAATAATAACAAAAATAGTAATAATAATAATAATAATAATAATAATAATAATAATAATAATGATATTAATAATTTCATTATTTAAGTTTCAAAATTAAAGTTTTAAAATTCATAAAACTGCATTTCTCCTTCGGCCAGTCGATCAGTTAATAGTTCTAAGTTTTGCGTTAACAAAACAAGCCTTTGCAGATTATGAAAATCTAAATTGTTGTTTTCTTTGGTTTCATACCGATGCAGTACTGCTGTTGACCTCTTCTTAACCTTCAAAAAATAAAAAAAATTAACAAAAACAAAATCAATAAACATATAATAAAAAGTACAGGTTGATCGTCACTATCATTTGAACGTCGCTTTCTTTGCTGTTTTGCTACTGGTGTCGTTGCTGTTACTGTTGTTTCTGTAGTTGTTGTTGCTGGCGTTTTTTCTAACTCGTCAAGCGTCGAACTCTCTTCACATGCTCCAAGCGAGAGATGAACTGTAAAAATTAAACCAAGAGCGAAATCAACAACAACAAAATTTCAACTTGATAACGGAATACTTACAAGGTATTTTGTTTGTTGACGGATTAGAGTCAAAAAAAAGTAAATTTGTAAGTTCAGTTTCCCAATTTTTTAATATTATTTTTTTGTTGCCAGTTTTTTTTCGGTCTGTTTTTGATTTTAGGCGACATTTCATATTTGAAATTTTTTAAATAACATTTTTTGCACTTAATTCAGTGCCGGTTTTTTTCATGTTCTTTTATTACGTTTTTTTATTTTTATAAGTTGCCAGTTGGCTTTTTTGTAATATTAATTTATTTTCTTTTAGCTTTTCAACTAAAAACGAATTTAAATCGTCCTTCTTATTATTTTCATTTTTCTCACCGATCTCGCATTCACTCTCGCTTGAAGCCATGTTTGCACAATAAACGTTAGGTTTGATCTCATTAATCATAAGTCAAGTGCATTTGCTTACACTCATTTTTATGCATACCAAAACGAGCAAAAGCTATTGCAGCTTGCTTGAACTCAAACTGTAAGCATTGGCTCACATGACTTAACTTAGCGCATTTACTTGTTTTTATGCATGAGGCCCATTGTTGCACTTTTTGATATGCAACGAGTCGGCCGCGCATTTACGGTAACTCGACACCACTAATGCGTGGTTGAGCTCGATGCTTTCGCTTGGCAACTATGAAGAAGTTGCTAATACGCTCATCATATTTCTGGTGATGAACATTTGGATAACGAATCACAAGTCAAATGGGAAGATACTATTGACTCTATGAAGTTGCCGTCATGGGAAGATTGTTCAGTGGTGTTATCTAGGCGTAGCTATACGTAAGAGGCACGAGAGGCGAAGATGGTACGAGTCGAGGGGAAGCAGGATTCGGTAAGAAAAAGCCAAGCCGAACGACGTTTGAGGTAAATGTCATATAGCGACGTCGTTGGCCATAGAACAGATGTCTTGCACCATTTACCACAAAAATGAATTTCACGTTGATGCTCAGCGGAAGTTCACAACTACCCAACCTAACTGAAACTTTTTTCTCAATACGTGGCAAGCATTTTTAGATTAATATTCTTCGAGTTTAAATTACATGTATACTTTAGATATTTTTGCTAGATTTACTGTCACTAGAGCCACATCAGAATAAATCTATAAATGAGCACAACACTGAGATCTCTAGTTAGCGTAATTCTCCAATTTCGTTTAGATAAAAAAATTTAGATTGAGTGCAATGGACACACTTCGCTTCAATGTCGCAGAGTAGTGTCGCAGTTAACCCTAGAACACACACCCCAATAAAACTACTTAAACAAACACCCGGGGTACCCGTGTACCCACTAAATGCCGGTGCTAAATTATAGCAGGTAGGAAAATGTATCGTTGTAAGGTTAGTGATTATAAATTTTGTACCCAAGTTTGGTGGATATGCGATGTTCAAAACTATTTTCCACCTCATGGACAAATACATATTGGTCAAGCCGACTCCGGACGAGAAACGAGACAAGAGGTACGCGTTGTGAAAGATCTGGCTAGTAGATTTCGAGGAAGTGGCCGCAACATCACAATGGACAATTTTTTCACAACACTCGCATTGGCTGAGTATTTATTGTCATGTGACTTGACCATCGTTGACACACGCGAACAAAGAAGCCATACATCCCAATTGAAATGAAAGCACACAAGGATAGTTCAATTGGTTCAGCGTTTGGTTTCCGCAAGAACAAGACTCTTGTTCCTATGTTCTGAAGAAAAACAAAGCTGTGACGCTGCTTTTATCTATGCACTACGATGAACCGTTGGCAACTATCGATCTTTTTCAATATGATTGATCTCATGGAATGAAATGATACCACACACCGTCACCAGACGAAAAGCTTTTTCTGCGCAGATTGGCTGAAGACCCAAGCCAATAATAGAGGAACGTGCAGTAAATCGCCAAATAACGCGGAATATCACAATGAAAATCGAATGCTATTTGAAGTGACCTCTGGAACAGCTTTTGGATACCGGTCCATCGACATCTTCCCAGGGTCGGTCCATCGACATCTTCCCAGGGCCGGAAAACCTATTATTTATGTTACCTACTATTTATGTTAGATACAGGATACAAAATGCCGAATGAAGACCAGAAAGTCATGCAGACTGTGTAGTAAGCCGATATGTTTACAGCATTCAATAGATGCATCTGTTAGCGTATTATGCAATCTCAATATTAAAATATGTTAATTTCAATAAAGATTTATAATGAAAATATGCAAAACATAAAAAAATCTTGTTATTTTTTGTATATTAGTGTAATTTCATTTCAAAAGAGAGGTGGGTACAAGGATACCCCAGGTGTATTTGCGTAGGTGGCAACTTTGGAAGCTTATAATTCCTGAACCGCTGTACCAAAACTAATGAAAACATATTTAAATCACTTAGAATTACTTAGAGTTCCTAGATCCGGAATTTCAATGTAGCAGAATTACGGTTTTGCAAGCGATATTCGCGCAAAGTTATAAGTGAATACACAGGTACCCGGGTATGTGTACTAGGGATAATAGATTTGTTCAGCTCGGATACTGAAAAATCCATGTATTGGAAATGAAGTCAACTGGTTTTAATAAATATTGGTACAGCACTTTGGAAAAATAGAGAACTTTTTTTAAATTGAGTTAAAAAAGAATGGATCACAAAAACATTGAATAATTTGAAATGCATTCAGCGTTATGTAATTGTGAATTAAAATATTTCAGAGACTGTGGTAAATATATGAGGCAAATATCTGAAGAACTCAGAACACGGTGTTTATTTAATTCCTAACCACAAACGAAAATTGCTGAAAGCAAAAGCAACAGAAACTTCATAATTTTAAATGGGACTTTTTGATTTCTTTAAATTTATGTGTTGGTCAGAAATGAGCACAATAAACAGTTTTATACCGGCACAATACCTTTTCTTAGTATTTTTTCCTCTTTTTTTTTGCAAATTTAATATTTGATTTTTTGCTCGACATTGCTCAAAGGCATTACAGAAGTTCAGGCAGATCTTAGATACTGTAATTAGAGGTAAATATTAGAATAGTTTACATTGACAAACATATGCTTTTCTATAGATGCCTTTCAAATAATTGCACTCTTATTTTTAGTTTAATGAAACATTTTATTTTTAAATTTTCAGTGCCTTCTGAATTAATGTACTGAATTTGTGTAAATATTGTTACGAAATTGCCCTCCCGACTATTTATACTGTTACAAAATTGTCCTCCTGACAATTTACTCCAACTCTCAATAATCGGATTCGTACCATTGGATTATGTAGTAATCATCAATCGCTGGTTAAATTAAAATAGCTAACTTTATTTAATTATTGCTATTTACACACTTAATATTAGGCTTAAAGAGTACTTTATTACAATTTACACTTTATTTAAAAATTCATTTAATTACTTTATTACTTCTTAATGCTGTAACTGCTACTAGTGAAATGCACGATTACGATTAAAATTCAATTGCGTCTCCACTTTAATAATGCGGTGGCTTGTATACCTTTTGAATGCTTGAAGTAGAAAATTCTAGAATATTTCCTTACGCTATATAGAAGTTTCTGGAACATTCTCGAATCTTCTCTACACTTATCGAATATTATCTACACAATAAAGGAGTTTCAAGAGTAAGCGTTTTTCGAATGGATCGTGTCTTGACTTACTCGTATATATTAACGTTATCAAAATCACAAACGCTCTCTTTGGTGTCTGTAAAATAACACGTGATTTTAATATAATCAGCATCATCGCTTTCTGCGCTATGAAATGTATTAATTTTTGTCTCTTGCTTTAAGTACTTAATAAGATGATGAGCTATCTTTGAGTAGTCTTTGATAAAACGTCTATAAAAACCAGTTATGCCTAAAAATGATTTTATTTCTTTTTGTGTTTTGGGTAGAGCTATTTTATCTATAGTTTTAAGTTTTTCAGGGTTTGGTTTTATGCCTTCAGCAGTAACAACATGGCCTAAGAAGTCAGTTTCTTTAGCCAGAAACGTGCACTTTTTAAGTTGCAATTTCAAATTAGCCTGGCTCAAACGTTTCAATACTTTTTCTATTGCTTCTAAATGCTCTTCTATGCTTATCGAAAAAATTAGAACGTCATCTAAATAAACTAAACAGATTGAACCAATGTATTTTTTCAATACATTGTTAATCAGTCTCTGAATCGTTGCTGGCGCATTACGGAGGCCAAGTAGTTACATTAGCGTACCTGTGAATTGCTTCTCTAGTTTTGCAAACACATTTGTTTTTTTATGTAACCAAAAAGAATATTTTGGTTATTAGTATCAAATTCTTCAATTGATGGGAGAATGTTTCCAATGAAAAATTGAAAGAATTAGATATATGGTTAGATATAAAAAATTAACGAAATGAATTCTCTCTGTTGTCAAGTACAAAAAAAAAAAATTATTGAAAATAAGCAAGTATCACATTGTATTAGTACTTGTTGTTGTTGGTATTCTTATATTTTTAAATTGCTATGTTAGCTGCAGCTGCAATGCCGGCTACTTCTCCACCTTATTAGCTGATAGCAGTGTAAATAAGCACACAATATGTTTGTTGTTGTTGTTCCGCTCCAAGTTCTGCTCCCCTTCTGGCGCTGTACAAATATAATAAGTGAGCGTTGTTACGCTTTTCGGTTTTGCTCACTCGATTTATTTTTGTTCTAAATTTTAATTACAAACGTTTTTCTGAGAGTGCGTTACTCAATTCACGATTATTAGACAATTATATTGTTGTTTCATACGTAATATTTTATTTATTATAGCATTGTTGTTTTTATTTGTCGTATGTTGGATTTTTTTCAGTACTCTCTTTATATTTCCTTTGCAATTATAACTAACCTTTATAGAGGTCGTACATGTGAACTTAGAGTTTGTTGTTTTTTTTTTCTTTTCACTCAGGCAGAGGTCATTTTTCGTTTTTCTTATTTTAGATATAAAACTCTGTTTATTTAGCCGTTTATTTGTCGGGTAACAAATATTTAAATATTGTTTTAATATTTTTTTCTTCACAAATGTTCACTGATGGAAGTTTAACATTGACCTTGTCAGAGGTCCTAAATTTGTTGTTTGGAGTTAACCAATTTCACAATTTCACAATTTTTTTACGTTTTTCGTATTTTAGACATAAAACTCAGCTTATTTAGCCGTTTATTGGTCGGATAACATGTTTAAATATTGTTTTAATATTTTTTTCTTTTTTTCCTCGTCGTCATTAACGTAATCAAAATCACAAACGCTCTCTTTGGTGTCTGTAAAATAACACAACTCCTTTATTAGCTTTCAATTACATCAAACCTTATTAAAGCTTACATCTAAATCTTCTCTTAAAAATATTCCTCTTATTCTTATTCTAATTTCTCTTATTCTTATTCTAATTTCTCTTATGGCTATTTAGGTTTAGTTTCATAGTAAATATGTAGTGACGTACGTAAATATGTATGTACGTATGAGTGTGTATGTAGGTATGTATTTATGTATGTATGTATTCTTATATTACAATATACTCCTCTCTCATTGTGAACTGCACTTAATAGAGGTATCCTAAAAGTATCGAAGGAAGTTTTTATCTGCATGGATTGTGTCTTGGCTTAAATACATATGGCACTCATTCTCAAACTCTAAATGGGAAACTAAAAGTATGCAATCAATATATATGTATTTAGAGAGAAATAAGCCTGATCGGTGAAAGTAATTTTGCGATAAAAGAAAACTTGCATCAGTGATCAAACGATGTAACCGAAGGTCTTCTATGAACTTAAAAACAGAAAAAAATTACTTGCCAAAAAACTTCCAATTTAAACTACAACTTTTCCTTCGAAAATTTGGTTCCATTTATGGTCATTCGAAATCGTACTGCACCCTACGTACTGTATGCGTTGCGTGTGGCGACTTCCATCCATCAAAGGAATGCAAGCTGAACAAAAGTTAGAAGAATTCAAAAAATGCAGCAATTGTGGGGGGAATCATACTGCTAACTACAGAGGCTGCCCGATATATACACAACTAAAAACCAGTATGAACCAAACTGCAAAGACAGTTCGCACCCAAAAATATAGTGCTATACCTACCAACATAAACCATATTGGAAGCACCACCGAAAACATCTCTTCATCCACTAGCTATGCGAATGTACTGAAAACTGGCGTTTCAGATAAACCGAGTCACCCTATACAACCTCAAAATTTAGAAACATTAATATTTACCTTTTCTCAGTGTATTACTAACTTCATGTCCTCGATGCAACCTATGTTTCAAGAGCTTGTACATAACCAAAACTTACTTATGAAAACCCTACTTTCAAAAAAATGAATGTTATAAAAATATGTCACTAGCGGTATTAACCAACACAAAATTGAATTAAAAAATTTTCTAGACAGTAACAGCATAGACATCATGCTTATCTCAGAAACACATTTAACTATAAAATATAACTTCAAACTAGCAGGCTATAATTTTTACTCAACAAACCACCCATCATGTGTTTAAGGAAAAGGTTATGGTGGTACGGGAATTCTAATTAAGTCTCGATTAAAGTATTACTTTCTGGAATCCTATGCAAAAAAAAAACATCCATTCTACTTCCATCTCTTTACAGTGTTGGGGTGAGCCAATAGTAATTTCATCAGTCTATTGTCAAAATATTTACAAAATAAAAGAACTGTTGCCCACAAAAGTACACGACATATTAGAATCGTATCTGAGGGGCAGAAAGTTCAAGGTAAGGTACAATAATGCTTACTCTAAATGCTTTGACATCAAAGCTGGCGTACCACAAGGAAGCGTGCTAGGTCCGGTGTTGTATCTACTATTTACTTCAGATCTGCCTACCAGAAACTTTCGTAGATGATACAGCTATCCTTAGCATTCATCCGAATTCCAAAATCGCATCCCGTGACTTAGAAGATCATCTGGTTCTAGTAACAAATTGGTTGGCTGACTGGCGAATAAACGTTAATGAATCGAAAAGTACGCATATTACCTTTAGTATAAAAAAAGGTACATGTCCAGCGATAAAACTCAACAACGTTCTTATTCCTCAAGCAAAGGGGTGAAGTACCAAGGATTTCATCTTGACTCACGTTTGACATGGAAGCGCCACATCAAAGCAAAAAAAAACAAATGATTTTGAAAGGAAATAGCCTACACTGGCTCATGCACAAAAATTCCAGGTTGAGCCTAGAATATAAAACACTGCTGTACAAAGCCATCATAAAACCAATTTGCACTTACGGTAGCCAGTTGTGGGGCGGCGCAAGCAACTCTAACATAGAACTGATTCAAAGAGCGCAGTCCAAAATTCTAAGAACCATTACTGGGGCTCCTTGGTTTATAAAGAATACAAACATTCACAAAGATCTGAACATTCCGCTCGTAAAAAGGAAATCTTTGACACCAGCTTAAAATATGCGCAAAAAATCAAAGAGCACCCAAATCATCTAGCTAGGATACTAGCATGTAATAGGGTTCCAAGTCGCCTAAAACGTACGAAATCACCAGCACAACTAACATCGACACCTTAATCATGTACAAACACTAATATAACATTTATTACAGTAACTAACATATAACATTGTGATTACTAAAAAGCACTAAGCATTGGCAAGGTGTATTAATATTAATTATTTAGTTTGTAAGATATGCTTACTTATTGTTAGTCTAAGCTTAGAAGATACAATAAATAAATATATGGAATATAAAAAAAAGTCTGTTATCCTCCTAGGTTTCCTATTTCTACAACCGATTTTGTTTCTTTCTTTAAATCGCTCGGTAACAAATTTCTCTCTGCCGGAGGCTTCAATTCTAAACATACCTGCTGGGGCTCACGGTTAATCAACCTTAAAGGGAAACAATTGTTTAATGCGCTGATAGACTCTCGAAATGGTCTAGACTTTGTATCATCTGGAAAACCTACATACTGACCAACTGATCAAAGAAAAATTCCCGATCTTATTGACTTTGGCATAACTAAAAGTATTGAAAAGTGTTTCTTGGAAACCGAGCCCTGTTTCGACTTATCATCCGATCACTCACCGGTGATAATATAAAAGACCAGAGTTCATCGCAAAAACAATAAAACTGACCTCCAAGAAAACAAACTGGCTCAAATATCGCAAATATATTAGTACCCACGTGTGCGTTAAAACAAAACTTAAGAGTGGAGAGGACATTGAATCGGCGACGCAGGCTCTTGGTTCAATAATAAAAGCAGCTGCTATTAGTGCCACGCCCGCACAAAACTCAACTAAAACTAACGCGAGACACACTACGTCACACTATGTGGAATGCCTCGTTAGAGAAAAGAGGAGATTAAGGCGTGAATGGCAAAAATACAGATCTCCAGCACTAAGAGTAAAATTAAAGTCATTACAAAATCAGCTGAAAAACACTCTACGGGAGGAAAAGGAAGAAAACCTTAATAAGTACCTTGAAGATTTGGCTCCTCTCAAAGTCACCAATTACTCACTCTGGAGAGGGACAAGAATGGTTAAAACACCAAAGGATAGTGAATCGCCTCTAAGACAAAGCGATGGAACTTGGGCAAAAACAGAAGAAGAAAAAGGCAACTTCTTTGCAGCCCATCTGAGGTCAGTATTTCAACCTAACCCGCCGACCTGCAACAACACTGGCATACAGAACTTTTCAATTACGAAGTCAGCAGTACCAATTCATTTCAAACCAAAGGAAGTTATACGCCTATGTACAACGAGTCTAAACCCAAAAAAGGCACCTGGTTGTGACCTAATTACCAATAAAATGGTAAGTGAATTGCCGCAAATAGCTCTAATACATCTCACACACATTTTTAACGTAATACTCCGTCTGTGCTACTACCCTACAACATGGAAAACATCGGAAATAATAATGATTCCAAAACCCGGAAAAGACCCTACTCAGGTATCTTCTTATCGGCCCATAAGTCTCCTGCCAACGCTCTCTAAAACGCTCGAACGCTTATTGCTGGAAAAATTAGCACCAAAGCTCGATTTAATTATTCCTCACCACCAATTTGGTTTCCGCAAACATCAAGGAACTATTGAGCAGGTGCACCGTATTGCCTCTGAAATAAGGCGAGCATTTGAACAAATGATGTACTAGCAGGACGCGCAAGCCTTTGACAAAGTCTGGCATGAAGGACTCATATATAAAATTAAAAAACTTCTGCCGAACTTTGAAATTATGGCTGGAGTACCACAAGGTAGTGTGCTTGGACCTATGCTTTACACTCTGTACACTTCCGATCTGCCAACGGATAAAAAACTCGTTACCTCGGCTTTCGCTGACGACACAGCTATCCTGAGCTCTCACCTAAATCCACGGATAGCCTCCCGGGATTTAGAGGAACACCTTAAAACAATAGAAATTTGGCTAGCAGATTGGCGCATCAAAGTATATGACCAAAAAAGTGTACATGTGACATTTACTCTTAAGCCTAGTTCTTGTCCGGCAGTCTCTTTAAATGGCATTGTAATCCCGCAAGCAACAGAGTTTAAATACTTAGGAGTGCATTTTGACCGACGGCTCACCTGGAAAAAACATATAGAAGCCAAGAAAATGCAAATGAAACTCAAGGCAAGTTCCTTGTATTGGCTTACCAACCGAAAATCAAAACTGCGTTTAGGGTATAAAGTACTTATATACAAGGCTGTAATTAAATCGACTTGGACTTATGGTATTCAGATATGGGGCACTACTAGTGCATCAAACTTGCAAATAATTCAAAGGGCTCAATCGAAAATTCTGAGAACGATCAGCGGCGCTCCATGGTTCGTCAGAAACGAAAATATTCACCGCGACCTTAATATAGCATCCGTTGAAGAAGAACTAGCAGTTTTAAAAACAAAATACGAATTCAAACTTCAGTGTCATCCTAACGAACTAGCAAGGAATCTGCTTCAAATGATGAATACATCTCGTCTTAAAAGGCCAGTATTTTAAAAATAGAGTTTCTTTATATTTATATTTTTATTTTTATTTTTTCTACATAATTTACATAATACTTGAAAATTGCTCTAAGCACTGGCGCGGAGCATCAATTTATTTATTAGTTGTAAGCTTTGTAAAATTATTGTTGGTTTCGATTGAAAAGATGCAATAAATAAAATGTTGAATAAAAAAATAAAAAATTTATTTTCGGCAACGAAAGCTTCAGAGGTGCTTGAAGCATGTTTGAAATATACCATTTGTTGTGGCCGTTTCCAATATACATAATACAACAAAAAGTTTTGAGCGTATGAACTCATAATTAGTGCAAACGCTCTACTTAAAAATTAATATGACATCTAGAATCGAAAATTCTACTAATTTCCTGATTTACTTTTAGAAATTAAAAAATATCTCACACCTTCATTTTGTCAAACAGATATAGATGATATGAGAGACTTATTTCACTACATATATGGAGTACAGACAGTGGCTGATAATGATTTTAAGATATCTCAGTACCCAAATATTGTTCTCTGGTGGGCGAACGACTGTAATGCAAAAAACATGATTGAGGCCTCATTTTTACTTTTCTATACGGCTTTTTATTGACTAATTGGTTAATCATGTTGTCTCTGCTGTCATTTACATATGCTCAAATTGCATAGAGATAATCTTTTACGCTTATTTTGTTGTACTATTTTCACCAAACCGTATTTCACAAGTAAAATAAAACTTTACATTGAGATATTTTATTTATAATAAAAGAAAAATAGGCATTAGAAACCTTTAACTCAATAAGCAAAGTGTAAAAAGATATAAAAAAAATTGTGATAAAACTTAAATTGGCGGCGTATAAAATCAAAAAATCAATAGTATAATTAACACCAAAATTAGTAAATTAATTTCACAACATCATTTTGTACTAACCTTAGAGGTATGTGTTCTGAGACTGGATTCCGTTGCAAATCCCTTTCCACATATATTGCAATGAAATGGACGATTTTTAGCACGTTCCACCTGTGCGTCATGGTTTCTTAAATGCTGTTGCAAGTTGGATAATTGTATAAAGGCACGTCCACAATCTGGTAAATGGCATTTGTAAGGACGTTCTCCTAAAATATTATATTACAACTAATTTTGAATTACATTTGAAAAACTTGGAATATAAATTATTTTTATGATACACGAAATAAAAAGTTATTTTATGGGTATCGTGTTATGGATTGACCCAACACTCTCAAAAAGAGAAAATTAGTTTTGAAAACCATTATTTATTAACGAAAATATTCAGAAAAAAATGAGGTATGAAACTACAGTATCAAGCACCAGTAATGACGCTTATCCTTAATTCGAGATTTAAGCTCGATTTAAGATTTATGAACAACATTTTACATAATAGCGCATATACCTGCAGACTTCCCCAACATAATACAATGTCGAATTTATAGCTTTAAAATGGTTATGACCAAGATCGAACTGAAGTTGTGTGGGCTATTACTTTGATTATAATCGCTACATGAGTTAATGTATTTAATTCCATATATCCGTCCTTGTTTTCAAACCTTATATAAGTTAAGTTATCATACGTTATGATAGAAAAAAAAACGAATTTTTATTAATTTTATAACCGTTTATTCCCACATTATTTTATCAACTGAATACAATATGAAAATGTTAATATTAATATACCTAATTATTGCTTACTACTATGATTTACAATTTCATTATTTCTTATTCTTAATGTTTGGCTTGCGTAACACAATTCTGATAACTAGTTGTCAGCATTATAAGTTTACTGACTTGTTGCGTTTAGGCCGAGAGGTGATTGACCAGGCGCAACGCCAGCAGAGTGCCAGCTTTATTGTTGTTAGCTCCTCCCTGTTTAAAATCAATTGTCCTCAATTGATCAAAAAAATGGTAGGTTGTCCAAATTTAAATACGTCACAGGTTTTGTTATTTGGCTGGTTCTGTTGGGTTTGATTTTTCCTTCGATGTTTCTGGTACAAGGTTTGTTTGTAGGATGATTTGTTTTTTCCTATGACAGAAAAACAGCATTGAAGAAATTAGCAGAGATAGAATGGCGATAATCACTACTGAAATTTGATTGATATCTGCGTTATTCTGAAGGTAGTCCAAACGTTTTATGTTATTAATAGATAACTCGTGAATTGATTCCAGTGATAAGAGATTTATTCTTTCTTTCTCTGCTGGAGCAAATTGTGTTTTGACTGGTAATGCCCCAGTTAAAATCGTTTCGCCGTTGTAAAAAGAATCGTTATTTATTTTTATAGTAAGGTTGCTGAATTTTATTACAAAAATAGACATTTCCTCCAAACTATTATTTATGGTTCCATTGAAGTCATTCAATAGAATTAGTCCAGGTTGTAGCATTTCTATTGGTTTAATATGATGTGCATTGCTATATTGACAACTCGGAATTTGTTTACCATTCAGGAGTTTTGTTACGCAAGTTTCGTTTATTAAGCTTACCGTTTGGTCTTTTTTACAAATAGATATTGAATTTATTGTTTTACATTCGTTAATTAATCCAAAAATATTATTTTCATTTTTAATTACGTTACTGTAAGCAAAATTAACAATAGTATTATTTCTTTTAACTGGTTTGATCAAAATATTCATATATGTTTTTATTTCTGTAATAGGGATTTTCACTATATACGCTAGCATTGTTGAATTATTAAGAACACTTGTTTCTGCAAAGTTTAAAGCCTCTTCGGTGGAAGAAAAAGGCATCTTTTCGCCTTCTAGCGTTTTAAGAGCTAATTCCAATTCTTTTTTGTTTAAGATAATGCTATTTACTAGTTTTAATTTCGCCCATTGGCGTATCTTATGTTTGTAATTTCTTCATTAACTAGACGTAATCTATTTTGAATGCTTCTAACTAATTCATCGTTGAAGTAACTGTTTTTTGTTATTGCATTTTTTACTTGATCCGTGATTAATGTGAGATTGTTCATTCGGTCTGTAAGTGCTTGGTTTATCAAAAGTTGTTTGTTGTTATTTTCGTTTAACTGCCTTGTGTCGTATTCTAATGCTGCGAAATCGTCTTGGTCTGGAGTGCCTGCTAAGTATTTCCAAGCAGTACCTAAGATATTTATGGATCTCCGAGATTTTCTGCCTGTTGGTTTAATAGATTTAATTGCCTCTTCCGTCTGTTCTATTTCTTGTTTCAAAGTTGGGTAAAATATACTGTTTGTCTTTAGGGTTTTCGCCGTGAATTGCTTTACTTCTGCCAAGAATCGCTCGTACAGATCAAAGTCAACGAAGTGTATTAACTTAAACGTCCCATCTTGTATTTTAGCTAGTCCTTTGTTTATTGTAATTATGTGGGCTGTCGAGTAGTCGGTCATTTGAAAGTCAGCCATCGTCATTGTTGTTGCTGTAAGCGTTAGTCTGTAAGAATTTTTTTTTTTAAAAAGTGTTTGTTTTACTTAATGTTAATTCTTAGTTTTTAATATTGCTCTTATGAACTACCCTCTTTGATTCTGTCAAAACTGTAGTTGACTTATTTTCCTTAACTACCTCTTTTTTATACCTAGGCGAGATTTTAGTTCCTAACCTATTGTGGATCCTAACATAAATGGTTTCACCTTGCTTATAGTCTATTATTGGTTGCAATTTGCTGTTGTGGTTTTTAAGGTCTTGTTGCTTTTTATCTTTTAATCTCTGAATGTTATCTATCCTTGCTTTCTCGAAATGTTCAGGATCTGTACTCACTGTGCGACCGAAGAAGATTTCTATTGGCCTGTTGTTAATTGTGCTGTGAATTGTATAATTATATTCATAAACAGCTCTGTCTAAAAGTTGTATGAATGATTGATCTTTATTTTCTGCTTTTAAGCAGCGCATAATTTCTGAGAGAGTTGAATGAAATCTTTCGATTTGGCCATTTACTGCACTTTTGTAAGGCGGAGATTTGAAAATTTCTATTTTTAATATGTCTTCAATCATGAAAGTAATGGATGCTGAATTAAATGCCTTTTCGTTATCAAAAACGATAATTTTAGGAACCCCAAACAGAAAGGGAAGTTCCCTAAGAGGTTCTTTTATATCTTGAGTAGCTTTAGATTTTATAAGTTTAACTTGAACATATTTCGAAAATTTATCAATAGCAGTGAGCACAAGATGACCTTCCGTTTTATAGATATCTATGTGCACTATATGCCCTGAATACAAGGGAATAGGTGTTTCTTTTAGGATAGGCTTATTTGGATGTCTATCGTACTTATTCGTCTTGCATATATTGCATTGTTTAATTATTTTGTTTATTTTATTATTCAGGCGTGGAAAAAATGATCGGGTATTTTTTCGAGGTCTGCAAGATTATTTGCATGTTCTAAATTGATCGTTTGATCTGAAATGTCTGATAAATTTGCGTTTGAGTTGAGTGTGGATCTTACTATACTAGGACCTTGCCTATTTACCACTTCTAATGCTACTCTACTAATCAAATTTACCAGTTCGTTTTCGTTTATTGTCCTCATATTTGGTCCCGTGTTATCTGTGGCGCTACCCGCGGTGTTGCTAATTACAGCTGGGCGTATAAGATTACTAGGATTCGACATATTTTGTTTGTATTAATTTAAATTATTTTATGTTATCCTTTCTGTGAAAGGGTATTCTTTTACCCTGGACGGTCCTTTTAAATGGAATCGCAGGATTTAATATATTTTTTACTGACGGGAATCAGTTAAAGTTTTTGTTATCCTTTTACTCTATTTTATACTTTTGTTACTTCGATGATTTTCACAATTTAAAATATTTAGTAATATAAATTTAATACTTTTAAGATTTATGGTAGAATATATAACTTATTTAATTAACAATTATTTTTCTTCGCTTACACTAAACATGCAGCAACATTCATTTCGGTTGTTGATGCGGTTTTCGGGTGTCGATGTGGCGGCTTGCGTTCAACGCGTCCTGTTTGGTTCACTACTAAGGGGCCGTTTCACATACGCTAACACTTTCCTCCTGTGTAATTCTTCTGTTGCAGGACTTCTGGACTACTTAAGGCCTTTTTGATTCCTGGAATTACAGCTTCGATTTGTTACTTCTCCACACGTTTCCTACGACCGGACTTCTGGACTACTTAAGGCCTTTTTTAATCCTTCAGATGCAGCTTCGAGCGCAAACTGTTTTGTCGCGACGTGAGAGCTTACTTTGCTCTGGCGCCAAAAACGAATTTTTATTAATTTTATAACCGTTTATTCCCACATTATTTTATCAACTGAATACAATATTAAAATGTTAATATTAATATACCTAATTATTGCTTACTACTATGATTTACAATTTCATTATTTCTTATTCTTAATGTTTGGCTTGCGTAACACAATTCTGATAACTAGTTGTCAGCATTATAAGTTTACTGACTTGTTGCGTTTAGGCCGAGAGGTGATTGACCAGGCGCAACGTCAGCAGAGTGCCAACTTTACTGTTGTTAACTGAGGTGACTGACCAGGCGCAAAGTCAGCAGAGTGCCAGCTTTATTGTTGTTAACTTATATTACCACATCAAAATATAAAAGACATATTAAATTAAAATTTTACATATAGGGAAGATTGGACAAGCTAACTTTCTAGAAGTTTCTTTCTCTTACAAATTGCATGGTCGGTGCGATACAAAATTTTAATTTACTACAAGACTCACTGTACAAATATACAATCACAGAATGTACATATTGTTACAAAATCAACACGCTATCGGATTGGTTGATGGTTATAGGGTGAGCGTCAATTTCAACCCCTAAGAATGCACACGCGAGAAAGCATGCGAAACTGCGTTCGGTGGCTGGTTGAGGTTCTCGTGTGAAATAGGTATATAAGCGACTGCACACGAGACACGAGGGTGAACAAGTAGTAGCAGCAGCATTGAAACAGTCAGCGTAAACATCATGAGTGAACATCGTACAAGCAGATCAGCTAACCAGTGGCAGTGGCAAAAGGATCATAGCCGAATCCTGAGAGTGAGCGTCGTGTTAGCAACGACAATTAACAAATGATCAGCTCAGAGCGGACGTTAGTGAGTTGGACGAATACTAATAAAGCCAGTTATTCCAACTGAAGAAGGAATCGGTTGCTTATTACACAATCCAGCGAATCCAAATGTTGAGCTTGGTAAAAATTGTCTAAAGGGCAATGACTTAACTTTTAAACAAAAACCGCTTGCTTCTAGTTTTGTAGAAAAAGAATTCAATGTATTTAGTATATCGTTGTATGTGTTGTATATCGTTTGATGTTAAGAACAAGAATGAAACTACTGAGAGAGTGCAATTATGACAGAAGGTCCAAAGAAGACAAAGAAGGTTGCCATGTAATTATAAATAAACAATTATTCAACAGTAACAATATGTATTATCCAATATGCATAAATACCATTGAAGTTCTCGTATGTTTATATATGCAACAAAAACAGCAGAATTTAAATTATATTAACGAGTTGAAAAGTGCTCTTCGAGAGCATTACATCGACATTATTCAAAAGGGATTTGACATCAATGTAGCAGTCTCATCTCATTAATCCCTCCCAAACCATTGTGTAATTCAACTTGATCTTGCCCATACAAATTGCAATATTTTCAATCCAATACAAGAGCAGAAACATAATCCCTTATCATCAGTTCGGATTCAGACCGCCTTTCAACAATTTCATAGAGTAAAGCATAAAATAGCAACTGAAATCGACAAAAAAAAACTTGCGTGGCAGTATACCTTGTTGCAAAGGCCTTTGATAACGTATGGCACAAAGACCCCTGCACAAGTTATTACAATATCTTCCGCAAGACCTGCTTCTAAAAAGCAACATAAACAACCGATATTTCTATGTCAAGTATGCTGAGGTATACTCTGATATTTTAAAAATCGCCAGATGACTACAAGGCAGTGTACTAGGACTAATAATATATAATTTATATACAGTTGACATCCCTATACCTATCACAGATGCCAACATGGCAGCAACGTTTGCTCACGATTGATGCCAAACCATTATGGAAAGAAGACATAATACAAAAGAGGAACGTAGACAAAAATAGATTCAGACAACGTTACTGTCTGTTAGGAAAACTATCGAATCTTTTACCACAAAACAAAATCCTGATCTACACGACAATAATCATGCCTATATGGAGGTACGGAATAGAAATTTGGGAAACTGCAAGCAAATCTAACATAAACATCTTACAACAACTACAATCAAAAATTCTACGCACAATCAGCAATGGTAGAAATCCCATGACATTTTCCATCGTGATATGACCAAAGAATAGCAACGTAATAAGAAGTAGCACCGACGGCAGAACGCTTATTTGTTGTTGTCGTTATGCAAAAAGCAAAGTTGTTGTTGTTTATTGCATGGAGTGCGTAGGATGAATTGAAACAAATTCAAAGAAAAGAACGGCATATTTCATAAAAAATAATCGATTATGTTTATGCCTATACGCAGCAAATGTCATTAAACGCAACACCTGCACACCCGTAAAACTCAATGACGTAAATATACTGCAATGCAATGAGACTAAAAACCTGGACATGGACCCGATAGCAAGCTAGTATAGAAAATTCATATATTCACCAAACGTAAAGCGCTGTAAATAAAGTTTCACTTGAAAGTAATCTCTCACTTTAGTCAGCGGTCTTAAAACCGATATGGTCATATGGCATACAGCTGTTGGGCTTTCTAATGTCGAAATAGTCCAGAGTTGATGAATACCTACAATTAAGAAATAGTTGCACCACTGGGTGCATTCCATAATTGTTATTGATATTTAGTTATTGTTATTCAAGTTTAAAATAAAAATATTGTTTATTGTATAAAATATAGATTGCAATAAAAATTTAAATGAAAAAAGTAAAAAAATGTATTACAGTACAACTTCGACAGTCCGGACATGCGCCAGTCCGGTCACTCCAATAATTCGGACGCTTCTACATTTGGGACAACTTAAAATTTTTACCTCTACAATCCGGATAAATTTTTTTATGCAAGAAAAAAAATTTAATTCCGGGGGTTTCCCGTTTTTAACTCGCATGTTTTGTTATTCATACTTTTATTTACATTTTGCACTATCATTACTTCAGTTTCGGTTCATTCTTTCGCAAGCGTGTTTGTCTAATTTCATACCAAGTGCCATGTCTTTAAATAATAAACGCAAACATAAAACATTAACTTTAAAGGAAAAGTGTGATATTTTACAAATCATCAAGACGAGGGAAAAACTATTAGGCAGGTTGCCGAATAATTACATGTTCCTAAATCAACGATTTGCGACATTAAAAAAAATAAGGAGCAGATAAAACAATTTATTTCGAATACCTATAATGGACCCGGTAACATTTGAACCAAAATAATGTAATAAACCATTTTCATACTATAAATTTTTTTTTAGGAAATAGAAAACTTATGAAAAAAGCAGAAAATCCAGAGTTAGAGGATGCGCTTTACACATGGTTTTTGCAGCAAAGAAACAATCATATCCCGATTTCATCAGAAATTTTAAAAGCAAAGGCCAAATTCTTTTATGTAAAGATGACGGGAAAAGAAGATTTTTCCGCGAGCTCAGGCTGGTTAGATAAATTTAAGTTACGGCATGGTATTCGTTATCTAAAAATTTGTGGTGAAAAAGTTTCCAGCGATGAAAGCGCCGTAGAGCCTTTTAAAAAAAAGTTTGCCGACATTGTTGCTGAGATGGATTTGAGTAAAGAGCAAGTTTATAATGCAGACGAATCTGCTGCTTTCTGGAGAGTGTTGCCTGGTAACACATGGGTGCATACAAAGGAAAAATCAGACCCAGGCAGAAAAATTTCCAAAGATCGTGTGACATTTATGCCATGCTCAAATGCTGCAGGAACACATAAACTGCCTCTTTTGGTTTTTGGCAAATCTGCTAATCCAAGAGCCTTTGAAGGTTATAAAATTCCAGTGGTATATAAAGCAACTAATAAAGGATGGATGTCAACGTCCCTTTTCTTCGACTGGTTCAAAAACCATTTTATTCCAGAAGTAAAAGGGTTTCTAACACAGGTTAACAGACCACTCAAAGCATTATTGATATTAGATAATGCTCCTTCACATCCTAAAACGGATGAAATTAATTTTGACCCAAATTTCAAAGTTCTTTTTTACCACCAAACTGCACGGCAATATTACAGCCTATGGATCAAAATTTAATACAAAATGTAAAGGTTACTTACAGTAAACAATTACTGCAGCATATTTTATCAGAAAATTATGATGACGTCGACGTGGTTAAAGCTTTAAAAATGTTTAGCCTTAAAGATGCTGTTTATTTCTTGGACTTAGCATGGCAAAGCATTAGTGAAAAAAATATTCAGAAAAGCTGGTCTGCATTGTGGCCAAAAACTGCATCGTGCTGGGATGATGAAGATATGATACCGCTACAGGTTCTGCGTCATGAACTGCAGTCTGATAGCATCTATGATGGCATAAAATCCATCCACAATATGATTGGAACTATGAACTTCAGTAATGACATAACTGAAGAAGATATCAATGATTGGGCAACTGGTGCAAATGAATTTTCATTGGATTTTTCCGATGAAGAAATAATACAACACGCTAAACGAGAAGAATCGCCAGTGCTGCTTACGGACTCTGAAGACGACTTTGTAGAAATGGATGCAAAAACAAAGATATCTAATGCAGATGCAAAGAAATTATTTTCAGTTTGTATTCAGTGGGCTGAGGAGAATAATATAGATATGCAGGATATTCTATTGTTGAAGAGGCTAGAGCAAAAAGCACAAATCAACCACCTCAACAAAGTCACCACAAAAGAAACTTCGTTTTTTAATAAATCATAGTATGTACTCGTATGTATTTAATTCACTTAGATTATTTCAATAGTTTAATATAATAATTTAATATAATAATTTAATGTAATAATTTAATGTTTTTTAATAAATCATAGTACATACGAGTACATACATATATATGTACGAGTATGTATTTAATTCACTTAGATTATTTTAATAATTTTCACTACTATAGTCCGGCCAACTCGATAATCCGAACGTGCCTAAAACTATATGTGTCCGGACTGTCGAAGTTGTACTGTACACACATTTTTTTCATCATATTGCTCCGAAATCAACACGCTATCTGAGTGGTTGATGGTATTAGGAAGAGCGTCGTTTTCACCCCTACAAATGCACACACGAGACGGCATGCGAAGCTGCGTTCTGAGGCTGGTTGAAGTTCTCGTGTGCAAGAAAACTGCACACGAGATATCGTAAGAAGTGAAAATGAACATCGTAGTAGCAGCAGCAGTCAAACAGTGAGTGTAGCCGAAAGTGCGCATCATAGTAGCAGATCAGCTAACCAGTATCAGCAGGCGTCTTATTAGCAACGAGGGTTAACAACTGATCGTCGCAGAATGGACATCGTTGGGAGCAACGGGCAAATGAGCAGTGATCGTCGCAGAGCGGACATCGGTTAGCAACGGGCAGTTGAGCAGTGATCGCCGCCGAGCGGACAAACGTTAGCGAAGACGAAGTGTGAGAAGTGAGCAATAGAATGAAAGCCAATAGTAATAAAGCTAATTGTTCTAACTGAAGAAGGAATTGTTTGCTTATTACACAATCCAGCGATACGGATCCAAGTATTGCGTATAAATTATTAGAAAGGCAATTACGTAACAATATGTTATTACAAAATATTAGAAATCAATAGTTTTCAGGTAGCTTTGGAAACGTGAAGACTTATGTCATATTAATTTTGGAAAGGATAGTGCATATTATTAATTTTGTAAATCGAATTCATAATATTGGTGAAAAGAAGCATTTAAATATTGAAATACGATCCGAGATTCTGACCAAATTTAAAACGGGTACTTTGGTTGCGGAACTTGTGAAACTTTATGGAATTTCACAGAAAAATATTTACAACTTATTAAAAAAAGGACACTTGCGGAAATATAGAAAATAAGAAGAAAAGTGGACGAAACCCAATTATAGGCCCAAGGGAGAGTACAAGATTGATGAGAGTCGTTACCGAAAATGCTACGATAAGTCCTGCAGATGCTCTAAACGGATGTAACAATTTGAAATTAAAGAATATTTTCAACTTTAAATTGAATATTGTAAAAGGTGAAGTCTGATGCTGATTTCGTTTTTTGATCCCCTGGTATGAGTGGCCAATAAACTCAATAAAAAAGACTTTATTTCATTTAATATTATTATAATGCAACGAAACTTGAAAAATCAGTAAAATTTTGAGATTGTGAGGGGTGTGGCAATAAATCCATTTTTTTCAAAAATAGGTTCAAAAGGAAATCACAGAAATTCTATTCATTCATGTACGTATAGAAATTTGGCTTACCTGCTTTAAATCATAGAGAAGTATGCAGTAACAGCATCCATTTAGTGGATCACTAAATCGTGTTTCACAGCCAAAGCGAGCAATAGGCGAATCGATATTATCTCGAAACTCGCGCGTACGTCTCCTAATAGCCATGCTTTTAGTGAAATCCCTTCGCCAATAGTCTGGATTTGTGCCTAACAGGCTTTCCATCAGCATTAACCTTCGTCTTGAACACCTTTTTTGACGTGGTCGCCTTCTTCCCCGTTGGAAGCGGTGTCAGAATCCATGTACCATTAGCATTATGAGATTCCATTTCAACATTCATTGCAGCTAGCCAGGAATCGCATTCAGAGACTGTTGTTCTATAGTAGAGGGGTCAGATGAAGTATATTCAATTGCACAAAAGTTGTAGTTTGGTCGAAGTAGGCTCTCTATTCGTTCGGAACGACGGACGTCATCGGGTTCTATAGCGGCAATTTCATCCTCCGGAATCCTCGCTATCGGCTGATGATTCATTAGTAGTGAGATCGTTCTCAATCAGAGAAGTATCGGTGTCGTCCGTTATTAGTAATTCAACAGTATTTCTCCCCTCTTAATTATTAATGCGAAGAGTTTCATCAAGCAATTAACAACTGCTGGGTAAGTCTCTTTGTTGGGATATTTTGTATTAATATGATTTCTATAAAAACTACATCACGGCTGACGATAATTTTTCCATCCACAGGATCATACAATCGATATGCCTTGTATTCAATGCTGTAGCCGATCAAAATAGATTATTAACTTTTTGCGTTCAACTTACTGCGTTGAAGTTTACCTATGTGTACCATTGCTTTACAACTAAATACTCTCAGATGCTTCAAGTGCGGTTTTATTCTGGACCACACCTCATCTGAACGCACGTTGTTATTTGTGCACGGTTTGCGATTTAACAAGTATGCTGCGGTGACAGCAGCTTCAGCCCAGAATCTATCCTCCAACTCAGCTTCCAATAGCATGCACCCGATTCTTTCCATGAGAGTGCGATTTAACCTCTCAGCGACTCCGTTTTGCTCTGGAGTATAAGGCGTTGTCTTGTGGTGGATGATGCCGTATTTCGTCAGAAATTGGTTAAACTTCGTGTTCCCGACTATTATCAGTACGTAAAACTTTGATTGTTTTTGAGCATTGATTTTCCACCAGTTTCTTAAATTTAACTACTTCCTCGAAAACGTCCGATTTTGAATTAATGGCAATGGTGAACACTTTTCATCTAGGAATGTTACCAAATAGCGCGCACCTGGAAATGAAGAGACTTCTAGCTTTAGGGCCCATGACGTCACTTTTTATTAATAGCTATTTTGCACGATGTTGTACGATGCTCGTTTTTGCTTGCCCTTGAGGCAGACAATGCAATTTTGGCTCTCATCTGATGAACATTGAACACCATCCGAAACATTTTCGACAACTTTAACACTTTCCAGACAAATGTTTAACACTTTCCCTAGGCGTATGTGTCATAACCTGTTATGAGTGCAGAGTCGCAGAGCGATAAAAGTAAAGATAGCGTGTGTATTTGGCGACAATTAAAGTAGAAGTAAGTTTTTTACTTATAAGTTTATACAATACCCTATTTGACGACCCAAAACAGGGTGCTGAGGAAATACATAAATGAATTATCTTCAACAGTAGGCATTAAATAATTTTCTTAAAATTGGTAATTAATATAAACCAGTGCACTCATGTTGTTGAGCTTAACATGTACAGAATGTCCTACTTTTTGTCATTCTTCTTTCAGGTTTTGTCTTGTTAACAGGTCATATTTGAATGGACAATATTGTATAATTATTATAAAATAATAACCATCGTTAATTAATATTTTCTATATATATATATACTCGTATATATATATATATATATATATATATATAAGATTGTCAAGCCGGGAAATTATCGGACTCCCACAATAGATGGCCCAAGAATATTCGTTTCTCAGATGGCACGGAAAAATAACAGCCTAACTGTCAACAGTGTAATAAGAGTAAGAAAAATTGTGGTAGCATTGGATAGGGGGCATCACATTCCATAATCAGAAGAGATCTCGTTCGGGGAATAAGTTTGCGGCAACTGGAGATGATGCATATACTCGTATATATATATATATATATATATATATAAACTGGCTCCAGAAGGTATGCAAGTCTATAGGTAGTGCTTCGTCCCAGCTAAATTTTAGACGCCACAGCTATTTCATGAATATTTTTGCACATGAGACAACTGGTGACAAAAAACCTAATGGGACGAAGATATGCGCGATGTCCGACAGTACTTGGCGTTTCGTTATTTTGGCTGTTGTGCTCCATTTGGTCATTATTAAGAAGTAATCAGTTCCAGGTTGCCACGTTAAACCAAGCGTTGTGATGGTAAAATTATCGTTGCCAAAATTCAATTGAATTGCTCGATCCTCTGCATTGATGCTGGTTAAAGTGCTTTATTACTCGCACACTGCTTCCTTAACTTAAAACCAGCTGACTTAGTGAGCGAGTTCAATTCCTCCTGTACGAGCAAGGCTTCTGCTAACGTATCGGCTCCACTCATAACGTCGTCCACGTGAAAATCTCGTTGTAAGCATCTGGAGCCGTGCGGATGTTGTGTGCTATGTTCCTTGGCTAATATGCGTAGACAATTTATCGCCAAATATGGTGCCGATGTGACTCCATAAGTCACTGTGTTTAATTGGCAACTTTTCAGAGGTTCGCTTGGCGTATTCCTCTACAAGATTAGTTGATCCTTGCGGTCAGCTTCGTTCCGATGATTTGTCTGTATATTGTCTCGATATCCGCTGTGAAAATATATCTATGTACTCGAAATCTCAAAAGAACCGCAAATAACTCTTCTTGAAGTTTTGGACCTGGTAGTAGCACATTGTTCAATGATATATCGGGTTTTTCAATAAGAGCGCTACAAAAGTTTTTTTAAATAAAACAAAACCGGTTTTAGATATCAATGAAATTCTTTTTTCCTGTGAAAGTACGTTCGATGCCATTATGTATGGAACTCGATTTCTTTTGCATGGCCACCACGGGCACGCTTGCAGAAGTCCAGACGCTGAACCCAATTTTCAACGGCTTTCAAGCATAAATCGGCCGATACTGCTGCAATTTCACGTTCGATATTCGTACGAAGTTCATCAATCGTCGCTGGCTTGTTGGCATAGACCATAGACTTGACGTAGCCCCACAGGAAATAATCTAACGGCGTGAAATCGCACGACCGAGGCGGCCAATAGACTGGGCCATTTCGTGAGATAACACGTTCACCAAACTTGGTTTGCAGTAAATTGATTGTGGCATTCGCTGTGTGGCTTGTGGCGCTGACCTGTTGGAACCACATGTCCTCCAAGTCCATATTATCCAATTGGGGCCAAAAATATTCGGTTATCATTGAGCGGTAGCGATTCGCATTCACAGTAATGTGCCGGTCTTGATCATCACGGAAGAAGTACGGCCCAATGACGCCGCCGGCCCATAAACCGCACCAAACCGTAATTTTTTCGGGATGCAAAGATGACTCATGGAGTACGTGTGGACTGCTGTCTCACCAATAACGCATATTTTGCTTATTGACGAAGCCATTCAGCCAGAAATGAGCCTCATCGCTGAAGATGATTTTCCGATGAAAATCCGAATCATTTTCAAGTTGTTGCTCAGCCCAATTCACGAACATACGACGCTTATGGTGGTCAAGCGGCTTCAGTTCTTGCGTCAATTTGATCTTGTAAGGATGTAGGCCAAGATCTTTTCGCAAAATTCGCCACAACGACGTCACAGAGATGCCCAACGCTTGAGAACGACGTGTGAGAGACACATTTGGGCTTTCTTGAACTGAAGCCTCAGCGGCAGCAATATTCTCGACACTACTGGCACTTCTTTGTATCACTGGCACGGGTGAATTTCATTAGTAATAGCAAGAGAGTTCGGATGTGTTTTTCGGTTGCTCCTCAATTATATTGTGATTTAAACTGAAATAATTTAATATTTCGAGTTTTAAACCTAGCGAAATAGACGCATAATAAAAGTCAGTGAGTGAAATTGGCAAAAGGAGTGTGTGCGAAATATCAAATATCAGTTTTTAAACTTAAAATTTGAATTTGTGTTAGTTTCTAATAAAGAAGCGGAACTATAGCGGTCAGTGGATGAGCGTATTGCGCTCTCCCACTCACCCAGTGCGCTCTCCTGTTCAGTGCATGCGCTCTCAAAGTGTGCCTGCACTTGCACTAACACCTGATCTGCCTCAGTGGCTTTCCCAGCAGCGGCCGGTAATCGCGCAATTGAGTGAGTACAGTATGTTACCTTCTCTCCCCAATGCAAGGTCGGATGTTCTCGGCATGACTGTCGATAGCGGTTTGACGACGAATGTGGTTCGCTCAACACCTTTGCCTGCAAAACAGAGACAAACGAGCGGAGGTAGCATGTCCCACAACGGCGAGCGGCCGGGCAGCGGCCCTCATGCAACTGCAACTTCACGCGTTCAATTGCGACTGCACTTAACAATGCAAGTGCAAGTACACACAGTTCGCACTCAAACCAGAACCAATGTCCAAAAGTGTCTCTGGCACTCTCTGCGCTTGCGCCCTCTTGGAGCGCTCAATGTGCAACACCCAGCCCAACGGCGTCCATAACTAAAGAGTGCAAACAGGTTCCGTCCACGTCCCTCTCTCACTCGTCCGATCGTGCTAGAGCAAATTCGCCAACAGTGGCTGAGCGCACTGAAAATGCACTCACACCAACCATCAATGCAAACCACTCAACCAAAAATTTTTCAAGAAACCCAGCAGGGAAAAGTGGATCATCACAAACTGGTTTAGATAGGTATATCCTTATAAATAAGCGCAAGCGAAGCCCAAAATCGAGTGCAATCAAAACTAACATCGCAAAAATCAGCAAAACTAGCGAGAGCTTCATCTCTAGTAATTATCGCTTCGCACTACTTCAAAGTGCTGAGGAGGCAGACGCACCCAAATCTAATATTATATTCAAACCACCTCCCATTTACCTACGAGAACGTAACTCCAGTAAATTAGTTGCAAAGCTTATCGAACTCATTGGTCCTAAAAATGTCCATGTAACCCCTCTTGTTAAAGGAAATATCCAGGAAGCAAAAATCCAAATACATAGTGAGAGCAAATACAGAGTGGTTATAAAAAACTTCGACACTGAGAAAAATAGCTACTACACCTATCAGCTTAAAAGTAGCAAAGGCCTTACCATTGTCATAAAGGGACTTGAATCAGATATTCCCCCTGCTGAAGTTAAAGAAGCACTACATGAAGCAGGGTTCGCTGCCCTATCTATTATAAATATAATAAATCGCAACAGAATCCCTCAGCCATTGTTTCGCGTAGAATTGAGCCTGAAACCCAAAAGCTTAAAAAAGGAGAAGTGCATGGTATTTATAATCTCCGCTATCTTATGCATCTCAGAATTACTGTTATGCATCTCAGAATCAATGTTCTAATTGCCAAGAATTTGGGCACACAAGGTCCTACTGCACTCTTCGTAGTGTATGTGTTGCCTGTGGTGATTTACACCCCACATCAGAATGCACGAAGACTAAAACTGATAGAGCTGCTAGGAAGTGCAGTAATTGTGGTGGTAACCATACTGCCAACTACAGAGGTTGCCCTGTATACCAGGAAATTAAGAACAATGACCCTCAGTTAAAGAATAAGCGCACTCAACCTAGTCCAAATAGAAGTCAACTCCATACCCCGACACAGGGACGACGTATGCAGGGGTACTTAAGTTAGGGAAGGATCAGCAGTCCGGGACTGTTTCAAATCTGCATAATTTTGAAGGAATGATAGCAACGCCCACACAATGTATGACGCAGTTCATGACCTCCATACAAACAATGATTCAAGAAATGATGAGAAACCAAAACCAGCTCATGCAGCTTCTGCTATCTCCGAAATGAACGTACTTAAGATCTGTCAATGGAATGCAAATGGTGTAAGCCAGCACAAGTTAGAAATCAACAAATTTTTACTCACTGATAAAATCGACATACTTCTTATATCCGAAACCCATCTAACCGAAAAACACAATTTTTACATACCGGGATATACATTCTATGATTCAAAGCATCTCGCTGGTAAAGCCCCATGGTGGCACTGGAATCCTAATCAAACCAAGAATAAAACATTTCGTTATGGAAGAATACAACAAGGAGTGCCTGCAAGCAACATCAATTTGTCTGGATGGATGGGAGGATAACTTCACAATATCCGCTGTGTACTGCCCACCTAGATTTAAAATAACAAGTAACCAGTTCTCAGATTTCTTCTCCACACTTGGAACACGTTTTCTAGCTGCTGGCGACTACAATGCCAAACACACTTACTGGGGCTCACGGCTAACAACACCAAAAGGAAAACAATTATATAACTTCATGCTTTCTGACACCAAGATTGATATTATCTCTTCAGGACAACCATCGTGCTGGCCGACAGACCCACGTAAGATACCTACCTTATTGATTTTGGAGTTGCTAGAAACCTAAAACGAGAGCAACTCAAAGTAGAACACCTTAACGACCTCTCTTCAGATCACCTCCTATTATAATACATCTGAACAAAAAGTTACGCCCTACCTACGAATTCACACCCACTAAAACTAACTGGCTGAAATACAAAAAATACATCAGTAGTCATCTCAGCCTAAGCCCACCTCTCAAAACTAATGAGGACATTGAAACATTTCTGGAACAATTTACCTCGACCCTAAGATTAGCTGTGCGCCACTCTGCGGACAAGCGTCACAACAACTGCAACAGCATCCGGCGCCCACAAACCTCAACCCAAATCGATATTCTCATTACTGAAAAAAGGAGGACGCGTCGTGAATGGCAAAAATCCAAGTCCCCTTTCCTAAAACGGAAGTTATCTATTGCCAGTGAAAATTTGAGAAAAGCCTTGCGTCTAGAATCAGATCGTTGCCTGGACCAATATATCCAAAACCTTTCTCCGAATGATGTCACCAATTACTTTCTGTGGAAAGCTGTCAGAGAAATGAAACCGCCTACACGCGGAATTCCACCGATTCGTACAAAAAACAGAAACTGGGCAAGAAGCGATGATGAAAAGTCTGCTGTTTTCGCCGAACACTTAAGAGATGTTTTTACCCCCAACCCACCTCGCAATACCAATAACCTAATATTAACCCCCACGCCAGATACAACATGCTCGCCTATTAAATTAAAAACAAAAGAAGTAAGTAATGCGATTAGTAACCTTGCTTTTAACAGAGCTCTAGAACACGACCTAGTTACTTTAAAAATGATCAAGGAGTTACCCCCAATGGCCATCATCTTACTTACTTCACTATTTAATGGCTTGTTGCGCTTAGCATACTTTCCTAATGCCTGGAAAGTTTTAGTAATCACAATGATCCCGAAACCAGGAAAAGACCCCTCCCAATCGTCATCATATAGACCGATTAGCCTCCTGCCTATCTTATCAAAACTCCTAGAAAGGCTTTTTCTTGCAAAACTAATGCCGCATATAAGCGAAAAACGCACTATTCCCACTCAACCCAAATGGGTTCCGCGAACACCATAGTACAATAGGGCAGGTTCATCGAATAGTGAACGAGATAAAAAACGCATTCGACAAAAAGCAATATTGTTCAGCCATCTTTCTAGATGTGGCGCAGGCATTTGACAAGGTCTGGCACGAGGGGCTTATTTACAAAATAAAAAAACTGTTGCCCACAAAAGTACACAACATATTGGAATCGTATCTGAGGGGCAGAAAGTTCAAGGTAAGGTACAATAATGCTTACTCTAAATGCTTTGACATCAAAGCTGGCGTACCACAAGGAAGCGTGCTAGGTCCGGTGTTGTATCTACTATTTACTTCAGATCTGCCTACCAGAAACTTTCGTAGATGATACAGCTATCCTTAGCATTCATCCGAATTCCAAAATCGCATCCCGTGACTTAGAAGATCATCTGGTTCTAGTAACAAATTGGTTGGCTGACTGGCGAATAAACGTTAATGAATCGAAAAGTACGCATATTACCTTTAGTATAAAAAAAGGTACATGTCCAGCGATAAAACTCAACAACGTTCCTATTCCTCAAGCAAAGGGGTGAAGTACCAAGGAATTCATCTTGACTCACGTTTGACATGGAAGCGCCACATCGAAGCAAAAAAAAAACAAATGACTTTGAAAGGAAATAGCCCTCACAAAAATTCCAGGTTGAGCCTAGAATATAAAACACTGCTGTACAAAGCCATCATAAAACCAATTTGGACTTACGGTAGCCAGTTGTGGGGCGGCGCAAGCAACTCTAACATAGAACTGATTCAAAGAGCGCATTCCAAAATTCTAAGAACCATTACTGGGGCTCCTTGGTTTATAAAGAATACAAACATTCACAAAGATCTGAACATTCCGCTCGTAAAAAAGGAAATCTTTGACACCAACTTAAAATATGCGCAAAAAATCAAAGAGCACCCAAATCATCTAGCTAGGATACTAGCATGTAATAGGGTTCCAAGTCGCCTAAAACGTACGAAATCACCAGCACAACTAACATCGACACCTTAATCATGTACAAACACTAATATAACATTTATTACAGTAACTAACATATAACATTGTGATTACTAAAAAGCACTAAGCATTGGCAAGGTGTATTAATATTAATTATTTAGTTTGTAAGATATGCTTACTTATTGTTAGTCTAAACTTAGAAGATACAATAAATAAATAGATGAAATATTTAAAAAAAAAAAAACGGGAACATTTTGTACTGTGCCTGTGGATTCAAATTTTTCCACTAGACGCTCAATTGTTGATCTGATAGGACAATTATGACGACCATAAATTGGACGTAGCGCTCTTAAAGTTGAGGCGACTGACTCCGAATGTCGGTAGTAAATTTTAATAATTTCGACTCGTTGTTGGCTCGTATATCTTTGCATGATGAAATGGCAAACCTTACTGAAGAGAAATGTCAAAAGAGCGGGAAAAAATATGGCGTCGTTTGCTGTCACTATCGATTTACTTTTGTAGCATTTCTTTTGAAAAACCCTTTATTTGTTGACGACTTCATTGATGCGTCGAAAACGACACGCAACTTTGTGGTGGTGCTGTCTGGCTTCAGAACGCAGTGGTGAGGTAAGAAGTAGTGGGGTTGGTTTATGCTTCCGCTAACTTCTTCCATGTGACCTAGCCGCAGGTCTTCCTCCATGAAGGCCGTATACTGCATTTTGATGACGGGATTGCTTTGCAATTTACGTTCGATGGTGTAAAAGCGTTGTAATGCAATAGCTTTCTAGTCTCCAAGAGGGCTTGCGTTATAAACGAAAGGCAAGCGCACAACGAACTGTCCGTTCGCTGCTCGACATACAGTTTGGTTGAAAAATGCTTCGCAAGTTTCTATCGCTTTCTATCGCTGTTAGCGGCGGGCTGTTGGTGTCAAATTCTTCTAGCTGCCAGAAACGCTCGAGCTGTTGGGTTAATGATTCATCTTCATTCGTAACTCCAATACCCCAGAACGTAGTCTCAGCTGTTGATGGAACTGTGATGTGTCCACCAAGCACCCATCCGAACACGGTGTTTTGCAATATGGGGAGTCCGGTTCCCAATTTGATTTGGCCGACTACTAGCAATTCCAGATAACATTCGTTGCCTATAAGAATGTCAATTGGACCTGATTGATTAAACTCCGGATCAACCAATTGAATATTTTTAGGAATATGCCAGGTTGTCACGTCGAAACTCTGTGTTGGCAGTGGATGTGTAATTTTTGGTAATATGACAACTTCAATTCGGACTGAGTAACTAGTCAATCGTGACACAAGTTTAATGTTGGCCCGGTGAGTAGCGCGTTGTTGAATTTCCCTAATTCTATCAAAGTACTGCGGATTGTATTGTGTTGGTAATCCGAGCTTCTTTGCCAACCTGTCCGTAATGTAGTTTGTCTGCGATCCGCCGTCCAAAATTGCACGGCATTGAAATTCATTGCCACGAAAGTCATTGACTTTTAAGACGACAGTGCTCAACAGCTCATGTTTCACGCCGCACGGTTGACAGGGGACACTAATGACGTGGTGATTGGTTTTTCTATGACACCTGTATGTAATTCCACGGTAGGCTCACTTACGAATGTTGTGAGTGTCTGAGATGACCCTTGACTGGATTGACCCGAGTTATTGGTTGGGCCCTTAGGTAGCTGTTGATCAAAATGCACTAATGAGTTGTGCTTCTTGTTGCATTTGGTGCATCCTCTCATTGAACAAGTTTTCGACGTATGACCATTTTTCATACAATTCGCACATAACTTGTGTTGTTTAAATATATCAAAACGCTGATGCGGCGTTTTTGCCAAGAATTGTCCGCATGCAAAAAGTTAGTAATTGCCTTTGCATATGAGACAGCTCGTTGCGGCCTTGGTTGCTGAGAATAGCGTTGAATGATACTTCACGTTTGTAGATTTATTGTCTTTGGTCTTCACATGATTGAAAACGTTTTTCTAAGAATTTCATTTCAATTCCTGAGGCTGATCTAGCGTCAGTTCATACTCGGATCTTGACGTTTTATCAAACTTTTGAAATAAAAGAAACTCCAAAATTGTGTGGAAGCTATCTACGGGAACTCCTTGGCTTTTTAACGCGTAAATGCATTCCTTGGCTGCATCGTGTAATGTTTTAAGCGTTGAGCCCATTTTACTGCTAGCATTCTTTATATTAAACAGCTTGCTATAGATAGTTTTAACCAACTTGCGTTTATTGTTAAACCTATCGCACAAGATTTGCCAGGCTGCGTCATAGTTTTCCTCGCATGCTGGCAAGTGAATGAGTGCTTTAGCTTCACCGGTTACTTTAGCAGCCAACTAAAACATCTTTTGTGTGTTGCTTATTGGCTGAGTATGTATCATCTTAACATACAAATCGCGAAATGGTATCCACGTTGAATAGCTTCCGTCAAAAACTGGCAAGGTAACTTTAGGTAAATGCACATTTAATGCCTGTGGTATGGTGCTGATTGGCGTGGAGTTGTTCGGTGTACTGACTGGAATATGTTGTCGTAACTTAATGAGTATATTTTGAAGCGCATCTTCGGTCTCGTAGAATTTGTGCGCATCATAACCATCAATTTCCGCCAGGTTTGTTCGTTGCCATATCCATTGGTTATTTTGCACCAGATTATCGTGGTAACGTATCAATAGTTTCGTTTTGATATCATAGTACACTGGTGGTTGTGACTGATCAGTTTCCGAGTGCCATTGGGGACTCCAGAAATTACACGCACCAACGCATTTTGCTGCCGGACTAGGGCTATGAGTCCATCGCCTTCCTGATGGTTGGTTTGCGGTGTGCTGTCCTTGCGGTTAGAGCCTCCTTGATGGACGTGGAAGGGAACTTCAAGTTGCATTGGTGTTTTACGCTTCTCTCCTTCCTCATTGATGATGTGCTGTAATTTGGTGAACAGTCAGTCGTAGAGGTTTGCTACGTTGCCTCTATAATCCTGTTTGAAGTACTCATGATTAACTTCGTCTAGCTCGAGTACAAGATGATGTTGATGTTCGAACGTAGACCATGCCTCCTTCAGAGTCTTCATGCGTTTACTGACATATTCGACAGTTTTACGGTCTTGTGAATCCTTCTTAAAGTTGCTCAACATTTGCTCTATTGCCGAGCCCATTTCATACTGTGCCCTGGTCACCTTGTCCAACTAGTCAGTTGTTTCTTGGTGATGAGCCATGCTGAATGTTAAAGGTGATTTAAAGTTGAAACTCTGTGTGCTGAGTTATGATATCCCTGGATATCCTTCTTGAGGTACTTCTGGTTGTCGTCCTTGAGAATCTCGCCGTGGCCTCCAAAATGTTTATATACCGATTAGTTGGTTTACTAATCGGTTGCCGATTCCTTGGGTGGAATACCGAAGGATCGTGATGATGACTTCAAGTGCAATACTGAAGTCTGATGTCTCTTTGGGTACAGTACCGAAAGATTGGTGTGGCTAATCAAGTAGTATTCTTGAATTAACCTTGTGGTTGATAATTGGCGACAAAGGAAAACACTGTTGAATATTTGACTTCCAAAGAATATCTCAATTTTTATTTATTAATTGATTGAATTTATATCACAATTTAGCTTACTCTACAGAATTAAATATATTTGTGGTGTCTACAATTATGTGCAAGGCACCGGCGTTTGTGCATACTTAGGGCAAATTAATAATTTAGACCACACGTGTAAGGAAATGCTGATGAGGCTTCACACGCTGTATATCCGTTCGTCGGGTGTACTGCTTATTCAGCGTTCAAGAGCCGGCATTGGTAATGGGAATTGCTGATTGGTCTTTTGCAAACAGGTACAAACAGGAGGCTTCAGTTTTGTTGAGGATAAAGCTGGCATAGGCAATGCACCTTCCTGTAGTAGGTGAATTCTTTGCTCTATTTGTTGCTTAAATTCATTTTGCTTTTGTACTACAGATTTTTCGAACGATTCTTGCCGTGTCTCAAGTTCGCAAACTTTGCTGTCTACCATCTCGGACATTTCTTTCATCTGCTGTGAGTTCTTTTCCCCTAGTTGAATAAGTTGTGTTTCACTCTGCTGTAACTTTTCTTTGACATCCTCTTTGACTGCTTGTTTGAGGGATGCCGCACTCTTTTCGACGGTTTGAGCATTTTGTTGTAATTGCTGCTGCATATCCTGTTTGAAGGATTGCATTACCCGGATGAGTACGCTCATGTCAAAGTTACCAGTATTAGCTCCATGCGGTATTTCTTCGTGTCGAGATGGCGTTGGCTCTTCACATTAGAATTCATGCTCATTGACGTGCTCCTCTAAAGACTATCTTAATCGCACCTCCAGCTCCGCTTTAAGCCCTTGTGTTTGCAAATTTAAGCGCTCAAGCTCCTTCTTGAGCTGCTCCAATCTCAGTTTTTCAAATTTAACCATTGTTTATCACAGATACACAATCCCAATTCTGACACCAATTGTTACGAAATTGACCTCTTGACAATTTATTCTGTTACGAAATTACCCTCTTGACAATTTACTCTAACTATCTATACTCGGATTCGTACCACTGGATCGTGTAGTAATCAAACAATCGCTGGTTAAATTAAAATAACTAACTTTATTCTAATTATTGCTATTTACACTTTTAATATTAGGCTTAAAGTTTTCTTTATTACAATTCGTACTTTATTTCACAATTCATTGTAATGAATTTCATCACAGTACAGTAATGAATTTCATCACAGTACAAAATAACAATTACAAATACTGCTGCTTTGATTTATAATGCACGATGTACACACTGTTACGATCTCTGCTTAACTGTCTTCGACTTTGCACAGTCTTGTGCTTTTTATTGCTTCGAATAGTTGAGATAGAAACTTCTGCAATACTCTAGAAGTTTCTGGATCTTTCTAGAATTTTATATACACCTCAAAGGAAGCTTTCATTCTTTTACACTACCGACGGGGTATTCTTAAGTAAACTTTTATTCGAATAGATCGTGTCTTGACTTACACATAGAGTGCACTCATTCTCAAACTCCAGATGGGATCCTATAAGTATGCAATCACGTTTCACAGCCCTCCGCTTAATCTTGTTCGTCCCGAACAAGGATAGTACTGCAACCTTTATAAGAAGATAGCCTCTCCGGATGAACGACTTTCAATTCGCTCCTGATATTCCTTTGCGGATTATGAAGCATAGCTAGCTGCCCTTCCTGAAATCCCTTAGAGTTTGCTCGTACATCATATCTGTCTTTCATTTTATCAGTCATCAGTTGTGTACGATTTCTACTGTTTCCTTGAATTTTATTCTGTTCTCGTTTTTCGGGTATACAACTGCTGCATGGAAGTACTGTAGATGACTCTTTAGTCCATTCCTACCTTTTTATTAGCTCGTATCTTGCTTTTCGTTTCTCGCGGTTGCCTCTCAATTTTACAATTTACAACAGTTGACAATTGCTGAAATTCTCTGGCACCTAACCTTCTTTTTCGCTATGGTTTCAGCGGTATTTGAAATATTCACTACTTTTTCTGGTACGATTCGGCTCTTATGCTTCCCAACATATTCGCCCATTTTGGCCCGTATAACTGCCTCTGACTTGGGTGGGATTTTTGTCCGCCGCGATACAATGGCTTGTTTAACACCTCCATACTTATCCTCACGAAAGAATAACGGTATTTCGGTGTTCGCATATTTCAGCAGTTGGCTTTTGAAATCTAGTGTGAATCCATTCCGAATCATAAAATCCACACCTAAGATTACTTTATCCGCAACTATAAGCTCGTGCGTCACTGTTGTGGTGCCGATAGTGTAACTTTTCCAAGTACCGGTGCATCATCTTCAGTTGCCGCAAACTTATTCCCCGAACGAGATCCCTTCTGATTATGGAATGTGATGCCCCCGTATCCAATGTTACAGCAATTTTTCTTCCGCTTATTACACTGTTGACAGTTAGGCTGTTATTTTTCCGTGCCATCTGAGAAACGAATATTCTTGGGCCATCTGTTGTGGGAGTCCGTTAATTTCCCGGCTTGACAATCTTTTCCGATTCCCTACATCGGACTTTGTCTTGCTTTGGCAATCTTACCGGAGCGTGTGTTGCATAACGTTTCCATCTCAACTGACAATCACGAGCCATGTGCCCCTGAAACTTTGTCCGTTCTCGACTCTTATCTGATGAGCTGTGCATTCTGACCGACACACCAATGCTGCTGTCTCTGATAACAAAGCGCTAGCTACTGTCTCCATATATGTAGCTTTCGGATTAGTTATCGCAGAACGCTTTATCTCCGCATCGCGAATGCCATATACGAATGCGTCCATCATATACCTCTCAGTGATCTCTCCTGGATAGACAAGATGAGCCAAGCCGTTCCACTTCCGCAGCAAACTGTTGTAGAGACTCACCACTCTTCTGTACCCGTGTTCGTAGCTCTACTTGGTACATCTGCTTGCGATGCTCACTACCATACTTGCGCTGAACGGCATACATCAAGTTTTCATAGCAGTCTCACTTTCTGAGATAGTTTAAAGCACATCAGCGGCAGCAGCTTTCAACGAAACGGTTAGTGCAGCCACTTTTTCGCGAGCATTCCAACCATTTGTGCTAGCGCTAGTCTCAAACTGCATTCTGAAGACACTAAATATCGTGGTTCCATCATAGGTCGGAAGCTTCAGATTTATTGAGGATAAAGCTGGCATAGAAAATGCACCGTTCTGCTTCTGGTCGTGCGCAATGAATTTTTGTTCTACAGATTTTTCGAACGATACCTGCCGTGTCTCAATTTAACAGACCTTCCTGTCTACCATATCGGACATTTGTTTCATCTGCTGTGAGTTCTTTTCCACTAGTTGAGGAAGTCCTGTTTCACTCTGCTTTAACTATTCTTTGACATCCTCTTTCACTGCTTGTTTGACGGATGCAACACTCTTTTCGACGGATACCGCATTTTGTGTTAAGTAAACTTTTATTTGAATAGTTCGTGTCTTGACTTACACACAGAGTACACTCATTCTCAAACTCCAGATGGGATCCTAAAAGTATGCAATCACGTTTCAATATGGATTCTATTTTTATAATTTTTTTGCAATTTAATGCATATGCGTCATCCAAATAACACATTGTATTAGACGCATACATCAAGCGTCATATCCATTTGTGAAATTAATTGAACATGCGCTGCAACTAAATGGTATAATTGCTAAGTTTCAGGCAGTTTTATTTAGTTAGACAATTTTTTACCTTCAGTTAGCAACTATAACTATTACACACCGAAGTGTAACACCAAACTGCCAATATCGTAAGATCCCATGAAGATACAACGTTTAGTTCAAAAGCATTCTAACGGGATACCTGTAAATACTACGCACAAAAACATACAGAAGCACCTACTGCCAATATAGCAGCGGTGCAACAAATCAACAAGGATTGATCATATATTTATACGGAACCGGTGACCGATCGGAAATAGTCCGGACTATCCTGAAGTCGTGATCGCGACCACGACAAAGGGATATGAATCATAAAACAGCTACATATTAACTAATCAACAGCTGTGTGGATGGATCAAGCAGTCAACTATTCAGATATGACAGTAAATATCTTTTAATAACCAATAGGGGAGAAGAAAAATCAACAATGAAAAGTATTTGTTAAGCTCGTCCAGCGGACCACAGACTGGGTCAGACAATGACACACATGATACACATATTCAATCTAATGGGAATATAATTTCTAGTCGAACGAATAGGATCAAATAAATCTATAGTACTCAACAATAAAGAAGATATGGTTTGACCACTAACCAATTTTACTGCGAAACAAACATTTATCATTACCCTTCTACTTTCCAACGTAGGTAACTGTAGCAATTTTAAACGATGTTCGTAGGGTGGAAGTCTAAGCAACAGATTCCATTTGAAAGAATGCTGCGCAAATAACAGCAACTGATTTTGAACAGATTCAATTTTAACAATATACCTGGATTCTAGATGCTACAAGCATTCTACGAAATTGGACGAACAAGTGATATATAAAGAGTTTTTGTTACATGTGGACCGTTAAAATCCCTCGACTATCTTTTATAAAGCTAGCGACATCCTTTGCCTTATTTACACAGGTGTTAATGTGAAGTTCGGAGCGAAGTTTCGGATCCATTCTCACGCCAAGATCCACAAAACTGAGTAGAGACTTCTTACAAATAGTATATGGATGACGGAAGGGGAATCTTCTACAGAACACCATGTAATTACATTTGTCAAGATTTTGTTTTTTAATTCACTAAAAATGTTGAAAACAATATTGTAAATTTAGCTCAGTTTCTCATTCATTTCACCATGTCTTCTCTACAAAGGTGCTGTGTGGTGCCATGAGTGCATGAATTGTTTGTAAAAATAACTGAGAGGAAAGTAACAGACCTGTGCATTGTGTGACCTTGTAATGCATAGACTTTGGTTAAGTCGATGCTTAGTAACCGCGAGATTATTGCCGAGTGGAGTAATTGTCTGGTATAGTGTTGTGATCACCGCGGAATTTCAATTTACTCGTATATATGAATTTAATTTTTTTGCTTAATTTCTAACTAACGATATATTAGGATCGCTGTTGATATTCATATTTTTGTTTGTGCCCGGAGGATTTTGAATTGTGCGTATTCTTTCAAGTCAATATTGGTTGATTTAGCATTTCACCACTACTGCTCTCCAGACGTCCATACCGGATTAACAACTGCATTTGTGCTCTTTTACTGATTTTTGAGCCGTTTTACTGATTGAGCCTTCAGCTTAATTTGTGTGTATTTTGTTTCGATATGCTTCCACCAAGTTGGTCTAAGATCGATGTGGATTCCTAGGATGGTCACTTCATTAGCTTGAGAATCAAATACACCGTTTAGTGAAACCTTAGGGTAAGTATCTTTATGCAGGATAAATGTAAAGTGAGCTATTTGTAATTATTTTGAAGTCTGAATATATTGCTCTAGGCAACGAGGCATTGTTCCATATGTGGATTCTGGATGTTCAGACTAAAAACCCAGGTAACGAAGGCAACGAACAAATTCGTTTCGCCAAAGAGTAGCCATGCGCTCTCTACCAGCCCCTGAACCATTCTCTGGAATATCAAATGTGACACGCCTGAAGAAGTGCCTTCACCAAAAGTTTGCCGAGCAATGCATAAGCAATGTAGGACAACGTAGCAAGAGGAGTATCCCGTAAACTCCTTGTCATAATTAAAAAGGACCTCTGTTCACACCAGAGACCTGATAGGTTACTGCACCTCAAACAACTGGTGAATTTTGTCGAACGGAACCAGAAACTTTTGTTTCTCTCTCTCTCTCCCTGCGATGGTTCCAAGATGGAATCTGGACTGGGAGCTGGAATAAAAAAATTCTTTTTATTATCCTTCAAATAACCATCGACATCTAGTGTTTCTAAGAGGAGGTATTCGTGAGCTGGCATGAATGCAGATCGCTGAAGAAGAGCAAGCTTGTCCATTTACTCCGGCAGCCCAGTAGTAATAAGTTCGCCGGCAAGGGGGAATTTAATTCATTATCGACCAATATTAAAATATTCTCGTTTGAGTTCAGAACAAATCACCATCTTAACAAATTAGCGGAACTGGTAATTATGTGTAACTGCTTGAGTAGCTAGTGTCCACTCATCGTCGATCCCCCCATAACTGCATCTTTTTTCTTCTTAAAAGAAGAAAATCTTACTGGAAATCTGTATTGGTTTCTGTAGTTGGAAGGTCAAGTACCACCCATGTTGTACTTTAAGCTGGTCATATTTAAATAAGATTCTAGACAGCAGCACTAATCGCTTACAACATTAGGGAAATCAACAGCAGCGGATATCGAATGCCATTGTTATAAATCGGATGCAATGTTGAAAACTTGAATATATCACTGGACAATGATTGGTTATTTCATCTCAATATATATTTATACTAGTTGTGGGAAGAGTTTCATTGTGACATAAATCTAGACTATTGATACATATAATAAAAAGCAACGAAAAGAACGAGAATGCAGATATAAATAAGTATAATTATTTAGTCGTAAATACTATAAATTTTAAAAAATAATCAAAACTTAGAGGGAAAAAATGTTTACAATAAATCTCGCAGTTCCGGTTTGGCAAGTATTCAAAATAGAAAAAATACGAAACAAACGTGCCTATGGAATGGAATGTGTGCATATACCAGCTGGTACCAGTTATGTATCAAATTACATCTGAATGGTTCTATACTTATAAAAATCTAATTTAAAGTATTTTAAGGGATGTTTTATTTATGTAAATCAAGTTTAAACTACATTTTCATTCTTTTTATGCAGTCTATCCCCCTTTATTATATTTCAGTCAGGTGTGAAACAATTTGCAATTTTTCTGTTAAAAAAGCACATAATTGTGGCACATTTGAAGAAATATGAATAGGTTTGAATGTAGCTAATAATTTCCAAAATCATTAATATAGCATCTCATTTACAATATTCAACTTCTGTTGAGTTGAATAGTTTTTTTTTTCATTTTTCTGCAAACGCAAACAAATTAAAACAAACGAAAAGAGCCCGCAAAAAGCAGTCGTCGCGACAAAAAGCACTTTACGTTGATTTAATTATGATTTCGTTCCTTTTGCAGTTGTAATTACATCCAGCACACTGGCAAAGATGTAATAACAAATATCTAAATTTGAGCATAATTAAAAAAAGAAAAGCTTAAATACCAATTTGAACATTTTGCTATACATGAAGTGTGTTGCTTAATTAATCGACAGTTGGATGAGTATGCAGTTATAATCGTAAGTACATCTCCATCTGCTCCAGATATAATCAAATAATATAATGTTTCTTTGGGTTCCTGAATAATTGTTGTCTTTTTTAATTTATTGTTATTGCATCTCTCGTAGTAACTGAACTTAATTATCCTGAAAGTATGCAATCATTTATGTGTCAATACGTTTTGTGAGTAAGAGACTAATCGCTCACATTGATTTACATACAGTTTAAAATTTTTCAGAGTTGCATTTGAGCTATTTATACTGCTGAAGATTACTACAAAAACAAAAAAATACATAACTGACGATGACTTGTACCTAACAGCCAAACCAATAAATCGGGGTCGTTCATGTTCTCCTCCTTTAATGATAAACAGCGAATCTACACCTACAACTGCGTCAGTAAGTAAGTTAGTCATGTCAGTTTCACAAGCAAACGAAACAGTTACAAAAATTAATGTAATTAACCCCACAACGGGAGCATATCTTAAAATTACACCACCAGTGAATTGTGCGGAAACATCAAAAATTCAAGTGGGAATGGATACATAAATGGGGGCGAAGCCCAAATTCTTCGCAGATCGCTCCAATGGCAATACTACCCAAAGATGGAAATGCATCAAGTTCCCAAAATCGGATCGCAATTCTACAAGATAAAACGCATGAATCTAACACTTTGAAAAGGTCGAGCAAACCACCCCCGATTTTTTTTGAGGGCGCGTAACTCTAACGAGGTAATAAAGAGCTTAAAATCATTAATTGGAGAAAAAGCTTTCTAAGTAACTCCAATAAAACGTGGTACTATTTAGAAACGAAAATTCAGGTGAACCAGGAAAATGATTACCGTAAAATCATTTCAGATTTTGAAAAACAAAGCAACAATTCCTTCACTTACGAGTTAAAAAGCGCTAAGGGTCTACAGATCATTGTAAAAGGTATTGACTCCTGCATGGCTCCAGAGGAGGTAAAGGGGGCTTGAAAAACGATGGCTTCAAAGTAAAAAATGTTTCCAATATTAGAAACAGAGAGACAGAGAGTCCCACAACCACTATTTCGGGTGGACCTAGAACCAGGTGACATGAAACTAAAGAAGAACGAACCTCACCCCATTTATAACCTAAAATATTTGTTGCACCGTAGAGTTACTGTAGAAGAACCGCATAAACGAGCAGAACCCGTCCAATGCCTGAACTGCCAAGAAGTTGGCCATGCTAAGTCTTACTGCAAGTTACCCTCCGTTTGCGTTGTGTGTGGGGACCTACATCGTACCGCCAAATGTGACAAACCAAAAGATGACTCAAAGATAAAAAAAAATGTAGCAATTGCGGTGGAAACCACACTGCCAACTATAGGGACTGCCCTATTTAAGCGCACGCTAACCGATCTTTGACCAAGTAAATTTATCCTACATCCACTCAGCCCATGAATCTGTTTAACTCCAATTTCCCACAGTCAGCCCATCTGCCAGTCAATTTTCATACGCTAATATTTTAAAGTCAAGCAAAAAGAGCTACCAGCAAACGATATCCATAGCTTTAATTTTAGTAGTCTTCAAGCTTTAATAGAGACTTTAATTCAGACAGTAAATAGTATTACAACCAACATGACCTGCATGATGCAGGAAATGTTGAAAATGCAATCTACACTGCTGCAGGCGGTATTAAACAAACCATGAACTTAAAAATCTGTTTCTGGAACGCAAACGGCATCCACTAACATAAAAACGAACTTGAATATTTCCTATTGGACAAACAAATTGACGTAATGCTGATCTCTGAGACTCATTTGACCTTTAGAAGCTTTTTTAAAATAAATGGATACACTTTATACGACACCAAGGACCCCCGAGGAAGAGCTTGTGGTGGCTCGGCAATACATATAAAGTCGCGACTCCAACACTATTCTCTGGGAGACACTCGTGAGGATTACCTTCAGGCAACAAATATTTGCGACGAAAATTTCCACCAGGACTTGGTGATTTCATCTATTTATTCTCCTCCCAGATTTTCAATCACAGAAAGTCAATACAGTAAATTTTATAAATCACTAGGACCACGTTTTTTGGCAGCTGGTGATTACAACGCTAAGCATACTTTCTGGGGATCACGGCTAATCACCCCGAAGGGACGTGTTCTGTTTGATACAATTACTAAAATGGGGCTAAAAGTAATTTCATGCGGACAACCAACCTACTGGCCATCAGATCGAAAAAATACTCCAGATGTTATTGATTTTGGAGTGGTAAAGGGCGTTCCCAGCGAAATGTTTCTAGTTGAGGCCTCACTAGAATTATCTTCAGCTCATTCTCCCACTATTGTTACCATACGGAACCCCCGAGAAACCGGTGATTTGGCGACGACAGTTACACATGCTAACTGGTTGAAATATACTAAATAGTGATCAGTGCCCACTACACGAATAACATGCATTTAAGAACGCTTGCAGACATAGATAACTCTATTAGAAAGCTAGATTCAATCATCAAGCAAGCTGTTCAATACGCTACTTCTACCAATCGACAGGTCAAATACAATAGAATCCACTCTGTAAATGTAGAACGGCTTTTGTCTGAAAAAAAGAGTTCGAACTTTGGGCGAGGCTTGGGCAAGAACTGATACTGAAAAAGAACTCTTTTTATAAACCATTTGAAAACCGTTTTCACTCCAAATATATCTGCTGATATACTTGAGAACAGTGGTCGCGGAAGCAGCCATTCCTCTGAGATTTAATATTCGGGATATTGAAACTGTTATTGCTGGTTTAAACTCAAGGAAAGCCCTAAGTAATGACAAAATCAGTAATAAGATGCTTTTAGAACTGCCCCGTATAGTAAGAAAAAAAAATATTTTCATTATTAATGCTATTGTACGCCTCCAACAGTATCCTACTGAATGGAAGGCTTCGTTGATTACCATGATACCTAAGCCCGGAAAAGACCATACGAAAGCAGAATCTTATAGACCTATTATCCTATAATCTAACATGTCAAAACTATTTGAAAAACTACTTATGAGCAAGCTGACCCCCATACTAAATGAGAATGGATGCATTTCAGATCATCAATTTGGCACAATTGAACAAACACACAAACTTGTAAACGTAGTTAGAAAAACGTTGGAAGAAAAGGAATATTGTTCTGCCCTCTTCATTGACGTTTCACAGGCTTTTAATAAAGTATGGCATGAAGGTTTAATTTTGTAATTAAAGCAAAACTTACCCGCAAACACTCATAAGCTATTTAAAAGCTATATAACTGGCCTAAAATGTATCATTAAAGAAGGTAATTTTCTGAGCACACCTCAACCGATTCAAGTCGGAATTCCCCAAAGCAGTATTTTATATATGCCTCTGATATGCCAATAAGCAATCATATTCATGCATCAACATTCGATGATGTTACAGCTTTCCTAAGCGTCCACGAAAACCCGCAAATTACAAGAATATACATCTCAGTTGGAGAAATGACTAAAACAATGGAGGAGGTTAACGAACAAAAATGTGTACATATTACATTTACATTGCGCAGGGAAACATGCCCGCCTATCCATATCAACACCCAGACTATACCGCAACACAGCGAGGTTAAATACCTCGGTATTCATCTTGATCGTCGAATAACATGGAAAACCCACATAGAAGCAAAGTTGATCCAAATGAAAATAAAAATAGATCAAATTAATTGGACTATTGGGAGAAATTCTACTCTAAGCCTAGACTGTAAACTCCTACTATACGACTCAATTCCAAAACCAATATGGTGCTACGGGATTCAGTTATGGGTACTGCCGTAGCTTCAAATATAGAGAAAATTTCAGTGCGACAAAATAAAATCCTCCGAACGATTCCAGCCGCTCCGTGGCATGTCAAAAATTTGTGCATTCACAAAGATCCAAACGCCCCGATGGTAAAAACTGTGTTTTCAAAACATGTGACAACGTGTATATAGAAGCTTAAGTTCCACCCAAATCCACTAGCCCGCAATATTCTAAATTAAAGAGGTCACACTCGGCTGAGAAGGAGAGACACCCTTGCTCTCTGCGATTAGGTGAGACGTGAAAGACATCCACAGAAGCAATCGCAGAAATTAATTTTTTTGTTGTCTAGCATTGGCTGGACTTGATAATAAACAGAGTTATAGATTTGATTACTTGTAGTTAGTCCAATTTATATTGAAGATACAATAAATAATAATAAATGAAAAAAATATGTAGCTGATATTTCTTGAAGATGAAGAACGTTATCCACCTAAACGAATCGCAGTAAAAGAGATATATGAAATTCTATATGAGGAACATAAGGTAATAAAACATCGATTAGTGGACTATATGGGATCTGATAGCGTTATAGTCCAAGCTTCTCGCGGTTCTTATGGAAAAGGAACAAAACAATTAAATTAAGATAGAGCGCTTATAAAATATTTAATGAGACATCACCGTAGAGTGGTATAGAGAGATAACTTGGTAAATCCGACAACAAAATCAATGGGAAATCAAATGCATGTGTATAAGTGCTCGGGGGTCTGTTAGCCATCAGCTGTTTCCTATTAGACCCCAGGGACCAAATACATTTGGACTTTTTATGAAAGAGTGTTACTGATGCTAATAATTTTTTACTACTTATTTACATAAATTTAAGTGAATAAATTAAAATCAGAAATGGAACAGTTCTTTAATTTTTTAAATATTATAAAATTAAATATAATTTAGGGGAACAAATTTTGCAAATTGTATATAGTAATTATATTGAGCTTATTGGTGACTCATAAATACATTCTGATATTTTTATATTACTTATTTCCATCCATAAATAAACAATAGCACATCAACTCAGAAAGTGTAACTTATTATTCGATTAATATATCATAAATAGTCTTAAAGTTTTCTGATTATATAATTGGTTAATCTTTGTAGTATTCTTAAGGCTACCAAGTCCAAATTTCCAAAATGCATGACAAAATTTTGCGCAGAAAATGCATGACAAATAAAGCGAAATGCATGACATTTATTTATGATTAAAATAATATTTATGAACTAACTCAACATTTAGATTTCAATATTTAGATTTTAAAAGCAATTATGTTTCATGTGTCAAAAATTTAAAAAAAATAAAACAAAGTGTTATCAGAACTAAGATGTTATAACTCTTTATTTTTTAATTCTTCTGTAGGAGTGTATGTCACTGAAATCCCCCTAAACGGCTGGACCATTTTTGATGAAATTTTGTGTGAGTTATTTGATTCTTAAAATTTTACCAGGTGCGATTAAGAATCGTTGCTCGAATCCAGTTCTATATTGTCAGATTCAAAAGACATTACGTTTGAAGATTCGAATAACCTTGCATTGGTAGATGTGTTGACAGTCACGCTCGAACTAGCTTTGTTGCCAATAAAATCATATTTCTCTTGGCTATTTATTCTTCGCAGCAATTCTGGCTCCGTTTTTAGAAGTTGGTGGAATTCGTTGCAGTTGTATTTCATGTTATACCTGACATTTAAAATCGAACTGAGCGTTTCTACGTACAGATTTGAAGATTCATTTCGCCAAATTTGTTTAGCGAGCGAAAAAACTCGTTCGCACGGAGCTGAAGAGCCAGGCAAACATAAAACGAATTCAATAATTTTTGAAAATTCAGTGTACGGCACTTGGACGCGATCCATATGCTGAAATACGAGTATGTCGACCCAACGGCCCTCAGTTGGCACGTTCTTGCTGTTCCACTCGTCTATTTTTTCGTTAACGCAGAAATTTTTAATATAGCCGTACTGATCGAAAACTTTTGATGAACTTTTGAGCAAATCAAACTCAGTTTTTTCAGCTACACTCTCCATTGATTTCTTGACTGTTTGCCAGTTGGGAACTTGTTTCAATGAAACCCACAAAAAATCTTTAAGCTGACTGTACTGCTCTTTCCATCTGGCAAGGTAATCGTTTGCGTCGTCTGAAAAGTTGTTCAGGAAATTTCGATTAAAAAAAACTTATGCATTCGAGGCTGGAAGTGCTCACCATAGAATTTCTCGAAGACTTCAAAGATAGTTTCTTCATCGAAATGTTCTGAGATGGACAGTTTTTTCTTTTCATTTTCAGTTTGCGGATCCAAATACATTTCCTGTTTTCGAAGCATAATGTTTGCTCTCAAAACTCCAACATGGTGGGCAACGTCGATGGCCGCAAATTTTGTCACCCTCAATTTGTCGAACCGTCTCTTGAAAATAATCAGCCTACACAATAAAAATAGTAACAAAAAGCATATAACACTTTATAAACAAGCCCGTAAACACAACAATAGAAAAATGAATAGTATAAAAAATAGTTTATTCTACCGAATAAACTTACTTGTGATTTCACAAAAAATAGCATTAGTTTCGATAGCGGATTCTCGAAGAATGTTTTGATGGTGGTTGGGCAGCGTCTCAGATCCAAGAAATAGCATTGAAGTGCGTCAAATACTTTCAAAATAGAACCGATCGCTGATCCCAAAGCGAGAAACCGCATGTGAGCGTAGCCCAGCAGCCTTGAGTGTTCAACGCCTTCAAGTTGATCGCACCATTCTTTAAGTGATTCAACCCGTTTAGTGTGGATATAAAATTCTGAATAAATTTTTACGACGATGCATTCCACATCAAAAGGCACTATGTCGCAGGCACTTCTGAGTACGTTGTGTACTATATGCGCGGCACAACCGATCCCAATTACATTGGGCTTCCATCGTTTTAGTCGGAAAAAACATTGCCATGTCCACCGCGCTCACGCGAACCAAAATTTGTCGGACAGTTGTCGCCGCAAAATCCAGTCAATTTATCATTGAACTCATACGCTTCGGCTTTTTATCTAATCAATGTTTCGATTATCGTAGAAGATTCGCCTTTTTCTGTCGATATTTTTAGCATTTTTACTTCAATGCCAACCATTGGTTTAAAATATCGCACTACGACGGGCATCAATTTGATATTTCCGTGATTGGAACTGTCAACCGAAACGTTACAAAGTTACACATTTCCAGATCCTTCTTAATTTGTTCCGAAGAGAAAGGTGCGAAAACATTGACAGCTATTGCCTCGAATTTTGTGCGAGCGCAATGGAACTTCTGCAACTCAAAGCAGGTACGAAATAGCTTCGATGCACAATCAGAAGATGCGAAGGAATGGTTGGCCTTTATTACATGGTATTCCCACACGCCTTCACACGCCGCCAACTTGGAGTCAAATTTTGATGAAAAAAACGTGGATACGGGGCGAGTTTTCGAGACGGCATTCAATGCTTTCTTATGTTTAAGAGATTCGACATGCCGGTCAATTTCACTTTTGCCAGACGAGCCAATATTGAATGTAGCCATACAAATTTCGCACCGCACGTCGCTTTCAGATATTGTTCTTTTTACGAAAGGGTATTTCTTCTGAAGTTCAGCGTTTAGCATACATTTACGACTACGTTTCGACATTTTTATAAACAAAAATATACATTCTTTACCAAAAACAAAACTCGAGTGTCAGACGAACAGCTGTTTGAGGAATGCGTTGTATCGATGCAGGGTTGACATAAGGTAAATAAAGCGCAGTGTTGCAGTTAATGGTGATGTGTGTAGTGGAAGCAATGTGGACGCCATCTACATTTGATTTCTACTTTGAATTAAATGTTTAAGAATTTCGCCCAGTATTATGAAAAATGCATTTCAATGCAAGACAAATGCATGACAGAATTTAAATGCATGACAAATGCATGACAGAATTTAAATGCTTGACAGCCTCCTCAAATGCAGGTCTGTCATGCCTAATGCATGACACTTGGTAGCCATAAGTATTCCACAAATAATTGGGTGTTATAAATAAGAAAGAAAAAATATATGGTGATTGGTTTATCCAAAACTTATTTGCTTAAGCTGCTCTGTATGTGTATTGTATGTATTCAAGATTAACTTTATTACAGTAATAGGTATAAATAAATAAATATAATACATAAATATAATTCGGATGTAACTATTATTTACGTAATTAAAAACAAAATTTTACTTAAAAATTTGCTTTTTTTAATTAATCAAAATTATATAGTATTTTACTGTTTTTAAATTTAGGATACTATTTTATTTCTCCACAGCGCAACTCGCAGTTGTACCCTAAATTTAGTCCCAAATAAATTTCCTTACCACAGCATGGCGGATTTACATTGCATTGCTTTTGTTTCACACGGATTAAGAAAAAATGGGATCATTTCATCAGCTGACATTGGAAGAAGAAGAGTTGCCTCTCTATATTATTCTATATCATCACCATATTTGTTGCAAGACAATCGATAAGACATAGAACTGCCAATATGTATGCAAGGTATTCAATACTTGATAATAAATTCTATATACCAACAAGGTAACGACGAGGCATTTGATTCGGATATCTCAGAGGGAATAAGAGATTCTCCGTCAGATGAGTCTAATTTGGTATATTCTCATTATAGCAAATTTATTGAGTTGGTGCTCGCAAGAGAAATTGCCCGAACTAACCTAACCCTTAATTATTGGAAGATAGATCTTTATAACCTTCTTAGTTTTTTAGGCTTAGAGCTGATTAAAATGCCCAATATGAATGTAAATTTCTTCCCTTGAGAATTTTCCAACATGTACAAACTGGAAAAACGCAGCTGATCAAAATTGCCGAAATTCAGAGGAATGTAGAAATTCACGGCCATCAAAGGGGTAAAAACATTGATCGCTTTTATTTTTAGTATACATAGTACGTGTCACAGTTTGTCTGCTGCTGATATTTAGCACTAATCATACTAAACTGTTGGGGACCCCCCACCCTCTCGACTGACTCAGTGTGGCCACCACGCTTGCGCACAGCGACGATCGGGGTTCTCAACCCGCCACACTGCATCGGGGAGAAGCAACAATAAAAAAGTAAGTAAAATGATATCAGATTTACCTCCGATCTCCAACTCACTGTTTCCTTCCTCTCCAGCCGGTTATCCTGCTCCCGCGAACCTCCGAGCGAGGCCGCCTCATCTCTTTAATAAACTACACATTTTACTATTTCACGGACGCCGTTTTTACTACAAATAAATAACCTATTGTCTTATACATATATGCTATTAAATTTAGGCTAAATTTAAGATTATATGTATGTGTATAATTAAAAATTAGTCTTAATTTTATTTAAAAATAAATTTCATTTAACTTATCTCCTGATGAGGCGGGCGGCAGCTTCCTTCTTTTTTTCTGGACACCTTTCACTTGATTGGGGAATCTGCATGGTTTGTTTGTATTCAAGCCAGGAGATGACAGTTTTATTATGGATGATGTCACAATAAAAACGGACGAGTAAAATTAGGCCACGACGAGCAAATTTCAATAGGATGGACTGCTTCCACTTCTTTTACATACCCAATTCTCATTCTCACTCATAAATTATAGGAATCTGAATTTCCGAATAATTTATCTGATTTGACCTATTTTGCAAAAGTAAACCAACATTTTACGAAGAATTCTTATATTTACTCGAATTAAAACTTTTACTTAACTTTCACGAAAAAATTAACGTACGCTACGACGACACAACCGACAAATCCAAAAATTCAAAGATGCAAAAATTCAAAGAAATTCTTCTCCACCGCCTTAAATCATTTTTTTATCTTTTCAAAATCCCCGTTTTTCCATGTCGTAATTTCTATTTATAATAAATAATATTTTTAAAATAAATAAATCAATAGGTAAATTCCAAGGACCTTATTAATATACAGACTTATAGTTGTTTCACACTTGTAAGCACTTCCTGAACACATAGTGCATGTCTTTTGTTAAAATCTCCGTGTACAATTAAATAATGCCTCAGAAACGTCTGAAAGAATAACTTAGGTGATAGTGTATTCTGGTGTCCCCACTAGGTTAGGTTAGGTTAATGTGGCAGCCAGTTCAAGGACCAGCTCAATCAGACCACCATGGGTCCATTGTGATACCACCGCGCCACAACGCACCTCCGATTCACTCGTCGACCCATTTTGAAGCCCTAATAAAGCGCAGGATTTGTTTGATCTTCGCGCTAGACACCTCTGTAAGAGAGCTAAAAGCGTATTTGCGTAAAGAGCCCGCTCTGCTTCTGGCCAGAGCGGGGCGACTACAGAAGAGATGTTCCACAGTTTCCTCCTCCTCCTCATCCCCACAGCTTCTGCAGTATTCATGAGAGAATACTCCCAGCCTGAGAGCATGTCTGCCGAAAAGCCAGTGACCAGTTACACATGCCACGACCTTAGAGATATTCTCTCTCGGCAGGGCAAGCAAGTCTCTAGTTTTCCTACTATTAAGTTCCGGCCACATTAGCCTAGTCGTTAAGCAAGTGCCCTCTTGTGCCCAAGACCCATTGGTCTCACGCACGACCCTTACAGGTGGCAATAGGTATTCCAATCTCACATCTGTCCATGCCTAAAGGAAGGTTGGTACCCCGTCTGGCTAAGTCATCAGCCCTACAGTTTCCCGCAATATCTCTATGCCCCGGAACCCATATAAGGCGTACCTTGAAAGCGGTACTGATATCATTTAGGGCTGCTCGGCAGTCATTGACAAGATGGCCGCCTGGCTATCCGAGTAGATATTTATAATATTTCTTGTTACGGCATGTCTATTTAAGTAGACGACTACCTCCTTTATGGCTAGGACCTCTGCTTGATAAACACTGCAGTGGTTGGGGAGACGGAAAGAAAGTTCCAGTCCCAATTCTTGTGAGAAAACTCCAAAACCGACACTATCGTCAAGTTTGGATCCGTCAGTGTAGAAATTAAGTTCCCCCCTTCTCCATGGCATTGGTGTTTGCCACTCTCTTCTAGACGGAATATATGTCTGGAAGTGCCTATCGAAGTTGAGATTAGGTATAGAGTGGTCAATGTGTTGGATAGAACTACTCCAGGTATGCGCAATAGTCGAGTGACCAATCTGCCGATCATGCCATAACGCCGCACATTTCAGCCTTATTGCTGATGTGGCGGCCACTTGTTTCCCTACCAGCTCTATATAGTGTCCCCACTATAATGATGACATATTAGTGTCAACCTGTTATTATAGTTGTCTTTCTTTTACTTCTATTGGCAATACAACTTACAGTGGCCGGTCTAGACCAGCGTAGGTGTAAATAATTTAAAAGTGATGTATACTTTTTTGAGATAGCTGAAACGAATACCTGGTGGCAACTCTCTAAAGATACTGTTATATTAGGTGCATCTTGCAGCCTATCGGTTGCCTATCGAATGAGTAAAACAGCGCACTTTGTTTTAGAATGGGCCGCTACAAAAATTGGACACTTTATACGTAAACATCTGTTCTACAAACAGCGATGCTAAGTGTTGAATATACAGAGAAAAGAAACTTAAACGTCAAACGGCAAAACAGCGAAATAAAGCACACGGACGTTGTACATGAGATCACTATGGATTCCCAGCAGGAAATTTGACTAAATTAATTGCGAAAATATAGAATTTATTTTGTAAAATACCAAATCTCATCACTATCCCAACAATACAATAAAAATATTTTTGAGTTTCTTAGTATTATAAGATATATTTTAATTTGGCCTTAACAATTTTAACACAATTTCAAATTTGTATAAGAAGTATTGACTAACTTCGCTAATAAATCTTTGGACAGGCAGAATTTCACATCATATCATATGCTTGAAGATATATATATATATATATATATATATATATATATATATATATATATATATATATATATATATATATATATATATATATATATATATATATATATATATATATATATATATATATATATATATATATATATATATATATATATATATATATATATATATATATATATATATATATATATATATATATATATATATATATATATATATATATATATATATATATATATATATATATATATATATATATATATATATATATATATATATATATATATATATATATATATATATATATATATATATATATATATATATATATATATATATATATATATATATATATATATATATATATATATATATATATATATATATATATATATATATATATATATATATATATATATATATATATATATATATATATATATATATATATATATATATATATATATATATATATATATATATATATATATATATATATATATATATATATATATATATATATATATATATATATATATATATATATATATATATATATATATATATATATTCCTATAAAAATTTGAAATTTTAACTTGTGTTAGAATTGTTTGTATGTTATTTTTATATGTAATATATATTTCTATGACATTATACATTTTCTGCATGAAGTGAATCATATACGTATTGTTAATGACACTACCGAAATTCCTGCTGGTATACATGTTTGGTATAATAAACAAAATTTTTTTTGGCCAACTTCGGGTAAGAAAATAAAGTAAAGCTTATACATTTTTAATTAATTAAAAATTACTATGTATATTATTAACGTAACTTTTACATTATATGTGTTGGTACTATCATATCTCCAGATACGGCTGCTGGGAAAGACGCAATAGCAAAATTACTATGTATATTATTAACGTAACTTTTACATTATATGTGTTGGTACTATCATATCTCCAGATACGGCTGCTGGGAAAGACGCAATAGCACCAAATTATTCCTTGTGCCAAAACAATTTTCAAATTGCCAATGTCAAAATAAAGTGAAGTTGGGCATAGATCCCAAAAATGTGAATCCACTCAAAATCGTAGTGTACTACTTGTGTGCTACTTTTAGATTTCTTTTCTCTATAATCGCTGAATTAGATAATTGGAAATTTTTTGTTCAAAAATACTCTTAATACCACATGCCTGCAAGTTTTCACAAAAATTTGTTATTTGGAGCAGATGTCATTAATAATTTTCCTATGCCTATTGATGGCCTTTCTGAAGACTGCCAAGAAATTAAACAAAAAGATTTAAAGAAATTTTACGAAGTTTTTTCTAGGAAAATATCAATGCTGGGAGCATCTTTCAACCAAAAGGTAAAAGACAAAATTCGTACTTCGTATTTGCACTGAAAGCTGTTTTCTCTCTGTCTTTTTCTTCCAATACAATTTGGTGAAAACCAGATTTCAAAACCAATGTTGTGAAGTACCTTGATTTTCATAGGTCTGCTAAGATGACTGTCGTATCTGGTATTGGATCTGCTCTAGTAACTACATTTATTTTTCAAAAATCAATCACCATTCGCATTCAGGTCTTTCTTATTTACCACATGTATAGGGAAATTACATGTGGACCTAGATTTTCCTATAATACCATCTCTTAGAAGGTATTTAATTTATATGATTATAAATTGTGCTGCGGACATCGGAAAATATAGGTTCTTTAATGGTGGTGTTTATTTCTGTTTTTACAGCTGTATTAAAGAGCAATGCCCTGTCTGCGAATGAGCTTATATTATATTTTATTAATTTTTCTTTAAATGTTGTGGTATAGATTCATGAATTATTGCAATCGTGTTCACTTGCTGACCGGATAAAGTTTTTCTTTTCCGCCTTTATATGGAAAAGAAGGGCACTCTTAGTGTATGATTTTGCTTCTATTTCTCTGAGGAAATCGTAACCTATGATTCCATCGATAGTGTTAAGTGCTGGTAGCACAAAAAAAGTTGAAATTTTACCTAAAATACTAATTCTACATTTTTCTTCTATATCATTAATACCGTTTGCCGATTTACCGCAGAATGGATTTTCTACCGGAATAACACCCTTCAAAAAATCATGTCCTTTAATATAACTCTTATATGTACCAGTTTCAATTAGGATCCGAAGCTCAATAGTATTTATTGAAGGTCTTATAATAAATGGCAAGAGCGAACCTATCCTAAAAAATTAACCTCATGAACAAAACTTTTTTTTGGGCTAATATTAAAATTATCTACGTATATAAAAATTATCTACGTTATTATCTTCGTAGTCTAATTCATCAGAATTTGATTGATGTGGCAAAGACTTATTCGCTGCATATTTTGCATAGGTCGCATACGTGCATTACGCTCAATTCAGTTTTCGAATACATATAAAGGTCTCTTATCCGAATATGTCTGATCTAATCTAGCCATTATCGCATTCAAATTTAATATAGTTTTAAAAGCGCTGAAAGTCTCATTTGCGGACCCTGTAATTTTATTGTGCAATATGCCAATAGCGAAATAAGATTCTGTTCCCTCTTCATATTAGTTCATGACGACATTGTTTCAGACGTAAGCATACTACTATCGAAGAATAAAAATAACATCTCAACAATAATAAAAAATTCTCGTCTGAAATTGACAAAAAACTTTTGTATAGCTGTATATTTAGATGTTGCATAAGGCATTCGATTACGTATGACATAAAGGGTAAGTGTGTAAGTTACAACACCAGCTCCCTCAAAGTTACTATCAACTGATACTATATCAGTGATAGGTGCTTTCTTGTCAAGCAGAAAGATGAATGCTTCGAAATCCCAAAAATAGAGTCAGTCTCCTAGGTCCATTATGGTACCTTCTACACACTGCTGATATACCAACATTGATGTAGCCTTAACAAAACTACAAACATCGAAATCGAAATTAATAATAAAAAGGCAGTTCCAGTATACAAATACAAGGCACAGCAAATGTCACTTGCATATCAACAATGAACAAATTAGAATCGACACAAAGGCTAAATACTTGGGAATGAGTATTGACTCAAGACAAGAAATCAATAATCATTTCAGATAACTTTTTTGGCTTTTGGGCAGGCAATGCAAACTCTCAGTTACAAATAAACTACTGATATACATGCCTAACTGGAGATACTATACCGAAATGTGGGGCACTGCAGCAAAATCGCACTAATGCATTGGTTCTATAAAGCAATAGTCAGACAAAACTTGCTTTGGTGTGGTGGACCGCAGTAAGAAAATCAATATACCGTAAGCCAATGGAAGAAAATAATACTCAACGTGCCGCCTTTCGACATTGCAGCATAATCCGCGGAGAAGTTGCCCGCTACAGGTGAATTTACTCTCAGAACCTTCGGATATAGCTGAATAGGTAGGAGGAGCCTAGCTAATACGGACTACATGGCTCCCCGTTCTATTTGTGAGATAAGGTTTCGGACAATAATCGAAGAAGAGGGGTGGCGTGGAGGTATGAAACGTACCCAAGGTACCTTTAATATCTACACAAACGGCTAAAAAATGACGGACGGAGTAGGAGCAGAAATCTATTGTGCAGAACTAGGTTTCAGGCAGCCAATCAAGCTGCCTGTTTACAGCAGCTGGCCTACACTAAAATAGAAAGCAACTCCAAGGTAAACTACTATTTAGATAGCCCGGCAGCGATAAAGACAATTACCTCATACCATAATACAAAATGTTATAAAGAGCAGGGAAGCCATAGAAAAGCTATCTGTGAATAGACAATTACATATTTATTGGTTACCGGGCCATAAGGGTATTGAAAAAAACGAAATAATAGATGAGATCGTCAAAAGCGCTCTTCATCTAGCATTTGAGCAAGAAAACGGCAAACAGAAACCTCTAAAAAACCTACACAGTGAAATTGATGAAGATATGAAGAGGCAGGTAACGGCGAGGTGGAATAACTTCACCAGCTGCAGAACTGCGAAAGTCATATGCAATTCAAAAGTAGGAAAGTATACTCGATATATACTGGCAGTATCACCGAAAGATTGCAGAATTATCATGTGTAGACTGACACACAGTCTACTAGTGGCACACCCATACAAGATGGAAATCACCAATAATGGGATATGCAGGAAATGCAGGGAGCCGGGTACAACGAAGACTTTGGAACATCTCTTATGCACATTCCTTGCGTTATCAAGAATACGCTTAAAATGCTTGACATCCTGCAAGATGCCTACTACAAATCTACGTAGAGGAACAGCTCTATCTGGCACCGTTAAGGACCAATATGTGAATGTGTGTCTTACGGCCAGCCAGATCAACCTAACCTAACCTAACGTATAAACATGTGACAATAGTGAGCGTTGCTCTCCAAATACCCGGCCTATATATTGTTTGCGGCTACTATACTGAATCTGGTATAGGACCCAGCAGTGGCATTATACTACTCTAATTTTGTGTAAACCCTAGATAGACTCAATGTACATTACTACGAATTCATTAGATTTTATTCATAGGTCATCAAGAGGATCGTAGCAAGGCTCAAGAAAGGTCAGTATATATTTCTTGGAAAAAGTGAGCGTGGCTGCAAATATATAGTACTAGTATAGCCGCATCTATATAATACCAAATTGCGTCACCAAGCCATCAATTGGATCGAAGTTATAGTCATTTTAAAAAAACTGCCTACAGTTGCATATATAGGAGGTAGGCGTGGTATATATATATATATATATAAATATATATATATATATATATATATATATATATATATATATATATATATATCCGATAAAATAAAAATATACAAACGACCTGAATTACAATGTCGTTAAAGAATTAATTTGTTCTTAATCGATGATACTCTAGTAAAGAAAATTAAGATCAAAGTCGTATTCAGTTGTACCAAAGAATATCCAGTAAATATATACTTTGGTTGTACTCTTTGAATGCAGCGTTTATGAGTGCTTTAATTGCTTTGTTTCATTTATCGTTAGTAGATATTTTGGTGATTGGAAACTTTGGCCGATCTCATTTTAACGGTTTACAAACGAGAATAGACTTGATAGACAACAAAACATTTCTATTAAAAAATAAATCTTACCTGTATGCAAACGTGTATGCTGTTGGACATGCGACAGTTGTTTAAATCTACGATCACAATAAGAGCATTTGTACGGTTTCTCCCCAGTATGCACTCGTATATGCTGAACTAATTGATGATTGCTGGAGAAGCTTTTCATGCATTGTTGACATTGGTGGGGCTTCGATTCAGCTCCTATACTACCAGGACCACCATGACCAAGCCCAGCTCGAGGTATTTGTTGTATTTGCTGCATTGCGCTTTTGTGCATGAAAAGCTGGTGTAATAAAAAAGGAAATATAAAATATACAACGAATAAAAATGACTGGAGAATGTAAGGAAAGAATGTAATTTTACTTTATGTGTGTAAACATCTAGATAACAGCGGGCTCAACAAATAATAACATATATCACTCGATAATTTCATTATTTTATCTCTATAGTACTTCCTCCTTAAATGCAGTCATTGAATTAAACGAATAAAATTTAGTAAATGTACATATCGACATATCTGGTTCACAATTCTACATCAGATTGCAATATTTTATTGGCGTAGAAAGGATCTAATGACTCCGTTGCAAATATATATTTTGTGATCCCGTTTAGGATAAATGAATCCCATACTTTGATATTTTGATCATATTATATATTGATTGGAAATCTTGCTACTTTTTAGATGCAGCAATTATATTGGGACTAATAACACATTAACAGCAGCGTAACTCAACTTACCCAATATCCGTCTACAATAAAATGTTAACCCAATAAATATATAATAACCCAAAGTTTTCCCTTACACTGCGGCCACACGATCAATTTCTTGCCCATCAAGTTCTCACATGCATTGTCTGTCAAAACCTGTTCAAGTTGCGTCTGTGACGTAGGCTGCATTCAACTTGATGGGCAAGATGGTATTCAATTTATTTTCAAAATGCCGTCGTCACATATGTACTCGTAAGTATAATAAAATATTTTATTTATCATACATTTATTATATATTATTTTATATATATTTTTATTTCATTGCATGTATTTTAAAAAAGGGTTGATACATTTTTTTTTAATTTTTGTGGGTTTTCCTTTATTACTCAGTACCCACACCAAACAGCTGACAGATAATTGAAAGCCGAATTGATTCTCGTCCTGAAACATAAATTGATAATCAGGTCGACGATCAACTACTAAAAATATGTATGTGTTTGTAAAAAGTATGAGTGTATTGCGACTTGATGGTCAAGAAATTGATCGTGTGGCCGCAGTGTTCGAAACATTAAATATCTTTCAAGCTATGCACTCTAGAACTTCCATTTATTTTTCATTCAGCTATATGTTTTCGGAACAAAACTTCTTTTTTGTGTGTTTTCAAGATAAAATATATTTAATCTGCTTAATTTGATAAACCAGTATCGTCTTTAGCTAATAGTCAATAGCTGGATGGTTACCAAATTTCCGTGGATGAATATTGCACCAAGGATGTATATTGGCAAAATTACTTCTTACCACAATTTAAATCGGTTTTTTTATCTAAGGGTTTCGATAGTTTAATAGCGCTTCCAATTGGCTTATGTAGCATACTCTTCTAAAACTATTAAAAAGACTTCATGCTCGTCATTTTATTTCCAGAACAATTGCCAATTTAGAAAGATTCTGTCTTGCTAAGTTTCTAAACTAGTTTCCTTCGATCAACAAGTAACCAGCAAGGCAATATTGTATAAAAGAACAGTATTGAATAAATGTCATGAAAAATATTTCACAAAGATCGTTATCTTTTTAATACACCTACCGAATTGTTGACACTATCCTGCTAGTTCTATAAATATATTTACAAAACCTACAGAGTAGCTACTTAAAGGTGCAGACTTGCATAAAGCAGATACGGCAACAGAAACTGAATCCAGTACATTTGCAACAGAAACACAATTAACATATACAATTTTAATAGATTAACTACAAAAGAACAGAAACAACTGTAGCAGAAACCGACACGAATATCAAAATAATTGTTGGTGCTGGTGCATAGATGCATTTTAATGATTTAAAATTTGTAGCTTGTAATAAATAAGACTTATTAATAATGTATAAAAAAAATTTAGTAAATTGTTTTCCTAACTTTATTTGTAAAACTCAACTTCGAGGACAACATAAATTTCTTACATTGCACTATGGCCGAAATCGCGATTTTAGCTGCAAAAAATACTTCCCGACAAGCTAGCTTCACCAAATTTGGTGTGTAGACTTCGAATGATAAAAAAATCGATTTGAGAAAAAATGGGTGGGCCACGCCCACTTTTTTCAAAGTAGTGGCAAAACGTACTTCCTAGCAAGCTAGCTTCACCAAAATGGTTATACGGACATCTACTGACAAAAAAGCAACTTGAGAAAAAAATGAGCGGCCCACGCCCCCTTTTTCCTATACCCAAAACCCAAATTGTCGGCAAAAATACTCACCAAAAAGCTAGCTTCATCAAATTTTGTATACAGACTTCTACTGACTATTAAAAAATTATTGAATGCTACCAAGAAATTCATTTATTTTTTAATTCATAAATTTATAATTTTAAAGAAGTTGTAAATGCTTATGGATTAATCTGAAAATAACAAAATAATGGATACATATTCTCAAAAGATATAGGGCTTAATTAATCATGGTCTGTTCCTTCGTTTCCATCCGCTTCTAATTCCAATGAATAATTATTTAACGACTCTAAGCTAACATCAGAATCAGAACTATAATTGCAGCTGGAGGCTTCTTGAGATGTTAAAGGTAATAACAGTTCTGGTGGTAATTCAGGCATTTTAAAAAGATCAATGACTTCTCGAGGAAACGGAAGTTTTTTTGAACTATTTGTACGTTCTTGCACACATAAACTAGAAATATATGGGCCAGAGCTATCCATAGCTCTATGATACATGTCAAGTATGTTGTGCACTCTTGAATCCTTTCGAGCGTGACCAGTTCGATATTTTTTATAATATTTGTTTCGTGCCTCAGATGCATTTTCTGCAAGGCAACCTACGGGTACTACTGAAGCCTCAATTATTTGTGACGAATGCACTAATATTTTGTGTATTGTGGCAGACATCGAGTACCATTCGTAGTTTTGGAAAAATATTTCACCGGTTTTAATGCAATGAGCACGAAGCTTTTGAGCATCAATTTCAAATTCAGAGGAGAGAGTATGTGTAAATGTTTCAAAAAATCAATATTTATACCAGTAATAGATGCTAAAAGGTTCGTGCGAGAAAATGCTCTTCTAGCTGTGTTCCCATCGTTGGTGTTGCCGCTGCCATTTGCTTTCGGCTTATCGACATGAAACCCCATTTGAAGCAAAAACGCTTTTTGAATTTTTTGTTTATTTTCTGCCATGATTCTCTTCTCTTCTGTTCCACGAACTTGCCATTTTTTCAAATCTAGCTTGTATGAAAGTTTCAAAACAAACTCGAGACTACGAATCCACGCATGCAAAGGGCTTATTCCATATTTCAAAGCGTCGGCCTTCGCTTCAAAAATAGGAGAATCAAAGTTTCTTATAGTTCGAAATTGCTTTGGACCGGCATGACAGATGGGGCATTGCTGTCCACTTTTAGTTTCTGTCAACACATTTAAGACTTTCCCATCTATTAATGTCATATATAAATTATATTTTACTCTAATTTTTTTCCCATTACTTAGTGTGTATTGTAGTGGTTCCAACTTCTTAATCTGTTTATTTATGTTGTGGTTTTCAGTTAAAATGTGCTCTTTTGTTTCTTTAACAACCTCCACTTTTAAAGGTACTGACTGAGGTGTACGGTTTACCCAAATATTTTCACCTGCTGATGAAATTATTTTTATTGGAATGACTGATGTCACAAAAAGGGACTGATCGAAACTTTCCGAAGTATTTTCCACAAATTTTTGTTTAAACAAGCTGTGACCGGTAGAACCATCAAACCCGTAGCTCAAAATTAGGATCGATTCTTCAACATCCATTGTACACAATATTTCATCTTGATACGCAAGAATTCTTTTAGCTATGTGGTCTACCAAAATTTGCAACGATACTTCGACAGAGCTTTCATTCGCTTTGATTTCATCCGGTCTACATTTCAATTTGCTTTTATAAACTTTATCATTAGTCGGATAAATACTACTATTGTGTTTTATGTTTAATTGACGCATATTTAAGTACTGCTTTTTAGTTAATCCGTTTTCTAACAAAAACATTAGAGCTTCATCAGGTAATACTGGCGTAACTTCTTTATGGCTAGTATTAAGAACTTCTAGAATTTTGGATGGCCGATTTGGAGATATAGCAACTTGTTGTAGGACAAATTTCAAATCCGTTGCGTGGGATTTTTTCGCAGATATAGAGGCAGCATGAACTAATAATTGCGCATTGTCTCCTTGCTGGGAAGCTAATTCGGAAGCTAATCTCCTTTTATTTCTTTCTCAGCTATCATCATAAGTCATTTTTGGTCGCCCAACCATTTCTCGACCCAACCATTCCTTATTATATTTCATTCATTTCTGGATTGTTTATCCCATTTTAATTTAATAAAATTAGATAAGTTACGAGCTTTAGTACATATTAATTTACTTAATTCACTGTCAATTTCGTATGGAATCTTTCCTTTTATGTAATTCGAAACATTCCTGTTGTTTCTCAACCAAAACTCAAATATTTCAGAATTTTTGAACCTGAGTGTTTCTACAAAAATATTAAAAATTCGTTCATTAGCAGTCAAATGCATACACTTTTACCATGACATAAAACTTGAGTTTTGTACAAACAATCACATGTAAATAGTTCCAATGACACTTCATAATATTTTTAGTTTTTCTCCACGAAAAACAATAAAACTCTTCAAAATTTCACAAAAAAATACACACAAAAAAACACCAAAATAAGTACGAAATACAAACATTTAGCAAACTATATTTGTATATAGTAAAAATACTCACCTCGAGTATTACAATTCATATTTACAAAGTTTTTTTACAAGAATATATTATTAAAAAAACAGTTTTTAATTTTATACAAATTTTGCTGCTTCACTTGTATTAACACGTACTAAAAAATATGTAAACATTAACAGCTGTTTGTACATAAACAGGGTTGCCAACAGTAAACATTTTTTTTAGTTTTTTCTTATCAATATGTTGGGTATTGAACACCATCAAAAAAATTGTAAAAATTTAAAGTTGAAAAATTGACTTTTTGCCGCTAAAATCGCAATTTCGGCCATAGTGCATTGGGACATTTTTTTCATTATATTTAAATATTGGATAATAATGAAATACTTAATGCAAATTAGTTGTCAACATATTACAATAAAATTTTTCCTATTTAATTGGGGGTTTTTAGGTTAGGAAATTAGATCTTATTTTCTCTATAGTTTGATCCCTAAGCGTAACAAAACTCTCAATTCAATTCCTCTTCACTATAAACCTTCAAACCTTTTTCCGCGCTGTAATTCATTCATTCATTAAATATAATGACTAAATTATCTAGTCTGCGCTAGAAATAAAATGTTCATATTTTCTCAAATATCGTAACTCAAGAGTAAAGAGGATAATCGGCGACGCAGGCTCTTGGATCAATAATAATTGCAGCTGCTAACAAAACTGAACTAAACCCAATACGACACAAACTACATCGCACCAACTAGAATGCCTCGTTAAAGAAAAGAGGAGATTAAGGCGTGAGTGGCAAAAATATAGATCGCCAGCAATAAAGGTGAAACTAAAATCAGTTCAAAATCAGCTGAAAACTCTCCGCGAGGAAAATGAAGAAAGCCTAAATAAATATCAGGAAGATTTGGCTCCTCTCAAAGTCTCTAATTACTCTCTCTGGAGAGCCACAAAAATGGTTGAAACACCGATGGATAGTGAATCACCTCTAAGGCAAAGTGTTTTGCCCAAGTACTTTTGGTACTTGGGCAAAAACAGATGAAGAAAAATGTAATTCATTTTCACCGCAATTCAGGTTAGGCTTTCAAAATAATCCGTCTACCCGCAACACCAATAGCATTGAGAATATTTCAACAACGACGCCAGCAGTACTAATTCATTTTGAACCAAAAGAAGTCAAAAGCCTATGTACAACGAGTCTCAACCCAAAAAAAGCACCTGGATGTGACTTAATTACCAACAAAATTATAAGTGAATTGCCGCAAATAGCTCTGATCCATCTTACACATATTTTTAATGTCTGGACCACTTTCCTACAACATGGAAAATATCCGAAATAATAATGATACCAAAACCAGAAAAAGACCCTACTCAAGTATCTTCATATCGGCCGATAAGTCTCCTGCCAACCCTCTCTAAATTGCTCTAGCGGTTATTGTTGGCCCTATGCTAAACACTTTGTATTCTTCTGACATTTACCCTCAACCCCCATCTTGTCCGGCAGTCTCCTTAAGTGGCATTGAAATCCCGTAAGGATCAGAGGTCAAATACTTAGGAGTATATTTCAACTGACGGCTCACTTGGAGAAAACATTTAGAAGCGAAGAAAATCCAAATATCAACAAAAAATCGAAGCTAAGACTGCAATATAAAGTGCTTATATACAAGGCTTTAATTAAGCCAATTTGGACTTACGGGGTCCAGATTTGGGGCATTATTAGTGCTTCAAATTTACAAATAATCCAAAGGGTTCAATCCAAAATTTTGAGAACGATAACCGGCGCTCCATGGTTCGTCAGAAATGAAAATTTTCACCGCGACCTGAATATTTCACCGGTTGAAAGAGAACTCGTAGACTTAACAAGGAAATACAAAATCAAACTTAAGTGTCTTACAAATCAACTAGCAGGGAATCAGCTTCAAGGGATGTATACATCTCTTACTTTAAAATAATAATTTATAATTCTAAAACTAAAATGGCTCCAAGCACTGACGTGAAGCATCAATTTATTTATTAGTTTGTTGTAAGCTTTGCAAAATTAATTGTTGGTTTTCAATTGACAAGATACAATAAATAAATTTATGTAAATTAAAAAAAACATATATACGAGTATATACATATATTTTCTTGTGAATTCTGATCCTACCCTGTGCCTATTTCTGATTTATGTTACTGCCCGACCAACGCAGATGAAAATAGAATTTACACCAGAAATAATAATGTTTTGTTCTGTTTCTGTTTCTGGTACCGCTTCTGTTTTATGTTACTCTGCACCTTACGAATAAAAATATTCTGTTTCTTTTAAAAACCATGAAATTTCATCAGGTGTAATTGCATATTCCATTTAATTTGGCATATTTATATGGAAAAGATATTTTTTTAATACAGTTTTTAAATAATTTCTGAGTAAATGGTGTAAACCGAACCGATCGAACTGAAAATTATTGGAATGTAGTGAATAGGTTATTTATTATGCTGCACAAGCAATGAATAAATCTAAAGGGCCAACGAAAATAGACGAGACGGGACGTAACGAGTAAGCTCAAGCATATGTGAATCAATGTTAATAGCCAAAATGGCCGTACGTATTTGATCGAAACTAAACGAAACTTTTAGACGTGACGTTCGGTTCCGTAAGAACCGAATTGCAAACGTCTGCTACTCGTCACAACAGCTACTTTGTTGGCACGATTGTTATTTAAAAAGTTAAAATTACGGAGTTTTTCTACTATTTAATCGCCACTGTGAGGGATGAGCTCACAAGTTGTGTAAAAAGCCATCTATTGATGCGTTTGATAGTTAATTTGGGTTAAATGTCAAAATCGAAGAAACGAGGGCAGACGTTCGTCCAATCGCTATCGTTACGTCTCGTCTATTTTGGTTGTACCTTAATAATCTCAAAATGTACCTTACTGTTAAAAGTTTCATAAATACGAGTATATTACATTTGGTAAGCATGGGAATTCAGACACATTTTGAGTAGAAATTGTAAGGCCGATTAAAATGTAATGTGCTGTAATGCAAAAGATAATATAAACAAACATATGTACGGATTTGTTTTTGCTTAATTGCATTGCATTTTGGCAGATTCATAATATATAATAATATAATATAATATATGAGAGTAAAGTTAAAATTTAATATTTGTATTGCTTTTATATTTTGTAATGAAATTAAATTAAAAACTCATCAAAATGGAAAATAGTAACAAACAATAATAAAATAAACACAACAATTTGCATGCATCAATTCAGTACTGAAACACTACCAAAACTATGGAGAGATCACAATAAATTTTAAGTATCGACAGCAAACAAAAGAAAATATATTGATTCATTCATTCTAATAGTCACTGTTTTTGCTTAATCTAATAATACATTTTTTTAAAACAAATAATTCGTATATCGCTTTCCAAATATAACAACAATCCTACCGATCTTCAGTAATTTGGTCAATGAACTGCAGCAATTAATTAACATTTCCATAATTTCTGACCTTAAGCAATTTAATGCTCTGTAAAATATCTAATTCCATTAGCTATGTACGAGTATATTTTTTTTTATTTTGCATTTGCTATTTACTCGTATAGAACAATTAGATAACAGTAGAAAACAAATCAAGTCCTAATAGCCAATTGATCATATTTGATACATAATAATTCATTTTTATTTTTTAATTAACTGTTGGGAATATACCATGATGTTGAGACCAATCATCACCTATGGTTCTGTAGCCTGGTAGAGTCGGACTTAATACAGCGAAATCTGCGCAACGCCTTGCCTGCCTTGCCATCATTGGAGCTATGCGCACCTGTCCAGCGGCAGCAATGGAATTTATACTAGATCTAACATCCTTACATCTAGTAATACAAGACTCTGGTAGGAAATCTCTTAGCAGAATACAAGAAATTATCTCGAGAGAATCCAATTACACCCAAAATATATGGGGTAACAATTCAACTAAATAATATGGTATACTAAAATATCACAAGGATTATATGCCAAGAGAATTAAACTTTGCACACAAACACAGTACAAAGATGAGTTGCAAAAAAGAATGGAAAGGTCTAACTGAGACGTATAAAATTAGAGAAAATTCCCTCTTATGGTATACTGACGGTTCTAAGACAATGGACGGAACTGAGGCAGGAGTATTTGGGCCTAGAACCAACTGTTCCAAGCATTTTTCCAGCGGAGATTCACGCTATTAAAAGATGTGCCCAGATCAACATTGACAGGAAATATCGGAGTAAAGCATCTTGATACTATCCGATAGTCAAGCAGCACTCCAGAGTTTGAGCTCACCCCTGATGAGGTTTAAACTTGTATGGGGCTGTATTGGGAAACTGAACTTCCTAGGCAGTATGAACAAGCTATCTCTAATGTGGGTCCCAGGCCAAATACAAGTAGAGGGAAATGAGAAGGCTGATAGCTTAGCAAGAAAGGCCTGAGCCCTTTTGTGGAAGTCAAACCTAGAAAATTCTTCCGGGACAGTCCAAAGCTCTTCTGGGAGATTTTATTCCTTAAAGAGCTGAGGGGTTAATAAATATGCTTCGGACTAAACTAAGATTCATTACAGGCATTTTAAGCCGACACTGTAGACTCAACTACCATATGAATAAGTTGGGTCCTCAGATCCCATCTGTCGATTCTGTGGAGAAAGTGGCGAAACCTCACTGCACCTGATCACAGACTGCGAACCATTGGCACACAAAAGACTCAGGTGTTTTGGAGAATATATCTCAGATATGAGCAAGATCCCTCAACTTAATTCCTCCAAAATATATGAATTCCTTCCGATAGGAGACTATCCTCATCTTTCAAATAAATATCACAATAGATCCTTCAGGTCGCGGTGTATAACAACCTTAAATAAATTTAATCTATTCTAGCTGTTGGGAATTTAGGTTAGGTAGGAGTGGCCGCCCAGTTTGCCAAAAGCACACTTGAGCACACATAACGGCCCATTGTGATACCACGGTGTAGCTCTGTTCCAGCACTGACTAAAAATTTCCCTTACTTGGGATGGTGATAGTCAGCGCAAGGACAGCGCCAGGAAAGGCACGACTCCCCCGTCATGTTGCAGGAAACGATCCTGATAAAATTATTAAAGAATGAACCTGGCCCTAATATTAATGGATGACAGCTCTGTCAGGCTTGTTAGAAATGGGGCACCAAAGGTGCGAATTCTTTTTGTGCTCAAGGATGGACAGTGGAATAAGAGGTGGAAACCGTCTCATCCTCCTCTTCGGAACCACAACCTCGGCTAAAGTCATTTCTGCGTGCTGTCCCATTATGCAGTGGCCGGTCAAAACCGACACAGTTGTCGACAGTTATACGCGATCAAGTAGAAGAAATTGATTGGTTCTCTTTTAGTCCATTCTTGCCCAAGTTAGTCTAGCCGTGTGGAAGAATTCCTCGTTAGCCCAAGATTTGTAGGCGACAGCCAGATATTTCCGTTTGATTTCGAGCTTGGCTGTTGCCAGTGGAGTGCCGATGTTTACAGAGGGCTGAATGTCGTGCATTAGCGTGCCTGCCTTGGCAAGCTCGTCCGCCTCGCAGTTTCCCGGGATTTCGCTATGTCCGGGAACCCAGTCTAGGTGCACCCGAGAGTAACTTGAGAGCTCATTTAAAAATGTTCGACATTTATGAACTGGTCTTGATGTGGCCGTTGAACCAAAAAGAGATTTAATGGCGGCCTGGCTGTCTGAGAAGATAGATACGTCAACTGCGCCGATATCACTACTCAGCATCCATTTGGCTGCGTGGTAAATGGCCATGACCTCAGCTTGAAAAATGCCGCAATGGTCTGGTAGACGTAGGGAGATGTTTAAGTCCCGCTTGTCGGAATTAATACCGCTGCCGACTCTACCTCCAGGCTTGGAACCGTCGGTGTAGATTTCCACTGTTTCACCGACGATTAGGTTTTTTGAAGTCCAGTCGTTTCAGCTTAGAATAGTGATGTCGAATTACCTGTTCAAATCGGGATAGACCGGCATATAATCGATAAAGTTGGGGACAGATGGATCCTGATTCAGAAAAGAAGCATGGCCCGTGAGGGGGTTGCGCCAGTGCGAAAGAGCGGTAAGTCTAATCGCTGTCAACTTGGCTTGTTGCTTAACCAGGAGCCCCGAGGGGAGCCAGTGCAGCATGGCAAAAAGGGCTTTCGTAGGTTTGCTACGAAGAGCGCCAGTGATCAGTAGAGCAATGGATCTTCTGGTTTTATCGAGGGATTTGATATTACAGGCTTTTTCGAGAGCTTGCCACCAGAAGACCGACCCTTATAACAGGTTTGGTTTAACGATGGCCGTGTAGAGCCAGAGCACGACTCGAGGACGAAATCCCCATCGTGCACTAACTGCTCCTTTATAGCAGTATATAGCGCATGTTACCTTACGTGCCCTCTCAGCTAGATTGGCTTTCCAATTAAGCTTTGGGTCGAGAATCGAGCGTTAACGTATGTGCTCAAAGAGAGCGGAGTGCCGTTTAGACTAGGCATTGTATAACTTGGAATTTTGTACTTCCTAGTGGAAAGCATAGTCTTGGTTTTGGATGGGTTAACCCCAAGTTCGAATTCATGACACCAGTTCGACACAATAGAGAGTGAATAGTTAAGTTTTTCGGAAAGTGTTTGTGGGAATTTGCCGGATGCCGCGATTGCTATGTCGTCCGCATAGGCTATCACTTTGCATCCAGTAGATTCCAATCTCACCAGTAGTGTGTTAACTGCCAGGTTCCAGAGGAGGGGTGATAAAACACCCCCTTGTGGCGTGCCCCTGTTAACCACCCTCCTGGATTGGGCACTGCCGATCGTGGAAGTGATGATCCTAGATTTTAGTAGAAGCTCTATAAATTTAAGAAGACCTGAATTCAGGTTAAGGTTATAGAGTGCGGAAATGACAGCGTTGGGGCATACATTGTTGAATGCTCCCTCGATATCCAGAAATATGGCAAGTGTGAATTCCTTGAACGCCAAGGATTTGTCAACTTGAGAAATGAGAGAATGAAGTGCTGTTTCAACCGATTTGCCTTTAGAGTAGGCGTGTTGAGATACAGAGAGGAGAGAAGGGTTGATCGATGTCCTGATATGTAGATCAAGAGCTCTTTCTAGAACCTTAAGAAGAAAGGATGTTAGACTTATGGGTCTGTAATCCTTAGGTTTGGTGTGTGAGGCGCTCCCAACTTTTGGGATGAAGACGACCCGAGCCGTGCGCCACCGTAAGGGAATATATGTCAATCTGAGGCTTGCATTATACATTTGTAGCAGCCATGGAAGGATAATCTCTTCCCCATTTTGGATATTGGCAGGAATAATGCCGTCCGGCCCGGGGAACTTGTATGGCTTAAAGGTTTGAATGGACCACTCAAGGTGACTTTTTGTCACTTGGAATGTGGGGAAGCTATCATGGGAAACCTGCTCCACCTGGTAGAGTGCTTGATCCGCTGAGTTAAACTCCCTGGGAAGTGGGTGTCTAGAAGGATATCAAGGGTTTCGGCGCTTGAGTGAGTTCAGCTGCCATCTGGTTTTTGGATACACTCAAGGGCTTTGTTAGAGGAGTGGAGAATTTTTCGAAGACGGCTAGCCTCGGACGTCGATTCAATGCTTTCACAAAATTCCCTCCATGACGCTCGTTTCCTCCGCCTAATGGCGTATTTAAACTATTTTCGTTTATTTTTGAAAGGGGCCCAATCAGCTGTAACTTTAGCTTTGTTGAAAAGCATTCTACAAGTTTTGCGAAGGCTTGCAATTTGGGAATTTATTAGCATAAAATTTTACCTAATCATCATTTTCTGCAGTTCGTTATTAGGTTTTATTCAAGATGAATTTACTTACATGGTGGCTGCAAGAACAAATTTTTTTGAACCAATTTTCCCTCAGTAGGTGTTAAAATTTAAATGATAGAAAAATGCGATCAAAACAAATATGCAAACAATTTCAAATATAGTTTTGATTTGAGTGAATAAGAGATTTTTAATTGTTATTTTTGTGAAGTTTGAACATTATGAAGATATTATGAGTCTATTTAATTATTAAATATACTTTATATAAATTGTGTACTACTTAAGCAGCTCTTATGTATTTCTGCATTCCTCTCAATTTCGTTTATTTTGATCGCACAGTTTTATGTTTGACAATTCCGGAGGTACAAAATTCACTTTGCAGCCACCATGTAAGTAAATTGGCCTTGGGTTTTATTAAACTACCTAGTATAATTTTTACAGATTTTCAATGTATTAACTGATCTTAGAATCTGATTCTTACTACCTGAAAGCATTATCTTAAGAAGCATCTCAAGTAGAGTATTAGTTGTGATGACATTGAATTAAATTCCTGATGCTATGAAAATTTCAAAGTTTTTTTTCCCCAAATTTCTATTGCATCTGTCTTATTGACACCCGTTTGAACGATATGTAATAGTGATTCTGTGATTAAATTACAATTTAAGAGCTTGGTAGTAGTTTACAAAGAGTATGCTTATATAAATATATTGGAGGTCTACTGGTTTTCGTCTTCTTAGTGGTCTTCTTGGTTTCTTGGTCTGTTAAGTTTCTTATTTGGACATTTGTGTGATTACAAAGCGCGGTTTGATGTTCCTCTGCTTATTATTTTGATTTCGTCCTTTACGGTAGATTTCCTTGTAGCTCCTCATTGGTTATATACCAGGGTGCATTTACTATGGTTCGAAGAAATTTAGTTTGTAGACGTTGAATAATGTTGATATTTGTCGGGCAGGCAGTACCCCATATTTGGAGTAAGTCCATTTAGGTTTTATTATTGTTTTATAGATTAGGAGTTTATTTTCTGTTCTTACTGAGGATCCAGTAGAGTTGTCTGAATTTGTATTTTATTTAATTTCGTCTGCAGATTATATGAGGATTCCAGGTGAGTTTTTTATCTATTATAATACCCAGGTATTTAGCTTCATTGATAAGAGCGATTTTTGTTTATTATTCAAAAAGATATTCACAGGGATGTACTTCCTTTTTGTAGTGTATATGACTTGTATTGTTCTTTCTTCGTTTATTTTGATACCCCATTTGTGGAACCAATGTATTACTTGGATCAGCGCTACTCTGACTTGCTCTGTCGCTTCTTTTATGCATTTGTTTGCGGATAGTATTACAGTGTCGTCTGCAAATGTAGCCAGCATGGAATCTGTTGGTTTCGGTATGTCCGATGTGTAGAGAAGATAAAGAGTTGGTCCAAGTACACTTCCTTGGGGCACACCTGCATCTATTTGTCGTAACTTAGAGCACTCGTCGTTGTATTGCACATAGAAGTGTCTATAGTTTAGGTAACTTTTAATTGGGTTGAAGTATTCCGGTAAAATATTTTTAACTTTAAGTATAAGGCCTTCATGTCACACACTATCGAAGGGTTTTGCAACATCTAGGTAAATGGACACACAACAGTTTTCCCCGTCTAAGGCCCGGATTCACAGTCATTGGCTAACAATTAATTAACTAAAATGATGACTAGAGTTTAACTAATGTTTCATAATCACAGTGCTTTAGTTAACTAAAACAATGACTGAAGAAAAAATATGGTAACACTCTTCAATTTGTTGATTGTTTTTGGTAGCACTGTTCAAAAAAATATGTTTTCTGTTTCCATTTATTTCAATAATTTGAGTTTGAAAATGGAAACCGTTCGTGCTTCGAATTTTAGCATTGATGAAATTAATATGATAATTAAATTAGTTGAAAAATATAAAAAAACGATAACTCTCGAAACAGTAGACTGAGATACACCAAAAACATCCACATTCATTCGTTGCATGCAGCCTGTAGCGTAATACCGCAGTGTTATTAAAAGCATTTGCTCCGGCAGCAGCGCGATATTCCTAATAATTTTTTCCCGACGATCAATAATAGCATTTCAAATGTTTTCAATTTCTTCATCACTTTCAATATCAGAATCAAAATTTCCGCGAGACATTTTTATATTTACCACAAACACAAATGTGGATTCAATTCTTTAAGCATCAGCTGTTGGTTAACTAATAGTTAAACAACAGCTTTTGGGCGTTTGGCTAATGGTGAACTAAACACTTAACATAAAATATTATTAGTGAAACCCTTGTCATTGGTTAACCAATGACTGTGAATCTGGGCCTAAGTCATTTTATATTTTGTTGGTAACTCGGTGAGTTGAGTGCTTTTGTCGAAAACCAAAGGGATAAGGTTTTTATGTGTTATAACTTTGTTAATATGGTCCAGTAGCAATTTTTCGAATATTTTAGATATAATTGGTAATAGACTTATCGGCCTATATGATATGGGCTCCGTAGGACTTTTACCAGGCTTCGGAACTGCGATTATTTAAGATACCTTCCAAACTTTTAGATAATAGTTTAGTCGTATTACAGCGTTGAAGATATTCCTAAAATCAGGCAAATGCTTTAAGAGTTTTCCAGTGATCATGTCGTATCCGTCTGTTGTTCTTACAAGCATTACATCTCATATCGCAATTTATATATAAATGTAATGCACCCTTTTTCTTAATTGCATTATTTAATTAATAATTTTATCTGTTATACTCGTATATTATTTTTAATTGAGAATTTTTATCAGTTTAATTTTTCGTATATTCTCCGATAAAATTGGATAGAATATTTATATTGTTTTCAAAATATTAAAATTTGTACCGCCACAATTGTCAACAAAACAATTTCTCGATAAACAACTTGACGACCATAGGCATCATCGAGAATCCGAACTGCATCTCCTGTCTGGAGGAAGAACAGGGCGGTACAGAACATTTTCTCTGCGCTTGGAGGAGACGCATGTTAGGGTCAGATGTTTTAGGTATGGATAATGTACATTCCTTATCCCTGGACAGCTTTCTGAGATTCATAAAAAAAGTCGAAGAAGTTTGAAAAGGTGTGACTTCCTTACCAAAATCCTTTATATCCCCCCTTCCCTAAATATTTTTCCAGGCTTAGTACAATGGGCATCGGTACCTGAATGCTTGGAGGCCTGCTCTTCGGCGGATATCCGGGCTACTCCACTTCTATCTATCTATCTATCTATCTATAACAACTTAACGGCTATTTACCCTATTGGCAATATAAAAGTCATATAAAAGTCAATATGTGAGTTATTTACTTTGTGGAATAAATTTGCCGAAGCGACATACATTATTACAAATGTTTGCAATAAGCAACCAAATACCCAAATAACGGATTCAAATTAATATCTGAAACAAATTCACATCACTGAACTGTGTTTTTGATATGCACACAATGGGACATACGAGATACACAGAATTCAGTCGCTACCGAAACGACGCTTCCAACGCTACCAGGGGCAACAAAAATTTGGAAGTTTGACAATGCGCCACCGCCGCCAGATGCAAAACGCTATGTGTAAATGGCTCCATTTGATTACATGGAAACTTTAGCGAAGCGACATTTCTTTCTGCGCCTAGCGTTTTTCTGCCAGGCATTTTTATGCTATATGTAAATCGGCCATTATGCGGTTTTATATCGTGTTAAATGGTTTAACAAGTTTCATTTCCAACAACAATTGCGTGTTATCGAACACGTTTACGCACTGTTCATTCAACTTGTTTAGAAAACCGAGACTAAAAATCGTTTTTAAAGCACCCAAAGCTTCAATCGCAAAATCAATGGGAAATGAAATCTCAGTTTGCTGACTGAATGTTTGACATGTATTAAAATGCGTGAACAATTCAATTCAATTATGATTAAAATGAAGCGGTGGTCTGTCGGAATGACTTGATATGCGCATACAAATCAGGCAGAAGCTGGTTTTCTCCTTGCAATCATAAATTAAGGTCGTTCATATTGTTACGTAATTGCCTCGCTGACAATTTATACCAAGCTCAAATCTTGGTTTCGTATCGCTGGATTGTGTAATAAGCAACCATTTCTTCCTTTAGTTAGAACAATTGGCTTTAATAGTATTCGTCCAACTTACTATTGGCGTTGAAAGTCTCCTCGCTTCTCACACTTCGTCTTCGTTTATAGTGAGCTTCAGTTAGACAGTTGCTGCACCACACCATTCTATTTACATCGCTCTGCGACAATCACTTGTTAACTCTCGTTACTAACACGATGCTCACGCTACTTGCTACCATTCTCAGGATTCGGCTATGATCCTTTTGCCACTGTCACTGGTTAACTGATCTGCTACTACGATGTTCACTTTCGGCTTCGCTCACTGTTTCACTGCTGCTGCTACTACTTGTTCACTTTCACTTATTTACTGATCTTTTGCCCCTTGTGCAGTCGCTTATATAGCTCTTGCACGCGAGAACCTCAACCAGCATCTGAACGCAGCTTCCCATGCCTTCTCGTGTGTGCATTTTTAGGGGTTGAAATCGACGCTCAACCTAAAACCATCAACCAACCACTCAGATGGCGTGTCGATTTTGTAACAATATGTTTAGTTAAATCCGTATAAAATGATAATTGCCTTAACCACTCATTGTTTTGTAACTCAGCGAGAGAACGATTCTTTTCATTCAAGAAAATCGATTATTGCTTGTAGCTCAAAAAGTTAGGTAAGAACTTTTCCGCAACTAAGCCAGCTTACTGCAATATAATATGCTTAGTAATATCTGCAATAAACTCGCGGAATTGACGATGATTAAGCGCATATGATCTGATAAACTTGACAACTGATATGACTGGGTTTAAAACTTCTGACATATCCACGCATTTTTGCGCACAAGGACTGTTGTTTAATGCCTTTTAATAGGAAGTATTCACATTATCACAGTCCAGGCAACACCGCCGCGTTTTTTTCAAAAAGAATATTTTACGGAAGTTTGAACCAGAGAAATGACTCTTGTTTTGGCTATAGTTACGCATGTGCAAAACTGTAGTCTCAGAATTCTGGTTAACCAATGATAAAAAAAAACCTATCCACATATGTAACTAATGATAAACAAAGACAGTTTTTTTTTAAACATCAGAATGTGTCCCGTCTATATGGTATCTGGCACAATTGAGAAATTGCGTGTTAATCACCGCCGCACACAAAAAAACAAAAATTCAACAAAATAAAATATCAAAAATATTAATAAAGCTACGAAAGCTGTGCATGTGAGCCGATGAATCGCGAATAAGGCCGCACTTTTAAGATTGTCAAAATATTTTGATAGTCCCCAGGGCCCTTAACATACAGCAATTTATCCGGGAGCAACGTGTGAAGAATAAAGTTTTAAAAGTCGGGATGAAATCTTTATAAAAGTGTTCCCACTCATTGTTATTAATGTTTTTATTTCTTTATTATAACTGCATGCAAAAATCTGTAAACTGAATTAACATATAATTTTAAGTTTTTACACGATTCTAGTAATATATATGAATTGATTTTTTTAATATTTTTAAATAAAGAGATCAGAAACAGTAAACTGGCATATACATTTTTGTATCAGTTCATGTGAGTGAAAAATGCTTGCAATAAGAATCTAAATACCTAAACAACGGGTACAAAATAATATCTGTAACAAATTCACATCACTTGATACGCACACAATGCCATGTACGAGATTCGCTCCCAACGCTCCCAGGGGCAACTAAAATTTTTAAGCCCGACAGCGTGTCGCCGACACTAGCTACAAAACGTTATGTATAAATGGCTCCATTTGATTACATGGAAACTTTATCGAAGCGACAGTTTTTTCTGCGGCTGGCGTTTTGCTGCCTGGCGTTTTTACGCTATATGTAAATCGGCCTTAACTCGGTCTAGTGATCGTTCCGTATAAACAGTTTGACGAGTAGTGTTCGACTCATCGGCCGAGCAAAGTGACGACACAGTCGCTATAAACTCAGTTTGTTTACTGGACCGAGTGTTACTTCCCCGCTTCACCCTTCACCCCTCGCGCAACGATTCACTAACTAGCTCGTCACCTGTGAATACGCACTAGACAATCACTCGTCACTATGTCGTATTTTATTTGTGCTGTTTTGTTTAGTTTATTTCGTGTAATCATTGCGTTTGCATTACAATGAGAAAAAAATAGAAGACTCAAAAAAATCAGGAGCTGGACTGAGCAGTATGTACTGTTCAAACATAAAATGGCTGAGCGAAATGGAAGAGGTATTGCTTCTCTCATAATTGTATCTGCTCTCTGAATATGTAGGGTGATGTTATCCAACATCTTCTCAAAACTTTCTACATTCATTCTCAAAAGGACCGTGAATCCTCTCTGGCGTCTTCAGTTTCTAGTTCTTTAAACAATAAAAATAAAAAAATTAAAAAATCCATTGTCTAAACTCATTCATGCAATTTTTCTTGTATGAGTGCAGGTACAAATGGGATTCGGTATCAATGTGAATACTTATATTTGGTTTTTGTACATCGCAATTCGCATTATGAAAAAGTGAGAACAAAAATAAAAAATTTCAATTTCTGCTGCTCGCGTTGCGGTCGCGCAGTGTGAATGAAGAAGCCTTTTTTCTGCGCCCGGCCAGCAAACCGCTGCGCTATATGTAAACCGGCCTCTTTATAAAAAAGCTTTTTTGTCAATTAAGCAAAGCTCACGTAAAACAAAGTCGCTCAAAATGAAAATTTATTATTTCCTTATGAAAATAAATAATATTATATAAACAATTTTTAAATGGATATGAAAAACTCCCAAAAACGATTGAACTGGTCTCTTCCATTCGAGAGTGTAATGTGCAAGCGTGGGAAGCCCCTATTGATAACCTTGGTGATATAACAAAGTTATTTTAAATTGCGAAAATAACAATATCTCGCCGAGTAATTATTGTTACAAATTTTTAAATTCTTTATATGGTTCATAAACTTGTTTCCCCTTTGTAAGCAAACAGCCTTCAAATCAAACTTCATTGAAGTGTAGACGTTTGTATTTAACAAAAAGCTATTTTTTAGCTGGTTAAATGAAGTCAGTTTGAACATAGAGTTAGATAATAAAATAAGGATACAAAACGTAGAGAAAGACCCAAAAATATACAGTTTGCCAAGAAAATGTTTTGACAAGGTAAAAAATTTGTGAATTTGATTTGTCTCCATAATACGGAATTCATTTATTGTTTTGATAAATTTTTTGATTGATTTCCTTTAATTAATGTATTTACTAATGAACAGTAACAAAAAAAAGCAGAAATATTAAACTTAAGATACAAAAAACATAACAAAAACAAAAAAATCAGCAAAATAATAAAGAAGTACTATATTATGTAGGGGAGAAATCTAATTCAAGTTGTTTTTTCCTTGTCAAAACACTTTCTTGACAAACTGTATGTAGTTTAGGAATAATTCAGGAATGCAAAGGTTTGCGAAATTGCAAATTTTCTCGAGTTTGAACGATTGCTCCTTCCTCTTTGGAATCGTTGCTATCAATACATTGGTAAATACCATTTTTAAAGAGGAATTGTGTTCATAACTAAGGAAAAAATAGTAAGAAAATATGCTTTCTATTTTTTATGCGCATAATTTTATAGATATATATATACATATATGTATATACATATGTACATATACGAGTATATATATCGCATGTATTGTATAAATTTATATACTGCTTATTCGTAAAAAAAAATCTACATTCGGAAAATAGTGAAATATGTACAAAAAATACTAAAAAGGAAAATAAAAGAAACACGACAAAAGCCTGAGCACCTTTAAACTGTTAGTGTCCGGTGGCACAAGGACACCATGGAGCTTGTTGCAGTTGGCAGCCGTTCAGAATAGTATGTTTTGCTGTCCTCTGGTTGGTCGCTCGCCCCTACTTTTATATTTGCAGCTCCACTTTGTGTACTCGTTAGCATGTTGCAATAGGAAATGTGTATGTAGTTATGTACGCCACAAATTCAGTTAGTCCAGCCAACTGCTTTTTTGCAGCTTTTGCAATTTGAAGTAGTCGTAAAGAAAACCGAGGAAAAACACACGAACCGAAAGAAGAATGGAAATTTATGCATAAATAGAAAAGAGAGTCGAACAAAATACAAGACATGCTTACATACATATATACTATTTATACATATAAAAATCATTATTTACAAAGTCTATATTTATATACAGATTTCAAAAGACTATATATCTAGGTACATAAGCGCGTATAAGTACTAGCTTAATAATTAACTTGTAGAAACATAGCATTAATATGTTATAAATATGTTGCATAATTATGTTATAAGGGGTAGTCAGGAATCTGACGACATGACAACACTGATTTGTCTTTGAAAACTTATTAAAAAAATAAGAAAAGATTTTGAGGAATATTTTCCAAAATATCCTAATTAATTATAAATTTCTGTACACTGGTATATAAATTTATATTATATAATATTAATAAAATTATAGTTTGACCAATATATATATATATATATATATATATATATATATATATATATATATATATATATATATATATATATATATATATATCTATATATATATATATATATATATATGTATATATTTACCATTTATACAATATATATATATATATATATATATATATATATATATATATATATATATATATTTACATACATATATATATATATGATAACTATCATTTTCAAAAGAAATAATGCTCAGTCCACAACTAGACGCTAATTGATGCCAAGGAAAAACTGAACAGAGAATTGTGGGCGTGCCAAATGCTAACAGTAATTTCAACCTCGACAGAAAAGAAGAATCGTAGTTGTTGGAAGGATCTTTTTCTTGCAATCCACTATAGAAAAGTAGGCCATTTGTAGTTTGTTGCTTTAAATTTTCAATTTGATTTTATTGTCAGGATCCAAACTCAATTTTCAGTCAATAGAAACCAGATACGAAAAATTCCAATTAGGAACTTGTTTTCATAACAATTTTTAATAAGAACAACTGAATGGTCGTCTCAAATATTATTATTAATTATATCTTTACACCATAATTAATTATGAGTGCAAGGTAGAGTTCAGTAGAGAAAGAAAAGACTTAAAAGACTCTAAAGACGCGAGATTCGGAATTTCTTTTATATTTTTGCACTTTTTTTAAATTAACCCTTATCAGACCAGATTTACAGTTAAAAAGTAATGAAAATGCATCTTAAATGCCCAAGAAGCCATTTGCAATTTAGTGGAATAATAGCTGTTTTTCTTTCAACGCGAGTGTGAATAAAATGCCCGCTGATGCATGCATATAGACCGCTTAGTTAACGCAAGCTGTTTGTATTCGCTTATGGTTTAGCGCCTCAAACAAAAGTGCTGCCAAAACCTTTTTGTTGTCTATTGTGAACGACAAAAAGAGTAAACCAAGAATTAACCGCTGTAATGATATAAAAAGCAAAATGGAGAATAAAGAAAATAGGTTTGTAAATAAAAGAATATTTAATACCTTTTAGTTTAAATTAAAAAATAAATGTAGTTTGTGAAAATTATACATTTATAAATAAAATACATTTATAAAATTTGTTTTTAAATGTGTATGTATAAGCATTTTATATGTCAATACCAGTGGTACCAAATCCTAGACTAGTTAAGCGACGGGTGTTGTTTTATTCACACTCGTGTTGAAAGAAACACAGCTAGTGTTGATTGGATTTTGTAAAATGGATGATACAACGTTGATTCACTACAACAGCATCGTTTCTAGTGGTAGATACAACGTTTTTCCCGAAGGAAGAATATTAAAATATTAAATTTGTTTTAGAGGAAATTTCATTTCATCAACATCAATATAAACAACGATGATTTCAAAAACCACAGGACTCAAGTTGTCAAAAATTTTTGGGTGAATCACCAAGGTCAAGAAAATTCCAAAATAGTAGACAAACTGCTCCAGAATTTCCAAAAACTATGAGCTAATATGTGTGTCAATTTGCACAATCTTTTAGATGAATTTCCTCACAACCTGGGTGACTATAGCTAATAACAAGTGGGACGGTTCCGCCTCGACATCAAGATTATGGAGGAAAGATACCAAAGATGTTGTGATCGCCTTAGGATGGTAGACTACTTGCAAAGAAACTGTCCGGACCAAAACACCATTGATAATCACATACAAAACGATTTTCTTATAATTCTTTGTGTAATCTATAGCAGTTTGTTTGTTTGAAATCATTTCATAATTTTAAAAAAAACGTTTAAAAATATATTCTCCTCTTTTTTAAAATGAAATTTCCAGTATAAATGGATTGTTTTTATCTCAAAATGGATTGTCTTTCAACAAAAAATTATATTTTTCAGCAGACAGAAATTAGCTAATAAATCGCATGCCGCAGAATCAGTGTTCCCCTGTGTTATTCATTTACAGGAAATAAAAACAAGGAAAATTAAAGTCCTTGTAATTACACATTATATTAAACTTCATTTAAACTAAGTAAAATATTGGCAGTAAGACAAATTTTAATCAATATAAAATTGTGCACATTCGCTTAACAAAAATGATGCAATCGATGCAGGCTCATTTGGGAGCAATTTTTTATTTTTGGTCTTCTGGTGCAAGTTGAAAATAAGCCAGGCTTCTGAAGTGGAATGAGTTTTCTTTAATTTTAAAACCTCAACATGATCTTCAGAAGGCTGTAACCCATATAGCTTCTATAATCTTATAGTTTGAATTTTTCTTAAAAGCTTACGTGAGTGAATTCAAATATTTAAAATCCATTTGCCACATTCTATGAACCAAAAATGGGTTTGATTACTTGTTGATTTAATTAAATTAACAACATCAGGAACGTAAAGTTTTGATGTAGCCTTATTTTTGTCTATAACCGCGAAATCCGAGTCACGTGGTAAGAAGCTGTGCCCAGAGATTAAAAACTTTTGATTCACTTCAGAAAAATTTTTGAGTTTGATCAGGTATAAACTTATAAATTGTGTAAATGTTTGTGTACATATATACAACGTTTTCCCAAATTACCATTTCAGGAGCTTTTCCCTTTCGTAGAAATATGGGATTCTCCGCTATTTCTGAGTATTCGATCACTTACAACGTTGTCAAAATTGTTGCTCAAAATTTTGAGATTGGCGTGCTTACCACCATATTCAAACGAAATTTATTATTGCACTGAAAAAAATTTTGCGAAGCATAATCTAAAAAGTGTTTTTCTTAAATTGATGAAAGCTTTTATTTATAATGTAACTAATTAAAACAGCTTTATTCTGTTATAATATCTTTAAGAAATTTTTTTTTTATTTTTTTGCTTAAGAATTTACATTTAATTACTTCGTTCCAATAATATTAATAAAAATTTTTCTCAGTGCTTATTTATTTTGATATAAAATTTCCTCTAATCATTATTATTGCAATTACATACAGCATGTACCAGTGCTTTGGCTTCGCACCGCCATAAGCCTCGTTTCACACAAGACGAAAACGGCGCGGGTTTACATATCAAGACAATGATGGTATGTAAATAAACCCAAAACTGCACAAACTCACAACAACGGCGAGAAGTGTGTATGGTCATAACACGAGCTTCACTCGACCAAGCAATCTACGATTGCGGCTGAAAAACAAATAATGGCGATACGCAAATAACTTTTGTGCAGGCGCTAGGTACGTGGTCGTGTAGCTAAGTGCGAACCAATAACAATTCGTGCTTGCGTTCTGCTTTAAAGTGAATTTGATGTGGAAAAAATTTTCAAAGCGGTAAATTTTGTTTGCAGCAAGACAAGCAATTACCGTTAGAATATAATTCCACTAAAAAAACGTATTTCCCAAAAACTGCCGATCATTCAAGTGTGGATGGATGTGATCCAAAAGAATAGACGCAAATGTCTTTTAAGTAATATTGCTGAATCCTGAATATGTTAATGTATAATATATATATGTATGTATATATTAGGGTGGGGCGATTAGTAAGGAAGGAAAAAATTCTTAATGGGCGCTTCGCGTTTCTGATTTTTGGGATTGTACTGAGCAATAAAGTCCACTAGACCATACGTCTACGGTGAAAATCGAGCTTCCAGATTTTGACTTGCAGTTTTTTCTCAGACTTTATTTTTTTGGAAAATTCCAAATTTTCTTGGGCTCATATTTCGTAAAGTATTTGAAATTTTGACTTATAGTAAAGTTGTAGCTATTGTCTCGGGCTACAATTTCTCTGAACATATTACTTAGAAAAAACTGCGTTTTCATGGTCGAAAAGTCGAAAATGTAGAAAATTCACCACTTTTTGTCACGTTTTTTTGGATATTTTGGCCTATAACCCTACGTCTCCACGGACAATTTTTGATGGCATAACATCTGTCAAATTTGATTGCAATGGTTGGCAATATTTTAATGGTGGGCATTGCGATGTTATGCCATTGTCATTTTGAAAATGCCGTCAAGCAATTTAGTTCGCTGTACCCACGCTTGAAAAAATTTTTTTATTTATACGATGAAGAGGAAAAAAAAAGAAAACCGCAAATGTGGGTGAATCCTTTATTACAAAGAATGCAAATGCACAGTCTCCATTCATTTTAGCGTTTTTATTAATTTAATAGATGCGGTAAAACGAAAATGTCCGACGATGCTTCCACTGTGAGCGTCACGAAAAAATGAAAAAAGGCTATCAAGCGAACAACTGATTGCAACACAGCACGTTGGCAATTTATGGCATAACATATTTCATAACATAAATTTCCAACTTGAAGCAATTTGGAGTCTCCATTGGCAATTTGCTTGAAATTGCCAATGGCATACCATCAAAAATTGCCCATGGAGACGTAGGGTAACAGCCAAACCATTGAGATTTTCGATCCAATACTCAGACAAAAATTGTAGCCAAGACAATAGTTAAGAACTCTCTAGTACATCGCAAAAGCATTGGAACGCTCCTTCAGGCAGTTTCGGCATTGTGAAAGTGCAAATTTTTCGTGAAAATATTGATAAATTACCATTTTCAGTTGTTCATAGCGCAAAATCATAAAAATGTTCTATTTCTTAATAAGTCAAAATTTCAAATACTTTACGAAATATGAGCCCAAGAAAATTTGCAAATTTTCCAAAAAAATAAAGTCCGAGAAAAAACTGCAAGTCAAAATCTGGAAGCTCGATTTTCACCGTCGACGTATGGTCTAGTGGACTTTTTTGCTCAGTACAGTCCCAAGAATCAGATACGCGAAGCGCCCATTAACATGTTCCAATCGCCCCACCCTAATGTATATATATATATATATATATATATATATATATATATATATATATATATATATATATATATATACATATATACTCGGAGTCATAAGTCTACAAGCAGGCATTAAACAAATTTTTGTTAGAAGATTTTTATTAAAATAAATGAATTCATTGGATTAGTTATTAGTACTCAACGAATGACCTGCCTTTTCGACTGTCAGGAAAACTTTCTTCGGTTCAATAACACCATCCACCTTACTCAAAGAACCATCTAGTAGTAATTTGACCACTATCTTTAAATTCGTCTCGCTTTGCAATATTGCTAATATACATACTTTAAAATTTAACTAATATGATTTTTTTATCTCATAATTCCATTTTACTTTTGATTTGTTAAGTTAATACTATTTACTTTTATTACATATAAAACTAGTAATATATAATGTAAACCTCTTAATACATCCTCCAGCCGATAGCCCCGCTGCTAGTGCTGCCGTTTATTTTTTTTCCGAAATTATAGTAATATAGTTATTAATAATTGTATTTCTAATTATAAATAAATAAATAATATTTTTACAACACTCAATGTGCTATGTTCACGCAAAATTTCTTTGTACCTGTTCACTAAACTGTGTAGAAAATGGCACTTTTGTTGTCAAGGGTAGCAAAACGAGCGATCAAAAGTCCACAAGCACTTAGTAATGCTGCAGATTTCAAGCGTGTTAAATGTTAATAGGTGAAAATTTCAAATGCATTTTATAGTTTTTTTTAGAAATTAATCATAAAAATGTAATAGAGCTTATTGTGCTAAATATATGAATTATTTACTCACGAAAATGTCTAATCGGAAAGAAACAAGCGTCGGCGAAAGAAAAATTATAATTAAACTTTCTGAGGAAGGAAATACGAACAGTGAAATTGGACGTTTAGTTGGTAGATCACACTGCTCGGTCCATACCGTAATTAATAATTGGAAAACTACTGGAATTATCACATCAAAGCCGCGTTCTGGTCGTCCACCGAAACTTACACCCCGTGAAAGCCGCTGCATATTAAACTCGGTAACGAAAAATCCACGTTTGATGGCACTGGAATACTTATACGGGATATAAGGATAGATTTTCAAAAAATATTTCTGGGGTTACCGCACGGAGAATTTTGAGACGGGCTGGTTTTCATGGTAGAGTAGCGCGAAAAAAGCCTGGCATATCTTTAGCTAATCGAAAGAAGCGCATAGCATTTGCAAACAAACATGTAGATGTGCCAGATGAGTTCTAGAACAACGTGCTTTTCTCCGACGAATCCAAGTTCTGAGTTTTCGGCATAGAGGGACGTAAATTAGTATGGTGTAAGCAAGGCGAAGCACACAACAAGCTTGATCTTTTTCCAACCGTAAAAGATGGAGGTGTTGGTGTGATGCTCTGGGGGTGTATATCAGCGAATGGTACGGGCAATCTGGAGTTTGTAGAGACAACAATGGACAAACATGTATATTTAAACATTTTAAATCGAAATATGCGATCAAGTGCTGACAAATTGAGACTTATAAATGGGTTTTATTTTCAACAAGACAATGATCCCAAACATGCAGCAGAAATTGTTCGTCTTTGGTTGCTTTATAACGCCCCCAAACTACTAAATTCGCCTCCACAGTCACCGGATTTAAATCCAATTGAACATTTATGGCCAATTTTTGAAAGAAAACTACGCTAACAGCAGCTGAAAGAAATAATTCTTAAAGAATGGGCCGAAATAACAACTCAGGAAACCAGGAAACTTGTGGCTTCGATGAAACACCGTCTAGTGGAAGTCCTTAAGCGTTACGGTTATCCAAAAAGCTATTAAATTGAATAAAAGATTTAAAATTCGCACTAAAATTTTTTTTTTATACTTAGTGCTTGTAGACTTTTGATCGCTCGTTTTGCTACCCTTGACAACAAAAGTGCCTCCATCTCCATTATCTCCACTGTTTAGTGAACACGTGCAAACAAATTTCACGTGAACATAGTACATTGAGTGTTGTAAAAAATACTAAGAACTGATCCCATAAATTCATTAAAAATCTTATAAGAAAAAATTTTGGAATGCCTGCTTGTTCACTTATGACTCCGAGTGTATATATTTATATATACATATATATATATATATATATATATATATATATATATATATATATATATGTATATATATATATACTCATATATATATATATATATATATATATATATATATATATATATATATATATATATATATATATATATATATATATATATATATATATACTCGTATATATATATATATATATATATATATATATATATATATATATATATATATACATATATATATATGTATATTAATGGCTTTAGTGAATTACGAATTGGGTGTCTTAGTTGTCTGCGTTGTCACCAAAAACTGTACAGCTCATCTCTATGTTGGAACTCACCTTCGTATACAAAACCGAAAGTTAACCCATAAAGAAAGCATGTAAGTTTTTGCTCCGATTTGACGTTAAGTTAAAAATTAAAATTTAGTGATGTTTTTAGATTACCTCTTTCTGTGCCCATTATTGTCTGCCTAAATGAACACTCAATGCTCGCCGCGAATGCGGGGTTCTGTCAAAGAGATAGTCATTACCCATGAGTTAAGTTAAATTACAATTAAAAATCTAAATTGGAGGTTAAAGTCATAAAGAATCAAACTGGCAGCACTCCTTTTGAATTTAACACATGCTTGGTACTTTGTGAGCGGATCTCCTTGATAGTATTATATATACATATACATATATGTATATATATATATATATATATATATATATATATATATATATACATATATATATATATATATATATATATATATATATATATATATATATATAGATATATATATATATATATATATATATATATATATATATATATATATATACATATACTTATATAGATTTATATATTTATATATATATATATATATATATATATATATATATATATACCATCATCAAAAATTAATCCTCTAGAAATCAGATAACAACTTTCACTCGCCAAACTAAACAAATGTATTATCCTCGCTAACGATTCCCCACTGTACACACCCATCAAAAAATTTTTGAAATCAAAAAGCTACCCCAAACTATCTTCCTCACTATACAAGGCAATATCACTTAATAAAGAACTAAACCTACCCTATAAACCCATCCACACACAGAAAAAATTCCTTCCACCATGGTCATTTCAACCATCTATGATAGATACAAGCCTACACTACATCACCAAAACAGCCAACCCCTCAATCATATTCAAAATACTATTCTCTGAACTTATAGACTCTCTACACTCCTACATCTTTCTTTTTACAGACGGGTCTTAATCACAAATCCGAATCATCTTTCAGTATCACAACAACGAACACGGTAATAAAACAAACTCTTCTCCCGTCGTACTCCTCAATCTACGAGGGCGGATTGATATTGAAGCTACCTAGCGCTAGATGGCAGCACAAACACAAAAACTTTTTTTTTTTAGAAATTGCGATCTGTCAAACGTCAGCTGTTAAAATTTCACCCAAATTCATCGATTAGTTTATTTGTTGTAGTCGTTTGAAGTAAACAACTTTTGTGTTTCTTGAAAAATGGAAAAAAGCGAATTTCGTGCAGTGATTAAACACTATTATTTGAAAGGGAAAACGGCGAAAGAGACAAAAGAAAATATCGATAAACATTACTGTGAGTCTGCTCCGTCAAGTTACATGGTAAAATATTGGATTGCTGAATTTAAACGCGGCCGAACAAGCACTGCAACAATACCATCAACAGGAAGGCCAAAAGAGGTGGTTACTGAAGAAAATATCAAGAAAATCCTCGATATCGTTATGAATGATCGCCTAGTCAAGTTGCGTGAGATTGTTGAAATGGTAAACATATCATATGAACGTGTGTTCAACATTTTGCATGAACATTTGCATATGAAAAAGCTATCGGCAAGATGGGTGCCGCGTTTGCTCAGTGTCGAACAAAAACGAGTTCGACAGACCACTTCACAGCGGTGTTTGGACATGACAAAGGGTAATCCTGTTGATTTTTGGCGTCGATTAATAACTGTTGATGAAACGTGGCTCCACCACTACACACCTGAAACCAAAAATCGATCGAAACAATGGGTGGAAGCTGGTGGAAGTGCTCCGAAGAAGGCGAAGGCAGCGAAATCGGCTGGCAAGGTTATGGCTACTGTATTTTGGGATGCACACGGAATATTGCTCATCGATTATCTTGGAAAAGGATCCACAATCACAGGAAAGTATTGTCGTGCATTATTGGATCAATTGATTGATGCAATCAAGGAAAAACGACCTACATTTAAAGAAGAAAAAATGCTCTTTCTTCAAAACAACGCACCGGTTCACACAGCATTAGATACGATGCTAAAATTACGTGAAATACACTTCGAATTGGTTAATCATCTACCTTATAGTCCAGATTTAGCTCCTAGTGACTTTTTCCTGTTTCCAAGCTTGAAAAAATGGCTCGCAGGAAAAAGATTCATCTCAAACGAAGAAGTGATTACCGAAACTAACGCGTATTTTGAGGGGTTCCCGAAATCGTATTATTCAGATGGTATAAAAAAGTTGGAATATCATCTTACTAAGTGTGTCGAAGTAAAAGGAGACTATGTTGAGAAATAAATGGTTTTTGAAAAAAAAAAAATGTTTTTTTCCTACTTAGGTAGCTTCAATATCAATCCGCCCTCGTACTTAGCAGAGACAATCGCCATTTTCAATGCAATAAAATTAATTATAAATAAACCAACTCGCTATGCCATTTGCACAGACTCGCTATCTAGCATAGAATCAATTCGTAACCTCTCTAATAACTCATTCTACGCCACAGCAATTAGACAAATGCTACAAATAAATTTCCCTCGAATCAAGATAATCTGGGTACCTGGTCACTGTGGTATCACCGGTAATGAAACTGCTGACAAAGCAGCAAAATATGCATTTAGTCTCCCCTTAATTTTTCACCCCAACTACAACTACTCCGACATAAAAAAATGTATAAGAAATCACTTTGAATCAAAATGTATATCCATTTGGGATCAGACCAACCAGCACTACAAAACTATCAACCTCTCAAGAAACAATCTATACGACTTCGGTTATTATAAATTCGACACCCTTTTTCCCCGTTCTACTTTCTCTAAATTAATTAAACTGCGCCTGGGCACACCCTGCTTACCCATAAACACCTTTTTGATAAAAACTCTTCAACATGTCATTTCTGCAACTCTAATCAGCCCATCACAATCATACATATCCTAACATCATGTACATTCTTCAATAATCTAAGACTTAAAATTTTCCAAAACACAAGCCTCACTAACATCCTTTCACTATCTGACAACATCAATGCAATAATCAATTTCCTAAAAAAAGGAAACATATTACATCTCCTATAAAAATGTAATCAACCCCACACTATAAACTCATACTAATTATACAATTTACACTCATCTCCTCACATCGATACTTATGTACTCCCCCTATATTAATATTTAAGTTAGCTTAAGGCCTAGTAGCTATAGCTTCAAAATATTAAGTTTATATTCTATTTTACAGGATATAAGCAGTTAATAAATAAATATATATATATATATATATATATATATATATATATATATATATGTATATATATATATATATATATATATATATATATATATATATATATATATATGTATATATATATATATATATATATATATATATATATATATATATATATATATATATAGTATAGTAATAGTATTTATAAAAAATATTTTATTATATCTACTAGCATTGTTCGCATAGGGCTCTTATTGTCAAATCCTGTATTTCTGTTATTCTTGGCCACTCTTTACTTCACTTTTTTAATTTTTTTTCACAGGCCTCAGATTATTCCTGTGGAAAGCCACCAAAAAACCAAATCAATCATCATCACATGAGCCCATTATTAAAACGAAAAATGGCGGGTGGACCAGATCTGACAAAGAAGAAGCACACACATTTGCTCTTCATATATCGGGAGTATTTCAAATATTTCTAACTATCCACAAGAAGACATCAGAATAGCTGGATTACTAAAAACCCCATATCAAATGAATAGAGGAGCTATTAACAAACTATTATACTGCAAACAAGTGCTGGGGCATGACCTCATTACGAGCAGAATCCAAAGGGAGTTCCAGAGTGCGGCTCTATAATCATTGCCCATTTATTCATTTTATTATCCGATTATCTTCCCAATCCAATGACAAGTAGTTCCAATGATCATTGCGCTCAAGCCTGGGAAAGCGACAGAAGTATTTACCTCATAAGTACCAATAAACGATACCTATGATATCGAAAGTCTTTGAAAAATTGATATTGAAGCGCCTCCTTCCCATTATCGACTTAAAATAACTTATTCCTTCCCATTAGTGTTGGATGGCGAAAACAGCACGATATGATAAAGCAAATAAATCGTGAATATACATTTGCACGGAAAGCACTAGAAAGTCAAAGGTCAGTTTTCCCTCAAGTCCTGTTGTCAGCGCATGGGGAGGTTAAAAGCCGAGACGAAATTGTATTTGAATTTAATGAGATGCTGAGTAGGCCCTTTATTACATTCATTGCATATCGATTCCCTTTTGCAAATTTATATTAATAAACTGTCATCACAAATTGATGATCCTGGGGCATTGCATTGGCTACATTCGCAAGAAACCGACGAAACTCCGTAGTCGTTGAGAAGATGTCAGAGGACGGTCCAACATATTATGAGGAAAATAAAAATAAGGAAATGCGATGAGGATCTGCTATTGATTTTCGCTATACGTTGGGATAGTGTTCGTATCAAACATATTGACCTCTTTACACATAAATCTTGCCACTTGCAAAAATTCTTCATCATAATTTGAAAAACGTTGGGAATCATAGGCATTCATAAAATTACAAATAAATATTTGGTTAAATCAAAGTAATGTACAAATTTACCAGTAAATAGTTAAATTTATTTAATTTATATAGTTGAATCGTATTTTTATCCAAAAGAAACAGCACAGCATTCAAACGAGTAAAGATGTCTGAAATCGGGTTAGAATAACTTCGAAATACCCTTTACCTTTCCTTGTGCGTGCGAGTTCAACTATGGGGATGTTTTCTTCATAAATCATCATTAGAAGCATATCTACGGTAATGTTCGGTAGGGTACCTTGAATTCATTATATTAGAGGAAGGCGTGGCCTTTATCTGCTCGACCCCATTTCCTGTGTATGGTTTGTAGGGTCAATATCCGTGCTAATATAAAATTTCGCCCAAAAATATTGTATAGTTCGTAAGTTATAAAAATTTGTCAATGGTGGGCGTGGCTGCAAAAATTACCCGCCCATTTTGTGTGTGATGTTTTATGTTAGTACCTGCAACTTTCCTGCGAAAAGTCGTTGATAAATCTTTAATTGGAACCTAGTAATAATGTTTGGTTAATTGTGGATGTGGCAGTAGTATTATGATCGCCATATACATTTCTGCAAATTTATTCCTATAGCATCAATACGAGCATAAGTAGTTTTTAATTTTAGTCCCAAAAGTTCCTTATGTATATCAAAAGTGGACGTGACCTACCTCTGATCAACCTCATTTTTTTGCAGTTAGCTTTATAATGTCCACATGTTGCTTCTCTTAATTTCGTCCATAAATCTCTTATGGATCTTAAGTTATAAATATTGGTTAATAGTGATCGTGGTAGTTAATATATGCCCAATTATTGCATAGTGTTTAGTAGGAGCCACATCTACATTTGTCTAAATCGGTCCGTGCAGCAATCTGGTTCTGTATCTTTGTCCAGACTATACTTTGGCAAAGGTTCATTAAGATAGATCCAACGGTGTAGAAAAAAGCGGCCACGGACGGACATATAAAATCAAAGTTGTTCAGAAAGTGATTCTGATCATATTTCTCCATACCTACCACGCCTCCTTCTTGTAGTTGCAACCCCTCTCAAAAGTACAAAGGTAAAGGGTAATGGATATAAAAACACTGGTGAGTTTTACCCTATTATTAAATCCCCAACATGAATTTCACACTCGAGAGAGGGGCCACGTGATTTCTTTATCGTTACTCTCATCATTTATCACTGCTCAGATATAAACACAATCTTATTGATTACGGATATGTAGTAGCTTTAAACAAATTGGCAATTAAGCCCTGATGAGACATAGATATTTCAAAGATTCGTATCCATGTCTTATTTGCAGCATCGTGAACCAACCAAATATGAAGCACAGTTGACGATAGTCATGTATGTATATTTTAACAAAATCACCGTGGCATCGTTAGACATGTTTATTTATTCTCTCATACTATTAGGCATAAACGATATTGACATCTCTTTGGCACTAATGGAACCAATGCAGAGGAAAAAAGCAACCAGTGATTCGTGAGTCGCAAACAGTAAATATAACAATTGATACAAGGTTAAATGTGCACCAAAAGAAAAAATAGACACAAATGCTTTTGAGTGAACGTTTTTAGTTATATATAATATAATATATAGAAACGTCCAGATATGACTTCAGGTTATCATTCTGCAATCCTTAACGATGATGTAAAGTTGCAACACTGGCAAGGTCCATATAAAGTCATTAAATTAGTGCGTGATGAACAACGTTAGGTAGAGAGTGTAAATTTTTTGATTAAAATTATTGCCGGTTCACTTAAATTGTGTTCAGAACGATGAACTTTCATATTGATATCTCGTTGTTCCTAATTATTATATTTGTAATCAGGAAAATGTCTTTAAGAATGTTATCACCGTCTGTCATAATATGAGATATAAACGATGTTGCTATCTTGTTTGCACTAAAGAATAAATATCCCCTATATACAAGAACTCTCCACAAAGCAGAACAGAGAAACAAAGGTCATTCCAAAACAGCAGCTAGTGATTCGCTGGTCGCAAGTATCAATGATAGAAAGAGATTTTGCTCACATTCATTGAATCTTTCAAAATTATATATGTACATAAATGTTGCACATCTAAATCTTAACTGGAAAATGTATATCATAAATATATAAATAAATATTGTACATATATATATATATATATATATATATATATATATATATATATATATATATATATATATATATATATATATATATATATATATATATATATATATATATATATATATATATATATATATATATATATATATGTATATATACCTTTATATACCTATTATATACCTTTGTTTTAGTAATTTCAGTTAGTTTCAGTGTAATAAAAAAAAAAATGAAATAGTCGGGGAGACATCATCGTTTTTCTTTAGAGGCAAGTGAAGAACCAACTTACTCTGTTTAAGGAACCCTGAAATAAGAATCCGAAGAAGCTTATGAATTGTTCCCTTTTTAAACTAAATTTATTTTAACCAGAAGAAAAAATCCACTAAATAGCTAAGGTTAGATTTGATTTCATGTTTTATGTATATGAAGTCCCTGTTCCGACTTGTGTGTTTCACAATGTGTGTTTCCAAGTGCCTCTGGTAACCAGGTAAGATAAAACAATTAAAACAAGCCAAAATTAATTGTCTTTAATATAGGTTTTTTTTTTTTTTTTAGATATTTGTAGCCGTTGAAATCACTAGTAATCGAGACATTTACAGAATTGGAATAAATTCACTAACTTTGACGATAATTTGGGTTGTGAACTCAAATTGACGAAAGGTAAAGAAACTATTTTCAATTCGCTTTATATGTTGTGTCCAAGAAGAGAGGATATAAAAGATGAGAAGGATATGGCGGTGCTTCGAATATGTCTGAATAGTTTAAAGGTGTAGCATACATTGCATCCGAAATTGCAGAATCCACCTACACTCGGTGATTCTGCACACATTAAACATATGTATGTATTTCACGTAGCTGTTTAGTTAAGGAAATACAATATATGATAGGGATTGGCTAAGATAAAGATGGAATAACTATTTCAGATATACATTCACTTACATATAGAAGGAAGCTGAGTAGAACATCACAACTGTATCATACTATTTAGAGTTATATTCTCAAAATCTATCTACTCTTGAATATCTGCAAATAATTTCGCAGATTCAGAAAATAATTGTTTTAACAATTGGTGGTACAGTGTATGTGAATTTATTGTTTTTTTTTTTGCACGTGCATTGTACATCTGTGTGAATTCAATATTTTTGTGTGCTATAGTGAGTAAGTTTTCTGCTCTTAATTTGTGTGTTTCTGAGCGCTTTTTGTTTAAAAGAAATCCTTCAAAGCTTTAAGTTGCAGTGTACGAACTATTAATCTATTCAATTTCAGACTTTTCAATGATGTTGCTTCAATTATTTTATTCCGGTTTCCATTATAAATTTCTCAATAGGTAATAGCAGTGAAAATTTGATTCTGAAAATGCGGTATCAATTTCGGAATTTGTTGTTTAAAATGTGATGTGCGTGCTGTCCTTCCCTCGTTAAGTTTTTTCAAAATTCAGATCATTGCACCAGAGAATACAGACTCTTGTTTTGTTTAGTAGTGTGGCTGATGTTTTTTCAGAACCTCTCCATATAGGCAACTAATGATAAACAAAGACATGTTTTTTAAAACATTAGAAAATTTGACGATTAACTGTGCCTTCTCCGTGTTCTCTGATTGTACTTAGCTGGGACTAGTTCCTACACAAATTTGTCACCATGGTACAAAATCGCAGTGCCCGCCTGACCTTAGGATTTCTGCCATTTTTTATACCATTTACAACCATTGTGAATAGCGAGGCAAGAAACATAAATACCTATATGTGTACATGTATTATATTTCTGTGCACATGTACGTGTTTTAAGCTGAACGGAATGTTTCCTTCCATGCATATGTGCATAGAGTAAACGTGTCTGTATTTGACTGTGCACAACCTAATAGTGCGCAGATAGTTTGTTAACAGTTTCGGGCATCTGTGTGACTATAGTGGAGGAAAAAATAAATTTTAAGGGAGGAAATGCAATGACCATCGGGCAATAAGCAAGTAAATAAAGGATATAATACATGTAAATATATATTTTAGTATGTATATTCCATTTGTTACTATACTACTCGTACTTGAATTTATCACCCAATTTCACAATTTTTTAGTTTTGAATTACTTTTGTACTATGAGTCTATTAGCAGATACTAAATATCGTATAGTAGTCCCGCCACTCCCAATATGATAAAATGTAAAAAAGCATATAATCATAAAAAGGGGTTGTCGGTTCTTTAACGCTAGTTTTCCATTTACACATGACCGAACTTCTTTATAAATGCAAATACATATACATATGTATGTTATGGGTCAAGTAATTTGTTAATTTCAATATGTTCCTTTTTGTGTTATTCGTGATATATTTTGCGTAATATAAACACAAACTTTCAACAAATTTAACTTTTTGAAATCACTTTCATATTATTATTATTATATCTTAAACCATAATTAATTATGAGTGCAAGGTGTTGGGGGAATGAGTACTAATTCTAGTTACAGAGGCCTTCGACTCGAAGAGAAAATGATTTTATATAAAGAAGCATTTTGGAGACCAAGCCCGTGGCAGGATTTGAACCTGCGACCCTCGGGGTGTGAGTCTAGCATGGTTACCACTAGGCCACAGAGGGCGGCTCACTCTCTTATTATGTGTATTAATCTCACAGATTTGTACCATAAAAATTAAATTAGAAATCATCGATATGAGTAACTAATTCATTTACAGAACGCAAATTATATATGTATAAGGCTGGTATATAACGAGTTTCACTTATTGAGTAAATAAGCAAGCAACGCACTGTGAAACGAGCGCCGACAAATTACCCAAAAATGGTCGCATCATGTTGTAATTATAAAAATATTTTATAAAAAATGTATTTCAAATACTTCATAAACTTTAATAGGTACTGAAAGACATGCTTTTTACAAAGAGTCGCATTCGTCGTGTAACAAGTTTTCAGAATGGTAATAATTTGAATTATGAAAGAACATTTTTTTGTTATTATAATTGTAATAATAACTAAAAAGCAGCATACCATCTTCAGTGTTTAGGAACCAAGCACCAGTAAAGAGGCAGTCCTATCATACCGTACGAAGAAGCATATAATTAAAAATAAAATTTTGGGTAAAAAATCTAAATGCATATAACTCAATCAGACCCTTGCCTTATATTTTGATATGGTTAATACCATTCACTCCGAGTTTTTTCCAAGTTACAAAGCTTTCAAAAATTATAAAGAACTGTTATTTCCGCGACCGATTGTTTTATCTAAAATTACTAGCCCTCCTAAGTCTCATTAATGAAACTGCTACAGGCTTATTAAGTTCATGCCAAATTAAAGCAGATCTGAAAGTTGTTGTTGTTGAGTATAAGTGTGGTTTCGATGGTAGTTTAGGGTATACTATTTTACCTTACAAACATTTACAGTCGATTATCAAATGGATACATTTTAGCTTGTCGTTGTATCTATCGTAGAATTATCGAAAATAACATGGGAGAATAAGATTACCTTTGTCAGCACTTAATTTTCGCCCAATCAAATTTATTGTTAACAAAGAAAACCTATCTTTAACTAGAAAGATATTTTGGAACGCATTGAATTTAAATCGTTTTGAATGTGATGGTACTTTAGAATGCGGTTGCAAATGTACTGGTCTATTATAAAATTCTATAAGTGCTTACTGCATATATCATACAAACTACCACTAAAATATTGGCGAGTAAAATGTTTTCAGAGCTAATAAACAATGGATCCAAAAAGAGTTCCAAGGACAAATGGGATAGGTCAAACCGGGATACAGTACGTCTAATGCTTTCCATTTCCTCAAAAATATTTACATAAATATCATTTTAGTTTGTTTAAAAAGTGTCAATTAATTTTACGAACGCTATGTAGTGGCAAAACCATAAATAATGAAATACATGAAACGTATGAAATCTGTATGGAGCAGTATTCCTGGTATTACATTCCAATAACAACTCGCTAAGTACTGATCCAAAGATGACAAATTATTAAATACAAGCAAGACAAATAGAAACAAGACTCAAGGAAATTAGGAAATTTTAGAAATAATTCTAAAGAAGTTAGTAACAGAGATATTTCAGCCAATTTACTAATGGCTTCGGAACCGCGAATATCCATTTATGGGTTGCCCCATTAGTAAGAAACAGCCACATGGTGAAGACTAGGCTTGGGTGAAGTGAACTGAAGTAACCGAACTGGTTCAGATCTGATAAACAAAATAGTTCACTTGCTCACTTGCTCACTTGCTCACTTGCTCACTTGCTGATTTGCTCATTTGTTCACTTGCTGACATTTTCACTTGCTTACTTATTCACTCATATATGAGCAGTTATCCGAATATATCCACACAAACATTATCTCGAATTATGTATGTATATGTAATTGAATGACGACATGTTGGTTCCAATTAGATTAGGAATTTAAAAAATTTGGATACTCTTATTTATAATTTAAAATTGCTTACAGAGAATGTGAAATCGGTGAAATGTTTGAATAATGGCTCCTTGAAAAAAATACAGTGCTATATGGGGACATTTGGTTGAGAGCGCAGAACAAAAAAAGCGCCAAGTTCAAGTATAGCTCTCTGCTTTTTTCCACTTTTTATGAACAAACGAACGAACGAAAGAGTAAATTAGGTAGGTGGGCAAGGGACATGTTTTGACAATCATGACATATTGAACGCATCTGAACTAACTGAGCAAACTGACAATACACAACCTAGCAAAGACAATATACAACGTAAATACGTAAATACTCTCAGCTGAACGACCAAGTCCAACTCTAGTGAAGACATTAGGCAGAAAATCTAAATGTTCAAAATTAAGTTTTTTCAGATATTGAAAGAGTGTGAAAAAATGTCACATAAAACTCCGTAGTAGTTTTTAATGCAGTGGGACAGTAAGATTGAAAGTTTCAGCTAATTTACAAATTGGGATTGCCATCACACCCATATTGCAGAATCAAAGCCATCAAAGTCCATTGTCCTCTTGATCATATACAATAAAATGTAAATATACAATTAATTATATAAAAAAAAATATTTTTATATACTCGTAGATGGCTGTTGTTGTTGTGAAACAATATTAAATATTTTTGTACACAAGTTTCTTTTGATGGTTGCACGATATGTACAAAATTTGTGTGGGCAATGAGGATCGAAAATCTTATTAGATACTTATAGTTTGAAGAACCTTTATTATGGTAAATTAAAGTCTTTAATACAGAACTCCAATAGGAGCGAGATCGATCATCGCCAAAGCAAATAAAATGGAATAGTTTTCTATTATTTTCATACTCAAAGTCTACAATCAAATTACAAAATGCTTCATTTATAACAAATTTTGCATAATGTAATTATTTATTTTAAAATTGCAGATCTCGTATACATTTTTTTCCTAGTTTCTGTTAATAGTTGCAAATTTAAAAAAACTTACCTTTTATATGTATGTACGTATGTATTGATTAAAAATCTAATTTTCAATTCGTAACTAAAGCATATTTGAAAATGTGTTACTTTTAAATTGTGTGTAATTTTATTCAAATAATCATCAAAGAAATATAAATAAACAATTTAAAAAATTAAGATTCTAAGAATTTATTTATCTTATAAATAAAATAAAAATATATTTGAAAATGCCAAAACTTATTCAGTTTTAATAAATGTTTTCTCCAAACTTACGGACGTAAATTTTTCGGAAATGTGATTATGAAAATTTCTATGTTGTTAAGTTTAAACATTTTTTTCAGGAAGTAAGATTTTTTTTGACAACTACAAAAAGTGAATATGTCTATTTTACAATGTGAAGCTTCTTTCGTATAATTTTATTTGTTCGCAGTCACAAGTCGTTTCCAATCATTGAGCTAAGATGCACAAACACGTAAAATCATAGAATCATAAAATACTTTAAATCTTATTGCAACTTGACTTTTTTACTACACAAAATGATCGCTATTGGTAGATTGAAGTTCCTAAGGTCAAAAATTATAGGAACGTGGCATGGGTAAGGGCTTTACATTAGAACTTGTAATGGCTGCTTATGTCCCTCCATTTATGTCTGGATTTATGTTTCCGTCCGTGTTTAAACAAGGTATTAAAATCAGAGGTGGAAATCGATATTTATGATATGTTTAAAAAAACCCGAAAATAGTATGTTTTTTAATTTCATTCAGAATAAAACCAAAAAATGTGTTGTTTTCAAATTTTATTCCTAGTTATTCTTCCTTTTCATGTAACTTTTTGTATTAAGTACTCGTACGTTTCTAGGAAAGCTATTCAATAAGTTCATAAAGCTCCAAATATAAATTGCTGCTTGACGATTAGAATCCGTGGGATTGTTATTTTATTCTTTTTGAAACCCTGTTAATTTAAACAATTTTGTCAAATTACTGATATTTGGTTGGGAAATTTTTAACAAGAACGTTTTCGTTTTGAACCGAACTTTAGTAAGCCGAGGCTAAACCTAAATTGGTGTTTTTAATAATAATTTCTTTCAAATTATAGAAATGCCAAATACCAATTAAGTTAATATATAAAATAACCTCCTGATCATTTCTCGAACCTGATTTCATATTGCTTTTCAGACAATATGCAGTTATTGATGAGATTTATCTTGATTATTTGTATTCTGTTAAACTACTTTTCATGTCCATTAAAATATGTGTAATGGAGTCAAAACGCTACTTCTTGGTAGCAATCATAGAACCTCTGCATATCCTTTTCTTGCAAACGGGGCTAAAAGATATCACAGAGTTGATTCAATCACCATAGAATCGATTGACCGTATACCTACGGTTTGTGGCATCAATTCGACGATGATGTTTACAAAATATTTGCAAATATTCCAATATTAAAATTCAAAGACCTACTGCTACTATTGTACATTGTGTTTGTGTAGTCATGAGCCATAACAAGTGAAGATGCTCGGATAACGATATTTTCAGATCCATGCTTTTCATGGTTTCCTTTCTTCATAAACAAAAATATTGTAATTGTATGACCGATGATCGCTATAGTAATATTTTGAAAAACATGCCGATATTTATCATATTGCCGAGCAAATATCATATTCTGTCAAACAATGGTCCATGCGACTTTTATGGTGTGTAAGAGTTTATGAAAATTAAAATGACGAAAATATTGGAATATATCTGTGAATACTAACAAAGATATGTAGCTATTTGGATAATACATAGGAAATTGCGTCTACAAGTTCCACTGTACTTTCTCAATAGATTTTTGAATAATTTAAAATATGATGTATGGATCCATTTCTTTTGACAGATACATCATATTCGTAATGATTCTTGAGAAAAAAAATGTAATTTAAACTATTATATTTGCTTCTATATAAAGTGAACTATTTAATTTGTGTTTGAATTATTAAATCGTGTTAGATCAAATTTAAAGTCTACAACAAACAGTCACTAATACGAGAAGTAAATTCAAGTAACACAATTTGTTTAATTTTTTCCAAACGACAAACAAACAAAACACACGGCAACATTTTAAAGTTAATGGTGCGAATACATATGTAATGTATAAGAAATATTATATATACATATGATTAATTTGTTCAACACATGAAGTAATTTTGTCAAAATTGTGTATTTTTATAACATTATATCATTTATTCAAATTGTATACGCACAGAGGAAAAAGCAAGTTGGAAGCACGTAAATTGTGAAAATGACGTTACAAAATGTTCTCACTATGTAAAATGCTACCTAGAATAAATGTGCAGTTTCAAATACATACGTCAACCTCTTGTCAGCTATTCAATTAAATGTTTCTCACTTAGCTTTAATGTCCCATTCTCACTCTAACCAATCAGAATTATGCGTTTACTGTAGAACATAATAATGCGATACTAAATTTTTACTTCTAATTTTGTGGCCGTTAAAATTTACAGTTTAGTAGTTCAAACTTCAATGTAATCTGCTCACTATACCGCTATGGAAGAATTGAATTTCACAAAAAATCAAGTGTAATTTCAATGTTTTGTTTTAGTAACTAATAAAAAAATAAAATAACAAAAATTTAAACAATAATAAAAACCAAAAAATTAAAATATAGAAATGTGATTTTGCTTATGTCTCAGCTTAAAATGTTTTTCTCTAACGTGGAAGAGTACTATACACAACGGAAGAGATGCCAACTCACTCGTTGCAGGGTTGACCAACATTCTTCTAATGTGCGTTCACTTATGGCAGCTGCATTATTTGAGCGGGATAGTTGTAGCTGTAATATAAAAAAAATATGTAATTGATTTATTCATGTTTCTAAAATTGTAAACTTTATATAAATATACTACACTAAACACATTATTATAGATTCAAGGAAATATGTTTCGAAATAGGCAATATGTAATTTTGAATAGAGGGAACATAACTAAGCAAATGCAGATCATTTCATGATAATGGAAGTTGTGTAAATTATTATGAAACGAAGAACGTATAATTCACGGTATTGCCACTGATCACGTTTAAGTAATCTAGATTTCGATACTCAATTTTAACTACAGTATTTTGAAAATAAAACTAATTATTCAAGTTAACATTTGTTAACAGTTAACCACTCATCTAACAGACGTTCTATACAGAAACCAATAAAAATTCCAAGTCAAAAAATTATATACGGCCGATCGCAGCTCATTTATTTAAGCGAATTCGATAAGGTGTGTTCTAATTACATTCAAAATAATGGGTCCTTTGAACAAAGCTTGTAAAGGCAAATATTTCTGGAACTAATTCATATTAAAAAAATTTTAAACAGCTAAATAAGAAATTAATTCAAAGTTTTAAAAATGTTACAAATATGTAAATGAAATTTAAAATTATTGTTGATATTGATGCTACTGGCTTCATTTTATTGTGAATGCGTGAAAAATCAAACAGCTGTGTTAAAATATTTAATAGAAGTATCCAAAAATATGGATCAGTGGCAGAAAATGATCCAAATATTTTAAGCAGTAAGAAAGGCCTTCCCACCATAAATCACTAATTATGAAAAAAAATTCATGAAAAATACTCTTTTCAGATTTGATACAAAAACAATACCGATAAAGAAAATAATTAAGGAATAATTGTAGTCAGTCGTACCAACTAACACAAATACACTACTATACTTTAATTATACAATAATTCGATCATATTTTAATTTATATGCAAATTTAGTACCCTGAATAGCTTAATAATAATTAAAAAACGGTGCTCTTCAACTCTTCAATAATAGATATCTAGGTATTTTTATTGTTCCCTTTGTTCTTAAGATTCTTTTCAACAAAACAAGAAAGCGCACGTGATTGGGACCCTTATTTTCACCCAACTTAGCACAGATCATATAATAATCAATCAACTGCATATAAAATTTCATCCAAGACTTTTTTGGTTCTAAAGAGAGGCGTGTGAAAATTTAGTACAGTTTATTTGGATGTTAAAACTTCACCAAATATAATATTGCATTCAAAGAGGTGTTTTGTTATTGAAATCTTCAATTAGAGGTAAACGTACAATAAAAGTGTTTTGCTTTAAAAGTCTGAAGCATATAAGCGATAGGCGAATGTGGATAAACCTATTCAGTACATTGATATTTGCTCAAATGCATTCCAACAATGTGTGTGCAGTTCATAACATATGTAATATATGAAAATGAAAAAGCGGATAGTCTTGCTAGGAATGGCAGCCACACCTTTTATTGGACCTGAACCATTCTATGGCATAGGGGCAAATAGCATAACAGATATGTTAAGACAGGAGGAAAAATCCAGAAGATCACGCTACTGGGCCTCACTACCAAAACTTAGACAATCCAACTTCATGATTGGGGACTACAACTCAAAACGCGCAGCTCTGGATCTACAGTTGAACAAAAACAATCACAGGCCACTGTCGTTTAAGAAGCCACTTCATGAAACTGGGACTCTCTCCAGTAAACACGTGTAGGATCTGCACGGAGGCAGAAGAAACACCAGAGCACATTCTAAGGAACTGCGAAGCCTTAGCTCGCAATAGGAACAAATATCTGGGGCATTACTGGCCCGAGGGCAGAGACATTCGAGCAATGAACCCCAACTCAGTGCTAAGTTTCCTTAGAACTATTGGACTAATGGAAGAATTTTAATAGGTACATGTAGGAAGAGTATAATAGATCAAATTGGTCGAGGTACATTTTCCCTCTTTATTTCATTCATTCATTCATTCATTATGTAAAAATAAGTGGATTTATTCAATTCAAACGGGACTATGACGTGATGTTTAATAACCATAAAAAGATTATTCTGTATTATTGTAATCGTTCTTGTTTCCATTTATTTTCAATATCAACTGCGTGAAAGTAATAGCTTAAAAGTGGCAATTTATTTTAAAAAGTTTTTGTATTTAAATTTGATGATGAAATTCTATTTGTGATGTCCGTTTCGTTAACCTCAAATGCTATGCAAAGAATCTAAAAAATATCTTAATTATACTAAATTTCCAACCTGTGAATTGATCTAAACTATGTGTGCAAACTAATTACGCCCAGTTTTATGCTAATAATGCGATTGTATTGAATTCAATATATTTTCGTCTCTTAGAACAGTGGTTTATAAAACTATAAAAATCAAAAACAAATTATACAAAGAATGATATTTCTTGCAGATATAATTGATGGCTTGAAGTAGGTGCACAATTTTTAATTGGTTAAATTGGTGGGGTATTCAAATAATCTACAGTACGAAATGTGTTTTAACCTTTTTATTGGTATGTTTATTAAAATACTGTTTTACATTTCAAGCCACTGAATGTATACAAAATCAACTATTAAAATTTTAATAAAAAAACAAAAATGTACAAACATTTAACTGGAAACTGAGTAATCTAATACGATTGGGAGTGTCAATTGACGTTATTTTAATAAGTATTTTATGCATGTTAAATAAATAGAAACATTTTTGAAAATTTTTTCGAAATTTTACACTGACAATTAAATTTTGTATTACTTTTTTCAAAAAAAAAGAAACACATTAAAACAGTTATTCAGTCCAACTAAATAGATCCGCAAGATATTCGGAGAATAAGCAGTAGCAACTAGGCCTTAGAAAGACGTATTACGAGAATACGTTCTGTGGAGGATTAGAGTTCAAAACCCTACGACTTTGAGACTAGCATGCATACAGCTAGACTACGGTGCGATACTTTAATACTTTAATAAATGTACAAAGTTGAAGCAAGCAGATTTGAAATTGGTAGAAGAATAAAATCAATGAATTTTATTACAATCAACTCAGGGGTACTGTACTGAATTATTAAAAAATAATTGAAGATTCAGCGATATTAAAATCTTAGCCTAGGCAGCACATGATTTGTGCAAATGCGTGCATGCTTTCTAACAAGTCTCAATCATCAGTCAATTGACTGCTACGGCCAGCTCCAAGAGTTTAAAAGTTTGAAAATTAATACAATAAAAACTATTTTATATTGATAATGCTCATAAAACTGTATGATATCGCTTATTATATTCTATCAAAAAATTTGTATGTCCATAGAATTTTTGCTCCTTGGATACAACCTACATTTCATATAACCCAATGAATGCCTATGGTTAAATTATAATTAATTAACAAAATACTACAGAGTATTTTGGCTGATGTTAGGTTGCGAAGACGTGTGCGGATACGGTATCCGCACTTCTACTCGGAGACATCTATGTATGTCCATTGTGATTGATGTTAGTGTTGACATTTTGTTCACCATGTCCATTTCACACACTATGTTTATTTTTAGATAAAAAATAAAAAAAACGACATTTGCGTGAATTGCAAATATTTTGCAAATTTACATATGTACATACATACATAAAATTTTTTCAAACGTCAAAGCTTGGTAAATTATTATGAAAATGCACTCACTCGAATGCACTGATTCTTCGAATTATCCAATCAAAATTTTTTTCCATTTTCTATTCTATAAAGGTTTTTGCGAGAATAGTTCTGTTAACATGATCGTATTGTTAAAAACACCAATCGTGTTGGAGAACACCGAAATTCGATTAAATAAATATCGCCGAAATTTGCGATAATTGCTTAATTTTTTTAAAACAGTAACTAAATACATAACAAAATTTACAAATGTTCCCTTTTTTCTTAAATTAGTTCTATAGTTAAAAAGAAAGGAACTTAAAAATTTAAAAAAAAAAAACATAAAGAAGCGTTTCAATAAATAATATCATGTCCGCTCAATATTACGGGCCACTGATTTGGTTGAAGAACTTTGATATCTAGCACACAGTCTATGTAGTATATGACTTTATAAATTTCGTTGTTTGATATAACTTTCTTACAGAAAATATCCTTTTTACTTTATTAGTTTTCCAAATATTTCATATTACGGACTAATGAATTAAGTTGCCTGTGTATATATGTACAATTACAAAATCTCAAATTAATCGCATTACTTACTATAAGCAAATAAAAATTTTTGAACGAAAATTAAAAAGTTTGCAAATTTGAAATAACTATAATAATTTTTAAATTTAAAATTACATCATGTTCCTCTTCACATTCAAGTGTCATTTTGTAATACTTTCGTTTTAATTTTATCTTTTATAATTTAAGTCTTATTTTCGATAATTATATTTATTTATTTATTTAAACATCGTTTGAAATTTTTCAATAATTGTATCAAAGTAGAGATTCCTGATGACGAACTTATTCTTCCAATTCATTTTTAAACGAGTATTGTAAGGATATGTGCGAAAGTTGTTTGTTTCACGTGATTTAGTACTTTTACATACATAGGTAAGTACATGTATGGATATGTACGCGTATGTATATTACAAAGATTTCAGCACGTGTGCTACTTGCAATCAAGCGGAAAGTGAAAATGTCAATAATGTTAAAGTTGATAATCAAAATAAAGCCACGATGTTATACAAGCAATACACATACATATGTATATATGTAAGAAAGAATGTTTATGTGATATATGCATATAAACATACAGAGCCATACAATTGTATAGAATAATGTATATGACATGCACATTAGAATTGTACATACGTGTATATATATACATACATACATATGTATATGCATAATTGCAAAAATTAGTGTTTACTTTCTTGTATAGCTCTTATGCACGTAAGTACCCATATGTACATAAAAATATACATATGTATTTTCGTATATAAATATGCATATGTGTGCTTCTCTTACTACTAGGTATTTAGCACAACTTTTCCAAAATCAACAATAATATGCATATGTACATATATATGTGTATAAAACAGCAACAACTTTCTTTGCCGGTTTTTTTTTATTTGTGAAATATATTTTAAAAATTTTTGGAAACACTTTTTATATACTATATTTTTTTGTTTTCAATCCTCTGAAATGGTTTTGATATTCCTATAAATTATAGGTTTTCTTCAAAAACAAATCAACTATCATAAATGAACTATATACATATGTATATGTATGTATGTATTTATTATTTTGCACATTAAAAGAAACCAGAACTATCGCGAGTCGAGAAATAAATACAAAAACCGCAAACTATGTTCACTTCATTATTTTATTTCATTGCTCACAGCGAAACATCCTTACACTACGATGTACTTTCAACTTCTAACTACAGTTTTAGACACTGCTGAGTTCCGCTATCCACCAACGGGATATAACACCGTCTTCTTCACAATCTCAAGAAAATTATGCGCGCACAACGTGGACTAGAAAATGTTATGATAATATAAATACTAGAAATAAGCACACATCCATATACAACGACGCGAAAAGAAATGAAACAAAAGACATTGGGAACATATACAAACGTAAATTACAGAAGAAAAAAATTTATTAAAATAAAAAAACTCACGCGCATAGGAGAAATTTACAAGTTGAAATATTTGATTTGAAGAAATAAGCAACATCATAAGAAAAGGACATCAAGCAATATAAAGTCTCAATCCTATAGTAGGAAATGAGTGAAAAAAGTACAGCAAAAAAGGAATATACACTAAAAGGAAGCATACATACAACCAAATATCAACCAAATGCCAAACGAGAAACTAAAGAAAATATACCAGTGTAAGGCACAGCTACGACGACACCTTTTGGTTTGTGCCGTTACAGTTTTCTTATACTTGCACCCGCGAGGACAACACTACGCTTGCTCGCTCTCTTAACGTACGCACGACAACTCAGACTCATTGCAACCGAATAAATAGGAAGAAAATTAATTCACACACTTCCCCATATATATATTTATATACATACATATGTATACGCTATATTCTACCTAACACAAGTATGTCGTCAGTCGTAGCCGGAGTAACATTATAATAAGTTCCCCGTGAATGTACTATTCATATAGTATGTAGGTATATAGGAGAAATTGCAAGGAAATATTGTAGAAAATATTGTATATATAATATATATATATATGGATATATATATATATATATATATATATATATATATATATATATATATATATATATATATATATATATATATATATGGATATATCCATATATATATATATATATATATATATATATATACATACATATATATATGTACATATATATGAAATTATTAGTTGTATTTGATCTGATAGTAAATGAAGTAACTTGCTACTACCCCAAACCAAAACCCACCCTAATTGTTTGTTTGCAATATTCTTCGCTACTACTACTTCTTATAGAAATAGAAAGGCTGTTTTTAAGTGTTTATGCGTGCGTGTGTGCATAAACACACCCCTATGAAATCATGTAGGGGAAATGTTCTATTAGTAAAAATGCAATGTCTTTTCTTTAGAATAACTTGTGAAAACTAATGGAGGGGAAAACAGCTGATTTTTTGTATACATATGCTCAAAAGTGGTTACTTCTCGAATATATGCAATTAAATATATTTAAGTAAACTTTATAAGTACAATATGTAAAAGTAAATTAATGCTACCTATATTTTGAGTAATTGAAAGTCATTGGGCAATTGTAGTTGAACGCGAGTCAGTTGATGTAAAAGCTCTTTTAAATGTAAAACATCCGCTAACACTCTCTCAGAAATCGTACTTCTTTGCGGATCCTAAACTAAAATTATCTTTGCATCAGGAAGCAGTAATGTCTAGACTGCAAATATCAGAATATGAGACATCTGCATGCGTATGAGTAATCACTACAACTGCGGAACTATTAATTTGATTGGTTTTGAAGACAGTTCGAAAAATATACTAAAATGTAATGGAAGAATGCCGATCGCGAGGCTTACAACTTGTATATTTGGCAACTTTTATAAGTGTCCACTAATTTCTTTATATAACAATATCTAATATTTCATTATATAATATTTCATTTATTACTAACATAATCTTCTATTAACACTAATATAATGTTCCGCACAATATATGCCAAATTTATTCGGATTAACACAATTTGAAAAACCGATAATGAGGCAGATGTAGCAACATCAGCAAACAACTTCGAACACCAGTTAAATTCATCTTCTTCTGATTGAACAAATATATTTATTTATTTATATGTAGATATATATGTATATATATGTGTATATATATATATATATATATATATATATATATACACATACACACACACACACACACACACACACATATATATATATATATATATATATATATATATATATATATATATATATATATACATATATATATATATATATATATATATATATATATATATATATATATATATATACACACACACACATATATATATATATATATATATATCCATATATATATGACAATTTGATATGTATATTACTACGAAATTAACGAATTTTGCGTTCACAATTAAACATCATGTACTTAACCTGATAACCTCTGCCCTGGGCAAGCTTATATCAGCGGCTACCGAGAAACTATTTTTCCGTTAATATATTTTATTTTTCCTGAAACCATTTGTTCAATTTGCATGTAAATATTTACCCAATTCCATTTGGTGTAACAACAGTTGGCTGAACAAATTTATCGTACAAACGATTGTATGTACTCTTCTCCTTTCCGTTTACTACTATCCCAAAAAAATGTAAAACTTGATGGTCAAACCTTGAACCGTGTAAAAGATGACAGGAAACAAAGGACACTTACGTATATTCTCGTATGCAATTCGAATGAACAAAATAGAAATTCATATATTTCTTAAATGTGTGTGTCTGTGAATCTTTGGCATGTGATTGGTTGGAATATAGATTTAACTCTAAAATCTGGTACAAGAATAGTAGGCTTTATTGTAGTAGCCATAGTGTCAACATAGAATGGCCATGCAAAAATTATTACGATTATCTTTATAAATTATGATATTAGAAATATATTAATATCAAACAGCGATAACAGTATTTGTAATGTCCGTTGTTAGTATAAGTACATTGTTCGAAATGTCTCATAAAGTGCAGTGTGATATTAACTTATGAGTAGCATATTCTTGTCGATGTTTATGTTTATGTTTGAAGGACTAGAAGAGGTCGCACAACTATTGATAGTTTCTCTCTTAAGATTTGCTAAAAGCGTATCCCTGTTCAACGATTCATACTATAGCTCTTAAATGGATATCCATCTGGCACCGCAAAGTACCTTGTTGGTCTATGTCTGGCCTTCACGGCCGGCCAGTCTAACCAAACCTAACCTTATGTCTATGTTGCAATGCGAACTACTACGATTAGCTTCTAGCCCTTTCTAATTATTAGTCTAGACAGCGTCAAAACATGAGGGCGTACAAGTATGTAAACGTACCATAGAGTTATCCAATCATTATTCTTAAATAAATCAAATCATAGTTTTTTTACCTAGGAAAATATATTTATATATGTGACATTTTCTGCACAACATATTGAACAAAATTCAACTATATAGAAATTATAATAGGATATGGCTATGATATTTTAGATATTATCCTCAAACACAAAAAGAAATGAGAAGGCTGATTGCTTAGCAAGAAAGGCTGCAGCCTCTCCTTTCGACGGGTCTAAGCCCCTCTGTGGACTATCGTTCAATACCATTGGAGGTCTGCTAAAGAAGTGTACAGATGCAAAAATAAGTCAAACCTGGAAAACTCTTCCGGGATTAAGACAGTCCAAAGGCCTTCTGGGAGATTTTAATCCTAAAAGAGCTAAGGAGTTAATAAATATGCCTCGGAGTAAATTAAGAATTATTACAGGCATTTTAAGTGGACACTGTATACTCAACTACCATATGAATAAGTTGGGTATATCTTCAGATTCCATCTGTCGATTCTGTGGAGAAAGTGCCGAAACCTTACTGCACCTGATCATAGACTGCGGCCCATTGGCATACAAAAGACTCAGGTATTCTGGAGAATATATCTTAGATATGAGCAAGATCCCTCATCTTGATTCCTCCAAAATATATGAATCGGAAATCAACCTGACAGAAGAATTGTAGATGAGACTATCCTCCTTTTCAAATAAATAGGGGCATCACAATAAATCTTTCAGGTCGCGGTGTACAACAACCTTAAATAAATCTAAATACATATATCCTCAAGCACAATTTCGATATATGTTCATATATGTATACATTATAAGTGTCAAACTACAGAGTTTGGATATGACAAATGCATATGTACGTACATATCTGCAATCTTTTTAAATTATATACATACGCTTTGTGATTTTGTAGAGGGTATTCCAAAAAACGGACCAGAATAGATCCACCTTGCATGTTTTGACCAATGATGTGTGCTGCCAAAAAGCATATGACAGATCTCTATAAATTTTACCTACATTGTTGCCTGCATTGTTTCGGAAGATAACTAGCTTTGAGCAGCTGTATTTAGTTATATAGGATATATGACAGTCCTCAAGTTGTTAACCTTTTGAAAACACAAATTTTCATTTGACCCTTAACTGTTAATAATTTTTGCGAGCTATGTGTGTGTGGGTGTGTATGAAAGCTCGCTTTTGAGCAAAACATAGTAATTGAAGAACCAATATAAAAAAATACCATTATATTTGCTTTCAGAGAGTATAAAACTTGTCAGCTTTTGTAATTTGTCTCTTAAACACAATTGCAGAATTTCATTCAGTAAAGTTTTCTCTTTCTATTTGCGTTTTATTTCTTTCGCTTAATGTAAGTTTCTCTTTTTCTCTTCATGTACATTTTAATATCGCAGAAGACATTTATAATTCTTCTCTGTTGAAGTAACCTGAAATTCCCCTCTATTTCGTAAGGCAGAAATGTGTGTTTGTGTGGGCAAATATATACGTAAGTATATAAGTATGAAAAAAGGACTGCATAAAAACGGTCAGTCTTTCGCTATTTCTGCTTAACCTGAGAAAAAATTCGTTCGTTCACCCATGATGTGCTTGTGATGTAAGATTCCATTTTTTAAGCTTTCCAGATTTATATTACATTTTTTTTTTGGGTTCTTAAAATGATACAATAATATTTACTTGAGAAATGTTAAATATAATTGTATTAAGCTTTAACTGTATTCAAATCCTAAAATTTTATTTTTGATATGAAGCAGGATTACAGATATCGTAAATAAATTAATGAAAACAAATTTAAGCCAGTGCTGACCTTGCGACATGATTTGCCACTATAGTGTGTGGAAGGCGAAGTTAAACTTGCCAACAATTACTTCATGGAGCGGGCTACAAGGTCTAGTACGAGTATAAAGACAGTGTTTGAACGCATGCTCAAAGCTTTGAGTGTGTCTTCTGATTTAAATGGCAAGCTTTTTTGGTTATCAAAAGAAAGGTATTTTTAATAAGCTAGGTGTATAAATATATACGACATACATACATATACATAAATAGACAAATGGACTTGCTGATCTGATCATATTAGAAAACCCTATTTAATAGCTTTAGTTTCTTGTACTATGTATTTTTAGTGTGTAATATTTAATTTTAAATAACAAATGTTCAATAGGCTTGGGTAGCGAACGACCGAACGAACTAACTGATATGTTTCACTGAACTGAACCAAAAACAATATACAGAGTATAGTATATTGTCTTTGACTGAACTAACTGAACTAGTTCAGATCTGATAAACAAAATAGTTCACTTACTCACTTGCTCACTTCCTCATTTACTCACTTGTTCACTTCCTCATTTTCTCACTTGCTCACCTATTCATATGGTTGAACCAAAGACAATATACTATAAAGACATTACATCGTTCTCTTCACTCAGCGAAATGAGTTAAAAAACCCTGGCTGCCTATTGGACCAAAACCCGAAGTGTGCTCGGCAATGCAAAGGCAAAACATGTAGATACACATTCTGGTGTTTGCGTTCTATATGAGCGTGTGTGTTTAATACATTAAGTCCCACTTTCCGAATAAGAAACCTTTGCCATACAGAAAATTCATTCTTGTGTATTTTACCCCAGCCACACAGAACAAAATAAAAATTTGATTTCCAATTAGTCGCTTCTGCTGTGAGCACACATACACACACACTAAATTATTCATACGAATGTGCAAACAACAATAGCCATGTGTGCGGCTGCCGATGGATACATATTCACGACTGCTTTGTGAAATTGCCGATCAGAATTCCAATGTGGTTGCCATCAATTTCAATATGTTGATTCTCACTCAAGAGAGCAATGAAAGGTCTTTCTGTATATTGTCTTTGGTTGAACCGTTTATTCACTCATATGAGCAGATATACGAATATATACCAGAGAACACAGAAAAAGGAGTCTTTTTCGCTGCCAGTGTCCGTAGCGGACACACCACGATTTTGAGTTGATTCACCACGATTCTGAGTGGATTCACCACGATTTTCAGTGAATTCGTGTACAACGTCCGTGGTTTCAATGAGAACAAATTAAATTATTATTTTCTATTATGTAATTTTGTTTTGCTGTGTCCCATTTCATTTCGGACTATCAAAGTTTTGATGTTGCTTGTAGCACAACAGTTTTGTATTTCCAGCATTAAAATATTAAACTTACTATGCTGTAATATAGGTTTTTTGTAATTCTCCCACTTGTACTCTCCACCTTCGTTATCGTATAAATATAAAGATATGTTTTTTATAGATCTTAGGTCGCCCAGAAACCTTCTTTTAATGCTGAATTTAATTATTTTTATTTTTTTTAATACAAAAGAAGGGGTGTCCACGCCATTAGTCTTTGAGCTCGCGGTGCTCGAATACCGTTAGAATTACAACAATTGGCTCTTTTGAGCTCAATTGTTTTAGACTTCGGCGCCGGCAAAGGTAGACAAAATTCCAATTTACGCAGTCCGAAAACAATTTTTTTTTATTTGTTTACTATTTTGTGCTTCTCAGAACTTTTTATTTCTGCGTGCACTGAAAAAAAAAATCGAGTTATAATTTAAAATGATTTAGTGCGGACTGAAAAATTTGCCGGAAGGACGATTGATGCATAGGAAAAAGTGGGGGGAGGGGGTTCTGTATAACCAACTGCCATTGCCAGACACCTTTTTGCTGTCAGCGGAGCCAAATTAAAATATTGTGTTTGTTGTTTGAGCTCACAACAAACATTTTTCTGGACACCCCCGATCTACAGTATGAATAACAATTAGTTTGGATCAGATAAATAATTAGAATCTGAACATTAGTACATTTATATGCAATTAATTAGAAAATAATTACAGTCAAAGATATTCCGTCTTTTGAGACGTCTAGGTTTCCCGACAGAACGCAGAATATTGCCAGCTTCTATATTCATATATTGCTGTAATCTCAGTTTGTGACCTGCCGCTTTAGCCTCGATACGACCGGAGGAGGAATCGCGCTGGATGTCGCAATTTCTAAATTCCCAGAGTGCTTTGACGGTGTTCGGTAGTATCTTAGTTTGAAAACGGTGCATGATTTCTACGCTGGGTTCGACTATTTGGCTTTGCAGAGAGTTTAGATTTACATCCCAACGTAGTTCTCTGTCAAGCTCCTTTGTGTTGTTTTTAATATGTTCTTTCCAATGAAGTTTAGCATCCAGAGTTATACCCAGATATTTTGCAGTATTTGCATATGTACTGACTAGCCGGAATGGAAGCAAACAGAGTTAGTGGCTGCTCGTAATTTTGATATTCATTCTACGGTTGTCTTTCGGTTGCCAGAATAGAAGTTTCATTGGCTAATGTTTCAATTTTGCTTTCGTGCGGAATTGGCAGAAATCTTATAATTATGTATATAAAAATAGTTTTCCAAAATGTAATAATTTTAATTTTGTAATATGACAAAGTACGTTTGATTAGAAAGCCTTTTGTTCCAAACCTTCTATTTGTTCGAGTCACTAACATCTTTTTAGCTAGCAGCTCAGTTCATTTTCTGTTTTGCCATTTAGAACTGTCATTTACATTATGGTAGATTCCATTTTCCAATATTTTTCCTTTATTCTGATAATTCTTAATTTAATTAAATATAAAATATGCATTTTTAAAATAAAAAAAAACAATATACTCGTATATCATTTCCAGTGTGGAAAACTAATTTATTTTTTCCTTCACCAGAATCACACTTCGACTACTTTTATTAATTAGTATTAATTATAATACACAATTTTTGACTTCACTTCAACTTAGCCCAAACGTCAAATAAGTGAACTGAATCTGCGTGTAGTGAACTGCAAATAAACTCTGACTGCAGTATTTTATGCGACGCGAAGAAACCTCTTGTCAAAACCCTGTATTACATCAAGAAAAGGAGTAGAATAGACTATTTTGCCTTCTAGTTCCATTTTTAATTACTTAAACAATTGGATGTACTTGGGCGATTATAGAGTTCTTACTTCGAAATCCAAATTTATGGGTCGGAATCAACTATTCTGATTCAATAATAGGCACAAGTTTTTTGTATATGTATTAATTTCACACAAAGTTTTGAGATAGTTGGCAAAATGTAATCGGTTTATAAGAGAGATAGAGAAATATGCTCTGGTGTTTTGCCTGGATTGCACTGAACTGGTGTATAAATCTAAAAATTGCTGTCTGGTAGCTGCTTGAGTATTTCGAGTATGATAAGATCGGAGCCGGGCGTTTTTATATCTTAAAGTTTTTTTTAATTTTCGCAATCTAATATTTATATTTAATTCTTCACAATGCTCTTAATTTGGTTAAAATATTTAGGCCATGTGATTACATTACATTTTAGGCCATTTTCCATTACTAGTATTTACCGCGCTGATATGATTGGTAGATTTCATTAGGCATTTCATCGATTTCCAAACTGAGTAATCTGACTGATCAGCATTGATTATGATGATGATTCATCGGCAGTTAGTGTTAAAATGTGTCTATTAATTGATTCATTTTTAATTATACGAATGATATTTTTTAAACTTTTAGGTGCTTTGTTAATTATTGTTGTATCTATAGGAGATTCCAAGATATTGCATATCCCATGTAACGTCATGCCAGGCTTAACTTGCTATTTGAACGAACATCTGATTGCCTTAAGTGCATGAAATCGTACTGTTTGTATTTTTTAATACTCCTAAATCGTTTGCAGAGCTATCACTTGTTTTATGTGACGACATTTGAAATGACCTGTATACGAATCAAGCGTGTGTGTGCTGATTTTCTTCAAATTTGGCAGAGCTTTAACAAGTTTCAGACTCCACCATTTACAATTTGAAATTAATAATCGTCTCGGTTTTAATCTATTCGTTTTTTGAGTAGAGACATATGAAGTACTCCAAAAAATATACTTCTCAAAGAGATGTAAAAAAGCCGCTGGCAAACTTTCTAGGCTGCGAGTCAATCCAAATGTGCAATAAAGAAGACGTTTCGGTTCAATGGGCATTGCCATTTTAAAGCAGGCTTTTTGTGAATTTAATTGTGAAAATAATTACAAATTGATTTTAAAAACAAAAGTTCAAAAGTACTAATTATTATAACAATAAATATAATTTAAAGGTTTTGGTTCAATAATTTATGAAATTGTTGGAATATTTTTCTCTTCATTATCAATGGCTCCTCTGATGCTCAATGTGGCACATCAATTAGTCAATTCTGATTCTGGATAAAAATTAGTTGTGAAATTTAAAATATTCAAAATACTGGAAATCTTAAATTTATTTTATGTCGTCGAGGTTCTTTAAAGTTTGAAATCTACACAAATTCACTTTTAATGTTGAAAATATAAGTTGCGATCATAGTTACATAGATTCTTTCCAACGATATTTTCATTATACATTTTTTTGAGATATATTATAACAGGCTATTATGTCTGCTCAGAACAAGTCTTAACAACACTTGTTAATCATTAAATTCGAAACAATTTACACCGAATTCGAAAAGAAATATTTCTATATCATCAACTCCAGAAATCTTTTAAGAAGCTGCCTCTGTTGTTATTAAAAAAAATTTACTTATTCAACCCAATAATTTCATATTTGACAGAAAATATCATTCAATGAAGTACTAAGAACGCATAGTTGTTTGTTGGCGCTCGAAATATTCATGAAATTTAATAATAATTGCAAGCCTAGTAAAGGTATTGTTACGAAATTGTCCTCTTGGCAATTTACTCTAACTTTCAATGCTCGGATTCGTACCACTGGATTATGTAGTAATCAAACAGTCGCTGGTTAAATTAAAATAATTAACTATATTTAATTATTGCAATCTACAGACTTAATATTAGGCTAACTTTCACTTTATTACAATTTGCACTTTATTTAATAATTCATTAATCACTTTATTAATTCTCAATTACAATAATTACTGTTTCGGTTAAAATGCACGATGTACACACTGTTACGATTTCTGCTCAACTGCCTCGACTTTAATTGTGTGGTGGCTTATACACCTTTCTGATGGTTAAAGTAGAGTATTCTAGAATATTCCCTACACTTCGGTAGAAGTTTGAGAACATTCTCGAATTTTAGCTGCACTTCGAAAGAGGGTTCTTCAGTAAGTTCGAATAGATTGTGTCTTGACTTATATACATCTCTCTCGTAGTAACTGAACTTAATAGAGGTATCCTAAAAGTATGCAATCATTTATGTTTCAGTATGTATATACTAGGGTGGTTTTAAAAAATCGATGTCGGTTTTTTTTTGGGGGCGCACCCCCCTAAAATGTTTCATTTTGTTAGATTTTAAGATTGCCAAAGTTTGAGCACAATTGGAAGATGTTAATCCGTGCCACTGGGGCCTCAAAGTTTTGAAAATATCGATTTTTTGGCAGTTTGGCGACTTCGGCGACCCATATCTCTGGAACGACTAAAGCTATTTGCCCGTGTCATACATCAAATTGAAGGCGATACTGTTTTTAACATTTTATATTCTACACAATAAATACGCAACTAGTACTGAAACCGAAAAAATAGAGCCAATGTCCCTAAAAACGTGACTAGGTACCCCTGAGAGCGAAGATGCGTTATTTGTATTATTATTGCTTATTATGGACAAATACTTGTACTTTGGAATCTCATTTCATTTAAATATGTTTGCTATGGTATACCGTTAATTTTAGACCCACAACAATGTTTTTTTTTTATGTCATCTATCTATGTATGTATCTATTTTTTCCTCATACTGTATCACTGGCGACCCCAAGCAGATAAAACCAAACTAGTTTAAAAATGTATTGGGTTACCCTACTACCTATTGTTATATTTTAAGTAGAAGTCCAGGGGTTCAGAGTCTGTTATTAAAAAAAGAAAAGGATAGTTAGGTGGTTCTTGCTTTTATGATTTTGTTTCTTGGTCAGTTGAAAATTATTCGCTGAACAGTGAAAGTCGTATTTTGTTCTACGTTCGTGTGATCGAGTTTAAAAAAACCCACTAAATATTAACTACAAAAGACATTTTTATTTTAATTAGGTCGGTACCTAATAACACGTACTCTTTGTTTTAGTTAGTGTCATTCTGTGTCATTTATTCTTTCTTCTAGTGAACATTTTTATTTCTCGTAAAAGTGATGGCTTCTACATCTGGCGTGAGAAGTAGAGGTAGAGATAAAATTTTTCTAATTGACTATCCAGCTCATCAGATAACTGGATGTAAGCTGCCCTCCAATCGACAAGTTCTAGCTACTATGTTCTACAATTTGCGTACTGTTAAGTTAAATGTGAGAGGCTCTGCCACAACTACTGTTGATGAGGTTTTTTGGACAAAAGCTCGAATTCCTACAAAACAAAAGAAAAATGTCATAGTAAAGCTGGAAAAACTGTACGATGATTGGAGAAAAATGCAAAAGTACAAGGATAGAAAAACGGAAAGTGCAAGTTGGATGATCTCTTTGATATTGCCCACCAAGATGCCCTGACGATGATGACTTCAGAAGAAGACAAGGAGTTTCTGTTGAAACAAAGACAGAAAGGAAGACCAGGCTCCATCCTCGGAGTTGACCTGAAGTTGGCTCAAGCTGAAGAAAGACTACTACAGAAACAACGGAAGGTTTTGGACAAACAACTTGAAGAGGGAAATTTGGATAAGCATTTAAAAAAAAAAAAAAAATATATATATATATATATATATATATATATATATTTATATATATATATATATATATATATATATATATATATATATATATATATATATATATATATTTTCCTTGCAGCGAAACTATATAAGATCTAGATCACTAGCTGAAATTTCCATCAATATTAACTATATACTTATTGTCTCATCTCATTGGTCACAGAGACGGTGGAGCTCACGGACGACGAGACAACAGAAGAGTCAGAAGGACGTGAAACGCCGTATGTAGAGCTCGAGATGAACGTAGAATCTGAAGGACCATCTGCCCCCAAGAGAATCAAGCGTGGCTTCAAAGAGGTCCTAACCATGAAATTGTCATTGTTGCTGGACCGCTGTAAGGTGTCCGATAGGAACGGTACTCGTATCATTTTGGCTACAGTAGAAGCCCTCGAAGAGGATCCCAAAGAATATAAGATCTCCAGAAGCGTTATCCGTGAACAGCGGAGAATAAACCGTGAAAAATACACGGAACAAATTCAAGACAGACTTAAGATACCCCAAAACGAGACTGTTTGCATGCACTGGGATGGAAAACTACTACCAGGTATCCTCAAAACAGAGCAGAAAGAACGGGTTGCTGTTCTGGTATCACATGGGACTAAAGAACAACTCCTGGGCGTTCCTGAAATTGACAGTAGCTCAGGGGAGGAACAAGCCCTAGCAGTGTACGAATGTCTAGAGGAATGGGGTCTTGCCAGCTCGGTCGTGGCTATGTGCTTCGATACAACAGCATCAAATACTGGGAGACTCAATGGAGCGTGCAATCTCCTGGAGCAGATGTTAAGTCGAAAGCTCCTGTACCTAGCGTGCCGACACCACGTTTTAGAAGTCTTGTTGAGAGGGGTTTTTGACTGCAAGTTTGGAAGCATATCGGGACCTCAACTAAACATATTCAAGAGATTTCAAAAGGAATGGTCGGCGATTGATAAATCCAAGTTCGATGTAGGCGAGAATGTTTTGAAACTACTGCCGAAAGAAGAAGTAGAGAATATCAAAGAAGAACTGCAAAGAAAACTAATGGAATGCCAGCCAAGAGACGACTAGAAAGAGCTGTTACAGTTGGCATTGATATATCTTGGCCATCTTGACGGAAAAGATGTGCGCTTCAGGTCTCCAGGTCCAGTACACCATACTCGGTGGATGGCAAAAGCTATTTACTGTCTGAAAATACAACTCTTCCGTGACCAGTTTAAGCTGACTTCCCAAGAACAAGAGGCCCTAGAAGCACTTTGTGTTTTCATCGTTCGAGTGACCCGACAGTGCAAAACACCGTAAAGAGCCAATTGGCGACAAAAATCTTAACAAATCAAGCAGAAGAAAATGAGAAGAAGAAAGAACAACTGCCGAAATTCCTAGAAAAAGGTCTCCCAGCCCTAATTACAAGTGAGACTTACCTGTTGTTCAAGAGATTAAACATTAACACCGAATTTCTGGAAAAATATCCTGCAACTTGGCCGCAGAACATCAACTACCAGGAGGGGCAAAGGATGATAAACAACTTGAAAGTTGTGAACGACATGGCAGAGCGAGGAGTCAAGCTCATCACAGATTACAGCCAATTACTTACAAAGGACGAGCAACAAAAACAATACGTTCTCCAAGTAGTCAGCAGATGCCGTCAGCTGTATCCAGATAGCTCCAAAACCACTTTATGTCAGTCCCTTGAATAAATTTAAATAAGAATAAAATGAAAAAGACATTTATTATACTTGATTTTTTAAATACATAGTTGTTTTCATTCCAAAAATTGATAATATAGGAAGGAAAATGGGTTTTTTCACAATAGGTTCCATCTTTGCTCTAAGGGGTACCTAGTCACGTTTTTAGGGGCATTGGCTTCATTATCTCGAATTCAGTACTACTTACGTATTTTTTTATTACGACTTATTTCAGTACTACTTACGTTATTATATTATTAAATATTATAAACAGTATCGCCTTCAATTTGATGTATGACACGGGCAAATATATTAAACCGTTCTAGAGATATGGGTCGGCAAAGTCGCCAAACTGCCAAAAAATCGAGATTTTCAAAACTTTGAGGCCCCAGTGGCACGTGTTAACATCTTTCAATCGTGCTCAAACTTTGGCAATCCTAAAATCTGACAGAAAGAAACATTTTAGGGGGGTGCCCCCAAAAAAATTCTGATATTTTTTTTTAACCCTATGAGATAAAACCACCCTAGTATACGAGTATACACATACATCGATACTTTCTAAGAGTGCAATGCAAATTATGTGACTAAAAACATTTTTGACGTGTGCGTCATTTTTTTGACCATATCTATGACGCTGAATTAATTGTTCTGACTGATAATGGCATTTCTATAATTGCCTCAATTATTTTTTTTCAATTTGAGAAGTCATTAAATAAGATTCCGGAACCATTTAGGAATGCGTTTTCTAAAATATCCAAGTCTGTCAACGGTTGTGGGTTGGTATCAATGCTATGCACCGCAATAAAGCTGGTTAATGTAGAATAATTGTGGCTGGTAATAAAACTTTAAAAATGTATGATTTAATACACGTTCAGTAGCGTATTCATATTTGTCATTATTGGGTATTTTATTATCATCTTTATCTTTTGCAGGAAAGTATTCCTCAATATTGTAAATCACGACAGTAATTATATGTGCACAAAAAGTTCATAACAATTTGTCATTTCAGTCCCTAGATCTTGAAAGAATTATTTTTTATGGATAATAGTGTAATATTTGTTATATACTAGTGTGCATACAAAATATAGTTTACCACTATCAATATACATACTACTACTGCTACGTTTAAAAATTAACCCATACTCATTATTGAGTATCTATCGTATAAAGATTACTCAACGAAATTCCAAGAAGGTTCATAGTTCTAGTATAAACCCCAATCCAAAAAATGGGCGAGTTATTTTGAGAGTCACACGGACGATTGCAGCATTATTATAACTTAAGACATTGTGGGCAAATTTGATGTGAATAAATATAAACAGAAAATGGAGTGGTGAACTCCACTTTTAATATAGTATGTATATGGATAACACGTGTTCTACAATAAGTTTATATTGAAGTTTGGCACAAAATTAGATAGTGAATCTTGGTGATCATAGTGGACATTACATTTCACCGGCCATATGTGTGAAACAATATCGCAATGGTTTCACTTGGATTCTCATGTAAGGGCAAAGGGGATCTCGAAGTCGGTCTAAATGTTTGCCAATGTCGGGCCCACGATCTACAGTGGGAACTCCATTATTAAGGGGGTTAATTCGAAAATGGTCTCGTCTAGAGGTTAAGTAACTTATATGGCGTCTTTCAGTAGCTATTCGAGCTGGGTAAACCTCCAGTATAACTAATTATTCTCCGCCATGATACTATCCGTGATTTCATTGTTACACGATGAGAAAAGAGATTCAATATCATTTATAATCACAATCATATACTCCAAAATATATAAAATTTACTAAAATTTAATGTAAAAAACTCCTAATGGGCAACTCCAAACACAAAGTCGTCTTTTTAATATCAATTTTTTATTGCAATCTGTATTAATACAATAAACAATATTTTTATTTTAAACCTAAATAACAATTACTAAATAGCAGCATAGCACTTATAGAGGGCCGGTAGAAAATCCTTTGACTGAACCCTCCCCGAGGGTACCGGCTGGTAATAGGTCTACAATGGCACCAATTGTTTGATGGTGCTGGATCTAGCTAGGGTCAGGATGTACCGCTCAGTGTTTGATACTCCTTAATAGTACAGCATTGAGAAATACACCTTGACTATGGTTCGAAGGTAAGGGCTGGATCAAGGTGTCACTCGACCCGTGCTGATGATCTGCCAGGCTAGAGGCCCTGTGAAATAGTCTAGTCGTGAATGGAGCCCCCGAATAAAAGGCGCCCTTCGGTGGTAATAGCCAAGTTTGGATATTGCGGATCTCTGTCCGAGTGGTCTTTATATTCTCCGCAAGAAAGAATTTTCATGAAGAAATATAAATTAAATCAAAAAATTCCGCGGGACATCACCGCAATTCAATTGGCAAATCAGATGGAGCAAAGAATCCTTGATGAGCCAATGCTTAGTTGGGTAAGATCACCCGCTAAGCCCAAATCAAATGCTGCTGCGGTCAATGAACGGAGACCTTCATCCGTGACCAAAACAGTGGTTGGACCTATGGGACCCCCAATGACAGTAGACGGGATGGGTGGTGCAGGAATTCGGAAACTTTCTTCCGATGATGTGCCATCCACTTTTGCTGCTGCCAGGGCAAAAATGGGACCAACTCAACCTCCCATCTCCACTAAGGAGAGATTGTTGACACTGGGAGTAAAACTGGGGGACAAAGGGAGTAATCCATCCCGACCTACCATCTCGGAGAAAACTTCCAGGATGGCCAAGAGAGGAATCCCTCTTCCTGATCGTGGTCAACCTGGGGGTTTGGCCTGATCGTGGTCAACCTGGGGGTTTGGCCTGATCGTGGTCAACCTGGGGGTTTGGCCTGATCGTGGTCAACCTGGGGGTTTGGATGACCCGAGAAGAAAGGAGCTAAGTGGAGCTGGAGTCAGATGGTACCTCACCTACCTGTGTCAGGGTTTGCGACCAGATGATGCTCTTGCCAAGGCAAAGGAACACGGGGTTGTAAAGGATTAGGCTGGCACAACATCACAACCGAATGTAAACAAGAACCTGAAGAAAAGGGTACGAAACACCTTTTCTCCTAATCTTGACCCAGCCAAAAAGAGGAAGACGGCAACACCGTCAGGCCCACCTAGTCATGGAGGGTCCAAGGCAGCAGGTAGCTACGCTAAGGTGGCGTCCGTCACCAAGGTGGCTGTTGTTGCTGCGGACTATCCGAACACCTTCCTGACTAGCAAGGAGCTGACAACTGTTGAGCAGATGTTGCTCGAGAGGCTGGTTGGAGAGTGGACCAAAGAATTCTCCTTCGATGGTATCCACTTCAAGCCTGGCTTCCTGAGCATCGACTGCTGTTCGACGGACTCGGTGGAATAGCTGAAAGGGGTCGTGATGCAGCTTTCAGTGAGAGACTGCGTCAGTTTGGTCGCCAGAGTGGGAGACAACATCCCACAATCACACACAGTCTTCCTCTTCTTCCCTCGTAGTAGTGGACAAGAGGTAGCTGTGTCACTAAAGTTTCTCTCCAGCCAAATTTCTGGAGAATATGGAGTTGCAAGGACGAGGGCAACGGACAGTTGTTGTCCGTGGAAATAGATGATGGGTCCATGCAAATAATAAAGAGCTCGGGATATGGTTGAACTACCGATTTAGCAAAATCAAAGTCGGTTGTTCCAAACGTACTCAGGAAAAGCCCAAGGCAGAGGAAGTAAAGGAGACAAACATCCCACCTCTGTCAGAGGTAACTACGAGTAGTATGCTTCCCCCAGCTAAACCGAAGACTGTGGCCCCGGAAATCTCTTCCAGGGCCCCCAGTGTTGCGATAGGGGCTGAGACCGCATACTGTCCTTCAATGGTACACAGTCTGGAGGATGTCTCTATGGACGAGGAGGACGAAGATGGGAATAACACCATCCCGTTACAACCAGTTCCATAAGATGATGAGACTGAAAGTAGCTCAAGCAAACATCCATCATGCCAGAGCAGCCTCGGCTGTCATCGGCAGGGTGTTTGCCAAGAACAACATGGGGCTGGCCCGCATTCAAGAGCCATGGTGTTACAAAGGTCAAATTAGGGGCCTTTCTAGTAAGTTTACAAAGGTAATATGAGATTCCAATGCTGACATTCCCCGCACCTGTATCCTGATTAGAAATAATATTAACTACTTTTGTCTTTCAGAATTCATGTCGCGAGATCTCACACCCATCATGATGAAGTACTTAGATGATGGGGTCTCTCGCGATATAGTCGTTGCATCGGCCTACTTTCCGGGAGATATGACTGACAACCCGGAAGAAGTCTATAAGCTGGCGAGGTATTGCCTATCCAAAAGGATTCCACTATTAGTGGGCTGTGACTCAAACGCACACAATACCATCTGGGGTAGCAGTGACACCAATAAACGGGGTGAGTCAGTTCTAGAATTTTTATTATCACTTAATTTATATATGTATTGAATAAGGGGAACACCCCCACTTTTAGAAATGTAATTAGGGAGGAAGTTCTTGATCTGACTTTCTGTAGTCCAGATATTGTTACCAATTGGAAAGTTTCGGACGAACCCTCTCTGTCGGACCACAGCATAATTCAGTTCGATATAGGAGGTATCGCCACAAAAACGGTAGTTTTTAGAAATCCTAGGTATACTAACTGGGAATTCTTCGATAGTTCAGTGCATTCATGTTGAATCTGGATTAAATTTGTAGCGCAATGAAATAAAACGCGTCTAATTATGTTAAAGTACAAAACGGAAGAGGAAGTTTATTATGACAGTTGTCATTATAATAATGTTGCATTCATATGGTAAGTACATAGTTGCAATAATAAGTTGCAGTCAAATACAAAGCTGTATTAAAATATTCGTTCAGCACCCTTCCGGAATATTTTATATTGTATGCGTAAAATAAATTGATGCTTAGATTTCAATTCACAATCAATTCAGTAAAAGTAAAACTTACGTTAATTCAATATCACAATACATTCAAAGTATAGTTTACGTTAATTCAATATTATAATAAATTCATTAATTGAAATAAAGGAATATTCAAATCTGTATTAAGCCAACTCCATTTACGGCTTTCGTTAAGGCATCTGCTAACATGTTGTCAGAGTTAATGTACTTCAATGTGATCTCACCGTTAGTGATCTTCTCCTGAATGAACTTCGCTTTGATGTCCACATGTTTTGTACGCGCTGAATAAGAGTTGTTGATCGCTATGCACATTGCGCTTTTGTTGTCGCAAAATATGGCCATGGTCTTCAGTGCGCTTGGTTGTAGCTCGGTGAGTAGTCGCTTCAGCCAGATGGATTCCTGAATGGAACAGACAGTAGACATTAGCTCAGCTTCTGTTGACGAGAGCGCTACAGTATGTTGCCTTTTGGTTGACCATGAGATTGCTCCCCCTTGGAACATGAATATATATCCAGTGGTAGAACGTCTGCTGTCGATATCACCAGCCCAGTCCGCATCGCAGAAACCAATGATTTCATCGGAGTTTTTTTTTAAAAACAAACATTTATCTTTAGTGCCTTGTAAGTACCTCAAGACACGTTTGAGTGCAGTCCAGTGCGCCTTGCCAGGATTAGTAGAAAACCGGCTAAGCATATTAACCGCAAAGCAAATGTCAGGCCGTGTGATTTGGGCAGCATATAAGAGACACCCCACTGCTTGCATGTATGGCACCTGAGCCATTTCCGCTCGCTCCACTTCAGTCTTCGGGCACATGTTGGTTGTAAGCCTCTGATTTGTGTCCATTGGTGTGGATATAGGGTGGCACGTGTCCATGCCAAAACGTTTTAATAACTCGGCGATGGACAGAAGTAATTTCGCCCACGTCTGTCATTTTAAACGCTTTCATCAGACTTGCCTTTACTTTCTTAATTTTGTTGATATGTTTGCAGAAGATTAGCACGTCGTCTACATATATAGCCACAACTAACAATTCGTCGTGGTCGACTTCGCTTCTATGCAGTCCAAAACTCAGCAGCACGGAGTTAAGCTTCTCATTCCAAACTCGACTAGATTGCTTTAAGCCGTATATTGACTTCTTTAGCTTACAGACCCTTCCGGTATGATCGTCGAAGCCAACGGGTTGAGACATGTAGATATCCTCCTTAAGGCTTCCATTTAAAAAAGCGGTGACAGCATCCATTTGATGTATGACCCAATCATATTTAGCAGATAAGGTCATAAGGAGTCGAAGTGACGTACGAGGTGTGATCAAAAGATAACCGCTATTTTCATCTTTTCGTGAGTTACGTATGTTCGATGTTCGCATTTTTTTTATGTTGGTGCACATGTCTGCTATATATGTTGGCAATAGCAACCATTTTGGATTGTCAGTTTGTTTTTGACAGATAAAAAGGTTAGTCGTGTTTTGGTGTGCTCTTCGATTTTGTACTATTCGAAAAAATGGATCAAAGAAACTGTATTCAGTTTTGTGTAAAAAATTAAATTAAATGCGCAAGGACATTTGAAATGTTGACTGTGGCCTTTGGCGAGTCTACTATGAGCAGAACACAAGTTCAATTGTGGTATAACCGGTTTAAGGAAGGCCGCGAAGATGTCAATGACGATGCTCGTCCTGGTCGCCCGAGCACGTCAACAACCGATGAAAACATTGACGCAGTGAAGAAAATGATTTTGGATAATCGTCGAATCACTATCAGAGAGGTTGCTGATGATGTTGGCATATCGTTCGGCTCATGCCAAGTAATTTTTACGGACGTTTTAGACATGAAACATGCGGCAGCGAAGATTGTTCCAAAATTGCTAAATTTTGAGCAAAAGCAACGTCGCATGGACATCGCTCAGGAGCTGTTTTTGGCTAAAAACCACCGTATTCACCGGATTTGACCCCCCCGCCTACTTTTACCTCTTTCCAAAACTGAAGACACCGATGAAAGGAAAGCGTTTTGCTACGATTGAGGAGATAAAAGAAAAATCGAAACAGGAGCTGTTGGCGATACCAAAAAAAGCGTTTCAGAAGTGTTTCGAGGATTGAAAAAACGCTGGCATAAGTGTATTATATCTGAGGGGAATTACTTTAAAGGGGACAAGATAGTTGTTGATGAATAAATAAATACTTTATTTTTTGATCACACAATAACGGTTCTTTTTTGATCACACCTCGTATATCGTACGACTGGTGCGAATGTCTCCTCTTGATCTATTCCCCTTTGCTGACTAAACCCCTTGACAACTAGTCTTGCCTTGTGTCTAGTTGGTTCACCGTCAGCGTTGAGTTTAGTTTTAAAGACCCATTTGCATTTAATGGCCTTTTTTCCAGGGGTTAGCATCGTGAGTTCCCAAGTCTCGTTGGCAATGTGTGAAGCCATTTCACTCTCCATAGCGCTCTTCCATTCATCGGCGCTTTCACTGGATAAAGCTTCATCAACTGTTTCAGGATCTTTAAGTATGTAACTCATTGCGCAAAAATTATGGGAACTTTGCAACTGATTATTAATACGTTCTGATCTACGTACCTGTGAATTGGCTAAGCTAACATCTTCCTCCGGCACATATGTTTCATCGTTAGCGTCTTCGGCCTCATCATGGCTGCTGTCGTCTGTTAAAGTCGCATCACCGTTCGCCCCTGCATTTTCGTCACCTGCTGTAGCTTCTTCCACGGCCCCCGATGTTTCTTTTTCCAGAAAAACTACGTCGCGGCTGATTACAATTGATTTTGTAACCGGGTTAAATAAGCGATATGCCTTGCTTTGATCACTGTAGCCAACAAGTATACACTCAACTGATTTTGTTGCCAATTTGCTTGAGCGTTTTTGTTTTGGTATATGGGCTAGCGCTCTGCAACCAAAAAATCGTAGACATTTCAGATCAGGTTTCTTGACGGACCAAAGTTCCTCAGGGCTTGCCAGATTTAGTTTTCTTCGGATTCGATTTAACACATACGCTGCCGTATTTACCGTTTCTGCCCAATATTTTTGATCCAGTTTAGCATCTAGTAGCATACAGCGAATGCGTTCTATCAGAGTGCGATTCATTCGTTCTGCCACGCCGTTCTGTTCAGGGGTGTATGGAGCTGTGGTTTGATGTAAAATGCCACATTTTGCAATATATTATTCAAAACGTTTGTTTATGTACTCTGTTCCATTGTCTGTCCGCAATATTTTAATATGTTTAGAGCACTGATTTTCAACAAAGTTTTTAAATTTTACAAATTCATCGAATACATCAGACTTTGTTTTGATTGGTATTGCAAACACCTTTCGTGTATAATCATCGACGAATGTCAGTATGTACAGTGCACCAGAAAATGACGCCACTTTGAACGAACCCATAACATCACTATGCACAACATCCAAAACACTTTCAGCTGTGTTTTCACTGTCTGTAAATGGCACTCGGGCTTGTTTGCCTTTAATATACACAACACACTTAACATTGGCATCAGGTTTAAAATTCTCACCACATGCATTTCCCGTCGCAGACATCAATTTGCTACTCACATGTCCAAGTCTTCTATGCCACAAGTTGTAATTTGCAGCCGCAAACGCACCGCCATCATTTCCACAGCTTTCTTTGCAATTTAGTTTGTACAGCCCATCAACTAAATCCGCAGACGCGAGTAGCCTGTTGCATCGATAAAATATTTTACAGTATTTGTCCTGGAAAACAATTTTTTGCCATTTGTCGCCATTTGGCTCACCGACAAAAGATTTGTGCACAAATCCGGCACTTATTCCACATTTTTCACCTTAATAGTTTTGCCAATGCTGCTGCTAACAAAGTTGATTTCACCAACACTTGCCACTTTTAATTTGCTATTGTCAGCAATAGTTATTACTTTGTTTGTTATTGGCATTTTGTTTTGTAGGTGTTCGTCACAATGTGTCATATGCTTTGTGGCCCCTGAATCAATATGCCAATCGTTGGCACTTTTGACGTTTGTGCATAGGGTTGCCATCAGAACATGATTATTATCCCTTTTTGACTTATTGGGACAATTTTTAGCGAAATATCCGGGTTTTTTACAATAGTGACATCGAAACGTTTTCTTTTTTTGCTTGTTGTGTATGTTGTTAACCACACCTGAATATAAGGCCAATTCATCTTTTCTCCTTCCATCAAATTTTGTGTCTTGCAACAACAACGATTTAATAGAGTCCACAGTTAGCACTTTTTTTGAGTTCTCCACAGCTAACACCAGCGGCCTAAAATCGTTTGGCAACCCGGCCAATAACAAAGACGCAATGAGCTCCTCTTCCAGCGCAAGCCCTGCAGTTTTCACCTTTATAGACGTAAGCACCATAGCGTTGATATATTCCTGCATTGAAGGAAAGTCCGACAACTTTAGTTGAACAAGGTTTTTTAGCAGCTCCACCTTCCTAGTTAGTCCTTTGTCCTCATACGCCTCCATCAAGCTGTCCCATGCCTCCTTTGCCGAATTCTTTTCAACAATAAGTCCAAAATTGCTTGGATCTACCATTAAATAAATTTCTGCAGACGCGCGGCAGTCAGACTCTTTTTGAGCTGTAGTAGCATCTGCATCCAAGGCACATTCCACCACTTTCCATAGTCCTTTTATTACCAAATAGGCTTTGGCCTGCTGCTTCCACACGTCGAAATTCTCCCTTCCGCGCAACTTTTCAAATGGAAACGATAAACTGCTGGAGCTCATGAAGAAGCACTTTAAATAATAATGTATAGGCCCATAACCTGTTGAACCTGGATTAAATTTGTAGCGCAATGAAATAAAACGCGTCTAATTATGTTAAAGTACAAAACGGAAGAGGAAGTTTATTATGACAGTTGTCTTTATAATAATATTGCATTCATATGGTAAGTACATAGTTGCAATAATAAGTTGCAGTCAAATACAAAGCTGTATTAAAATATTCGTTTAACAATTCACTACTCTCATCCTCAAACATCCAAGGAATATATAAAAATCCGGTGGAGCTAGAGGAGCGGGTCAATGAGCTGAATGAAACTATTTCCGAATCCTATGTTTTATCTTGTCCTCTAAAAACAAAGAAAAACAGCAGGAATGTTCCTTGGTGGAACTCTAGTCTGTCTACTAGACATACTAAGGTGCGTAGGCTACTCAATCTAGCTAAGCGTACTAGGGACTGGGAAGAATATAAAAAAGAGTTGACGATCTATAGATCGTCTGATCTCTTTGTTATAACAAAAAGATCAGACAAGCCAAAAGCACTAGCTTTAGATCCTTTTGTGAAAGTGTAGAATCGACTCCTGAAGTAGCACGACTCCATAGAGCTCTTGCGAAAAACAAAGTCGATTTAAAGCTGGCATGGAAATCACGGCAAATGAAGAGGATCGCACTCTCCTTTTTCTGCGTGTGCACTTTCCTGGGAGCTCGATCCAGTTATCGCCATCTTTGCAGATGGCTGCTCTTCCTAGAACAGCAAGCAAGATTGGCTGGAAGGTGGCCAAAGAAATTATAATTACTGAGAGGTTGAGATGGGCCATTAGCTCTTTTCAGCCATATAAATCGCCTGGTGCGGATGGTATTTTCCCGATCCTTCTCCAAAGGAATGGTGAGACACTGATTCCGCGGCTGGTAAATATCATTAGGGCAAGTCTTGCTTTTGGGTACATACTGGAAGCATGGCGCACAGCTATAGTGGTATTTATCAAGCAAGCAAGGTAGTCAAGAAGGATATGGCCCATCCCAAATCCTTCAGGCCTATCAGTTTGACATCCTTTGTACTAAAAGCAATGGAGAAAATAGTTAATATACATCTCCTTGAGACCGCATTGAAAAGGGAGCCTTTACATCCTTGTCAGTTTGCATATATTGCGGGAAAATCGACTGAAACCGCACTATACCATCTGACTGATTTTATTCAGGCAGCACTGGATAAAAAAGAAATAGCACTTTGTGCCTTTCTTGATATTGAAGGGGCTTTTGACAACACTCCTCATGAATATAGGATTAGGGCTCTTAACAATAGAGGAATAGATAATACCACTTCCAATTGGATACGAACTTTACTCAACAGTAGACTGACTGAAACTGAAGCAGGTGACAAAACTGTTAAAGTCAAAGTCAATAAAGGATGTCCGCAGGGTGGGGTATTATCACCCATTTTGTGGAGCTTAGTAGTTGATGATCTTCTGTTAAACTCACAAATCTAGGCATATCATGTCAAGGATATGCGGACGATGTGATAATAGCTAGAGGAAAATCTGAATACACTCTTTGTGATATTATCCAGAGGGGCTTATTAGCAGCTAGTGAATGGTGCAGGGGAACAGGATTAAAAATCAATACCTCAAAGACCACCATTGTGCCGTTCACTAGAAAAAGATCTATCCCATATATGAAACCTATTCTTCTAAATGGCACACAGGTCGATATTAGCTCTGAGACCAAATACCTCGGAGTTATTTTCGACAAAAAGTTATAGTGGAAGACTCATCTGACAGCAACCACCAAGAGGGCTACAGCTTCCTTAATGATATGTAGACAACTTGCTGGTAAATCTTGGGGATGTGACCCAAAAATCGTTCGCTGGATGTATACCATGATGGAGAGACCAATTATCACCTATGGTTCTGTAGCCTGGTCAAATAGAGTCAGACTTAAGACAGCGAAATCTGCATTAAGTAAAGTACAAAGCCTTGCCTGCCTTGTTATCACTGTAGCTATGCGCACCTGTCCAACGGCAGCAATGGAAGTTATACTAGATCTAACATCCTTACATCTAGTAATTCAAGACTCTGCTAGGAAATCTCTTACCAGAATACAAGAAATTATTTTGAGAGAATCAAATTACAACCAAAATATATGGGGTAAAAATTCTACTCAAGAATGCGGTATACTAAAATCTCACAAGGATTTTATGCCAAGAAAATTCAATTTTGCACACAAATACTGTACAATGATGAGTTGCAAAAAAGAATGGAAAGGTCTAACTGAGACATATAAAATTAGAGAAAATTCCCTCTTATGGTATACTGACGGTTCTAAGATAATGGACGGATCTGGGGCTGGAGTATTTGGGCCTAGAACCAACTGCTGGGAACCAATGGGTTCTTTTCCAAGCATTTTTCAAGCGTAAATTCACGCTATTGAAAGATGTGCCCAGATCAACATTGACAGGAAGTATCGGGGGAAAACCATCGTGATACTATCTGATAGTCAAGTAGCACTCAAGAGTCTGAGCTCACCCTTAGTGAGGTCTAAACTTGTGTGGGACTGTATTGGGAAGCTAAACTCCCTAGGCAGTATGAACAAGTTATCTCTAATGTGGGTACCAGGCCACATAGGAGTAGAGGGAAATGAGAAGGCTGATAGCTTAGCTAGGAAGGCTGCGGCCTCTCACTTCAACGGCCCTGAACCCTTCTGTGGACTATCATCCAATACCATTGGAGGTCTGCTGATGAAGTGTACAGATGTAAAATGAAATCAAACCTGGAAAACTCTTCCGGGATTAAGACAGTCCAAAGCTCTTCTGGCAGATTTTAATCCTAAAAGAGCTAAGGACTTAATAAATATGCCTCCGAGTAAACTAAGAATCATCACAGGCATTTTAAGCGGACATTGTAGACTCAACTAACATTTGAACAAGTTGGGTATATCTTCAGATGCCATCTGTCGAGAAAGTGACGAAACCTCACTGAACCTGATCACATACTGCGGACCATTGGCAAACAAAAGACACAGGTGTTTTGGAGAATATATCTCAGATATGAGCAAGATCCCTCATCTTGATTCCTCCAAAATATATGAATTCCTGTCGGAAATTAACCTGACAGAAGATTTATAGATGAGACTATCCTCATCTTTCAAATAAATAGGGGCATCACAATAGATCTTTCAGGTCGCAGTGTATAACACCCATAAATATATCTAAACTAATCTAATCTAATCTAACACTTATGTATTGCACCCAGTGCTGCAACCATTTCTTAATTGTAGAAATTCATCAACAGAAAATATCTGCTGTTGATTTCCTTTTTAAACGGCTGAATGTAGCATATGAGCTGTGAGTTCTGATATGAGTGGATTAGAGTGCCCGTGAATTCTGAGTTTTAATGCCATTGCATATTTTTTTTATTTCTTGCACAATTGTCGGGACTTTCAGGCCACAATGGAGTTGGTTGTTCGTTACGCAGTATGGAGCTTTTGCAATCATACGCAGCGTTTTTTATTGGAATCTCTGGAGAATTTCGACATTAGAGATTGCCGTAATGCCCCACAGTTGTATGCCATATGTCCAATCAGTTTTAAGACGGCTAAGTAAAGTAAGAGCTTACTTTCGAGGGAAACTTGGGAATATCGATTCAGCAGTCAGTGTAAATTTCGAAGCTTTATTTCCAGCGCCTTACGTTTGGTGAATACATGAATTTTTAATGCTAGCTTGCTATGGAGGTGCATGCCCAGGTATTTAGTCGCATTGCACTGTGGTATATTCACGTCGTTGAGTCTTACTGGTGGGCAGGTGTCGCGCTTAAGAGTGAACGTAACCTGACCAGACTTAGTTTCATTGGACTTGATTCGCCAATCTTTCAACCATTTAGTGATTTTGCCTAAGCTCCTTTGAAGTTTAAGCGACGCCAGTTGTGGAAGGGTGTCCTTTGCGAGTACAGCAGTAGTGTCTGCAAATGTGCCAACGATAGTTCCTTCGGAGACAGATAAATCGTGTGTATAAAGCAAGTAGAGGATGGGATCCATGACACTGCCTTGGGGTACACCGGTGGAGCTTTCGCACATTTCAGATTGCTCTTCACCTTGTTTTACAAAGAAGTATCGATTTTTACGGAGGGATTTGATAAATATGTAATAGTTTATTGGAAGTGTTTTCTTTATTTTGTAGGGTAATCTGTGAGTCTGGCATGACGAGACACGGTCGAAACCTTGGGATACATCGAGAAACGCCGTTGTACAGTATTTTTTTTGCTCTAAGCAGTGTGATTGCAATTTACAAGTCTATGGACCTGTTCAATTGTACTGTGTTGTTTCCTGAAGCCGAATTGGTGATTAGGAATTAGTTTTCGTTCTTCTATTATTGGCATTAATCTTTTCAAGACGAGAGTTTCCAACGTTTTAGAGGCGATCGGCAACAAGCTGATGGGGCGATATGACTCAACATTGTCTGGACTTTTTCCGGGCTTAACGATCATTTTTACTTGAGCCACTTTCCATTGAGGGGGAACAAAACCAAATATTAAAACAGCGTTGTATATTGCTGATCTGAGATAGGAAATGCGATAGTTACATTCGAGAAAGTTGAGTGGGCCATTAACACATTTGGTCAATACAAATCCTCGGATCCGTATGGACTTTAGCCAGCAGAATTGCAACAATCACGGGGCATAATTACGCCCTGGGTTGTGACTGCAATTAGAAGCTACCTTAACCTGGGTTATATTCCGCTAAGATGGAGAGATTCGAATTTCATACCCAAAGTGGGAAGGTCCTCACATGTAAATCCTAAAGACTTCAGACCAATCAGTCTCAAGTCTTTTCTCCTAAAAACATTTGAGGGATTGATGGATGCAGACTTACTGGGATTCTACCAACTGGCAGAATCTCCTCAGCACGAAGGGCAAATCGATAGGGACGGCGTTACACGTACTTATTGGTATAATGAAAAAAGCCATCCAGTAGAAGGATTTTGCACTGGCGGCGTCCATTGACATATAGGGCGCTTTTAACTACATAAGTGCGAACGCCATTACGGGAGCGTTAGAAGCTCTGGGCGTTGATCCTAAAGTGGTTGCGCTGATAGAGACTATACTCGTCAGTAGGAAAGTAATTGCCAGCTTAGATACATACACTTTAAGCAGACAAGTCTGAAGAGGCACTCCTCAGGGATGAGTTCTCTCCCCCTGCTCTGGAATTTGGCGGTAAATTCCTAACTGCTAACCCTACAGAGGGGGGTTGCTATGTCATCGCCTATGCTGACGATTCCCTGACAATCCCTCTATTGAGCGAAATATCCAAACACTCTTATGGATATTTTGCGCTCTAGCATGGCCACGCTTATTGGTTGAACGAGAAGAAGGGGATTAGGGTTAAATCCCGATAAAATGGAATTAATCCTCTTTTCCAAGAAAATAGATCTCCTAAGGTCTAACATAGCAAGGTATGGCTAACATACAAAGGTGTGGAAATACCGATGAAGGAGACAGTCTAATATTTGGTACTAGTACTAGATAGGAAACTTATCTGGAAACTCAATATTGAAGAAGAGTTAGAAAGGCCAATATTGCTTTCTACACGTGTAAAAAAGCTGTCGGAATCAGGTGGGGGCTATCCCCACGAAGTATGCACTGGCTGTAAATTTCGGTGGTCAGACCTATATTGCTATAAGGAATGGTATATGGAACTGGTATGGCCACTCAGAAGCAAAGCCATCCGAAGCTTCTAAGCAAGGTCCAAAGAACGGCTTTTCTGTGCATTTCTGGTGCTTTAAGGACTACCCCAAATAAAGCATTAGAAGTGATACTCAACCTACCTACATTAGAGCTGGTAGGGAAACAAGTGGCCGCCACATCAGCACGAATGCTGAAATGTGCGGCGTTATGGCATGATTGGCAGATTGGTCACTCGAATATTGCGCATACCTGGAGTAGTTCTACCCAACACATTGACCACTCTATACCTAATCTCAACTTCGATAGGCACTTCCAGACAGATATTCCGTCTAGAAGAGAGTGGCAAACACCAATACCATGGAGAAGGGGGGAACTGAATTTCTACACTGACGCCTCCAAGTTTGACGATAGAGTCGGTTTTTGGAGTTTTCTAAAAAGAACTGGCACTGGAGCTTTCTTTCCGTCTCCCCGACCACTGCAGTGTTTATCAAGCAGAGGTCCTATCCATAAAGGGGGTAGCCGTCTACTTAAATAGACATGCCGTAACAAAGAATATTATCAATATTTTCTCGGATAGTTAGGCGGCCATCATGTCAATGAACTCGGTGGCACTGAAATCAAAGGTTGCTCAGGACTGCCGGGCAGCCCTAAATGATATCAATACCGTTTTCAGGGTAGGCCTTATATGGGTTCTGGGACATAGGGTTCTTGAGGGGAACTGTAGGGCTGATGAGTTAGCCAGACGGGGCACCAACCTACCATTACGAACGGACAGATGCGAGGTTGGAATACCACCTGTAAACTGAAGCTGAAGGATAGGGTCGTGCGTGACGCAAATGGGTCTTGGGCAAACAAGGGCACTTGCTTAATGACCAGGCTTATGTGGCCGGAGCTTAATAGAATGCAATCTAGAGACTTGCTTGACCTGTCGAGAGAGGATATCTCTCAGGTCGTGGCTTGTGTAACTGGTCACTGGGTGTTCGGAGGCATGCTCTCAGGCTGAGAGTATTCTCTTATGAATACTGCAGAATCTGTGGGGATGAGGAGGAGGAACATCTCTTCTGTAGTTGACCCGCTCTGGCTAGAAGCAGAGCGGGCTCCTTAGCCAAATACGCTTTTAGCTCTCTTACAGAAGTGTCTAGCGCGGAAGTCAAACAAATCCTGCGCTTTATTAGGGCTTCGAAATGGTTCGACGGAGGTGCGTTGTTACGCAGTGGTATCACAATGGACCCATGGTGGTCTGAGTGAGCTGGTCATTAGACCGGCTGCCATGCAAACCTATATATGTCAGAAAAGTGAATCCCTCTTCTGGAAGCTCCTTTACTATTTCTCCACTAATGAGATCGTAATCGAATTTTTGATCGCTTCCTTGACTTCCCCTTTTGAAATTTTTGTATGGGCAGGTCCATCTAGTAGATGTGTCCCAAGGTTTCTCTTACTCTTTCTGCAGTTATTGCTGATGGTTGGATTTCGTGTGGGCTAAACACTCTTTTTAAATATCGTACAAAAGTGCATCATTTTTCGATATCACTTTTAGCCCATTCTTTGTTTTCCATTCTGATGGCAGATTGTGCGTCTTTAACTGGTTTGTTGCTTTCCAGAGGGAATGGTCGGTGGCACCATTTGCATCAAGGTTAATTAGTTAGTACTGAAGTTGAGAGTTGTGTTCTGTTTTGAGGAGCTCATTGAGGTATTTTGAGAGTGTATTTAATTTTTTCTTATCCCCAGGATGTCTACTCTGTTGCCACTTTTTTCTTGCCCTGCGTTTTTCTCCCAGTTTTTCTTTCACAAGAGGAGAGACCTGGGTGCATTGATGCTTGATCAGGGGGTGTGTTGACTTCCAACCAGCCTGTTGGAGGAAATTATTGAATATTGTTCAATAGCTATCATGATATCTTCACTAGACTTTAGCGAATGCTTTAGGTTCATTGTTGAAGCTATTGACAGTCGGAAGTAATTCCAATCAGTTTTGCTGTTGTAAGGCTACATTCAGAAGGTGAGTAAACAAAATTATTATTTATTGTAAATATTACTGGAGAATGGTCAGAGGATAGATCATAGCATGGGCTGCATATTATATCCCTAGATATGCCTTTCATTATGCAAAAGTCTATTAGGTCGGGGATTTTATTTGTATCGGTTGGCCAACACGTTGGTGAGCCTGAGGAAGCTCAGAGAAGAATTAGATTTGGGTTAGCCGCCAAGAGTTGTCGGCCTTTGGGAGTAGCGAGACGGACATAACATACATACAGACCCCAGTATGTATGTTTTGTATTATAGTCTCCTCCAGCTAAAAATCTGTTTCCGAGGGTTATAAAGTACTTTTCATACTCCTCTGCCTTGACTGCCGAGATTGTAATTGGACCTTTCCAATCTTCACCAACTATGTTTGTGGCTTGAATAGCTTCTGTGCAGTTAGATTTAATAGAAACGTGTCTGATATTCTTTTTTATTATAATACCTGAACCAGCATGTGCTTTTTTGTCGGGGTGCATTGTGTGATAGAGCTTATAGTAGACCTGTATAGGATTGCGATCTCCAGCAACGGTGAAGCATTGCCAGGCGCTAGGATCGAAGTCGTACCTAGGGAGGCGATCCCCACAGCGCGAGCATGGATCCCAGCCGAACCATCTGAACCTGAGGCTATCTTGAAGATTTTTAGGTTGAATAACCAGAAGCTCCCGACAAAAAATTGTAAGGTGACCAAAGTAGAGGAACCAGAAGGGCATACCAGGTCAGTAACCCTTGTGGTGAACGTCGAATCACTGGCGACTATGGCAGAATCCAATTGGATCGTGGGCTATGGCTTCTGTGAACCCTATAGAGGTATCTGCTGATCCTACTTCTGCTGAGGACACCGCCATTCACCCGAAATGCAGTGACTCTGTCTTAACTGTGGGGAGTTGGGTGACTCTCCTATGGACAACCACTTGCAGTGAGGAGGAAGTCCTTCTGGAGTCAGACATGGAGGAGTCTGATGCTGATGTCATGGTGGTGGAGGTAACCACCGCTACAAGTAGCAGATATGCTACTATTAGCCTCCATCACTCGAAGGCTGCTTCTGCCAGCTTTCAGGTCCGTCTTGCAAAAGGCGGAGTAGACGTTGTCCTGATTCAAGAACCTTGGACACACCAGGGCTTGGTCTGTGGACTCAGGACTAACCCTTACAGCTTGCTGTATACCGTAAGTTAAGGGAGACCCAGGTCTTGTATCCTCATTGGGAATAATGTTAGCTCATTTATTCTCCCCATTGACAGCAATAAGGATTTGACGGCCGTCTGCCTAGAAACCGGCAGGAAACAATATTGGCTGGTCTCGGGCTATATGGCGCATGACCATAATATCATTCCGGAAACCAACCTACAGAAGGTTGTTGTGGATGCAAAGGGTCAACGGGTGGCTACATTTATTGGATGCGATGCCAATGCGCACCATGACATCTGGGGTTGCACGACTATATAAATATATTGTGACGACCTTCTTACATGTGTTGCGAGTCAAGATACGACTACCTACGAGTAGTTGACTCGCGACACAACCCAAGTAGCCTATCGACCGTTGTAGCTATAATTATGAATTTCACAGGTGTTACAATTACACAGTGACACAAAAACTAGGGCTAAAATGCACCATTGGCATTTTGTATGAACTGGCTCATTGCGATTATTGTTTTGGGTCAACACTTGCGTAATTGGAACACCTAAGTAGGCTATAAAAATAATTATGTAGCTAGAATTAAGATTATAAATAAGAGTGGATTAAGAATAAATCGAAGTTGTATATTTCCGAAAGCGAAACGGTGTGTGTTGTGTTTATGCCGCAGTCGGCAAGTGTTTTACAGGTCCGGCTAGGATTTACAGGTGACAGGCAACTGCAGGGCGCATTGCCACAGCTAACGCTCGGAGAACGCAACATATGTAATAAGGGGTCAACCCACTTTCATTAGTGCTAACAGGTAGGAAGTCCTTGATATAACCCTTGCCTCCGAATCAATTTTTGACCGGATTTCACATTGGAGAGTTCTAGAGGAACACTCCTTTTCAGATCATAGGTTAATCCAGTTTGATCTTTTAGATAGTCGACCCTAGCCCTACGGCTATTAGAAATGTCAGAAAGGCAAACTGGGACCTCTACAGGGTGACTGTAGCTAGAATACTATCTCAGAACCCCATAAGCACAAGCACTTGCACCGAAATTTATAGGTGTGTGGAGGTTTTAACGGATGCTCTTAATAAGGGTTTGTCGGTCTCTTGCCGCCTCAGTAGACTCAGGGGGAAACAAAAACACGCGTGGTGGGGGGAGGAAATTAGGAGACTCGGAAAAAATTGTAGGAGACTTTTCAACAAAGCAAATAAGTCTAAAGTGCAGTCTGGGATTTATACAAAGCAACACTCAGAACCTTCAAAAGTAAGTGACGTAGAAGATATCTCTGAGACATCCAGGTTGAGGAAGATCCTATCAGCTGCTCCAATGGTATCAGGTTACCTGAGGAGGGAGGATGGATCTTGGACTTCAAATAGTAATGAGACTCTAGAGCTTCTTCTAGAGACTCACTTCCCTGGTTGCTCAAACACCATTCCACGGAGAACGAAGCCCAGCGCGAATGTAGTCGAAGTCAACTCAGACATAATCACGAAGCCAAATTGCAGTGGGCTATCTATAGCTTCAAACCGTATAAAGCATCTGGCCTAGATAGGCTAGCTGCAATTGAGATTCAGTTACCAGAGAATGTCCACTTGATTGCTGCTCAAGATCTATCAAAGTTGTCTTCAATTAGCATATACTCTAGGCTCATGGAAGCATGTGAGAGTAATTTTTATAACCAAGGCTGGAAAAAGCCCGCACACAACTCCAGGGGACCTACGGCGGAAGGGTTGTTAGAAATTCATCTGAGGCTTACTATGGACATACAGAAACTGTCAGTCTCTCAGGATGCCTACTTCAAGGGTAAATTGGTTGAGACCACTTTACACTCCTTAGTCTCTAGTATTGAGTTTTCCGTGTATAACAAAGAGTTCTCCCTAGTTGCTTTCCTGGACATTGAGGGAGCATTTAACAACGGAATAATCGGTGCGATGCTAGACTTAAAGGTGGAACCCGCCATTAGCAAGTGCATTGGAAATATGATAAGTGGCAGGATAATCAATTCACAGCTTGGGACAGCGTCGGCCAAGTCCGTGTGCAGAGGCACACCCCAAGGAGGAGTTATTTCACCCCTACTCTGGAATCTTACGGCAAATGAGCTGCTTGTTCGACTGGAGAGGGAAGGGTGCAAAGTGGTTATGTATGCGGATGATGGATATTACTATTAGTATATCAGAAAAATACATATCTACTCTGAGAGACTTGATGCAACACATGTTGAACATTCTCTCTAAATGGACTAGACTAAGACTAAGACTAAGACTAAGCTGGTGCTCTTCACTAGGAAGTATAAAATTCCTCAATTTATAGCTTCAAAATTAATGGGTGTAGACATCAACCTAGGCTAAATATCTGGTCGTGATCCTAGATAGGAAGCTGAACTCAAAAGCTAATATAAGCGAACGCATTAGGAAGGCTCAGGTAGCTCTGCTCTCTTGCAAAAGAGTTTTTGGTAATAATGGGGGTTACAGCCTATTGGATATACACAGCTGTGGTACGACCAGTCCTTTTTTATGGGTTGCTTGCTTGGTGGACAGCCCAAGTCCATATACAATAGGCTGGTAACAAAGGTACAAAGAAAGACAGAAGTATTCATAAGTAGTGCCATTAGAACGACTCCAATGGCAGCTTTGGACGTTATGCTTAATCTACTGCCTATCGGGCTTTTTGGTGAAAAAATGGCTTCAAACTCAGCTATAAGGCTAAAAACTACGCATCAATGGGTTGCCAGGAACGTAGGTCATGCGTCTATTTTAAGACATTTTGAGGGTATTCCTGACTCTTTCGATTACATCACACTAATTTATGCCTTCAATGGCATGTGCAGAATCTCCATTCCCTTCAGGGACAAATTGAAGGACGGCATCCCCCGTCATGCAAAGGGGATTCACATCTACACAGATAGATCCAAATTACAGAGTAGGGTGGGAGGTGGTATATTCTCAGAAAATTTGGACATTAACATGTCCACTTTCTGACCACTGCAGTGCTTTTCAGGCTGAGGTCACGGCTATAGAGGCAGCACTGTCTTGACTAAAGAATAAGAAGATATCTGGACATGATAATTGGATTCTATCTGAAATGCAAGCAGCTTTGCGCCCCCTAGATTCAGCTATTATCACCCCAAAAGCCGTCAAGAGCTGCCGCAAATCTTTGGACGAGATAGCTAAGCAGACCCCTCTGCATCTTGTGCTGGGTTCCCGGCCACAGGGATATTCCAGGGAACTGTAGAGGGGATGAACCTGCCTCTTTGTTTTCTATAAATTTAATCTCGTTGGTTTTCAAGCAATTTTCAATTTGGAAGCCCTTTCTATCGAGGTTAGAAAAATTCCCACGTTTCATTCGAGTATAATCAACTCTATAACTTTTTCCATACAAAAGTCTGTCCTATCCTCGATAGAGTGGCGAATCGAATGCGTCTGTGATTTTGCTGAAGATACGTTGTTCGGTAAATCATTAGATAGCAACCTCCAAAGATATATGTACGAGTATGATGAAGCATTCACATCAAAAAATGCTTCTTGTGTATTGAGTTATTCACATGGAAAGCCTGGTAGCTAAAACATATCGCCTGTTCTAAATGAATTACTAAATTTAGTTATAAGGTATATCATTGCTATTAAAGCTAGTCCCAAATGTGAACGTCTCTTCTAGTTATTTTTGGAGGAAAAAAATAAACACCATGAGAGACTTCTACTTCACACTGAAGTAAGATGGCTTTTGAAAGGAACTGCTTGAATATATATGATATATGGAACTATTTGATATTATTAGTGATTTTTTCAGCAATCAACCTGAAATGAAAAATCTGTTAACGGTTGATGGTAAGGCATTTGTAAGTTTTTTAGCCGATATCTTTGAAAAACTAAATATATTAAATAAACAACTTCAAGGAACAAATAGAACTCTAATTGATGCAAAAGCGAATATATTTGGTTTCATTACCTTTATTGAATGATGTCAGACATATATATACGACCAAAATTTGGAAAAGTTTCATAGACTCCAGAAATGTGAAGTGGCTGATGCATGTTATTGGCTGAGAAAGACTGTCAGATAAAAAAAAAAAAATAATTTCCCAATTTGCATGATGCAGCTAATGTTAGTGGACTAATCTCAAATTTCAAATATGCAGTAGCAAGAAGAACTCGCAGAACTGCAAAGTGATTGAAATGATTAAAACTTTGTTTAATATGAATTGAGCGATGGCAACGATTTGTGAGGAAACCGAAATGAAATAACGAAATGCAATGTGGCAGAGAACCATAGTTACCCTTTCCATCTTCATATTTAGCTGAATGCGGATTAAATGTTATAAATGATTTGCTGCTAAAAAAGAAAGGAAATCGGATTGATATAACAAAATGTGGAGAGTTGAGACTGATGCTGATTAAATTGGAACCTGACATAAAATCTTTTTGCAGCAAGCATCAAGGGCAAGGATCTCACTGAATTTAATAATAAATATTCATTAATAATTAAAATAATATAGAAATATCTTTCATTAAAATTATTTTGTACTTGATTCTCAGTTCTCCATTATATTATTATTATTATTAAGATTATTTTTGTAACGAATTTATTGACAAGACAAGTTACAACACTAGTTGCAATTGCGTATGTATGGTTATGCCACAGTAGTGATTTTTAAGAAGAAGAAGAAGAATTATTGAAACATTTTTTGGCAGATCTTATAGCTATTTCGGACACGCCACTTGTCCTCATCAGAGATCTTTCAATGAAAGGCAATTTTTCCCCAAGCATTTTTTTATTATGTCTCAGAAATCAACAGCACACCAATTATGAACCCTCCCAGGAATCGAACCTGATTCTACAGCTGTTGTAATCTGTCCATCCAGACAACTACGCTAACTGCAGGTGGTGAACTGCCTGATCAAATTCTGTCCATGTACTGTCTCATTCCACCACACTCTAATCAACAATAAATTCGTTACAAAAATAATCTTCACAGAATTTACGACTATCGACTTACTCACAATTATTATTATTATTAATTTACGTTCAACTTGGGACATTAAGGCAAAGCCTTGTCAAATTGTCCCAATAACATGAAGTGATACAATTTAGTACAATAATCCGGACATAATTTAACTTATACTATAAAATACAATATTTTACAGAGTACGAAAAAAAAACATTACAATATGCATTTCAACAATTAAACTTTCAATTCATCAATACAATACAGTTTTGATAAAAATGTACAGCTTTAAATTTGTTATTAGTCACGAAAGGACCATATATATTTTGACAATTTACTTACTGTGTTTGTTCAATAATTTCTTAGTGATTTCTTTCTAAACGCTATCATTTAAGATTCTTTAGTGAACATTTAAATTCTTGAATATTTAAAATTATGTATACATTCTCCTTAATATTGACACGGATCTTTAAAAATTAATTCCGGGTCAATATTTGACAGAATGTATGTTTGAATTTGAGAAAGGCTTACGTGGGGCATAACACAAAAAAGGTTGGGAAATACTAGTCTAACCCAAATTCAACTTTTTTTACGGTTTGCTTTCAATTTGTTAACTTAAATACCTAATTAATAATAATTTGTTTACTTGGGCAATTGTTCTCGCACTACTCAAATGAACCAAAGTGTTTAAAAAAAAATAATGTGGAAATCGGGTACCAAAGAAATAGATGCCTCCGAGTGGAAGTGCGGATACCGTATCCGCACACGCCTTCGCAACCTAACCTAAGCCGTGGAAGCAATTGATTAAAATAAGATATACATAAAAAATTATACAAAGTTAAAATAAGGTAGAACAGATATAGTGCGCACATTTAACATGGTCCTGTAGGACCAATATATGTGTAATTACTAAATTGTCATTATATAATCATTGCGACCATAGTTCTAGACATTTTTAAATAAGGCATATATTTTGGAGGTACATACTGTCAAATTTGTGTATTCGGGTAAATTGGACACAATAGCCTAGGCTTAAAAAAGCAATTAATATATTATATTTCAGGAGTAATTAATTAACAGATGTAGCAACAATAGCATCAGTTTTACTCACGCTTGGATAATAAAATTACGCACGAGTAAGTTTGAACTTTTGAGGAAGTAAATGAATTTTGCAATATGTTCTGTTTTTGGATTGTGAAGGAATGGATGCGACATTATTTTTAAAGAACTGAATTGTGCAGTGGATGTAGTGTTGACAGTTAATCATTTTGGTATATATATATATATATATATATATATATATATATATATATATATATATATATATATATATATATATATATATATATATATATATATATATATATATATATATATATATATATATATATATATATATATATATATATATATATATATATATATATATATATATATATATATATATATATATATATATATATATATATATATATATATATATATATATATATATATATATATATATATATATATATATATATATATATATATATATATATATATATATATATATATATATATATATATATATATATATATATATATATATATATATATATATATATATATATATATATATATATATATATATATATATATATATATATATATATATATATATATATATATATATATATATATATATATATATATATATATATATATATATATATATATATATATATATATATATATATATATATATATATCTTTATGATAATGACGTCGACGGAGTTAACGCTATGTGAAGTTATGAGTGGGGCAAGTTTCGCGGCCTGATCTACTAACTCATTATCTTAAATTAAAACATGACCTTGGGTTCAGTTGCATCACTTACGGATTATTGAAGTGATCTGATTGATATAGACGTCTTCTATCATTCGGATTGAGAGTGAATATAAAGGTATTGCATATCCAGAAACATTTAATGATAAACTTAGATTCCACCGAAGTTGTCAGCGAGTTGTGGGGTACAGGAGATTATTAATGATGAACATGGTTTTTAATGCTGTAACTAGTGAGGGATGGAGGGATATAACGGTAAAAAGAATTTTCAATTCCAGTTAAACTACTCGAATATTGGTGGGGCTGTGTTTCAAGGAGGATTATCAGGAATTAGCTGGCTAATCATACTGTATTATGTAGAATATAAATATAGATTGTGTATAAATATGTATAGCTTGTAAAAAGTATACCAAATTTGTGTGATGTTCTGGTTAATATCAATGTAGTTAACCTTGTTTGTAAATATATCCACATGAATTTTAAATATCCAAAAATATTGATAGTAAAATATTTTATCCTTACCTGTATTTCATTTGCCAATTTTTCACTACTATATTTTATATCAGGTGTAGTACTTCCAACGGATGGTGTTAATGACTGTTGTGGTGATTGTGTTTGGGCCAAAGTGTTTATATGGATGGGACTAATTATATCGCTAGTATGTTGTTGGTGCAGCGGTGGCTGGTGTTGTTGTGAAAGTGTGGTCGACAATGGAGACGTTTGCAAAGTGTCGTTGGAGGCTACAAGTTGATTTGTTATGATTTGATGTTGATTATGCAGGTGTGCACTTAAGTGCTCGTTGTTAAGACTGCCTATCGAATTTACTCGTGCTTGTTGTTGATGATCTTGTTGTTGCTTAATATGATCATTGAAACTATCACTATCGTCTATTTTCGTTCTATTTGTGCCGACACCATGTTCGTGTTGTTCTTGGTGTTGGAAGTGATGTATATGTTGGTTTAAAGCATCTATACGATCGGTGCAAGGGTTTGACATATTATGCTGATATTTTTGATGGTGATTGCTTGTATCTGACGGAAGCTCCTTTTTTGATATAGTCTCCTGTTCAGTGGAGTTGTTGGTGGATTTTATAGTGTTATTAATATCAGTTTTGCTGCTTTGGTTCTCATTAGATTTAACAACGCCACTAAGATGTACCACAGCCGCTGCCGCTGCAGCAGCATTAATCAAAAGGTGATGATTTTGTTCACGCTGATGTGACAGTTGCTGTTGGTTACTTTGTTGATTTTGTTGCTCCGATATTTGTGATAAATGCTGCTGTTGGATGTGTTGCTGGATATGCATACCAAATGGACCGCGTGCTTGCTGCCAAAAGTCGGAGTCCATTTTATAACTTTGTAACTCCAGCATTCGCCAGAATACTCTTTATTGATAATATTCTTGTAGGGTTTTATATAATTCGATGTGTTTTGGTGCTGATTAGAGCGCCCTCTACTCCAAGAAAGAGAATTTCATTGAAACTGTTAGCATTTCTATTTGTTACTTGCTGTAGCTAACAAATCCGACTTTGATTTACTTTTACGTATGGTAAAAGCAGCCGTTGAACCAGTGCGGCTAATGTGAATTTGATAATATGTTATACATAAGACTTATCGCCAATAAGTTTTAAGTGTGCACTGTAAGGTTTTAGTATATCATAGTTTTTGGTCTTGTCATAAAACGTCTAAATATCTGTTCTTTTCCAGCTTAATTAGTTTATTATGTAATATTTGCTAAACAACTTGTAAATGATGTTTGTTGAAACGTAATATTAACAAAACTTTTTTATTGCAGCAAATCTGAAAAGATAGAAATATGGAAATCTTAGTTTATGTTAATTATATTGTAAGCTTGAAAGATAATGTTGATATTTTTATTACTTTTATCTGACTTATTTCAATGTTTGCTTTAAGTTTTGCTTCAATCTATCACAAATTTATGAATATATTTGTATATATGTATATATATAGGGTACGAGTGTCTTTATGAAAATAAGTGCATTTATCTCTTTTCTCAAATCTAAAGTACGTGCGACGTACTGATTTGTTTTTAGCGGAAGGTTGTCCAAAGTATTAGTATCTATACTATCTAGATTCAGGTTTTTTTTTTATTAAATGAAAGGGATTAATGACAAATTCACTCCCAATTCTTTTTTTCTGATCAATCGAATATGTTGCGGTAGCAAAACTTTTTTGTTATTAGAGTATGTAATGTCACTAATTACTAAATTTCATGTTCACGCGAAAAATGTTGAACCATTTGAAAGGAATTATTCCGGGCTCCGTAAGAAGTATTTTTCAGTAGAGCAAGAGTAGGAGAAGTACACTGAATTTTCAACGCAATCAGGAAACCTCTGGAGGATAAGCGGTGTTCTTAGACAAGCTTTTGGTAGAGCCTGGCACGAAGGCATAATTTATAAGATATTTCATCTTCTCCCCCGGCTTTTCACAAAATTCTAGAATCGTACCTAATCGACAGAAAGTTTTAGAGTTAAATATAATGCCGCCAAAAACGGATAATTATGTTATTGAAGCTGGAGTTCCTCAAGGAAGTGTCCTTCGTCACGTGCTTCTTTATACGTCGGATGTACCCACAAGGGACAACATTGTTATGTCTACATTCGCAGATGACACTGCTATCTTTATGCTCGTATTGAATATTCAAACCACCAACGAAACACCAAGCGCTCAATTGCAGAAAATTGATGAGCGTTTTTCAAATTAGAGAATACGGGTAAGTGAAAGTACTCACATTGTTTTTACTTATTGCTATCGAATTGCACCAACACTCACCCTTAACAATATAACTATTCCACAAACAAATTCAGTTCAGTATCTCGGAGCTCATTTAGACTTACGTAGTGAAAAAACTTATAACCAAAGTCAAAAGACATGACAGTGAACACCTGCAAATTCAATTGGCTACTCTGGAGAAAATCTCAGCTGCGTTTAGAAGACAAGGTTTCGATATACCAAGCCGATCTGGACTTACGGTGACAGGCTGTGGGGAAAAGCCTCATCCTCAAACATCGAATTCAACAATTTAACAAACAGGTACAAAACCATCCTAACCCAACACTCAGAAGGCTTTCACATTTGGCACCAACATACAGACTAAAAAGGCGACATCTTCAAGCTTATTGAAATTGTAGACTGTATTCACAGTCATCCACATATAAACACACACTGGTATAATTCTAATTAGCCTATAATTCTCCTTAAATACTTTTGAACTCCTTTTTTAATATCTTTCTAATTCTTGTATTAGAATAGACAATAAACAAAAATTTATAAAAAACGAATTACTACTATAAGGTACTAAGGAAGCAGAAATGTACACGAAGTAGAAGTAACCGGTGTTTTAACTGTTGCGGGTCAACTTTGAAATAAAATTGTGGTTAACTTTAAGGTTCCACCAATGTAATTTTTCCTCATGTGTGTTCTGCCATAGACACTATTTCATCATAGAAAAGTATACGCTACAGCAGAGCATATACAAATTTTGAAAAATAAGTAACAAAACGGATCCTAATTTGGCGAAAAAATCATGTTCAGCGACGAAGCATGTTTTTGGTTCAAATAAATTGCTCGCAAAATTGCCGTATTTGGAACACTAAGAATCCACGCGGATGCTGGAGACTTCATTGCACCCCGAGAGACTGACTTGTTAAATGTGGATTATGGGGGGGCCGTACTTCTTAACTTGAAGAAAAAGTTCAGGCTGTGATTTGTGAACTCCGAACGCTACAGATCGATGATAACAGATTGTTTTGGCCCAAATTTAATGGCAAGGACTTTTACGACATATGGCTCCAACAAGACGGTGTGAAGACTCACACAGCTATACGAAATCGTGAGTAGTTGCAAAAGAATTTAACCGATGTCGATTGGTCCCCAATATCGTGCGAATTAACACTATTATTATTTCTCTGAAGGGTTGTATGTACATAACAACCTAACTACCCTTGCCCAGCTGGAGACTAGATAATTCGAACCATGGCGGAAATTCGGACCTATATACGAGTACTATGAAAGAAATTCGATATTAGACTACGTGGATCCATCAATTCATAATTTCAGCAATGGGACTGTTTCTAGCGAACAAAATTCACAATATGTATTAAATGTCCTGTTTTGAAAATTATTGTTTACAGTTTCAATTACTAACATTTGTTTTTCATAACCATTACCTATTAATGTAATAAAAAATACTATATATTAATATAGTAAATTGCAGCATATTAACACACTTATGTAATAATGTTTTATTTTATTTATTTATTTATTATATTAATCACAATAATAAATTATTATGCTTAAGAAGAAAAAGGAGCGCTAACTGCCAGGGCTTTCGGCTCGAATAATTATGAATTTGGAGTATATTATAATATGAAATCATTTTAAAATTTATATATTAATATAAATGATTATATAAGATTAATTATGTTAAATTCTTGGAGGTATTTTTCGACTTTCATAACATTTTTCAAGTTGTAATAATGTTATTTATCATTAATCATTGGACTTTCTTGCCAGAAACTTCTCATTATTTGCCTTCAAATCTATCTTACTGAAAATATACAACTTTTATAATGGTTGAAAGATTTTCATCAGCTATTCTTTACCTGTGCTAAGTTTTAGTAAGTATCATGCACCAACAACATTTTTTTCAATAAATCTAAAATATAGGTGTGAATTTGATTTGAAATACCATTAGTTTAACTTAATTTTTGTATATTATTTTCAACGTTCAAACTTGTTTCTAATCCAAGATTTATTTCCATATTTTATATCAAGAATTTTATTTATAAAAACTCTTGCTTATCCGTCAAAGTAGGGAGTTTTACGCTGTTTTAAAAAATATACACTGTATTCGTCAAGAAAGCATTTTGACAAGTTAAAAAATTCGTCAATTAGGTTTTCTCTGTACAAAATATAGTACTTCTTTATTGTTTTGAGTAATTTTTTTAATTCATTTAATTTTATTAATATATTTACTAATGAACAGTAGCAACAAAAAAACCAATATTAAAATTAAGATACAAAAAACATAACAAAAACAAAAAGTTGTCAGATATTTGCGGTCAAGAAAGTGTTTTCACAAATCAGAACTTATTTATAAAAATGAAAGAAAGAAAAGAAAATTAGCACTATAAAGGTTTTTGATATTTTGTATGGTCCCCTTTAGCATATATAACGACTTGTTGTATTCCCCTCATAGAATAAATAAACTTCTTCACACCGTATTCGCTTGGTATTGGATTTCATTCCTCTAGTATTGCAGTTTTGAGATCTGCTCCACCTTTTGGTTGCCTTTCGGGCGCCTTTTTTCGAAAAAGTTCCCACAAATTTTCAAGTGAGACTCTGGGCAGCCGTATCTAACACTTTTTTGTAATTATAAAGAACCCACATCCTTACCTTCTGCGCCTTATGTTTTGGGTAAAATTGGGTTCTAGGTAAAATTGCGGATTGTTAGCAATATGGAAGCCACAATGATCTGCCCTGTTTACCAAAGAACGTTTGAATATATCCAAATATAGTTTTGCATCCATTTTATTCTCTATGAAATCTAGTTCTCCTACTCCTTTACTGGATATGCACCCCGATACTATGACAAAGCTTTGCCGAATTTAAATATTGGAATATAATCTAATCTAAATCGTTTAACGGTTGTCGCCACACTCTATTAGGCCCACCATTATACTAAAGCATGATTTTAGTCTCATCGCAAAATATAGCGTCATCTCAATAGTCATTCAATTTTCCCACGTACATCCGTATATGTACATATACATATATTAAATAAGATCTGAGTGACACCCTTTTAAAAGAAATATATATAAACACTTTAATTTTGTTTTTTATTTTTAAGTTGCTTGGCATTATTTTGCACATTATAATGTAGATATATATATTATATATATATATATATATATATATATATATATATATATATATATATATATATATATATATATATATATATATATATATATATATATATATATATATATATATATATATATATATAATGTACATATATAAACATACAAAATTATATGTTGTAGTTTAGAGGACCAATCTCTCCATGATAACATGCAACAAGGATATTACAAATGGTACCGATAAGTAACCCTGAGGTTGCCAACGATTATTATAGGCAAAATATATTTCATGAAGGTGTTTTTCTTTTTCTAATGCAATGGCAAATATTAGGAAAACCATAGTTTTTATATATTTAGATATTCTAAGCAGAACTATATAATTTTGTTAGTTTTTAGCTGGTCAGAAAGGTTGGTTTTTTATTCCATCTAAGTAAGTCAGGCCCAATGCGGTTTAAATGTATTTAATTCAGTAATAAAGTTGAGATCATTTGAATTATCAATTATCAGCTATTTGGGCATTTATTTACCCTTATAGTATCAGCAAACAATTAAAAAGAGAATACAACATTAGAAAGTGTTGATACCTACATATTTTTTGGCGCCAAAGACGATGTTTTTTGGTAATTTGTAAGAAAGGAAAGAGTGCTGACAGTATCTATGTATATTGGCTTTTAAATTGCATTTAGATCTATTTATGTGTAACATTTATGAGAATCACACACACATACACACACACACACACACACACACACACATATATATATATATATATATATATATATATATATATATATATTATATATTATAAGTTATATATTTATAACTTTTTTATTGCTTCAATTTGATCCTTTATTGATAAACTATTTAATTTATTTCCACATTTTACAGTTACTATTATAAACTTTTCTAAAATTTTTTTTTCGTAATTGTTTTATATTTATTTGCATTTATAGTTCGGTAATTAAAAATGCATTAGTATATTACCGCGCATTGTGTTTAATTGGTTTCGTATTTCTTACGACTCCCGAACTAAAGACGTACTGTCCTTTAATTCATGTACTAATACTGCTACCGCAAATGTTGCCGACTAACTAATTTAGTTTCTTCGTTGTCTTAAGTATAAGTATTATTTTCTAATAATGTGTGCCGTTTTCTTACTTCGGCGAAAATTTCGTAAGACGTTGTAAGCGTCGTCTTTCATTTAGCTTTAAACTTCGCAAAATAGTATATGTATGTATGAATGTACAAGCAAGCTCACACATTTACTTGTCTCCGAAGGAAACTGCATTTGAGAGCGTAGCCTCTCTTTAAGTAACGATTCAACTTCACTTAACAAACAAGTAGTTATAACGACTACTCGCAGTGAGCTACTTAGAGATTATACATTGTTGTCATAGATTCTTGTCATAGTTCCCATATTTGCGCGGTTTAGTGACAAATTTCTCTACACCCACTGATACAACAAAAACATGAATTTATATAAGAAAGGAAGTTTGCATCACTTGTTGAATATTTATATGTGGGTTCTTCGGCGAATTGCCTTTCGAAACCCAAGGTTAATGTAATAGAAAAATAGAAACAATGTTCTTTTAAATAACTAATAAAAAAAAAATTAACACATGCCGGTATACATAACATTTCAACAAAGAAAATAATTCTTTTGGTTTTTTATTTATTCGGATTGGTGCAGTATCAATGCTAACATTACGGGAGTGTTTAATTTAATATGTTGAACGAAAAAAAAGTTGTGGTTCCCAACAACTTGTTCACGAATAGCTTATATCGTTGCTCAGTAAGCCATCATAAACATCAATTTATACTGATGTAAGAAACATGACAAATATCCTTTTTCTAATTAAATATCAAAATTAGCAAGCATCGATATACCCAGAAATTATGCTGCATCGATGCTACAAAATCAACAGTGATTGAGTTTACAATTATAACACATATGCGTTAGTCTCAGAATCTCTAGAAACTCGCCAACTCTGATATAGATCAAGTTGAGTGAATTTTCAAATGAAATCATAATAGTTCCAACGGAATGATTTTTAAGAAATACTTTTTGTTTAGATAACGGGGCTTGTGCTTCAGTCTGAGTTTGTGGATCGTTGATTTTCTCACCATCCAGAATATCGTAAAGTGAAGCAAATGAAGTCACGGAATATATATTTTGAAAAAATATAATATATACTAATATAAAACCTTATTAGCAAAGCGCCTCGAGTAAATTATATAAACTGAGCACACATAAAATAATCGTTGAACAAATTAAAACAATTGTTTCCGTTGCTTCGCGCTCGCCTTCTAATAGCTGGATCATTTAGAAAGTATATTCCATAATTATTCTTTTTTGTAAATATATTTCCATCAGCTCAGGATAGAGATATATGTAGTTATATACATACATATATAGTAATTTGACCCCACTAGCTCATGCTGGCATTATTACGCTTATGAATCTAATTTATAATAGTAAACTACAACATATATACATATATATACGAGTATATTGTGTATGCGTTGTGATTATATGACATATAAACTACCCGTGCTACTGAGTGTAGCTCAAGTCAAACTACTTGAAGAAAACTGTGCTACTTGGCTAAGGAACTATTCAGAGAGAAATGAGCAGAGAGCTTTCTTTCGGCTTTGCATTAACTTTTGGGTTCGTCCTTATATGGCTCTGATTAGCTTGATACTCTTAAATATTTTTGTTTTTAGCTTTTGTAGAGCTCTGAGATATAAATATATTCATAAACATATGTATATGTATTTTCCTTATTTGTATTGTACTTATAAACAAAACTATTTATTGATGGCACTATGCGTAGAAGGAAAATTACCACTGCGTAACTTGCTGCAATTGAAAGAGTACACTGAATTTGGAAAATGTATTTATGTTTGTCAAGAAAGTGTTTTACCAAAGGTAAAAAAATCGTGAATTTGATTTCTCCCCTTCATAATTCTTTATTGTTTTGACAAATATTTTTGATTCATTTCATTTAATCAATGTATTTATTAATGAATAGTAACAAAAAAACGAAATATTTAAATAAGGATACAAAAAACATAACAAAAACAATAAGTAGTCAACAAATTTGTTGTCAAGAAAGTGTCTTTCAACTTCTCTTTGGAACTAATTTAGCTGCGCAATGCATTTACCGTTTTGAGATTGATTCTTCACTATGCTTTGTGCACATTTTAGCTTCAAATTAATCTAAAATACATACATATGTAGTTGTTCTTTGCTTATCAAATGCAGCATTTTTAGCATATTTTGAATTATTGTGAATTAAGGACGCCTGGTAAAAGAACGTCATTTGATATGACTCAGATAGTTTACTATAACCACCGCATCCGAGAAAGTTTCCCAGAATTGTCCAAGATGTCTCTTTTGACCAGTTAACTATTTATAATATTTTAAATCGCGTAGAAAAGGAAGATAGTCTGGTACCAAAACCTTCGCACTTACGTGCTCACAAAACATCCGATAGAACTGAACGCATTTTGGTAAGGAAAGTAGTCGAAAATCCGCATATTTTTACGAGAACCCTTTCATGTCAACTCAAAGAAGAATGTGATCTTACGGATACCTACGAAACAGTAAGACCTGATAAAGTACCAGTACATGTCAAGAGTTGAACGAAAAAAACCAATGCTTTCACCACAATATATTGAAAAGCGATTTCGATAGGATGTACGTGGGCAAACTGAATGACTATTGAGATGACGCTATATTTTGCGATGAGACTAAAATCATGCTTTAGTATAATGTTGGGCCTAATAGAGTTTGGCGACAACCGTTAAACGCACTGGAAAATATAAATATTATATTATATTCCAATGTTTAAATTCGGCAAACTTTTGTCATAGTATCGGCAAAGAAGAATAAGAAAAGACATTCTATTCCCTCCATTTTTATTTACCGTTTCGACCATTTTTCTTTTGGTCTCACGTATAGTAGTGTATGTGAATTATCCATATTCCTGTAGTGAAAATTATAGGCAGTCCTCAAAATGTACTACTAAATTTAATAGTAAAAAATCAAGTGGTTAATTTACTAGTTCAAAACTTATTTATAAGTTAACCAGTTACTGACTTCTGCGGCACTTCATTGCCGTGTATACTAAATTTTTCCTTTCTTGTCAATTTAATAAAAAAGGAAGTAAAGACAATCATTGGAATTTGAAGAAAAACAGTTCTTTTTATAATTTCAACCACATTTTGCAATTCCTCATTTTAGAGATAAATCTTCAAGTTACCGCGTGTTTTAAAATATCCGCAAGGTGTTCGCAAAGAAGAGTGGAAATGCGGCACCATGAATTAACATGCTGATTTAATACACTCCTCATTTATGCACAAAAACTATTTTACATGTCGAGTACAGATTATTATATTATGTACAAGTTAGCGACACACACGTGTCGGCCAAACCCAACCACTTAGCCCAACAACAATAAGTACAACACGCCATCCCACAAACAACAACATCAAATTCCAATCATTGAACAGACGCAAATTCTAATTATTATTAAGTCTATTATTTAAGTTATATTATATTTCAATTCTTATGAAAATCTTCAAATTCATATTAATTTGTATTCGCATTAAAAACATGCTTGCTTCATTTCTCATGAAATTCAGTACTAAAGTAGCGATATTTTAAGATATAAATACATGTAAACTAAAATTTAGATTCATTCAAAAACAAATTGTGAAGTCGAACGGTGGCTCTCTCTATTAACTGAAAACTTACGCGCATATTGTGTCATTAAAAAAACTGTTTGTTTTTAGCTATTTAAACTATTAAACTGAAATAAAAAGAAATACAAGAACCTGTACTTTCTATGTGTCATTTATTTCAGAATTAACTAGCTGTGGAAGAATTGTTGCTGCTCTCCCGATCACCAGTTGCTGTATTGCTGCTGCGTTCTAGATAGCTGACCAACTATAATTGCCAACGACCATACCACGTTGAATACATCGGTTATCGTCCGATCACCGACAAGCGGCGGTAGGCGGTTGGTTGCAGCAGCAGTGTCGCGAAGGGTTCGCACTACAGAATCAGTGCCACTCTCTAAAAGCACACCCTTCCCATAACGAAAGATCCCACATAGTGGCATCGAGTTATAGGAAGGAGGGCTGTGCCGTTTAACCGGCATATAGTGTCGATTTAACATAATAAAACATACCAAGTTAGTCGTAGCGTTTGGAATACGGTACATCTGTATACCGAACCAAACAGGCTCCTAACGAAGTATTTAACTTACATATGCACATACATATACGAGTATATGAAATCAGGGCTACGTTTAAATAAAAATATTAGGGGGTCACTTCATTTGTATTTTAAAACGAACTGCGAAACTTCTAAAAAAGGTGATAAGAAATCCAAAAAAATTTTATTATTTATTTTGGAGTTGAAAGCTCAAATGTTGACAAGTTCATTTAATAAATTATAAAACTATTCTTAATGTAAAATCTGATCCAATTGCTTTACATTTACACTTTTGTGCTCTGTAAACGGACCATAGTAATCATAAGTTGTAGAATCTTAATTCTTTGGTTCTTTGGCATTGTATTATACTACTAATACCTAAAGTAATTAATAAAAATTCATTTATATTAAAATGGGGTCCGACTGCCCCAGCAACACCCCTCTGCGTGCATATTTAACTATGGTCATGAACGAATGAAAGAGCACAGGGGACACTAAAAAATAAGAATTTGGAACAGAAGGAGGCCAAGATTAAGAAATTGCCGGTCAAAAGAGAATTAAACCATTTTACAGTATTCTCACATATAACAACAGTTTCAATAATCTCAGAAAAATCTTCAAAATAGGTAAAAAATGCACCTAAACGAATTAAGTTAACGCCCTTATGCTTTTAATTAAACAGAGGTAGCGTTTCTTTCTTTAAGAATGAAGAAAACCATTTTTTATTTTGTCGAATTAATTTTTTTACTTAAACGCAGCGAGAATTTATCGAAAAAATTGTATGTTCCGAGTTATTTTGAGAAGTTAAGTGAATTTTGGAATTACGATGGTGAGAATTAAATGTGGATGACTTTATTTTTACGACACACTAGCAGAACTCGCACAAATGTTCTGTGCTACTACAGTTTTGTATATGTGTTAGTGTGCGCAAAACAAGAGTCATTTCTATATTCTCTGGTATCGGGGTGCGTATCCAGTAAAGGAGTAGGAGAACTAGATTTCATAGAGAATAAAATGGATGCAAAACTATATTTGGATATATTCAAACGTTCTTTGGTAAACAGGGCAGATCATTGTGGCTTCCATATTGCTAACAATCCGCAATTCAAATTTTACCAAGATAATGACCCAAAATATATTGCGCATATGGTAAGGATGTGGGTTTTTTATAATTACAAAAAAGTGTTAGATACGGCTGCCCAGAGTCTCACTTGAAAATTTGTGGGAACTTTTACGAAAAAAGGCGCCCGAAAGGCAACCAAAAGGTGGAGCAGATCTCAAAACTGCAATACTAGAGGAATGAAATCCAATACCAAGCGAATACGATGTGCAGAAGTTGATTTATTCCATGAGGAGAATACTACAAGTCGTTATAGATGCTAAAGGGGGTTATCAGAGTGCATGCTCAAAGCGGAGCTGAGCGTCAAGCTGATCAATGCGAGAAGCAATGCGAGAAACCTCGGTGAAACTGTATCATACAAATTTGCTTAGGTATAGATATATATAGGCAGACTGCAAGCCGAGCGGAGCTGAGAACAAAGCAGATTCAATGCGAGAAAATAGTTTCAAAGTGGTTTCTCACGCTGACTCGCATTGACAAAGTTGGATTGAGCATGAACCCAAATTTTCCACCTTCTCATTTATTACAGTAGAAATTATTTACATGCCAGAAACTGCGACCAGATTTATCAATGAAATTAACATGCATAATGCATAAGTAATTTTGCTCAATGAAATTAGATAAAATTTTTCAAAAATATAATAAGATTTTCTTACATGAGAGTAAGAATTAATCGCTCACAAAGTGTTGTTCGTACTTTAATGAAATAGGTAAAATTTTTTATTAAGTTTAAATTCAATCTTCTCGAGAATATAATCGAAAGAATCAATACTTATTCGCATATATTGACAAAATTTTTCAAGATATTTTCGTAAGTCATCATATAAATGATGAAAATCTCCAAACTCTTTTCTTTTTAAATTTAGTGGGTTCGTTACAAATAGTTTTCTTTCATAAAATAGTTTAAAGCACTGGAAGAAGCAAAATACCCTCCATCAGATGAATCCATTACTTTTCATTTCACTTGCATAAACACAAATCAATTAAGATTCTGAAAAAGAAATACTAAGAACAAAAAACAAGCGAAAAGCAATATCAGCCCCGTTTTTCGAATTCACTTCGACACCCCAGATTTTGTATCTCGCATGAAAAAGTTCAGCTTTGCGCTTTGCTCCACTCCGCTTTGAGCTTGCACTCTGACAGCACCTTAAAGGGGGCCATACAAAATATTAAAACCCTTTATAGTGCTAATTTTCTTTTCTTTCTTTCATTTTTATAAATAAGATCTGATTTGTAAAAATACGTTGACTGCAAAAAAATTTTTTATTTGTTTTTCCTTTTTGTTTTTGTTATATTTTTTGTTTCTTAAGTTTAACATTAGCTTTTTTGTTGTTATTGTTCATTAGTAAATATATTAATTAAATGAAATGAATTAAAAAAATTAATCAAAACTATAAAGAAGTACTATGCTATGTACGGAGAAAATCTATTTGACGAATTTTTTACCTTGTCAAAATATTTTCTTGTATGAAAATTCGTAGATTTGAATACATACATATGTATATTTGATCATAATAGAGTGTTTATTTTGTAGTAAACTTTTTTAATATTCATCTACATAGATATGTATATTTAATTTATCTGCACATTTTCTCACATCCTTAAAATTTCTTAATTTCATTAGCGTTAATAGTGTCTATTGAATACATTTTCGATCTATGAATTTTCTCATTATATTAAAATTCCATCTTTCTTAATACTTTTTTGTTTTTTAATGGCAAATTAAAGCTTTTTTCATTTTTTTCCATTTCTATTTATTTACCGAATCTTTCTTTGTTAAGAAACTACCAGTAATTTTTCTAAGATAACAAGACTACATTTATACGAGTTGTGATAAAAAAGAACCGTTATTGTGTGATCAAAAAATAAAGTATTTATTTATTCATCAACAACTATCTTGTCCCCTTTAAAGTAATTCCCCTCAGATATAATACACTTATGCCAGCATTTTTTTCAATCCTCGAAACAATTCTGAAACGCTTTTTTTGGTATCGCCAACAGCTCCTGTTTCGATTTTTCTTTTATCTCCTCAATCGTAGCAAAAAGGTTTCCTTTCATCGGTGTCTTCAGTTTTGGAAAGAGGAAAAAGTCAGCGGGGGCCAAGTCCGGTGAATACGGTGGTTGAGGCATGATAACGGTTTTGTTTTTGGCCAAAAACAGCTCCTGAGCGGTGTCCATGCGACGTTCTTTTTGCTCAAAATTTTGCAATTTTGGAACAATCTTCGCTGCCGCACGTTTCATGCCTAAAACATCCGTAAAAATTGCTTGGCATGAGCCGAACGAAATGCCAACATCATCAGCAACCTCTCTGATAGTGATTCGACGATTATCCAAAATCATTTTCTTCACTGCGTCAATGTTTTCATCGGTTGTTGACGTGCTCGGGCGACCAGGACGAGCATCGTCATTGACATCTTCTCGGCCTTCCTTAAACCGGTTATACCACAATTGAACTTGTGTTCTGCTCATAGTAGACTCACCAAAAGCCACAGTCAACATTTCAAATGTCCTTGCGCATTTAATTTCATTTTTTACACAAAACTGAATACAGTTTCTTTGATCCAATTTTTCAAATAGTACAAAAATCGAAGAGCACACCAAAACACGACTAACATTTTTATCTGTCAAAAACAAACTGGCAATCCAAAATGGTTGGTATTGCCAACATATATAACAGACATGTGTACCAACATAAAAAAAAATGCGAACATCGAACATACGTAACTCACGAAAAGATGAAAATAACGGTTATCTTTTGATAACACCTCGTATATGTGGGATTGAGGGATTATACGAGTAAAGGTAGACAGGGCAACACTGACAGGGGATACGTAAGGGACGGCAAGATGTCAACACTGAATGCAGAAAATAGAAAAACAAGCAATCTCGTGTGTGACTTTGAACAGGACGGACGTACCGACGCTCACTAAAGCGGTCGACAAACGAACATGTTATATTAAACTTTATTATACTATTAAATCAAAGTTTTTGTTTTATTCGTCACGAGAGGCAATCGGGCCGAGACGTCTCACTCTGCCTGAATCGCCATTGGGGTGATATCAATTCCACCCCACATTTGGTGTGAGAAGTGGCGACACCCGCTACATCGCTGGAGTCATAGAACGTGGACACTTTTGGCGTATGTGTGAGAACGAGCTGCGTTTGATTTTTGTTCGTTCTTCGAAGTTTTGAGTTGTTGCTTTTGTGCATGCCGGCACATATTTTTACGAGCTAAGCGAGCGAGACGCAGAAGAGAAGGTTGAGGACGGCTGCAGTAACAGCCTAATCACAGCACCAGCGTCGAGATCATAGCCGGCAAATTGTTGCAGTAGTGTATGTATAGACAGTTAATTTTGTATTTCTGTGTGTACATACGAGTGGCTTGCGTTGTTTCGAGCAAAAGCGAGGGGAAGTTGAAGACGACACAAAGCAGTGTGCATGTATGGCTAACTGTCCATAAGAGTGAGCAGAAACAAAGCAGCGAAACGGTAATAGCGACGACGAAGGGGTACACATATGAGCGAACGGTAAAGAAACTGTTCCAGAAGCTGAAGCGGTGTACTTGTAGATGTGTGCTACAAGTTTTGTATTTTGGCGAGTACACACATCGGAGTGAACGGTTGAAAAACTGTTTGAAGTGGAGAGGCGGCAGCGAAATAGTGAGTAAATACAGCGGTAGCAGAGCAACGAGTAGAAGCAGTGACAGAAGAACAACGAAGAGAAGCAGCGGCAGCAGAGCAACGAGTAGAAGCAGCGGAAGCAGAACAAGTAAAGTAACAGCGAGTAAAATCTGGAACTCAAAAACATAGCAACTGGTATGTAGAGTGAATACATGTAAATTGAGTGAAATTAAGAAGAAGACTCAAAGAAAGTAATTTTTATTCTAAGTAAAGAGAAACAAAAATGAAGTGAAGAAGTAAAAGAATTTAAAAAAATAAAGAAGTCAATTAAATTTAAACTGAAAAAGAAAGTTAAACTAAAACTTAAGAGATCAAACAAATTTGTATTATCATTATTAAAGAGAATCGTTTTAAGTTTATTCTAAGAAAATATTGTATAGCATTAAGTCATTTTGTATACGTAGTATTAAGAGACGTTAGACATGGACGCAAACACAATACTGGCAATGACAGTGGAAGAACTGAAGACTCAGTTGAGGGTAGTAGGTCTAGGGATAAATGGCAGAAAGAAACAGTTGCAGGATAGGATACTGACACATTTAGGTCTGATAGAAGCGGAAAGTGAAGAGGAATCTAACGCAGACGCGTACCAAGACGTGACCCCACTGATTCATCATGAAATACAAAGACCAATGTTCACTTTGCGGGATGTAGAGGATAGTTTGAGTAAGTTTTCAGGGACAGAAGCGCAGGATATCAATAGTTGGATTATCGAATTTGGAAATGTAGCGGATACAGTTGGCTGGAGCGAATTGCAAAAATTCGTCTACGCAAAACAACTATTGAAAGACGCAGCGAAGCTGTTCATTAGAGGATTGCGAGGAGTGAACAATTGGAGTAGCTTAATAAGAGCACTGAAAGAAGAATTTGGTAGGGAGATGTGTGCTGCAGAAATACATAGAATACTCAGAAACAGGAACAAACAGCGAAATGAATCTTTAATGGAATATCTGTATGCCATTATAGAAATAGGCAAACCGGTTGAAATAGACGAACAGAGTATCATCCAATATTTTGTAGAGGGGATACCAGATTCGAGGAGCAATAAGACAGTTTTATATGCAGCAAGAAATCTGAAGTTGTACGAAAAGATCAAAGGTCGAATACCTCCACAGCGAACGTCAGAATACCATCATCGCGAATTCAGTCAGCACAATCAACCAAAAATAAAAGAAGAAGCACAGAAAGCAATAGAAAGAAAATGCCTCAAATGTCAAGGAAACGGGCATATAGCGAGAGAATGTATAAAGAGTATAACTTGCTACAAGTGCCAGAAGGAAGGACATATAGCTAGACAATGTCCAACACAAATAGAAACGCATGTTGTTAAGAAAGATAGGGTGAACGTAGGTGAAACAATGATTAGAACCGATAAAGATAGATCAAAGGCGATCTTCAAGCACATTTGTGCAGCTGATCAAATATTTCCAGCGTTAATTGATTCAGGCTGTGACTTAAGTTTGATGAGGGAAGACACGTTTGCGAAAATAAATAGAAAGGGATTGAAAGAGGAAATTAGAATGCTGAAAGGTATAGGTGAGGGACAACTTACTACAATAGGATGTTTCCAAACCAAAATAGTAGCAGACAGGTTAAGCTTTCAAGTAAACTTTAACATAGTAAAGGAAAGTGAATTTGATTACCCAGCGTTGTTAGGGAGCGATATATTGGAGCAGGTAGATATACTGTTTAAAAAGAACGAGGCGACATTTCTAGAAAAAACAAAAGAGAAAGAGATAGAATTTTTGAAAGAGTTCAAGGTACTCTGCGAGAACGAGGTTGAAACGGTATCAATAAGTGAGGATATACCGTTGGTGCACCTACAGTCAGAACAGATAGAGAAAGTTAGACATATGATAGATACGTACAAACCCGAGAAAACGATAGAATCTCCAGTCACAATGAAAATCTTACTAGAAGATGATACCCCAGTTTATCAGCATCCGCGTAGGACTTCATATGCAGACAAGTGCTTTATTGAAAAACAAGTGCAGGATTGGTTGGATGAAGGCATAATAGTTCCAAGTTTGTCAGATTATGCCTCACCAGTGGTGTTGGTTAATAAAAAGGACGGGTCTAAGAGATTTTGTTGTGACTACAGGAAACTAAATAAAAGAATTGTTAGAGACCGATTCCCAATGACTCTGATAGACGATGTTTTGGAAGGGCTTCAAATAGCTAGAGTCTTTACGACATTAGATCTTAGGAATGGATTTTTTCACGTATCAATTGAACCAGAGTCAAGGAAGTTTACGTCGTTCGTCACTCATAATGGTCAATATGAATTTACCCATGTTCCTTTTGGAATTTCAAATTCACCTGCAGTTTTCTGTCGATACGTTGAGACAACATTAAGGGAGCTGGTACAGAGAGGAATAGTAAAAGTTTACATGGACGACATAGTAATTCTTTCGGCAACTGTAGAAGAAGGTATAGACAGATTGAAAACCTTCTTGGAAGCAGCAAAGAAAGCAGGTTTTCGAATTAAATGGAAGAAATGTCAATTTTTGAAAGAATCCATAAAGTTTTTAGGTTTTGTTATCACAAATGGAACTATTTCAGTTTCAGATGACAAAATTAAGGCGGTTCAAGATTTTCCTAAACCGCAGACAAAGAATTTTTGGAAAGATTTTTGGGGTTAACATCATACCTTAGGCGATTTGTAAAAGAATATGCTCTCATCGCTAAACCAACCAACAACAAAACTGAACCGTTTGTTCTTAACGAAGAACAATGTCTAGCGATTGAGGAATTGAAAAGTAAACTAGTAAATTCACCAATTTTGAAACTGTTCAATCCTAACGCCCAAACGGAAGTCCATACAGATGCCTCTAAGCGCAGGTATGGAGCCGTCTTGATGCAGAAGGACAGTGAAGACCAGTTATTTCACCCCGTACAGTACATGAGTAGGAAAACAACGGACACTGAGGAAAAATACTGTGCATACGAGTTAGAAGTACTAGCAATTATAAACGAGTTGAAAAAATGGCGAGTATATTTGCTAGGAACGAAGTTCAAAATCGTCACAGACTGTAACGCATTCACGATGACAATGAGGAAAAGTGAGGTTCCAGTTCGAGTAGCACGTTGGGCGATGTATTTACATTATGATTATGAAATCGAACACAGATCAGGAGCGCAGATGAAACATGTTGATGCTTTAAGCAGAGTACATTGTTTGTTAATCGAAGACTCACTAAAGTTCAGATTAAAAGAGGCACAAGCAACGGATAATTGGATTAAAGCTATCATTGAGGTGTTAAAAAACAGTACATACGAAGATTTTTATATGCAGAGAGGCATACTATTAAAAGACCCGAATAAAGAACTGTTAGTAGTACCAGAAGTTATGCAGGAGGAAATCATTAGGTTGGCCCACAGACAAGGACATTTTGGTATTAAGAAAACTAGTAGAACGCAATTATTTTGTACCGGATATTCAGAAGAAAATTGAAAGAGTGGTAAAAGGGTGTATAGAGTGCATAGTGAGTGAGGCTAAACAAGGAAAAGAAGAGGGACTGTTGACACCAATCGACAAAGCTCAAGAACCCCTTGGCACTTATCACATCGATCATTTAGGTCCTATGATAGAAACGAAGAAGAAATATAATCATATTTTTGTGGTAGTAGACGCATTTTCGAAATTTGTATGGCTTTATCCTACGAAGTCAACGGGCACGGACGAAGTCATTGAACGATTACAGAAACAAGCAGTGATTTTTGGTGACCCGAGACGTATAGTCAGTAATAGAGGAACGGCCTTTACTTCCAATAAGTTTAAACACTATTGTGACCAAGAAGGCATACAACTTTTATATATAGCGACAGGTGTACCTAGAGGGAACGGTCAGGTCGAACGCATGCACAAAGTGATCATTCCAATGTTAACCAAATTGTGCCACAACGATCCCAGGGTTTGGTATAGTCATGTGGATAAGGTTCAGCATTATAAACAGCACAGCTCCAAGGAGCACCAAAATTCCTCCATTCAAAATTTTGACAGGGGTAGAAATGAGAGTACACATTAGCCAGGACATACAACAACATTTAAACGAATTAACATTCGAATTGTTCGACATTGAGAAATGAGGCGCATGAAAATATAAACAAAATTCAACAGGAGAATCGTCAGTCATACAATAAGAACCGCAAGAAAGAACCTGAGTATGAAATAGGAGACCTAGTGGCAATCAAAAGAACCCAATTCGGAACAGGTCTGAAATTGAAAATCAAATTCTTCGGCCCTGTTCACTCCGAATCCTAATGTTCAGGTGGCTTCCGCCTGGTACCTGGGGCGCCATGCTGTCGGTCTATCTCTGCGTTCCATCGTTCGGTACGGTGCGAAAGCACGTGTTGTGTGGTGGAGAGCGAGAGAACAGTCGAGGCAGGTGCATACCGTATTTGTGCGGAAGCCATCTTTAACTATTGGTATATTTTGGCACGGGGCTACGAAGCAGCGACAGCTGCTCTCTTTGCGCCGTTTTTCAGTCTGTTCTGGAGTTGCTGCAAGTGCCGATCGGCGATTAATAGTGAAAAATTAAATATAAAATCAACAAATAGTAATATATAAATTACATAAAATAAAAAGGTGTACAAGAAAACGAATTATAAATCTTAAAAATAAATATTTCATTCTGAGCACAACATTTTGGTCCTTCGAGCCGGATCAGAATCCGGTTTTGGTAAGTGTCGATTGTTTTAATTGAATTGAAAATATTATTATTATAAATTAATATTAATTTAAATTTGATTTATACACAAATTGATTCTTTTTTGTGTTTCGGTTGGGTTTGCCGTGCGTTCAGGTGTTTGTGCTCTGTCGGCGCTGCTGACTATTAAAACCATTGCGCTGTTGTTGTCTTCGCTGCATTATCGCCGTTTTTAGGTACTGGTGGCTAATGCAGAAAGCAGAATAAGAAAAGTAGGTCAGTGGCTCGTGCGATCAGCTGCTGTCTCTATTTCCTTTGTGAAGCAGGGCCGGTTACGGGTAGCAATTGGTTTCCTGAACATTGTGGGCCCTTCTGTCGCAGTGCGTTTAAGCGATAAATGTTGGGCGTGGTTTCAGTGCGGTTGCGTTCGGAGGTGCATATAAGCCAATATTGAGCTGCGTTCGCAGGCGCATAAGTTCCGCAAAATGGTGGACTCGTATATTTCGGCGGCAGATTAACTTCTGATGTTCATAAGTCGTTTTGAACGGTGCTCGCCGGACACTCACTCCATTATATCACTTCAACTTGATGAAGCAGAATTGGATGCTCGGTGGGCTTCGCTTAAAACTGCAAAAATAACTGCCATGTCCGAGGCGCGGGTCATGAAAGACGGTGAATCACTGTTAGAGTCAATCGGACAGCGGTTCGAGTCAAGCTTTGATACTTTTAAGCGGGGTCGTATTTTGATCGCGGAAGTGAGACAACGTTTAGAGCAGGCAGGCAACTCCCGTTTCTACTACAGGGGAGCCATTTTTATCATTGGCGCACAGCATCCACGTACCCCCTTGTGATATCCCTCCCTTTGAAGGGAGTTATGCTGCATGGCCAACGTTCTGTGACATGTTTACAGCACTATTCATTAACAACACGCGGCTGTCTAATGCGGAGAAATTCTACCATTTGTCCCTTAAGACCCGGGAAGAACCACATGAAATTGTCTCCAAAATTCCAATTACTGAGGCGGGTTTTCAGCAAGTGTGGGAAAACTTACTGGAGCGCTACGACAACAAGCGCATCCAGATCAACAACCAATTGAAGACACTGTTGGGCCTTAACCCGGTTAGAAGAGAAGATGGTGGGGAAATTAAACGCCTACAGCGTGACATCGGTAACTGTATCGCTGCACTGACATCTTACGGCATCGACGTTGCGAGTTGGGATGCCATTTTAGTATACTTGTGCTCCATGCGGCTGCCTGAGCTCACACTGTCCCTGTGGGAACAGACCATGGGGGGCCGCGCAGATATTCCAGAATGGAAGGCGATGGTTGACTTCTTGTCATTGCGGTTTCATACACTCGAGGCGATTTCGGATCTCCGTCGCAAGGCTCAAGTTCATCACAAATAAGGGTTCAGCCGAATCAACCGCGAACAGCACGGGTGCAAACCCATCTAGTAAGTGTTACCCCGGAAGGGTGCAAAGTGTGCAGGCGGTCTGCACACTCGGTGCGAAATTGTCCTGCGTTCCAGGCCGCCACCGTATCAGCTCGGGTTGTGTGTGAATTGCTTGTCAGCTTCACATAGAGTGGCAAATTGCCCCAGCTCCTTTTCGTGCTCCACCTGTCGGGAGCGGCACCACACTCTGCTGCATACCGACTCGCCACGGGGTCGTCCAACCGCTGCGACGCCAAACCCACCATCCACATCGGGGAGGGGACGCTCCAATTCAAATGAACGCTCCTCCCTGGTCCATCCACCCGTACCGAAGTCTTCTTACCACACTGCGCAGGTATCGCGTCCGGCAGATAGGGCGGGGCGGAGTCCAAGTCATCCAAGTGGCCGCCTCTCCAATCGTGTTATCTTGGGTACGGCCTTAGTCACGATAAAACATCAAGGAGTATGGTACACAGCCCGGGCTCTGATAGATTCTGGTTCTGTGGGGTCCTTTGACTAGTCACTAATTGCCCAAGAAACGGTATTCGGCTGGATCCTTACAGGGCCTCTGCTGGATAAACGGATATCCACTTTCACAACTCGCGTGCAAGTGTCTGAAACTGCTTCGCTCGACCACCTTCTACGACAGTTCTGGGAAATGGAACAGCCTCCGCAAGATCGAAAGCTGTCCCAGACTGATCAAGACTGCCTTAATTTGTACTCCCAGACTACTCGTCGGGATGCTACGGGGCGATACATAGTCTCTCTGCCGTTCAAACAAGCGTTTGTTCCGGAGAAGTCTCTAGGAGCGTCGCGCTATATTACCCTTCGGCAATTTGAGCGCAATGAGTCCCGGCTGGTAAACAGCCCGGCCGATAAGCGACAATACGACGCGGTGGTACTTGAATACGTGACGTTAAATCACATGCGCAAGGTTCCACCGCCGTCAGTAACTCCTGTGCCTCATTATTACTTGCCACATCATGCAGTAATTAAGCCAGAGAGTACAACCACCAAACTTCGCGTGGTGTTCAATGCCTCACAGGCGACTTCCAACACGGTCAGCTTGAATGACGTGTTACACACAGGGCCAGTGTTACAAGCCGATCTGACCCGGCTAATAATCCAGTGGCGTATGTTTCGCTATGTCCTGAACGGGGACATACAAAAGATGTATCGTCAGATTCTGGTTGAGCCAAGCCAGGCATCATACCAGAGAATTGTGTTTAGGGAATCTCCCGACAGCGATATCTCTGACTATGAATTGAAAACGGTCACCTTCGGGGTGAATTGTGCTCCTTATCTTGCAATAAGGACACTTTTGCAATTGGCAGACGACATGGAGAGCAGGTTCCCATTGGCTTCTCAGGTTCGATGTACGTGGATGATGCTCTAGTGGGTACACATGATATTGCTACTGCCATTCGCACTAGGGATGAGTTGATTGAGAGCTTGGATTCAGCCGGGTTCTCAATGCGAAAATGGGCAGCAAATTCTACAGAAATTTTATCCGGTTTGCCTCCAGGGAAGATTTTCTCCAATTCGAGGAGACCAGCACCACTCGCACTTTGGCATTCGATGGAATGCGCGGGGGGATTGGTTTTATTTCCACGTGGCAGCTTTGCCAATCGTTGCCGTATACACCAAACTTAAGGTCCTGTCGGTCATCGCACAGCTGTTTGACCCAGCGGGATGGTTGGCTCCTATTGTCATCTCCGCTAAGATCTTGATGCAACAGATATGGTTGGATCAAATAGGTTGGGACGAGCAACTTACTCCTACCACTTTAACAAGGTGGACACACTTCTTATCGCAGTATCAGGCAATCTTCCAAGTATGCGTGCCTCGCTGGGTACGATCTGCACCTGATCGCGATATTGAGTTCCACGCCTTCTGTGATGCTTCACAGCTGGCATATGCTGCAGCCCTTTACGTTCGGTGTAAAGGTGGAATTTCCATCTCTACCCACTTGCTAGTGGCGAAATCGCGGGTGGCCCCATTGAGAACTATCTCTCTTCCACGTTTAGAACTATGTGGGGCAACACTTTTAGCAGAGCTGATTTTCCCTTCTTAAACCTCTATTAAATATTTCAGATGACAACTTGTTTTGTTGGTCCGACTCTACGATTGTGTTGGCATGGCTGCGAAAGCCACCCCACGTGTGGAAAGTCTTCGTGGCGAATCGAGTCACTGCCATTACCAGCAAAGTAGGTGTGAACAACTGGCGTCATGTCCGCTCAGAAGATAACCCAGCAGATTTAGCTAGCCGTGGTGTGGCACCTGATGCAGTACTCCACAACAAGCTCTGGTGGGAAGGCCCGGCCTGACTGCAGCAAGAGCGGAAACGGTGGCCGCCTCCGTTGGACGAAAACGTGTTAGCAACCGATGAAGAGCAACGACCTGCAAAGTGTCATGTAGTATATGTGTCCTCAGCGGACGACCCAATGTTGCGCTTCTCCTCATTTTCTAGGGCCCTCCGAGTATTGAGTTTCGTGCGCCGCTTTATGCGCCACTGTTCGGTGAAACATCGGGACACGACTCCTGACAGGGGGTCCCCGCTTAGTCGGGGAGAAATCGCTGAAACGACCACTTGCCTTATTGTGCTCGCGCAGAAAATGTATTTCCCAAAAGGATACAGCGTACTTGTGGCACGGGAGCCGATATCCAGCTCCAGTTCGCTTTTGGCTCTGAATCCGTTCGTGCACTCCGATGGTACTCTGCGCGTAAATGGTCGGTTGGCGCTCACTACACATTTGCCATTTTCGGAGAGACACCCGATCATTCTGCCATACTATGGTCATTTTACTCGTCTAATGGTGAAGTTCATCCATCAGGTGTCCCTATACGGGGGGAATCAACTAATGCTGCGGCTAATCCGGACCCAATATTGGACTCCAAAATCGAAAACGCTCATTAAAAGAACAATTCTCCAATGCAAGACATGTATTCTGTGGAAGAAGCGTCGACAACAGCAGCTCATGGCAGCTCTTCCGGTTGAACGTACCACGTATTCACGTCCTTTTACCCTTTTACTGGAGTTCATTTCGCGGGGCCGTTTTATATTAAGCACTATAAGGGGCGGGCATGCCACGTTACGAAAGGGTACGTCTGCATCTTTGTATGCTTCGCTACGAGAGCAGTTCACCTTGAGGCGACTACCGATTTGAGTACTCCTGCCTTCCTTGCGGCATTGTCTCGGTTTATCGCCCGCCGGGGATGTCCTTTGAAAATGCACTCGGATAATGGTCGGAACTTTGTGGGCGCGGAAAAGGCGTTGAAGCTTGATTTCCAGCGGGTGCTCCGCGAAATCCGTGACCGAACCGTGGTGGGTCACTTTCATACTCAGATTGAGTGGGATTTTAATCCCCCCACGCTCCACATATGGGGGCCTTTGGGAAGCAGCGGTCAAGAGTTTCAAGCGCATGGCAGGGCAACTTAAGTACACGTTTGAAGAATTTGTGACTCTCTTAGCGCGCATCGAGGCGTGTCTTAATTTTAGGCCTATCAGCGCTGTGTCTGAGGACCCCGCGGATCTCCAGGCGCTTACGCCTGGTCATTTCTTGGTGGGTGCGCCACTGTTGGCACCAGCTGAGCCTCCGGATACAACACCTTTTCTCTCGATTTTGAACCGATGGCAAAAACTGAAGGCGCTGGCCCATCAATTCAGCGGCAGGTGGAAAAACGAATATCTTCTCGAGTGTCAACGGCGGAGTAAGTGGCGGACGGCTCAAGTGAATGTCAAGGTGGGTGAGTTAGTGGTTGTGCGGGAAGACAACCTAGCGCCCCAAGAATGGCGGCTGGGCAGGGTCACCGATACGCACCCTGGTCCTGATGGAAAAGTGCGTGTTGTGGATGTGTGGACCGCACGTAGAAGCTAACCCGACCTATCACGAAGGTGGTGATCCTACCGGGAGAAGAGCCGCCTCCTACCAGCGGAGGGGTATAACGTACCTTGTACTTTTTTAATTTATAGTTTTTATATTTTCTTTTAGATCTATTCCCTTCTTGTACTAATTAAATTTTTGATATTTTCTCAGATCTCGGCCCACTCGGTGCTCAAGACCCGCTACTCGCTTTCTGATGGGTGCTGCTTTTTGTCTGCCAGTTTTTCGAGTGTGGCCGTGCTACCACCTCCACTCCCCATGGCGGTGCCACCGGACCCAACAGCACCTCGTCTGGCCAGGTCAACTACATTCGACCTCCCATCGAGCTTCACCTCTCTGTCGCCGGCGCCACCTGGCTGCGTGGTTCCGCAAGCGCCAAACCAAGGTCAGGAGGAGACCAGGCGGGAACTATCCCGCGTTGTTCCGCCTTCCTGGGTACGCCCTACTCCGCAGATCATCTGCACTATGTGTTAGCAGATGGGCCACCGCATTGAGGGGTGCGCAAGCTTCCTGAAGCTGCGCCCTCGGGCACCAAACCACCCTCCATTGATGAAGGGTATGAACGGGATCCGGCGTGGATATGTTCTTCTCTTGCAATAATGCAAGGGAGGCGGCATGTTCACTCCGAATCCTAATGTTCAGGTGGCTTCCGCCTCGTACCTGGGGCGCCATGCTGTCGGCCTATCTCTGCGTTCCATCGTTCGGTACGGTGCGAAAGCACTTGTTGTGTGGTGGAGAGCGAGAGAACAGTCGAGGCAGGTGCATACCGTATTTGTGCGGAAGCCATCTTTAACTATTGGTATATTTTGACGCGGGGCTACGAAGCAGCGACAGCTGCTCTCTTTGCGCCGTTTTTCAGTCTGTTCTGGAGTTGCTGCAAGTGCGGATCGGCGCCCAATAGTTAATATTTAAAATACGTTCTATATGTTATAAATCCTAAAAATTAATATATTTTTTTGAACACAACAGGCCCATATAAAATTATAACTAAAAAGAAACATGGCAGGTTCGAAGTTGAAAAAGTAGGCGAACAAGAAGGACCACAACGAACAACGACAGTGGCAGAATTCATGGAAAAGTGGAATAGTTCATTCGGTGCGAATGAAGAGTAGGATGGTCGAATGTGGGATTGAGGGATTATACGAGTAAAGGTAGACAGGGCAACACTGACAGGGGATACGTAAGGGACGGCAAGATGTCAACACTGAATACAGAAAATAGAAGAACAAGCAATCTCGTGTGTGACTTTGAACAGGACGGACGTACCGACGCTCACTAAAGCGGTCGACAAACGAACATGTTATATTAAACTTTATTATACTATTAAATCAAAGTTTTTGTTTTATTCGTCACGAGAGGCAATCGGGCCGAGACGTCTCACTCTGCCTGAATCGCAATTGGGGTGATATCAATTCCACACCACATATATCTAGGTAATATCCTCAGCCACTGCATCGAATATTTGTTGTTTCAACATCTTGTAATAATACGTCATTAAATCAGGTAAATGCCCTTTTGAGGCGTCTTGTAGAGGGAAGCTTTTGTAGGTTGCTCCCCAAGCAGTTTGGGTGCTTTTCCAATTTAAGAGCGTAGGTTTTGTAGGTGTTCACAATTTAATTTTCAATCGTGGGTATATTCAGGTCAAGGTGGATGTTTATGTTCCTCAGGTACCATGGAGCACCGGTGATCATTCTGAAAATTTTCGATTAGAGGCGTTGGAGTTTCTCCTGTTTGACGGACACGCGGTGCCCCACAATTGAATCCCATATGTCCATATTGGCTTAATGACACTAGGATAAATTAGTACCTTATATTCGAAGGCAAGGTTTGAATGCCTATTTAGTAGCCAGTTCAAGGAATGGTGTTTTAATTTGTTCTGAGCACACTTTGAGTCAATGTGATTAGTCCAGGTTAATCGTCTGCCTAAGTGGATTCCCAGGTTCTTTATTTCAGAGCTTTGTGAAATGTTTTGACCATTAATGCGAATAGGGGGCATGTGTCTTCCTTAAGGTGAATGTTAGGTGTGCCCATTTAACTTCTTTGACCTTTATTCTCGATTTGTTAAGCCACTGTTCAATAGACAGTAAGTGGCTCTGTAGCCATTGCGAGGATTCAAGATGGGAGCTGTTTAAACTCAATATGGCGGTATCATCGGCAAATGTGAATATAACCGTGTGATCGGAAGTTGGCATGTCAGCTGTAAAAAGCAAATACACAGTCGTCCAAACACACTGCCTTGAGGGACTCCTGCTTTGATATCAAAGTAGTTAGTTGGTGGTAGAGTCACATTGGCTTACCATGAATTTTCTGCCTTTAATGTAGGTTTCAAATAGTGTGTGAAATTTCTTTGGACGAATTTCTTTAAGTTTATATGTGAGCCCTTTGTTCCACACCTTATCAAAGGCTTGCGTAATGTCAAGGAATGCAGCAGAGCAGTATTTCTTTTGTTCAAATGCTGAGCATATAACTCTTACTATGCGATGCACTTGCTCTATCGTTCCATGCTTTTCACGGAACCCGAACTGGTATTGGGGATCACGTTGTTTTTATTTTAATACTGGAAACATCCTTTCCTGGCTTCGGGATCATTATTATCTTCGAAATCTTCCAGCATTGAAGATAGTGCCCAGTGCGTAAAATAGCGTTGAATACTGTGACTAAGTCAGATACAGCCATATTGGTAAATTTTTTTTTAAAATGATTTTTGCTGATATCTGATCCATTTCTGGTGCTTTTTTAAGATTTAAGTATTTAATGGTGTTATTTACCTCCTTCCTTAAAGTTTTCAAGCGTTGTGGGTTTCAGATATTTGCATTATATCTATTTGTTGAGCTGTCAGCCAGTTCCAATTAATGGTTCGTAAGACCGTTTGTGTTCCAAAAGCATAATTTCAACGATAAAATCATACTTTGGAAAGAATTTTTTGAAGGAGCGACTCTTGCGTTTTCATCATTTGTTGCATCATAGTCATCATACCTTGCATAGATGTCATAAATGTGTTAAGAGTTTGCATTAGGTTCTGCTGGTCAGTATTGAATGTGCCACTTGGTGTATCACTTTGTTGTATAGCACGTTTGGCAACATCAGAGTATCTCTCGTGCTGGTGGTTCTTGTGTAAGGGACCAAAAGCAGTTTTTCTTTGTTTTCTGTCATTTTGATGAGTAGCTAGATGTCGATTTGAGAATGAACGATTTCTCCATTCGCTTGCGTACACTGAGCAGCCGTATGACTACCTCCGCAATTACTGCATTTTTTCACTGTGTGATCTTCCTTTTCTTTATCACAATCTTCAGATGCATGTATATCTCCACATATCACACAGACCACACGTAGAGTACAGTATGCTTTAGTGTGCCCATATTCCTGACAGTTATGGCACTGAACCGGGCCAGTTTTCTTTCTAGGCTCTACTACACTAATTTTGCGGTGCATCAGATACTTAATGCGTAGATGGGGTGAGATTCACCTTTCTTCAATTTAATTTTCTCTGGTTCAAGCTCTACCTTAAATAAGGGTTGCGGCACTTTGTTACGATTGAGTATGTTGAAAACGGATTTGACCGCATATCCCTCATCATTTAGAGAAGCTGTAATTTCTTCATTGCCAACAGAATGCTCTATGCCTTTGATGACAACTGGTAACCCTTTGGCAGACTTCATTTGATAAGTATAGTAGTTTCTTTTACTAGAATCGAAATCTTTTATCAATTTACGAAAATTGCCTTCTTCATAAATTTGAATCTTGGTCTCATGTATGGTCCCTTTAACAGAGGAATAACATGAAATTGTCCACTATCTACTAGGACTTCCAGGCGCCTGACTAATGTGGTTGAATTTTGTTCTCTTAAATATATTGGAGGAGGTTTCGGAGTCTTTACCGGTTTGACTGGCTCTTCATCTTTATCAGTTAAGAGAGCAAAACGGTTTGAGTTGACAATATCCGTACCAGGAATTTTTTTTTTATTGATTTCCTGACAATATTGAATTCGGGCTTCTCTGCCTTTCTGTGACTGTGATGTAACGATCAATACCGGTTTGATATTTATTCTTGCTCGTGTCATATATGAAATAGTGGCTCAGTAAATGTGACCGGGTGCGTACAATACCTAAAGGTACAGCCAATAAAGAGGAGTTACTTATCGACTCTTCTAATGTCTCTGAACTTTTATTCGTTGACAAGTTGAGTTGTACAAAGGTCGTTACCATTAATTGTTTCGGTTTTATTTTTAGATTCCAAGTTTTCGTCGACGTTTTGGTGTTTAGTGTTTTTTTTTTATTCGATTTTGTGTTTTCCATTTGATTCCCACGAGTGTATGTCCACCGCATCATAGTCACCGATAAAGTGGCAAGGTCATAGTTCTACTCCGAGGCGACCAGGTATCGGAGAGGCTCCATTCAAATACAGCTTTCGTATCGGATTAAGGGAGTGCTTTCAGTTTGTATCACTTCGTATCAGCCGCCTCCAACATGGGAAACATACACTGGAAAAGACGCCGCCAAAGATAGAGATGACGAGCCTGCATTTCCGCCTACTCACATCAGCTAACACTTATCGGTTGATAAAATGTCATTGCCCCGGTGACACCACGTGTAGGTTGTGAGATGCTTGAGGTGCACCTGCAAGGATCATGCAGACCTCTCCCAAGTGGGATGTAATCAGACACTTTACCTTCCAAATGCAACCCCATCACCCCGGCAAATTAAAGTGATTATCAATTTCGTATGCTGAAGCATCAAATCTTGAATTTATGTACAGTGATTGTCAGCTTATTTGATGCAGGCAATAAAATTTTATTTCAAATCCTATAATTACTTAACCAATCGAAATGTCGAAAAAATTTTAAAGAGTGTCATTTTTACTTTAAAAATCATATTTCATATATTTTTTTTATTATTTTATTGTTGCTAACAAAATTAAAAAACAAATTAAACACACATTTCATAGTGAGCAGCTTATTTGATGCAGCTTAGTAAAAAAATAAAAATAACCTCCGATTTTTCAGTATTTTGTCTGATATCCTTTTTGTGATAAGACAACTTTTAGCCGATTTTACATTGAATTGACAAGTTTATAGTTCTTTGGTGTAATTTTAACCCATTCGTTTTTAGGCATATTTGTTTTTAACAAAGCTCAGAAATTTTCGATTACATTTTAGACAGGAGACTCCGACAGTGGGTGCACGAGGTAGGGGCAATTCCAGAAGAGCCATGTTATAAATGTTAATGTCTTTAAATACTAGCTTTCATGTTTTCAATATCGCATCCCATGACAAACGTGATGTAGTATAGTAATCACAAGGATCTAACTCGTAAATATCTCTGCAAATTGACCTCAAATTTTCAAAGATATCAACTAAAAGTATATATATATATATATATATATATATATATATATATATATATATATATATATATATATATATATATACGAGTATATACGAGTATATATATACGTGTATATATATATATATATATATATATATATATATATATATATATATATATATATAAATATATATATATATGTTTGATAAAAAAATAACCGTTATTTTCAATGTAATTCCCCTCAGATATAATACATTTATGCCAGCGTTTTTTCCAATCCTCGAAACACTTCTGGAACGCAGCAAAACCTTTACGTTCGACCGAACTTGACGTGCTTTTTTCGGTCTTGGCTCATCTGGACGTTTCCATTGGGATGATTGGGCTTTGGTTTCAATGTCATAGCCATACACCCACGATTCGTCACCAGTTATGATCTTTTTGAGGAAATCTGGCTCGTCGTTGACGATGTTCAACAGCTTCTGAGCGATGTCCATGCGACGTTGGTTTTGCTCAAAATTTAGCAATTTTGGAACAATTTTCGCTGCCGCACGTTTCATGCCTAAAACATCCGTAAAAATTGCTTGGCATGAGCCGAACGATATGCCAACATCATCAGCAACCTCTCTGATAGTGATTCGACGATTATCCAAAATCATTTTCTTCACTGCGTCAATGTTTTCATCGGTTGTTGACGTGCTCGGGCGTCCAGGACGAGCATCGTCATTGACATCTTCTCGGCCTTCCTTAAACTGGTTATACCACAATTGAACTTGTGTTCTGCTCATAGTAGACTCGCCAAAGGCCACAGTCAACATTTCAAATGTCCTTGCGCATTTAATTTAATTTTTTACACAAAACTGAATACAGTTTCTTTGATCCATTTTTTCGAATAGTAGTAGAACATACGTAACTCAAGAAATTTGAATTTAACGGTTATTTTTTGATCACACCTCGTATATATTCGTGAGTAAGTCGATAGTCGTCAATTCTGTGTATATGAAGATTATTTTTGTAACGAATTTATTGACAAGACAACTTGCAACTACTGTTGTAACTTGTCTTGTCAATAAATTCGTTACAAAAATAATCTTCATATATATATATTCTTTAAAATTCCAAATTATTGCTTATATCAATCGATGCATCCTGATGGCACAGCTCACGGAGGCTCTGCGATATTAATCAAAAAAACAATTAAGCATTATAAATCCACCAATTACAGCACAAATAAAATCCAAGCCACAAATGTCGTACTTGAGGATCTACTCGAATCACTTCTTTTCTCTCCTATCTATAGTCCGCCGAAATATAATATAAAAAATGGAGTCTACATTGATTTCTTCAAAACTGTAGGTAGCAGATTCATAGCAGTTGGCAATTACAGCGCTAAAAACACATTTTGTGATCCCGTATAACTACAACAAAGGGGCGTGAACTGTTTGATACAATGAGATGTATGAAGTTGAAAGCCTTTTCTACTGGTGAACCTACGTATTGGCCATCTGATCGAAAAAAAATTCCCGATCTTATAGACTTTTGTGCAGGCCTTTCAAATCACCATCTTTTCTATTAAACCAGTCATTGCAAAATAATATTCCAAAATATCTGCTCTACAACAAACAAACGAACTGGACTCAATTTAAAACCATATTGTCGTCGGCACTAAATATTAAAATGTCTCTGAAGAGTGAGGACGAAGTATTTGAGGCTACCAAATATTTAACCAAATCCATTCAGGAGGCAGCGTGGCAGGCTATCCCAATTCATATACCTAAGCATATCGCTAAAAAATAAAAGAAAAACGGCTGGCAAAAGAACTTGGCATCGGACTAGATTTTATGACGATAAACGTCGGCTGAACATGATAATAAAAGAGTTAAAAGTACTTCTTCAAGACCAAAAAGAGCGCGATCTGCAGAATTTTGTACAGAATTTGGAACCAACTCACGTTTCTAATTTTTCATTTTGGAAAGCAAATAATTGAGTTGACAACACAATTTTGCATCAGCCTCCAATTCGAAAACCGGACAACTCCTGGGGAAAAGCACACATTGAAAAGGCTATTTGCAAACCATTTGAAGGATGTATTCACTCCACATAATACTAGTTGTGTTTCTTTCAACGGGAGTGTGAATAAAACGCTACCCGTCGCTTAACAGTCTAGCATTTGGCATACTGGTTTTGACAATTAAAATGCTTACACATTCGTAAACAAATTTTAAACAGGAATAGGAAAAATTGAAAATGGCAAATTCTGAGCAAGCGTTGGTAATTTAACTTTAAATGTGTAATTAATACACAATAATTTACTATATATTTTATATCAGCACAGCTGTTAATTTTTTCTCGTTCACAATAGACAACAGCACTTCTGTTTGAGGCGCCTATACCACAAGCGGATACAAACACCTTGTCTTAACTAAGCGGTCCATATGTATGGATAAGCGGGCGATTTATTCACACTCGCGATGAAGGAAACACAGCTATTGAATGTGACTCAGACATAGACAACGTAGTTAATAATTCCTTGGAGCAAGTCTACCAAATGGAATTACCAATTAAGAAATGTTCCAAATGTGAAATAGTTAACGCAATAAGTCACTTCAATAATCGTAAAGGACCTTGTTAAGATCTCGTAACTGCAGTAGTTCTTAAGCAGCTCCCGGATCAAGCAATAATCTTTGCAACCCATATTTTTAATGCGTCACTGACAAAATGTATTGTTCCTGCTCAATAGAAAGGCGCCGAAGTCAAGATGATACTCAAACCGGGGAAACCTGCTGAAGATGTGAAGTCATATCGCCCTATCAGCCTGCTTCTTACTGTCTCAAAAGTGTTCCAGACATTATTTTTGAAGCGACCTATGCCAAAAATCGAATCCAAAAGAATAATACCAAATCATCAGTTTGGATTCAGGGAAGCATTCTACTATCGAGCATTTTCATAGAATTGTAGAGGAAATACATAGAGCATTTGATTGGAAAAAATCAGTCTTTCTAGACATATCGGGAATGGCATGAAGGTCTATTTTTCAAAGTAAAAAAGGCCTTACCAATTAAGTACTACATTCTCATAAAATCATTACGACACTTTTATGTAAACAACCTACACGAATTGGCACCCCTCCATTCCATCAAAGCTGGAGTCCCAGGGTATTGGGGAGTGTATTGGGTCCAGTCCTTTATCTTCTTTTTACTCACGATTTGCCAACAACGGCTGGAGTACTAACTAGAACATTTGCAGACGACAGAGCTGTTCTTACAGTCGCAAAAGTTCCTAAAGAAGCTTCATTAAAACTACAACTACCACTACTTATTAATGAAATATCCAGCTGGCTAAAACATTGGCGCTTGACGGCAAATTAAAGTAAATCGATCCACGTTATATTTCCTACATGAACAGACACTTGCCCAAGTCAATTTAAATAATATCGGAGTCCTATTAAGGGAATGCACTTGGACAGGCGACTAACGTGGAAAACGCACATCTTTAATAAGAGGAAATATTTGGGAATTCAATTTCGTAATAAGATTTGGCTGTTAAATCGGCGATCCTTCTTATCTTTGGAGAACCAAATCCTTCTTTATAAGAGCGTTCTCAAGCCTGTATGGACCTACGGTATTCAGCTGTGGGGTACAGCTTCCAATTCCAACATTGAAATTCTTCAAAGATTCCAGTCCAAGACTTTACAAATAATGGTTAACGCCCCCTGGTACGTCACCAACGCTTAATTACACCGAGACATCAAAATTCCTCTGGCAAAAGACGAAATCAAAACCATTGCTTCAAAATATCGTCAACGAGTTCGGTCTCACTCAAACGACCTCATGCTTGATGTCAGCATCTAATATATTCAGACGACTAAAAAGAAAAACACCGCTTCAACTTTGAATAAAGGACAAAAACTCAATAAAATGATTTATGAAATAAGGATGTTCCACAGGGGACATAGCTTGCACACTTTTCATTCTTGCCTCTTAATTTTAAGACAAAAAATTTGTAAAATATCACTAGTACTAGACAGAATGCAATAAAAATTAATATTTAAAAAAAATACAGTGGTTGGCATTCAAATTTTTAAAAAATTTTGGTCATTTTTTCCCCCTTATAAATTTTACGCCCAGTGGCGCATGCCTTATAATTAGAAACGACACAAAAAAGTTTTTTTATTATATTTTTTTTCTACACAAGTCGCTACCAAATCTCGTGGTGTGCTTCAGTCTTGTGAGTGATGTGGTTGGAGTCATAATGCTGGAGGCCAGCTCATTTGGATGCGATTGGAGGCGATTTTTATACCTACTTGCACTTTGAAGGTTAACTTCGTCTTTTATTAATGGCACTCTTAATTCTCTGTGAAGTTGAGCATTCGTAACGAACCATGAGCATCGACAATAGTCCGAAGAGTTTTCGATTGGAAACGTTGTAGTATTTCAATGTTGGAACTTGAAGGCGGGTGCCACAATTGAATCCTGTAAGTCCAAATCGGTTTCAGAATAGTTTTATATATCATCAACTTCTTTTCAGTGGATAGGACTGACTTATGCTGGAGCAACCCGTATAAAGAAAGAAATTTAATCCCAGAGTTTTCGTTTTTGCAAGTATTTGAGGCTTCCATGTTAGCCGTCGGTTCAACGATATACCAAGATACTTGGCCTCAGTCGCTTGGGGAATTGTGCAATTGTTCATCTTAAGTGCAGGGCAACAGTTGCGTCTTAGCGTAGAGGTAATGTGTACAGACTTACTTTCATTCGGTTTCATACGCTAGTCCTTCATCCATTTTGTGACGTCATGGAGGCTTTCTTGCTATTTTTAGCAGCGGTAAAGGCATTTTTGTGTGAGGACAGAGGTTGCTTGGTGCAGGCAGGTCTGACGTAAATAAAACGTACACAATTGGTCCAAGGACATTTCCTTGAGGACCCCAGGCATTGATTTTTTGTAAGGTGGAGACTTCGTAACCATTCTTGATGTAAAAATGGCTATTAGTGTGAGAACTTAATCAGAAGATAAAGATTTAAGAGCATATTTAATAATTTATACAGCAACTCCTCGTGCCATACTCTATCAAAGGCTTGAGAAATGCCAAGAAAATTTTTATAGAGATTATGAATTTGTTTAATCGTGCCATGCTTCTTCCGAAATCCAAATTGATATTTCGGGATGATTTTTTTCGCTTCAACGATGGGCATTAGCTTCTTGAATATAAGAACCTCAAACACTTTTAAAATCATTGGCAGTAAGCTGATAGGATGACAAGATGACACTACTTTTGCCAGGCTTTCAGATTATCTTTATATCTGCCACTTTCCATTGTGCTGGGAAATAATTTCTTTGCAGTGCAGCATTGAGTATGTTTCTTAAGAGTGTTATACACGAAAGAGGTAACTCTTTGAGTACTTTGTTTGTGATTAAGTCATATTCTGGAGCCTTTCTGTCAGTCTAGTTTGCTAGAACACTTATTAACTTAGTTCTTGAGATGTTTTTCATAGGCAATTCCAATTGATGACATTCGTTTAACTTGTTCACTATTAAGTCAATTTGTCTCTAGGAACATTTAATCTTATTTGATTTGAAAACATAAATTAAGAAGGCTACAAATAATTTTTTTTGGTATCTGATTTCGCCCAATTTTTATCAGCTCTTAGTTAAGAGGGACGATAATGTATTATTTTATTATATGTCGACATAACAAATAGTTCGTTTGGATTGTCGCGTCTAAGGTCCTGAGTGTGTTAGCAATGCTGGAGCCTTTGTCCCTCTTCATCAAAAGCTTGAGTTCTCTGATAATCCTGTTTAATTCAGCTTTGGTATCCGGATGTCTTGAAATTTGCTAATTTTGTCAATCACTGCAAGGGAGTATTTCGAAGCGGACGAATTAAAAGTATTTTTCTTGTGTGGAGTAGCACGCCATGCAGATTCTTGTATAATGCTCGAAAGATACTCGACTGCAGCATCAATGTCTTCATCTGTTTTCCAGTCTGTTAAATTTTTGTGAAGAATACACTTTTCCGGTATATTGTCAAAATTCTTGGCTAAAGTCACAACTACCGCCGACAAATGATCGCAATCTGTAGTGCAGTGTGTTTGCCAGATCGGTATACCTTTGGATATACAAATATCAATGACATCTGGAGAATTAGTAATGTCAGTGGGCCAATATGTAGACCGATATAATGAGAGTCCTACGGAATGTATGGTGGTTAGTAACTTGCATCATTTGATTGTTGTAAGCCTAGAGTCCCACGATGGATTCTTGGCATTAAAATCACCTCCCACTATAATCCGATTGCCTAGCTTTTTAAAAACGAAATATAGTCATCCCGTTTTATATTATGTTTCGGTAGACTATATAAGGCTGCTATTGTAATTTCATTGCCGTGACAGTAGGTAATCACAGGCTTGGATGGCATCTACTTGAAAATGCGTAGATTCTGAATTAAGTTTGTTTTTATTATTATTTCTGTTCCACCATGAACGGAGCCATCGGGATGCATTGTTTGGTAAAAGTTGTAATTTGGTATTCGAGGAAAGATTTTATTTGTGAAATGTGTTTCAGAGATTAGTAGAATATCTATATGACGTTGTTTTAAATACAACGATATCTCCTGGACACTTTGAGAAAGCCTGTTGGCACTCTAAACTGCAATTTTGAAGGGCATAATGAGTTAGTAGTTTTGGCGATTAGTGTAGTTAGCAGGTTTGTCAAGATCATCATCTGATTCATCATTTGATCAAAAAGTGATGCCATTGATGCCAAAACATTTTTCTAAAGATGAGTTGTTCGCTTTTCTACCATGTTTGCTTGAATTTGGTTGCCCTTTAACTACGTCAGCATAGTTTTGTGTTTTCTTTTGCTGCTTTTCTAAGGAGAAGTAGAACTGCAGTCATAGGGTTGCATGTTTTATACAACTACCTGTTGTTTTGCTTTAAACTGAGGATATTTTTCACTTTGCAGTGATCTGTAAATAGAGCATCCTTTTAGGGGGATGATTCCATTGATGACATAGTGTACTTTTAACACCGTTGAGCTTACCTTTGCGTTCCCAATCGACTGACGCATGATCTCCAGCACACTTAATGCATTTAGGCCTTTTGCGGCAGTAAGCTTTTGTGTGACCATGTTGTTGACAATTTGAGCACTATGAGGTTCAAAGGTGATACGAGAGTGTAGTACAGTCTTATGCGGCCCATAGACGATACATCATGATCATACTCATTCGTGTACATTTTTAATATTTTTATCCGCACACATCTTCACACATTGGCAGTCAAACTCAAATGAGCAAAATTTGCATGTAAATTGCCCACAAACGGCAATCATCCATACATCGTATTCAAAATCATAATAAAATTTCCCCTCAAAATCAAAATGATTTTGATTTTCGACGATCAGTCAGTGATCACAGCGAGATCATGTCTGTGTGACACATACCTGCATATTTTCTCTCTTTGTCACACATACTATTAAATATGAGTATGATCCTGAGGTATCGTCTATGGGCCGCATTACGCCTCTATTCTATGCAAATGTGTAAATAAAAAGTTCTTGCCGTATTCTGGCAAAACGTTTACAAGGGGAAAGCTCCAAAAGCTGAACCTAAGCGAGGGGAAAGCTACTTAGAGAAAAGCAGTCGCTTTGAGTGGTGATTTGAGTGAAGAACTGAAGAACGCTAAAATTCCAATTCAAAGAAAAGAAAAATATATTTAAAAAAAAAGAAATAAAAAATAATAATATATATATATATATATATATATATATATATATATATATATATATATATATATATATATATATATATATACGAGTATATATATATCTGTCGCGACACCATTAACCCACCCCGGTTGTCGGGTACGCCAACCGGGGTACGCTAGTACCGCGCGCCATCTATTAACACGCTGTCGCTGTCGCACAGCGTGTTTATGAAAAACCGGAACTAGCCTGTGTTGGCTGCTGAACAACACACTTCGTGTTTCCGGCCTTTCATTCAACCTTCTTTCTCTTTCTGTGCTGAAGCTGTGGTGACGTGTTATAGAGCGTTTTGTGCAATTAAAAGTTATATTAATTACTGCACTTAACACAATCTCTAGAAATTTGCAGAAACGTATTCCATCTTATATTATATGTACGATATAACAAATAAATTCGCAACGCAACGTTGAGCACGCGAGCAGCCAAATATCTATATATATATATATATATATATATATATATATATATATATATATGTATATATATATATATATATATATATATATATATATATATATATATATATATCTATATATTTATATTATATATATACATATATATAAATATATATATATATATATATATATATATATATATATATATATATATTTATATATATGTATATATATAATATAAATATATATATATATATATATATATATATATATATAGATATATATATATATATATATATATATATATATATATATATATATATATTTATATATATATATATATATATATATATATATATATATATATATATATTTCGTAACAATATGTATATCTCCAGCCCTGTAGCTCCACTAACATCTGTGAGAACTCTGTGCACAAGCTGATCATGACATCTGTTAGGAACTGCAGAGCTTAAACCGGATTACACTACGCCAGTCGTTAAGGTTTCCCATTCGATGTGGATTGATTAAACACGACCCTTATTCATCAGATCTGACCTCAGTGACTATATCTTGTTTTCGTTACATACAAATAACTTACACAAATATAGTAAAGTTAACACGGCTTTAACAAAATCAAAATGATCCATTGCAAAGTGCTTCGTTCAATCCTTCCAAGCCGTTATCAATAATATGAAACTGGTTATGTTTTAATCACCGTCGTTAACCGTCGAAGTGTACAAATACCAAAAATAGCAAGGCTCCGATAACGGATTCTGGTAGAGGGGACAAAAAAAAATATACACATATCGGCGCTTTGAAAGTTTACGTTAAACTTACCCCCCGTTGCACATTCTTATGGTGAATCGGCTTCGGAAACATAGGATGTGTTTAGCAGATCTATGTAAAAGTCTACGAGGAGCATTTTTGTGGAGCATTTTAACCCTCTAACTCTTCAATGTATGGGTATTTTTTGTCCCTTTTGTGAAAAAGGGCAAAAAGTACCTATAAAACAGTGATATAACGGGTTAAAATATCCAGCCAAAATATTTGTCATAAAATTCTACTAGAAGTCTCTGAATACATCAAAGCTCAAAATTCACCTTGAACGACAGAAATAAGGGTAAATGTAAATGTTTTGAGGGTTAATATCGTAGTTATTGAATTGGTGCTAAAATGTCACAAAAAACCGGATTTTAGGGAGTTACTTTGAATGTCATACGAAAGAAAGATCTACATATAATATCTATAAATAAAAAGATGAGTTCAAATTTGGGTATTTCAGCCAGCATTTATTGCATATTTCAGCACGGACGCTTGGTCGCAAGCTTGATCAACCAAGGGTAAGTCGCTGTTAACGAAATGAACAATCTGCAATCATAGAAATTATGCCAGCCTGTCACCAAGAACACCACCCAACAGGTATATTTAATGTTATACTCCTGACTGCGGAACTACCAACAACAAGTTCCGTATGTCTGAAAAATTTAACAACAAATATTACCTTGACTGGCCCTATAACAACTACAAGCAGTATGAGTACGATTATTGCTTCGTCGAACAATACAATGGCAACAACATCGGTCTCTTCTAACTTGAGGGGCAACTAGTTAGTGTTGCGAGTCAAGATACGACTACCTACGAGTAGTTGACTCGCGACACAACCCAAGTAGCCTATCGACCGTTGTAGCTATAATTAATATTACATATATGAATTTCACAGGTGTTACAATTACACAGTGACACAAAAACTATGGCTAAAATGCCCCATTGGCATTTTGTATGAACTGGCTCATTGCGATTATTGTTTTGGGTCAACACTTGCGTAATTGGAACACCGAAGTAGGTTATAAAAATAATTATGTAGCTAGAATTAAGATTATAAATAAGAGTTGATTAAGAATAAATCGAAGTTGTATATTTCCGAAAGCGAAACGGTGTGTGTTGTGTTTACGCCGCAGTCGGCAAGTGTTTTAAAGGTCTGGCAAGTATTTACAGGTGACAGGCAACTGCAGGGCGCATTGCCACAGCTAACGCTCGGAGAACGCAACAGTTGGCGCAGCCGGTAGGATCCAAAGTCGAGTGCCAGGAAAAGAGCACTCCTACGCGGGAATCCACCAACGGGAAACTACTACTTGCAACGTTAGGATAACCAACTCAAAGGAGTTCAATGGAGGGAGCAAGCATATTGGTAAGTATGCTTATATTAGGACATTTTAGTATATAAGGGAATTTTGTCGATTCTTCGGTGGCCGTGTGGGCGCTTTTGCGCGGGTCATGCAGAAGAAGCAGCATCGGTGCAGAATAGCCGCTGCGGTTAGGTGACACTAGGTTGATTCGCAAAAATTGTTAATGGTCAGGTTGTATAGTTTTGTTTCACTGAGATTAGGCTCATACTTTTTAATACTTCTTGTTTCAGCATTCTCGGGGATGTGGAACGTGTCTGCTAATTCACGGTTTTTCCGTTATTGAATTGCGAACTTGTGTATACCGGTTGGTTTGGTTCGGAAAGAACGTACCACGGTATAGGGTTCGTACGGTTATGATAGGGGATTTGTGTTTGTTTGTCGGTAGGGACATTTATATGTTTCAATTTATATTGTTTTGAAATCAAAATAAAGATTGATTTAAATATTTGGCATTTTGAGTTTAGGGTATTAGGTGAAGAGGTGCCGACAACACGTGTTGTTGCATCAAAGTTTTTGTAGTGCGGAAACTACGATTTGCGTAGCAATGTTGAAGAAAACATTTAAATGCTATTATTACGATGCGCATACGTTACGGGCTTATTTTTAAATATGGATTCGAATTTCCGGGAGTGAATCAAGATATTTTTGCCTGTAAATCCGATTTCGGTTTTTGCGAATTGGGAGGATTTTTGGGAGTATTAAAGTTGGTGATTGGTTATGGGGATACATGTGAGGAAATCAAGGTATATCTGTGAGGAAGTCAAGGACTGATTTGCATTGATGGAAGGACTTAATGGACGCCGGTAGACAGCGGATATGGAACTTGTGATGGAAGATAAGTAAAGAAAGAATATTAAGATAGAATTTACGGTGGAATGTTTTTTTAATAAACTTGTATTTATATTAAGTAAGATGAAATAAAAAAAATTGGGATAAGTTAATAACAAGTTTTAACAATTATTGGGTTTTATTTGTAATTGGGATACACCATCTGTTCTGGCATTTGGGATGAACAGATGGAGATTTTTCTTTGAGATTGGGTTGTTCAACGGGATATTTATTGGATTAGGCATAGTACATGGGACTATCGAAGGAAGTGAAGGAGTTGCTGAAATCCCAGGAAGTGGTGGGCAAAGAGGTACAGAGGTTGATTTCCAACTTCAGGAAGGACCGGAGGGATGTAAAAACGGTGAAGTATTATCACAGACGAATCACCGAGTTGCGAGGTTTGGTGGAAAAATTTCAAAACAACCACGTAAAATTACTGCCGCACAAGGAGGTCTGTAGGGACGACGAATACTTTGCGACGAATTTGATATGTGGAAAATTTAGTGTCAGGGTGGCTCAAGGTATTCGAGACGGATTTAGCAACAATTGAGGCACCGAGTGGGTCTCCGTTAAAGAGCAAAGAAGACGCACAGGACGAGTTAAAAGCAGTAAAAACAGAGGTGAATCTTTTCACCGAGAGGGTATTGGAACATTTCGAAGCCAGCGCGGGTAAGACTGAAGCCCAGACGTTGTGGGAGGAGGCCAGAGTAAGGGGTAGAATATCGCCTTTGGAAGCAGCCGATTTGGCGCTGACTGCTATCTTGAGCAGGAGGGAAAAGGAATTAGAGGAAATACGTAAGGAAAAGGAGGAACTGAAAGCTGATAGAGAATTCTTTCAAAATAAAGCTAAGGAACTCTCAAGACGGCTCGAGGAAACAGAGGAGGAAGCTTCTTTGTTAGAGCAAGAGAATTTCAGGTTTAGGGGAGCGACGGTAGAAGTGAAGCCATCCCAGGTGAGGCCAAGTTCGGTGTCGACGTCGGAAATACAAACGCAGACGGTTCAGGCTTCGATACCGGAAGTAGGAGGATCAGGATACTTGACGCCCCAGTGTACCCGAGGACATCTCGTTCCGAAAATAGTAGTGAGGGATTGCGATTTAGGAGGGCTACCGATTAGTTTCATTGAAGACCAGGCACAGCGCGAATCGCAAGTGAATAAGAAAGCAGCAACTCAACCGACGAGCGTAGGGGAAAAGGATAAAGCGCCTCAGTCGGAAGAGCCTATATACGACACGCCAACTCGGTTGGAAGCACGGCGGCCACTAAGTTTGCGCCCGGATCTGGTTAAGTATCTATTGGAAGAGGGGATTAATAGCCAATTAGCTACACAGGAGGTGAGCGGTACAGTTATTCCTGTGGTGGTTAACTCGACAGTCAGAATGAGCATTCTGGAGGTGGCCAAAGCTGTGGAGAAGCTTCTGCCTATGTTTTCTGGCGTTGAGATTTACGATCTCAGGACGGAAATCAGGAGGTTCAAGGAAGGATGCGAGCTTGCCCAACAAAGTCTTCCGGGAGCGGAGGTTGAACACTTGATAAGATGTATAATACAGAGAACAACAGGGGAAGCGTTTGATTTGTTGGCGCATAGCCCGGTAGACAACCTGACTGATTTATATGCTCTCCTAGACAGGACATACTTGAAACAAAAGTCGTACGACGTACTCATAAGAGAGATCCAGGAGTCTACTCAGAAGCCCGGAGAGGAATTGAGAGCCTGGGGCCGTAGGCTCCAGTCACTGGGGAGTGCAGCGAGTGAGAAGCAAACTGGCAATTCCCTGAAAGTGCGTCGGTATACAAATCGCAAATAGAGAGGGCCATGGTGACGGTGTTCAAGGCCGGTTTAGTAAACAGGGACTTGGCCAATTACACGCTAAATCTGACACAACGGTCAATTGCAGATTTGATAGAGGCAGTTACGTCTGCAGAGGTGGCCATTCAGCAAAGAGCCACGACGGGGGGCATATGCTGGACGAGTGCACCCGCTGGTTCGAGTGTCCCGCGACAAAAATTGGGGGGTAAAGAGAAACGAGCAATGGAGCATAGAGATCGACGACCGGCTGTAGAGGTCGTATGCTCATTTTGTAATAGGCACGGGCATTTCTGGGATGACTGCCGGACGAGGAGGAATACTCCGTTTTGTGAGGATTGCGGTAATTATGGACACCAAAGAGGGATGAGTTGTCCAAGGAATGCATCAGCAAGACAACAGGGTAGACAGTACTACTCCAGAGAAAGCTTCGGAAATCAGCAGCAAAGTACCATTGCCAGTCAGCAGAGACCCGTGTTGCCTCGTGGAAACCCAGGGGACCGCACATGGCAGCGGAACACGGGCGGCACTAGTAACAACCATCATACCTATGGTTCGCAGCAACACCAATCATACGATGCAATTAACGAACGGAAAGGAAGTCGCCAACCGACCTGTACATGGTGTGGGCGCATTGGCCATATGGCAGAGAACATGGCAGAGAACTGTTTCGCGAGGAATAGCAACAGGCAGAATCAGGGAAACCGGGGGGCCAACCTCAGCCTAGAGGTTGGAAACCCCAGAACACTGCTAATATACAGGCACCAAACGTGGTTTTCACATCAGCGACAGTCGAGAGACCACAAACTCCGAAGATACAGGATACAGCACTCTTAGGGACAATAAATTTCTTTTGTCTATTGCTAAGCCTGTTTGGGGTAATTCGCCAAAGAGAGCAGTGGGGTTAGTCAGGAACTACCTCCCTGGTATATTAATATACGAGTATATAGGAACAAATTTTAATAGTATTGGTGAAAGATGCAGACAGGTAATTCGGCCGGCCAGGGGCATGACAGCAGGTTTTAAAAACTGCATGGGGAAGATGAATGGTAGTACGGCAAATTTTAAATCGTGTTTAAGTATACTTTTTGCTAGCACCGCTAGGTTTATGAGAGATATGTGTAGAGACCCTCCGCGATATAAACATTTTTTCGCTAACAATTTCAACAGTCAGTCTACCTACACGGATGATTCTTATGTGATCATTCCGTGCAAGGCAGCAAAAGCAGGTCATCTGGTATTTTTGCTGGACACAGGTGCTGACACCAGTCTAATAAAGGCTGAATCCATGAGGTCAGTTCCCAATGTACAAGCGTGCAGAATAAGCAGTTTAAGCGGGGCATTTGGGGGAAGTGTTAAAACCCTTTGCCTAGTGAAACTCGATATTCACCGTGCTGAGAATTTGGAATGGGATTTCCACATTATCCAGCCCCAGGATGGTATCCCGGCAGATGGAATACTGGGAAGAGATAATTTGTGGAATTGCTCTATAATAGATACAGTACGTAAACGCTTATCCGTATGCAATGGGAACGGGAAAACTGTGAAAAATTTTAGACTTTGTGCAAGGGACAGTATAGGAAGGAACCAGAGTAGAACACGGAGGGACAGTTTAAGCAGGGAGCAGGAAAATCAATCAGAAGGCATAGCGAAGGCTAGGGCAATAACTGTAAAGAAGTTAAGGGTACCTGTGAAAGAGGGTTTAACAATAGTAAACAGGCAAGAGATACAGCCTGGTGTGCATATCAGTGATACTTTGGCATACGCCACAGATTATACAGTTGAGGCACCAATGCTGAATACTCAAGGATCGGACGTAGTGTGGGATCAGAATTGCGAGGCGACATATTGCAATATCTCGGAGTACGACATTAGAGAAGTGAGCGATGAGAGTGATTTTGTAGTGTAGGATAAGTCTCGAGAGAATACCGAGAGAGCAGAGAAACTGAAAAACGAATTGGGAACGGGGAGTATTTTGAATGAAGAGGAAATCCGTTCAATAGCAAGAATGTGCGCAGAGTATAACGATGTTTTCCTACTCGATGGGGACGCGCTGCCGTTCACATCTACAATTGAGCACAATATTCCCATAGCGGAGGGGCAGTTACCCATAAATTAAAGGCAATATAGAACTCCAGAGACTCATCGTGACGAAATGAATCGACAGGTGGACAAGTTGTTGGAGGAGGGCATAATAATGCCGAGCAATTCTCCATGGAATTCACTTTTATTATTGGTTCCGAAAAAGTCCCAGGACAACACCAAGAAATGGAGATTGGTGGTCGATTTCAGGAAATTAAATGACATCACGCTGAAGCAAGTTTTTCCGATCCCAAGAATTGACGAAATTCAGGATCAGTTGGGTCATTGTAGGTATTTCTCTACGCTAGATTTGGCTAGTGGATACCATCAAGTCTTGATGGGTGCGGGAGACAGAGAGAAAACAGCATTCAGCACGTTTTTGTGTCTTTTTGAGTTCAAATGAATGCCATTCGGACTTACTGGTGCTCCAGCAACTTTTCAGAGGCTTATGAATAGCATTCTAACTGGTCTGCAAGGTATTGACTGTTTTGTATACCTAGATGATATAGTGGTATATGGAAGGAATCTGTCAGACCACAGTAGCAAATTGAGTAAAGTACTGGATCGACTGAGGGAGCATGGTCTCAAGCTCAACACGAAGAAGTGTAACTTCCTGTGTACTGAGGAATCGTAAGTTTGAAGGATCAAACGTCTAGACTGGCACGGTTCAGGCATAAGCTGTCCGAGTACACATTTGATATTGTGTACAAGCCAGGGAAAACGAATTTGAATGCGGATGCGCTGAGTTGGGCGCCGCAAAATACGAGTGTTCTGAGAATCACTGAGAATATCGCGGGATATGCGATCAATGATGGGCAAACGGAAAGGTCAAAAAGGGGAACGAATAATAGTGAGGGCATGGATTGACTTAGACAGGGTAGAAGTGGAACTGGGGTTTTTGGAAGCGAGGGCAGTTTCTTTTGACATCACGAAATACTGTTTGGCATACAGGTTCATCAGTGAGGGGTTGAGACAGTGTCTCGCTAGATTGGATGATATAAATGTACAAGACCAGGAAAATTTGCGGAAAGCGCTTGAGGATACAGCAGCGAGAGTCCAACAGGTAATAACTCGGTTAAGGGAGAAAGCGAGATTTTCATCAGCCGAGAGGTGTAACACAGCACCGCGGATAGCAGCTGTTCAAACAAGAGCGGAAGTAAGGGAGCGAAAGAGTACTGTGGATGACTCCGCGAAGCAGGGGGCGGTTATGCAATACGTTATTAAGTTTGTAGCCACTCAGAACGTACACGGGTAATATGATGAGTTGACATTTTTGGCATGCGCTATAATGACAAGCGCATGTGCCATGTACATATGTATGTATGTCAATAAGTAAGTATGAGCGCGTGTAGCGTGTAAGTTTAATATGAGACATAGTGGTTTGCATGCATATGTTTAGGAGTAGTATTTTAATTGTTTTATCAGTGCGATATAGATTACGTCGTAGGGGTAGGGGCATGAAGGTAAACGTAAGTATGTTTGGAAGAGCAATAGGGAAGTAAGTAAAGTAAATAAACACGGAAGAAGTGTAATTAAACAATTTTATATTTAGTATAACTAATGATAATAGGAAAAGAAGAAACTCAAGGAAATTGAAAAAAACACGATTTTCTAAATATTTTTTTTATTGATATTTATTTATTTATTTATTTATTATTAATTTACGTTCACCTTGGGACATTAAGGCAAAACCTTGTAAGTTTGTCCCAATAACACGAAATGATACATTTAGTACAATAATCCGGACATAATTTAACTTATACTATATAATACAATAGCTCACAGAGTAAAAAAACAGAACAATATGAATTTCAACAATTCATCTTTCAATTCATCAATACAAAACAGCTTTGAATCAATAAAAATGTACAGCTTTAAATTTGTTATTTGTCACAAAAGGATGCATACATATAAACAGTGTACGCGGTCACACACAATCCATAGCGCAACCCAATTCAGCTCATAAATTCATTGCCCCTGGAAGTGTTTATTAAGCTCAATTTTGAATAGATTAGCATTGCCAATACCTTGAATCCGTACAGGCAGTGAATTCCAAAGTCTCACAGCATTAACGAAAAATTGACGATCAGACATAAGTGAGGAATGTCTCAACGGGACAAGCCGATTAGAACGACCAGAGCGAGTAAATTTAAGGCGCCTAAACAAATATGGAGGCTCCTGAGTGCAAATAATCTTATGCAACAATAGAATACTTCGAGTGTTAATAAGCTGATCGAATGTGATGTGAAAAAGTTCTATTGCGCGCCCAGACACATGATCTCTTCGACTTAAACCATAAATGTACCTCGTTATAGTGTTAAATAACACATTGAGTTTTCGTTTACTTACTGCATCACAATTCCCAAATATTTCACAACCATACAACATAGTTGGGAGAAGGTAGGACTTGGCTAGTATCATTCTAATCCTGAAAGGAGTAAAATATTGCGTAGCCCATAGGGATCGTAGCATACCATAGACTTTACCAACCGTTACTGCAATATGATTATTCCACGATAGAGCACCATCAAATATGACCCCCAAATTTTTAATCACATTTACATAATTAATTGCCGATGAATGCATAAATATCCCAGGGAGGCCCGCGGTTACGATGTGTTTCTTGTAGATCACCAAACACTTAGATTTAGCCGGATTAAGAACCAAACCATTCCTTCCTGCCCATACATATATATTATTCAGGTCTTTATTAATTTTGGTGACACAATCGGATATGAATAATGTAATAAAGAAGATAAGTATGGAATACAATTGATTTCAATTGGTTTGAATACAACTTCCGGGTGTACGACCCTGGAAGTATCGAACGTTGGCAGCATCGGATGTTGGTCGCCTAGCATCTGGTTCAATCGGTACAGTAAGATGGTAAGCCGACCAAGGCAGGTTTTGACTCGTTTAACAATTACGTAGGACAATTATGAATGGGGTTGTTTTGAAGTAAGAGGTCTTGTTAATATATTTAGTTAATATGACAGGTTGGTCTAAGCTAAAATAAGTTAGGGAGAATAAGCAGTAGGTAACAAGTTAAGAGAGCTAGTTGAGAATGGATAGTAGTAAAATCGAAATTAGGTTAGATATACTAAAGTTTGCTTGTAAGTTTATTGTGTGTATTAAGCTAAGTGTTAATGTAGAGACAATCTGGAGCTATAGGCTAGCTGACAGCGGTTAGAAAGCTAACGTAAAATGGGCGGAGCTTCAGCGTAGTAGGAAGTGGGGTAGTGTTAATACCGAGGGGGTGCCTGTATGTTTCGTATGCATTCATAGAAGGGTTTTCCACACTAGAGTTGTTATGAATATATACGAACCAGGAGATTTTTTTTTAAGAGAAGAAAAGAATTGGGCCATGCCATTGACAACGGAAATACATGGTCAAGGATATTTAGATATTCTAGATTATGGTAAGAAAAAGAAAGAGAAGAAAGATCGGTCGATGGTGGATGTTAGTGTAAAGTAGCGATAACGATAATGTAGTAGTAGTAGAACCATAATGATTATTTAAATATTTAGAGAAATATAAATTTTTATTAGATAAGTTATTGTAGCGATTACTTATTATTTTTCTACAGTATATGTGTAATGCAGCTGTGTTTTTGGTAGCCTATTTGAGCGTTCCAGCGAAATGCAGCGAAACCGCGGAACTGCGGGTGGAACCCTTGGCGGAAACGGACCTGATTTTGGAATCACTGGATAATGTTTGGTTCTCGAAAGACGAGTGGGTGGTGATATCGGAGTTTCGCGATGCTGATCTGGAGCCAGTACTGAAGAAACTAGAAGACTTGCAAAAGAAAACAATGGAGCTTTGCGAGTTAAGAGCAAATACGGCAGGATCTGACGGAAGTAAGAGAGGGTGTGAGATAACGGCAGCGGAAGCGGAATCAATAATAGCGGGGCTCAGACGAAACGAGCAAGCTATGTCATTTCGGGGTAGCAAACAAAGTGCAACAAGGTCGTTAATAGATGTCGGTAGATACTGAAGTGGGGTATCGGAACCATGGACCATCGTGACGCGGACAAGATTTACGATCATTTGCAAGGTCTGGATATTCCACAGGCTAAAACTATGTAGGTCTTGGGCAAAGAAATAACCATTCTGGGTTCGAGCTACAAAGGGTTACACAAAGCAGTAAAGGAAATTTTTGTCGATATTGAACGGTTGCAGGCTGGTATGAAATCGATAAATGAGAAAACTGCGGAAGCCTTGAGCAATTTGGCGGAACTCGTTAATCTGGAGAATTTTGTATCAGAAGAACTTGTGAACCTGCAAGGACGTCAGCAAATTGAAATGGCAGTCGTGGATAATTTGTTGCATGGGAAGTTACACCCTATGTTCACTTCCACCGAAGCCCTACTTAAAGCAGCTCCCAAGACTTTGGGTGGCATAAACTGGTATTTGGAGAAGCCCGAACAGCTGTACGAGCAGCGAAGTCGAAAGCGGGGTATCTGGTGGTCATAAAAATACCACTTCCTCTTCCTGATGCATATGCGCTATACAAGATATATCCCGTACCTAAAGCGTTAAACGGTAACTGGAGCATAGTACCGGAGACACTATATGACTACATCACAGAGAATCGAGTGCATGATAATTATATCGGACTAACGTCGGAGGACATTAAGTCTTGTAGAATGGTGGATATTTCACAGCGTATGTGTCCACATCCGGGGAAAGCCCTTACAAGGGAAAGCAAATCTTGTGAAGTACAGGCGTTGAAAAACGAGCAAGATAAGTGCGAGTATGTAGTGTAACGACTCGTTTTCGCTGGGGTAAAAACTCAGCGGGTTCCAGGGTCGCTTACAGAAATTTATTCCAATAATGTTAGTTTTAATAAGTGTTTTATTTATTTATAAAATTTTTAAACTTATTATTTAATTATTTTTAATTATTACCCTACTCTGTGTGCTCGTGGTAGTGTCCGTGGTTTGTACTAGTGTCCCAGGGAGAGTCGGTCAAAACCATAAACTCCTGGCTCTGTCTGCGTTGCGTATGTGTCCCAGGGAGAGTCGGTCAAAACCATAAACTCCTGGCTCTGTCTGCGTTGCGTATGTGTCCCAGGCAGAGTCGGTCAAAACCATAAACTCCTGGCTCTGTCTGCGTTGATTTATTGTCAATAGTCACAGTAACTAATTTCGAAGCTTGGTGCGTCTCTAGGAGCTTGGTGCGTTGTATACTTACGGAGCGATGCTGGATCAAAGAGGCTCATTGTTTGGTTCACTCCGCTTATATAGCGAAAGCTTGCCATGGGATCAGTGCTCGTTGTTGTTGTGGTCCAGTTGTCCTTAGGCCACCTTCAACTTCTGCTGGTTGTCCATCATAGTTGTTGCTTGCAGTAGTGTGGCCTGATCGCTGCTGTTAGTTGTCGCTTTGCTGTTGTTGTAATGAATATATCGGTTCACACTCCGCTTGCTTACGGCTCTGTGTTTACGATCGGTGCGCTCTCGTTGTCATCCGTGTTCCGCCTTCGGTCGCTATAGTGTTGTTGTTGTTAATATATTGTTTCACACTCCGCCTGCTTACGGCTCTGTGTTTACGATCGGTGCGCTCTCGTTGTCATCCGTGTTCCGCCTTCGGTCGCTGTAGTGTTGTTGTTGTTAAAATATTGGTTTCTACTTCTTTGTGTTTACGATCGGCTCGCGTATGTGTGGTGCGCTCCCGTTGTCATCCGTGCTCCGCCTTCGGTCGCTGTAGTGTCTTTGTTGTTGCATTTAGCGTGGGAGGTGGTTACCTTTTTAAGCTGCTTGATATCGGGGATGGTTGCATGCTTGAATATTGTTGGTGGTTATTTCTAAATAAAATATGGTATACATCGTTATTTGTTTTTGGAGTTAACACGGTCTCTGGTGGTAGCATAGAGTTTTTGTTGTATTCTTTGTAGGAGGTGTATTCCGTCGTTACAGTAGCAGTCTCGGCTACGGGAGAATTGTTGGTAGTGACAGAGTCACCAAACCGCTGGCTATACCATTTTGATGACACAATTTTTGTGTCTGAAGTGTGCCAAGCAAGATCAACAAGACTAGAGCTGCAGGGGACGGGATTCCTGCCCATTGGCGAAGACTGTCGGTTTATTGGGAAAGAGATGGTGCTGGTGCATAGGGCGCAGAAGAACCAGCATTACGAGTTTTCACCAGCAAGTATGGGAACTAGAGAGATAGCGGCCAACGTTCAGGCCTTGTTAACAACTTTGCAGCGTTCGAAACCAATAAATAGTACATATGTACCAACGACGATACAAGCAATACCCCACGGAGATCTCCGAAAGATTCTAGCGACTAACGGCAAGTCAATTAACGAGTTGTTGAACCTTAAAACATCGTACGATATAACGCACTCCTCGTTGGAAAAGGGAGGGATCGCCGCGATCACAACGCTGGCAATGATCGTTGCAGTAATCTTATATACTCGTATATTCTGCCAGTTAAGGAAGCGAGTCAAATACCCACAACGAGAACCACAACCAACGCCGCAGGTAGCAGAGATTGCAGTGTAGAGTAGCGTAGGCTAAGCAAACCAGATGTTAGAGTTAAGAATGTACAAAATGTTTGAGAAAAAAAATAAATAAACAAAAAGGAAGAGAAAACGAACCAAGAGAAAAAAAAGAAACAATAAATAAAATATAAAAAAAAAACAATATCAAAAGAATAAAAATAAAAAAATTTATGAAAAAAAAATATTTAAAAAAAAAAAAATTCAATAGTTAAAAGAAGAAAAATAAAAAAACATTTGAAAAGAAAAATATATGTATATATATATATATATATATATATATATATATATATATATATATATATATAATAAAAAAAACATAAATATACATATAAAATATTGTATTAGGTTATCAGAAAAAATATATAGTAAATGTATACATATAAAATATTATAGTAAGTTATATAATTTTATAACTTACTATAATATTTTATATGTATACATTTACTATATATTTTTTCTGATAACCTAATACAATATTTTATATGTATATTTATGTTTTTTTTATTATATATATATATATATATATATATATATATATATATATATATATATATATATATATAATAAAAAAAACATAAATATACATATAAAATATATATAATATATATATATATATATATATATATATATATATATATATATATATATATATATATAATAAAAAAAACATAAATATACATATAAAATATTGTATTAGGTTATCAGAAAAAATATATAGTAAATGTATACATATAAAATATTATAGTAAGTAATATAATTTTAGAAGGTAGCTACACTACCTTCTTCTCGAAAGAGGGGAGGAATGTTGCGAGTCAAGATACGACTACCTACGAGTAGTTGACTCGCGACACAACCCAAGTAGCCTATCGACCGTTGTAGCTATAATTATGAATTTCACAGGTGTTACAATTACACAGTGACACAAAAACTAGGGCTAAAATGCACCATTGGCATTTTGTATGAACTGGCTCATTGCGATTATTGTTTTGGGTCAACACTTGCGTAATTGGAACACCGAAGTAGGTTATAAAAATAATTATGTAGCTAGAATTAAGATTATAAATAAGAGTGGATTAAGAATAAATCGAAGTTGTATATTTCCGAAAGCGAAACGGTGTGTGTTGTGTTTATGCCGCAGTCGGCAAGTGTTTTAAAGGTCTGGCAAGTATTTACAGGTGACAGGCAACTGGAGGGCGCATTGCCACAGCTAACGCTCGGAGAACGCAACATTAGTCACATAAAACTAAAAACTTAAATGAAAAAAAATTTCCGAACAGCAAGACCTAGTAGGAACCAAAAGAAAAGCGAGACTCAGTAGGAACCAAAACATTTAAAAATTTGGATATCAAAAGAAATTCCCGACTAAAAGAATTCAGTGCACTCCGGAACGCGCCAGATCGATTTCAGAACCGGCAAATCAAAATAAATCAAATCAATCTAGGTTAGCCGACTACTGGCTGACGATCTACCTTCAAATTAAAACAGATTTTCTATCTTAACCGAAAATGAAAATAACTATAAATGCCGCATATTCAAGAATCTAAAGTTCCAAAAACACCACCAATTTTTGTTTCTGGAGTAATCAATGTGCAACTGCTACTGGAGCTACTACATTTGACCGTAGATAATCAGTATGAGTTAAAATTTTTGAAAGAAAATGAAGTCAAAATTCAATCAATGACACCTGATAAATACAGAATTATCACAAAAGCGCTTATAAACAAAAAGAAGAACAAAATTTAAACGTCATTTTGAAAGGCCTGCATCACACTACGCCAAAAAACCCGCTTTCAATGTTTTTTTTTAAAATGTAAAACATAATAATACGAATTTATACAAAATTTAAATTTGATCCACTTATGGCCACACGAAAAAATTCTGCAATCATAGTTCATGCTGCGTGAAATGCGCTGGCAGCCATAGAACATTAGATTGCCAACGAAAGGATAGATCGCAAGAGCCTAAATGTATACTTTGTGGAGGCAACCATCAGGCCAATTATAGAGGATGTACTGTTTATGAAGAATTGCAGATAAAGTCATTTCCAATACTTCGAGGGAAGATCGTAGACAAATCCAGTGTTCTTAATCCACCACAAATAAAAGCTCCAGCAGGAAGCACTTATGCGCAGGAGTTACGTTAATAAAACGCGGGGAGAACTTCGGTTCAACGTTGCTTTTATTACGGAGTTTATTTTAAAACTAAACTAACAATTTTAAATTACTTATGCCGAAACCTTAACTAACTTACTTAACATCGATTATTTGTTATCGCTGCTGTAGGCACAAAAGTATTTTCTAAAATTATGTAGGAGGGTAGAAAGAGAGGTAAACGTCTATAACCACCAATAAGCAGAGTGCAGAGCCGTAGCTGAACAAGTGCTAATGCACTGAGAATTGCAGACGTTGCATTTAGGGGTTGTTTATGTCATTGCACTTCAGTTAATTTATGTCATTGTACTGATCGTACTGACTTTGCTCTTTGGGAGGATTGTGTCGTTGCACTTGACAATGGTCTCGAAATATGAAAGGGAATTGGAAAATGCATAAACGGCTTTGGTGGTCATTTGTGAGATTCATACTTGATAAGAATGATATCTCAGCTGACGTTTGGTGTTAGATTTAGGGTTCGCAGCAACTGCTGGCGTAACTCTTACCACCTGAGCAAAAAGGAAAATCAATGCCCCATCAACAGAATGTGCTGACTCATCACAACAGCGATAAAAGAGCATACTTAAATGCCTAATGGACCAAATGGGAACCATGCTCAACTTGCTAACAGCGGTCATCTCTAAGATGACACAGTGATGCAATCCATCAAAATTGCAATGTGGCTTTCACAGTGAAGTAATGAAGTCAAAATTTGTATGGTTGATAACAGCATTAACATTATGCTAATATCAGAGACTCACTTCACCAATAAGAGATTCTTAAAAATTTACCAATGCAACGCATACCACACAAATCACCCAGCAGGCACTGCAAATCACCGCTATTATTATAATAAACAGGATTAAACATACAGTATAAGAAAAGTATGATAAACCTCATATATAAGCAACTAGTATCTCTATTTAAGACCAACATGGCGAACTTATCATCACATCGGTATATTGCCCTCCGAGACACTCCAAGGGCCAATTCGAGCAATTCTATAGCACACTAGGAGATATATTATTAGCCTTTGGTGCATATAACACCAAACATCACTATTGGGGCTCTAGAACTATTAATCCAAATGGAAATCAACTATTCAAAATTATACAAGCTAATAATCTTATGCGTGTTTCAACAGGAGAACCAACATACTGGCCATCTGATAGAAAAAAGACCCCGGATATTTGGGACTTGTGTGTGAAGAAAGGTGTTTCTAGAAACTGTGTCGAAGTGGCTTCATCTTTGGATTTGTCATCAGTCCATTCAACAATAATTGTAACTGTCAGGTCGAATGTTCTACGTATATTAAAACCGCCCACGCTACACAATAAGTGTACAAACTGGCTTCAATGTAAATACATTATTGGTGATACATTATCTCTGGATATACCGGTCAAAACCCAAGGAGATATTGAAGAAGGGGTCGAAAATCTAACTAAAATAATTCAAAACGCTGCCTGGGCCGCTACTCCGAAACTTAAAGAGAAGCATATACGAGTAAATTGCGCGATGATTCTAGTAATTAAGGATATGATAGATGCAAATCGAAAGTTAGACATAAACTCATGGCAATAGAAAATGTTGAAATTCAGCACTATTTGTCAAATTTCTCAGTATTAAAACTGTGAATGGTTCTTGGGCAAAAACCGACAAAGACAAAACAGAGACATTTGCCAAACACCTTTGTGATGTCTCTATACAATTTCCAAATAATCCACAACATTATGATCACGGCATTCATAAGTTTTTGGAAGCTCCTGGTCGAATGGAATTCCCGATCCTGCCTATCAAAATAAGAGAAGTTAAGAACTTTCTGATTAAACACCTGAACATAAAAAAGCACCAGGGTATGGTACGAGTATATCACCTATTTGTACAATGAAGTATTGAGGTGTACCTATTTCTATCGTCAATGGAAATTTGCTGAAATAACTCTAATTACAAAGCCTGGAATGCCGGAAGAAGAAGCTTCATCGCATAGGCCGATAAGTTTTCTGCCGATTATTTTTTAGTTAGTTAGTTTTCGAAATCTTCTGTTGAGTAAGCTAAAGCCAATGCTGAGTAAAAAGGAACCCATACCTAATCACCAATTCGGGTTCCGAGAGCAACATGCTACCACCGAACAAGTACACATAATTTATCACAATGTAAGAAATGCTCTCGAACAGGGTCAGTTTTGTACAGCAGCATTCCTTGATATCACACAAACGTTCGATAAAGTTTGGCACCTTGACATACTGTTCAAACTAAAGAAGTCACTGCCATATTTTGATCATTTAAATTCATATCTTGAAGAGCCCTCATTTCAGAGTGAAATTTTATGTCAGAAACTAGCACAATTTTCCACCCGGAAGCGTATTAGGCCCTGTGCTTTATAGTATCTTTACAGCAGATGTACCCCCGGCAAAGAAGACTGAAATTGCAACGTATGCCGATGACACCTGCAGTGGCCACAAATTCTAATCATTTAACTGTCGCAAACCAACTACAAAAACACCTCGATAAAATTCAAATTTCGTTTGATAAATGGAGAATGAGGGTCAACGCTACCAAATCACTACAAGTAACTTTCACTTTGAATAGGAGTTCCTGTCCGCCTGTGATTCTAAATAGTCGCCCATTGCCTCAAGCAGAAGATGTCAAATATCTTGGATTACATCTTGATCGGTGTTTTACATGGAAAAAACACAGCTTTACAAAACGCAAACAGCCGGGCTTCAAACTTAGCTCAATGTATTGGTTGATGGGTTACAACTCTAAGCTGAAATTGAATATGAATACAAATTGGTAGCAGTATACATTAGTTCTGTACTAGCATGTATTAAAAATATGGGCACACTATTACTACTGTCACGCCCACAATTAACCAAAAATCATTACTAGGTTCCTCTTAAATATTTATCAACAAAATTTCACAGCAAAGTTAAATGACTAATATTAAACACCACACAAATGATGAGCGGGTTAATTTTACAGCCACGTCCACTATTGACATATTTTTATATCTTACGACCTATACATTATTTTTGGCCAAAATTTTATATTACTACGTATATTGACCCCACAAAGCCATACACAAGAATGGAATGGAATAGAGACATCTGCTCCATGGTGTAACATTTTTTAAACAATTGGAGGCATTTGATCCGAACAGTGTTGTGCAAAAAAAAGAGACTTCCAAGTATCTAAACTTAATTGTATGCACATTTATTAAACATTATCAAAATGAAGATTATTTTTGTAACGAATTTATTGACAAGACAAGTTACAACATTAGTTGCAATTGCGTATGTGGTTATGCCACCGTAATAATTTTTCAGAAGAAGAAGAAGAATTATTGAAACATTTTTTGGCAGATCTTATAGCTATTTCGGACACGCCACTTGTCCTCATCAGAGATCTTTCAATGAAACGCAATTTTTCCCCAAGCATTTTTTTATTATGTCGCAGAAATCAACAGCACACCAATTATGAACCCTCCCAGGAATCGAACCTGGGCCTACAGCTGTTGTAATCTGCCATCCAGACAACTACGCTAACTGCAGGTGGTGAACTGCCTGATCAAATTCTGTCCATGTACTGTCTCATTCCACCGCACTCTAAACTACTGTGTCTCATAATTACCCCTCATTTGTTCCGTTAGGTCTCTCTCTCTCTGTTTTTTATTACATTTCAGTGGTGTCATAGTACATTGCTTTTGTTAGAGGCAGGCTAATTAAGCCTGATCACACTAACCTTCTAAGGTTACATTCTATAAAGTTTACAATTTCTTGTGAAGATTCGTCAGTAGACATAGTTGTCACCTTTTTACCGTATTCATTCTGTAAATGTGAGTAAGTATCAAAATAATTAAGAAACGTTTTTTGAGTTGCAATTTTATGCTAGTATATTCCCCGTTTTTCCATAAAAATCTTCAGGCTGTACTTTAAACGTTCATGTTGTCACCTCCTTGTTCCAAAAAGTTTTCTTCGTATCCAAATTTTTTGAGCCAATTGCTCTAGCAGTTCCTGAAAAAACTTACTTATTTCGTGAATGAAAAAATATCGGAAAAATTGTAAACAATGTCAATTTTAGGAAGTTACCACCCCATAGTATATATATCAAAAAAGTGACTTTATGTATATATAGAATTCCAAAATTAAATAAGACAGAAAATCTTCGTAATACATGGCTTTACTGAAAATATAGTTATACCCTTTACCTTTAAAAAAGGTAAATAGGGTATACTAATTTTGTGCTTTTGAGAGGGGTTGCAATTTCGAGAAAGTGGCGTGGTAGGTATGGACATATATACTCGTATACAGATATGATCAGAATCACTTTCTAAGCAATTTTTATTTTGTCCGTCCGTCTGACCGTCTGTGGCCACTTTTTTTCTACACCGTTAAAGCTATCTTAATGAAATTTTGCAAAAGTGTACCCTGCACAAAGATACATAATCAGATTGCTATATGGGCCGATTTGGACAAATACCACGCCTACCTCCCATATGAGAAACTTTTTTCACCTTTTTTAAAATGACTATAACTTCGGTCCAATTGGCGGAATGATGACATTATTTGGCAGTTATGGAGATGTGGGTCCTACTAAACACTATGCAAAAAGTGGGCTGTATATATTAACTGCCACGTCCACTATGAACAAATATTAATAACTTAAGATCTGTTTGAGATTTACGGACGAAATTTACGGGAAGGAACATGTGGACAAGCTATCTGCAACAAATGGGGCTGATCAGAGAAAAGACACGCCCACTTTTGATATAAGGAACTTTCGGGTCTAAAATTAAAATTAGCCTACCTATGCTCGTATTGATGCCAGCGGAATAAAAATTGGCAGAAACATACATGGGGTCCATAATAGTGTGTGTGCAGAATATGGCGATCATAATACAACTGCCACGCCCACAATTAGCCAAAAGTCATTACTGTGTTCCTATTAAAGATTTATCAACGAAATATTACAGGAATGTTGCGGGTACTAACATTAAACACCACACAAAAAATGGGCGTGTTATTTTTACAGCCACGCCCACTGTTGACATATTATTATAATTTTCGACCTATACAATATTTTGGACTAAATTTAAAACTTTTTTTAAATACACAAGAAATGGGGTCGATACAATCAATTCAAGGTACCCTACCAAAAATTTCCGTGAATATGCTCCTAATGATGATTTATGAAGAAAACATCCTCATTGTTCAACTCGCACGTACAAGAAAAGGTAAAGGGTATTTCGAAGTCGGTCTAACCCGAGTTCAGACTTCTTGACTCGTTTTTATATTATTTTTCATAATTTTTTTTTTTTGTAGATATGTATACGTTTATTGAATCTCTCTTATAATAGAAACTAACAATTAATATTAGAAGTTTACAAACTAGAGAATAATGTATACTTTAGAGCACCTTGCCAATACCTAGAGCGCACCTAATACAACTGATACAACTTAATAACGTTTAATTTAAGCTTAAAATACTACAATAACCCCTTCAACTATTAACCGCTGTGGCAGCGAGTCAGTTCTAATGTATTTTTTTTTAGTTTCAAGCGCCTCATGGGCGGCACCACTAGTAAATTCCGTGCCAACAGATTGGGGTGATTTTCCAGACGAGTTGGGTTTTTGTGCGAACTACTGGATTTCTTCCTTTATTAGAGGCATGTTCAAATCTCTGTGGATGTTATCGTTTCTCATATACCACGGCGCGCCGGTTATCATTCTTAGAACCTTTGACTGCGCCCTTTGCAGCTTTTCCTCACAGCTGAATCCCATAGGTCCATATGGGCTTTATTATTCTTTTATACAGCAGAACTTTCAGGTCTAGAGAGAGCTGTGTCGTCGGCAAACGTAAATATATTTGTATTTTCCGATTGTGGCCTGTCGAAAGTGTAAAGGAGGTGGTACAGCAGTGGAAGACCACTTCCTTGAGGAACGCCTGCCGCAATTCCATACGGGTTTGAAATGAAGTTCCCTTATTTGACGACGAAACTTCGGTTCGTCAAGTAAATTTCTTAAGTATCATAGAATCGAGTCGGAGTAAGTCTTTTGATTTTGTGTGTCAGACCTTTAAGCCATACTTTGTCAAAAGCCTGGGTGATGTTTAAAAACACCGCTGAACAGTCTAATTTATGTTCGAAGGCGTACAATATATCAGTGACTATGAGGTGAACTTGCTCAATTGCGCCGTGACATTCTTTCGAGCCGAACTGGTGTTGTCGTATGACCTCAAAAATTTTTGACTTAACTGATAGTAAACTAAGCGGCCTGTATGATTTAACCTGAGTCGCATCTTTGCTGGGTTTAACAATCATTACGATTTGAGATAGTGTTCCACTGTTCGGGATATTGACCCAGTCATAGAATTTCAATAGATAGTTCTTTAGGCATTTTTATTGTTATTTGATCAGTACCAGAGGCTTTTTTTACCAAAGAATAATAAAAAAGACAGACGATTCCCGCGATATTTATTTACCGTTTCATAGTTATTTTTGGATTCACGTATAGTGTAAGTAATTTATTGTGTTTGTTGTACACGTATTCCATATCCCTGTAGTGAGAATTATAGAGAGTCTTCAAACTTAGGTTAGGAGCGTAGGGAAACGAAACTTAAGAAATTGCTGATCAAAAGAGAACTTATCTTTTTTACAACACTTGCAAAAGTCTAAGAAAAATCTTCAAAATAGGTTAAAAATGAAGCTAAACTAATTAAGTTAACGGCTTTATGCTTTTAATTAAACCGAGGTAATGCTTCTTTCCTTAATAATTTTGAAAATCAATCTTTTAGTTTGTCGAATTAATATTTTTACTTAAACGCAACTGCAATATTTCGACTTGTGGATCTTTTATCAACAAAATTTTTTGTTTCCAGTTATTTTGAGAAATTAAGTGTATTGAGGAATACGATATAGAGTTAAATGGTGTTCACTGTAGTTTTAAAACTGCATAAATCAATTTTAAAACATTCTCACACTAGCAGAAACTCACACAAATACATTCATATCAAGTGTCTATTCTATTTGTTACTACCAATCTCTTTTGAGATTATATATATATTTACCTAATGATTTAAAAGATATTGAGAATCACAACAACTTCAAGCATCTTATTTATCTTTATTTTCGTAGTAACTCCTGACGCTTTATTTCTTCTCTTTTCCTTCCAAGTTCTACTACCCTCTTTCTTTTTTATTTTTTTTATATATTTTTCTTGTTTATTGTTATATTTGTTTGTTATTTTCTAAATAATTGTCAATAGTATTCATTTTAATTTTAATTTTAGCTTTAAGTATTTAATTTAAGTTACAATTGTGGCTAAGTTAAATGTACAGCATAAGTTTTTAAAGCTTATTGTATGATTAAATAAATTAAATTAAATTACAAAAAAAAAATTTGCAACGCTATCGCATGTAATTACTGGATGACTGCTGTCTTGTTCTTGATTATTTGAGGACTCTTATATTTGTCTCGTTGAGTGATGAGGCGTGAATACCTCTTTTAGGTGCAACGCAAAAGCAACTGCTTGTCTTCATTGTTTTTCGCCAGCGGCCGTTATTCGCTCGGATTGGTACGTTTCTCTCAACAGGTGGCTTCGAAGATTTGGCTGATTTCCACAAAAAGTGGTAACCGTTATCTTGTGGGTTCAGATTTGTGATGAAGTGCTCTATAGATCTGCGTTTACTGTCGCTCAGTAAGGCGTTTAGACGTCGGGTGCAGCATGCAAGATCTTTTTATATTATTGTTTATATATAATAATATATATATTCTCGGTATGTAGTTATATGAAAATGTATGTCGCCGCTGGTAACGTTATTTTTCGACAAAGTTGCAATGTTCAGTTTATATTCTTGGCGTGTTTCAAGTTATAGTCGGAAGTTTATGTTTTATTTCAAAATGGACAGTCGATCCGAGCGTGTTGTAATATTTAGTGATAATATATTTATACAGAAGAAAGCTGCTGCGTTCCACCAAAGTTAAGTCAATAAGACGTTGCAACGTTGCATATTTTTAATTCTTGGGATCTAAATGAAGATATTTGTTCCATTCTTATTGAATGCGGAATTAAATCCTAAAAAAAATGGAGAACGCATTAAATTTAAAGCAGGTTTAAGAGAATGGTGGAGTAGCATGGAAAGTACAATATAATTTTAATATCTTATATATTTTGAAGTGAAGGAACAGGTCGTTCTAACATTCCATGAAAAGATGGGTTCATATACAAAAAGCTAAAAATCATTTCCACATTGTATTGTTGACAGGTATATTGGACAACAAGTAAACTTTACGTATAAAGAGATGCATCAATTGGATAATGCCATATGTGATGTATTCACCAAAGAATAACCGGTAAATATTATAAACATTTTATTAACATGAGATTTAAAATTATGTGTTTCATACAAATATTTAATATTTTGGGAATATGCTATATAGCACAAAAGGATGGGGAAAAGAAACCCCACTGGAAAATTGTCTTCCCGTTGGACGAATGTAGATAGGGAAAAACATGCTATTTAGGGGCAATATTTCGGTATGAATTTTATACTGATTACAACACCATTTTCGACTCATTTCTTTAATTGTAACCTTTACCTTGAAAAAGTAAAAAGGGATTTTAGACCGTCAGTCTGTTCGTCTCTGGCCGCTTTTTTTCAGACCGTTAGAGATATACTTTGCAAATACCTCCCATATAAGGAACTTTTTTCACCTTTTTTTCAAATGACCATATCTTCGGTCCAAGTGATGAAAAAGTGTCGCAATTTGGTAGTATTGTAGATGTGTGCCACGTATACTATTAACAAATATTCATAACTTAAGACCTATTAGAGATTTTTGGATGAAATTATGAGAAATAACATGTGGATATTATAAAATTAGCTGTAGAAAATGGGTTGATCAGAGAAAGGACTTGCACACTTTCTATATAAGTAACTTGCGCGACTAATTGCTTATATGAATAATGATATATGATATAAAAACTGGCAGGAATGTACATTGGGTCCATACTAATGTGGATGCAAAATATGTGGAACAGACTACTACTGCCCGCCCACAATGAATCAAACATCATTTCGAGGTTCCTTTAGAAGATTTATTAACGAAGTTTGACAAGAAGATTGCGGATACAACATTAAACATCACAGAAAAAATGGGGGGCTATTTCTGTAGCCACGACCACTATTGACATATTTATATAACTTATACTTATTCAATATTTTTGGACAAAATGTGTGTACGCTACGAAGTCAATAATCACAGAAGTCAAAACAGAGTAGAACGTATGCGTGCGGTGAACATGTACCAGCTGCGAGGCCAGCGAGGTCAGCGGCTCTCACTATCATCCAGGGTAAAATATCTTGGTCTCATATTGGACCCCAAACTTAGTTGGAAAGCGTGCATCGATGAACGACTGCAGAAGGCCTGTGTGGCTTTCTATACTTGCAACCGATGTTTGGCAAAAATGGGGTCCTATACCAAGAATTGAGCTCCGGATGTACAATATGGTGGTGGGGCCGATCTTGACATACAGCTCCATGGTTTGGTGGGAACTCACGAAACTTATTGTATTTCCGCACAAAGTGCACTTAGACTCAGGGAATCCGGTAACTGGAGGGATACCCTGTATGGTCATGGTAGCATTTTGAGACAACTGCCACTCAAGAACCGACTTCTTCGTTCGCAATCTGGATTTTGCGAGCTTTGTTAACACAGTTCTACCAAGAAGGAATGACTAGTAGATGGGAAAGGTGCTCGCGAAAGGGGGTACGCCAAGTGATTTCCTTTATGGACGTTGGCGGTCCACTAACTGTTGTTAAGGGAAATATTTATAATCACTTCTTCCGCAAGGCTTGCGAGAGGTGGAAAACCACTGCAATATGTGCCATTTCGAGAATGATGCGGCCTGATTACAGTACAAAAATAACTAACCATCTTCTCAATAAACCAAGACACAAATATTTCAATTGACTATCGTCACATACGCTGTAAAAATTGGCATTCCGTTCTATGCTCATTGCAGGAACTGTAAAGACCCACAGGAGAAAGAAACAGCAATAGGCTTCAGACTCAAATAGCTTGGAAGGCCTTTTCTCGGGATTCTAGGGCAATTCTCTTGCTTAGAACTTTCAGACCTATCCAAATTTGTTAGCAACACCGGATGGTTGCAAATGTACAAAAGTAAATTATCATTTTCTTTAGGCTCGGGAGGACATGGCAATAAATAGGCACTATTGCTCATTGAGGCGACCCGAGGTCGCCAGCCATTTTACTTACCTATCTACAAAGTCACTCACAAGATATGGGCTTGATCAGATGAGGGACACGCCTCCCTTCAATATAATGAACTTCCGGACACTATTAAAGCTTACCCTAGCTATGCTCCTAATGTTGATATATGAATACAAATTGGTAGCAATATAGATATGGTCCGTACTAGCATGCATGCCAAATTTTGGAAGATTATTACTACTGCCACGCCCACCATTAACCAATATTCATTTCTGGGACCCTATGGAAGATTTATCAAAGAAAGTTCACTCGAAGGTTCATAGTGGTAGCATAAAAGTCACAAAAATAATAACACGCCTTCTATTGATACATGTTTGAAACATGGTGTTATACCAAATTCATGAACCAAATGTGATATGAATACATATTGACGGTACAAAGCCATAGATAAAGGAGACACCTCCCTTCCATATAATGAACTTTCGGGACCCCCTTCAAATTATTCAATCTATACTTTTAATGATGATATTTCAATAAATGGAACTTCCACGCACATGGAAAGGTAAAGGGTATTTCGAAGTAGGGCAGAAATATTATTAATTTTGTTCTATTTTATTAGGCAATTTTTCTCAGTTTTTCAATAAATTGATTATGTCGCGTGCTGTGTGGCATACTGCGTCATTCTGTTGAACAACAGCTCTTCCACATTACTGATATTCAAATGGGGAGTGAAAATTCAGTAATCAGATATCAATATTGAGTGTAATGTTACGGCTTTCATAATATTTTAAGCACATCAAAAGTGACTTTTTGTGGTTGTAACTGTGTCTCAATAATGTCTTGTGGATTTTCTTCATTCCATATGTTGTAATGTTGCTTGTTGATGTAGCCAACCAAAAGCAATCTCGTTTTGGCACAATCACCGAACACGATGATCAAACGGGTTCAATTCTTGCATTAGCTGAATCATGTAAGTTTTTAAACTAAGATCTTTCCGCAAAATGTTCCATAACTGAATGGAGACAGGTCCAATTAAAGGTACGATGGCGAATCAATTTTATCCTCCTCAATATTACGCTGAACGCAACAGCAAGTTCTTCGGTGCATACTTAACGATTTGTCTACGGATGTGTATTATAAATTAGAGTATTGTGTGGTGCGAAAAGGGTTCGGGTTATATGAATTAGTTGCTCAGATGGACGATTATGTCGACAGTAAAATCTAGCAACTTATCAGTTCGCACATGATAAGTTAGTAGATGTCTTTAAGGACAAAATTAATAACTGAACGCCCAGGTTCGATTCCCGTAAATACACAAAGTTCATGGGCTGTTGCATTTAAAGAAATAATAGCTGTGTTTCTTTCAACGCGAGTGTGAATAAAACGCCCGCTTATGCATACATATTGACCGCTTAGTTAAAGCAAGCTTCTTGTATTCGCTTGTCTTTTAGCGCCTCAAACATAAGTGCTGCCAAAACCATTTTGTAGTCTATTGTGAACGAGAAAAATAGTAAACCAAGAATAGACCGCTGTAATTGTATAAAAACCTAAATAATCTCTTATATAGTATATTATCGTCTATTAATTTATATGTACACATTTAAAGTTAAATTACCAACGCTTGCTCAGGATTTGCCATTCTCAATTTTTCCTATTCCTCTTTAAAATTTGTTTACGAATGTGTAAGCATTTTAATTGTCAAAAGCAGTGTGCCAAATGCTAGAATGTTAAGCGACGGGTGGCATTTTATTCACATTCGCGTTGCAAGACACATAGCTAAAATCTACTTAGGAAAAAGTTGCCTTTCATTGGACGATCTCTGACGAGGACAATGGCATGCACGAAATAGTTATAAGATCTGCTAAAATGTTTTTCAGTAATTTTCCATCTAATAAGTATTATGGTGGCATAACCACATTGCACCTACAGTGTGCACCTGTCAACAAATTCGAATACTGAATAGATGCATATTAAAAAAATTTCAGGACTACTGATATATATATATATATATATATATATATATATATATATATATATATATATATATTTATATATATATATATATATATATATATATATATATATATATATATTTTTATATATATATATATATATATATATATATATATATATATTTTTATATATATATATATATATATATATATATATATATTTTTTTTATTTTTATTTTTTTTTGTTTTTTTATTTTATTTTATATATTTATTTATTGTATCTTCTAAGCTTCTTACCTACGAGAACGTAACTCCAGTAAATTACTTGCAAAGGCTATTGCTTTCAAAGTCAAGATGAATTCCATGGTACTTCACCCCTTTGCTTGAGGAATAGGAACGTTGTTGAGTTTTATTGCTGGACATGTACCTTTTTTTATACTAAAGGTAATATGCGTACTTTTCGATTCATTAACGTTTATTCGCCAGTCAGCCAACCAATTTGTTACTAGAACCAGATGATCTTCTAAGTCACGGGATGCGATTTTGGAATTCGGATAAATGCTAAGGATAGCTGTATCGTCTGCGAAAGTGGCTGTTGTTAAATATTTATTGGTAGGCAGATCTGAGGTGAATAATAGATACAACACCGGACCTAGCACGCTTCCTTGTGGTACGCCAGCTTTGATGTCAAAGCATTTAGAGTAAGCATTATTGTACCTTACCTTGAACTTTCTGCCCCTCAGATACGATTCCAATATGTTGTGTACTTTTGTGGGCAACAGTTTTTTTATTTTGTAAATAAGCCCCTCGTGCCAGACCTTGTCAAATGCCTGCTCCACATCTAAAAAGATGGCTGAACAATATTGCTTTTTGTCGAATGCGTTTTTTATCTCGTTCACTATTCGATGAACCTGCCCTATTGTACTATGGTGTTCGCGGAAGCCAAATTGGTGAGTGGGAATTGTGCGTTTTTCGCTTATATGCGGCATTAGTTTTGCAAGAAAAAGCCTTTCTAGGAGTTTTGATAAGATAGGCAGGAGGCTAATCGGTCTATATGATGACGATTGGGAGGGGTCTTTTCCTGGTTTCGGGATCATTGTGATTACTAAAACTTTCCAGGCATTAGGAAAGTATCCTAAGCGCAACAAGCCATTAAATAGTGAAGTAAGTAAGATGATGGCCATTGGGGGTAACTCCTTGATCATTTTTAAAGTAATGAGGTCGTGTTCTGGAGCTCTGTTAAGAGCAAGGTTACTAATCGCATTACTTACTTCTTTTGTTTTTAATTTAATAGGCGAGCATGTTGTATCTGGCGTGGGGGTTAATATTAGGTTATTGGTGTTGCGAGGTGGGTTGGGGGTAAAAACATCTCTTAAGTGTTCGACGAAAACAGCAGACTTTTCATCATCGCTTCTTGCCCAGTTTCCGTTTTTTGTACGAATCGGTGGAATTCCGCGTGTAGGCGGTTTCATTTCTCTGACAGCTTTCCACAGAGAGTAATTGGTGACATCATTCGGAGAAAGGTTTTGGATATATTGGTCCAGGCAACGATCTGATTCTAGACGCAAGGCTTTTCTCAAATTTTCACTGGCAATAGATAACTTCCGTTTTAGGAAAGGGGACTTGGATTTTTGCCATTCACGACGCGTCCTCCTTTTTTCAGTAATGAGAATATCGATTTGGGTTGAGGTTTGTGGGCGCCGGATGCTGTTGCAGTTGTTGTGACGCTTGTCCGCAGAGTGGCGCACAGCTAATCTTAGGGTCGAGGTAAATTGTTCCAGAAATGTTTCAATGTCCTCATTAGTTTTGAGACGTGGGCTTAGGCTGAGATGACTACTGATGTATTTTTTGTATTTCAGCCAGTTAGTTTTAGTGGGTGTGAATTCGTAGGTAGGGCGTAACTTTTTGTTCAGATGTATTATAATAGGAGGTGATCTGAAGAGAGGTCGTTAAGGTGTTCTACTTTGAGTTGCTCTCGTTTTAGGTTTCTAGCAACTCCAAAATCAATAAGGTATCTTACGCGGGTCTGTCGGCCAGTACGATGGTTGTCCTGAAGAGATAATATCAATCTTGGTGTCAGAAAGCATGAAGTTATATAATTGTTTTCCTTTTGGTGTTGTTAGCCGTGAGCCCCAGTAAGTGTGTTTGGCATTGTAGTCGCCAGCAGCTAGAAAACTTGTTCCAAGTGTGGAGAAGAAATCTGAGAACTGGTTACTAGTTATTTTAAATCTAGGTGGGCAGTACACAGCGGATATTGTGAAGTTATCCTCCCATCCATCCAGACAAATTGATGTTGCTTGCAGGCACTCCTTGTTGTATTCTTCCATAACGAAATGTTTTATTCTTTGTTTGATTAGGATTCCAGTGCCACCATGGGCTTTACCAGCGCGATGCTTTGAATCATAGAATGTATATCCCGGTATGTAAAAATTGTGTTTTTAGGTTAGATGGGTTTCGGATATAAGAAGTATGTCGATCTTATCAGTGAGTAAAAATTTGTTGATTTCTAACTTGTGCTGTCTTACACCATTTGCATTCCATTGACAGATCTTAAGTACGTTCATTTCGGAGATAGCAGAAGCTGCATGAGCTGGTTTTGGTTTCTCATCATTTCTTGAATCATTGTTTGTATGGAGGTCATGAACTGCGTCATACATTGTGTGGGCGTTGCTATCATTCCTTCAAAATTATGCAGATTTGAAACAGTCCCGGACTGCTGATCCTTCCCTAACTTAAGTACCCCTGCATACGTCGTCCCTGTGTCGGGGTATGGAGTTGACTTCTATTTGGACTAGGTTGAGTGCGCTTATTCTTTAACTGAGGGTCATTGTTCTTAATTTCCTGGTATACAGGGCAACCTCTGTAGTTGGCAGTATGGTTACCACCACAATTACTGCACTTCCTAGCAGCTCTATCAGTTTTAGTCTTCGTGCATTCTGATGTGGGGTGTAAATCACCACAGGCAACACATACACTACGAAGAGTGCAGTAGGACCTTGTGTGCCCAAATTCTTGGCAATTAGAACATTGAACTGGGCCGTTTCGTTTGAGAGGCTCCTCCACAGTAATTCTGAGATGCATAAGATAGCGGAGATTATAAATACCATGCACTTCTCCTTTTTTAAGCTTTTGGGTTTCAAGCTCAATTCTACGCGAAACAATGGCTGAGCGATTCTGTTGCGATTTATTATATTTATAATAGATAGGGCAGCGAACCCTGCTTCATGTAGTGCTTCTTTAACTTCAGCAGGAGGAATATCTGATTCAAGTCCCTTTATGACAATGGTAAGGCCTTTGCTACTTTTAAGCTGATAGGTGTAGTAGCTATTTTTCTCAGTGTCGAAGTTTTTTATAACCACTCTGTAATTGCTCTCACTATGTATTTGGATTTTTGCTTCCTGGATATTTCCTTTAACAAGAGGGGTTACATGGAAATTTTTAGGACCAATGAGCTCGGTAAGCTTTGCAACTAATTTACTGGAGTTACGTTCTCGTAGGTAAATGGGAGGTGGTTTGAATATAATATTAGGTTTGGGTGCGTCTGCCTCCTCAGCACTTTGAAGTAGTGCGAAGCGATAATTACTAGAGATGAAGCTCTCGCTAGTTTTGCTGATTTTTGCGATGTTAGATTTGATTGCACTAGATTTTGGGCTTCGCTTGCGCTTATTTATAAGGATATACCTATCTAAACCAGTTTGTGATGTTCCACTTTTCCCTGCTGGGTTGTTTGAAAAATTTTTGGTTGAGTGGTTTGCATTGATGGTTGTTGTGAGTGCATTTTCAGTGCGCTCAGCCACTGTTGGCGAATTTGTTCTAGCACGATCGGACGAGTGAGAGAGGGACGTGGACGGAACCTGTTTGCACTCTTTAGATATGGACGCCGTTGGGCTGGGTGTTGAGCGCAGAGAGTGCCAGAGACACTTTTGGACATTGGTTCTGGTTTGAGTGCGAACTGTGTGTACTTGCACTTGCATTGTTAAGTGCAGTCGCAATTGAACGCTGTGGAGTTGCAGTCGCATGAGGCAGATCAGGTGTTGGAGCAAGTGCAGGCACACTTTGAGAGCACATGTGCTGAACAGGAGAGCGCACTGGGTGAGTGGGAGAGCACAATACGCTCATCCACTGACCGCTATAGTTCCGCTTCTTTATTAGAAACTAACACAAATTCAAATTTTAAGTTTAAAAACTGATATTTGATATTTCGCACACACTCCTTTTGCCAATTTCACTCACTGACTTTTATTATGCGTCTATTTCGCTAGGTTTAAAACTCGAAACATTAAATTATTTCAGTTTAAATCACAATATAATTGAGGAGCAACCGAAAAACACATCCGAACTCTCTTGCTTTCGATTGAGTATATATATGATGATATATATATATATATATATATGTATATATATATATATATATATATATATATATATATATATATAGATTTTTGATATATTATAAACCTACAAAATAATAATAATATTTGTAATTAAGGAAGGAGGTAAATAACATCATTAAATACTTAAATATTATAAAAGCACCCGGAATGGATCAGATAATAGCGGATAAAACTAGACCGAAAGGTTTGAGCGTTTGTAGAGAACTAACTTTATTAATAGCATACATAAGTTTGTACATGTAGCATGTGTGTACTTAAGTAAAGAAGTATTGGTGGTAAACACAGTGGGATATAATGTGATAAATATTCTTAACACTCCCACTTTTATCATACATTTCATTTTAATTTCAAAATTTTAAATCAAAAATAAATTCTTTTCCTTTTCTTTTTAGGATTCATTTATATCTTAGTTTTTTTTTTAAATTCAATAATATTCATGAGTTGTCTAAAACGCACAAATTTTTCTTTCACTAAGGGCTTTGTAAAAATATCTGCCACTTGCTGATTTGATGAAACATAATTAATATTAAACAGATTGTTTTCATATTCTTCTCTAATAAAATTAAATTTTACATCAATATGTTTTGTTCGCTTATGATATTCTGGATTTTTAATTAAACGAATAGCTCCTTGATTGTCCATATTCAGATTAGTCTCTGGGTATTCGTCAGGAAGTATATCACGTAAAAGTTGTTTTATCCACATAAGCTCTTTGACGCCCTGGCAGCTTGCCACAAATTCAGATTCGGTAGTAGACAATGCAACGCAGCGTTGTCTCTGTGATGCCCATGCAATGCACGTTGAACCCATCATAATAACAAGTCCACTGGTTGATTTTCTTGTAGTGACGTCACCAGCATAGTCGGCATCGCTAAAACAATTTAAAACAAAGGAATCTTTTGTTGGAAAAAGTATACCATACCCTTTTGTGCCATTGAAATATTTGAAAATTCGCTGTACGACATTCACATGTGCATTTGTCGGGTTTTCCAGGTATCTGCTAGCGTACCCAACGGCAAAACTTATGTCTGGTCTCGTTGCTAGCATTAAATAGATCAAACTACCAACCGCCTGTCTATACGGATAGCTCGACACTGCTGCACCATCAGCTAATGTTAGCCCAGTTGTCGAAATATCGCAAGTCGTACTAACAGGATCGGCTTGATCCATGTTCAACTTTTTCATTAACTTTTCGGCATAACAATGTTGGTATACATGTAGACTGCCATCTGCCAACTGTCGAATTTCTAGTCCAAGGAAATGTCTAGCCTCGAACACTTTTATGCTGAATGAATGCTTTAGGAATGCTAAAAGCTTATCTATGTCTGCCTCATCTTCCGCCGCAACTAGCCCATCATCGATGTAAATAGCCATTAGCAATCTTTTTGCACCAGCTTTGTTAGTGAAGACGCAATTATCAGCTTTACTTGCCACCAGACTGAATTTTTTAAGCATTGTTGAAAAAGTCTTATTCCAACATCTTGAGGCTTGTTTTAATCCATATAAACTTTTCAGCAATTTACAAACTCGCCCCGTGTTGTCTGAATATCCTTCAGGTTGATGAACGTAAATATCTTCCTGGATGTCACCATACAAAAAAGCTGTTTTGATGTCAAACTGCTTCAATTTCAATTGTTCCGTTGCCGCTATACAAAGGATAGCCCTTATCGACGTAAACTTGGCCACAGGACTAAAAGTCTCCAAATAATCAATCACGTAATCCTGAGTAAATCCACGAGCTACTAATCTTGCTTTGTACCGTTTTTCTTCATTTTGAGTAGTATCTTTGATCGTGTATACCCATCTTGTGCTGATGACTTTAGCTTCTTTTGGTAGTTCAGTCAAAAACCAAGTTTTGTTGCCATTGAGTGAATTGATTTCCTCATCCATTGCCTGTTTCCATTCTTAGGCTTCTTTGCAGCTTCTTGCTTGCTGATAATTTGTTGGGGTTTGGCTGCTCGCCATAAAAAGGTGTCCCTCAGCTACAAATGCGTTAGGCGATTTAGATTGGCTATGCTGGTTACCGTTGTTTACGTCGAGATTCGTCGATTTACTACGTAGTCTGTCACTTATAAAACTTTGCTCAGGTTCAGGTCTTTGTTCAGCACCCGGCACGTCGATATCTGAGAATGGAAGACTTTCACAGAATTCCTCATCATCACTGTTCTCCAAAGATTCTGATTGTTGATGCTGTATACCACGCCATTTCTTCATTTTGTTCTGCATCCTCAGTAGATAAATCCATCACAGCTTCTGATGATTTTCCAAATTAATTTTTGAATGCGACGTCTCGAGAAATTTCCACCTTGTTTGTTCTTGAATTGTATACTCTCAATGCCTTAATATCGTCTTCATTGGAATAAGGCATGCCAATTTTTTTAAGAAATCGTTTACAGTGATCTAAGTTTTGATGCGCCAATTTGTTGTGCCATTCACTTATAGGACGAACGTTACTTTTCGTATAGTATACAAAATGATCAACTTGTTTTGATGGTAAATCAATTTTAATAATCAGTTTGTAAAATTTGTCAACGCGAACTCCCACTAGAACTGCAGTTCCATTCTTTAAGAAAACACATCGTTGATGATTCGATGTCATTTGAAGCCCTTTATCCATCGCGCTAATTGTCGAAAATAAATTCAAACGAAGCTCTGTTACATACAACACATTAGCTAAATGACTACATATCCATTTGTTGTTGTTGTACGATTTTATGTTGATCGCACCCCTGCCATAAGCTTTAATAGTGTTGTTGTTGCCCAAACGAATATCCATAGCCACATCAAATGGCTGGTAAGTAACAAACCAGTTTTTGTTTTTCGTCATGTGGTCGCTTGCGCCCGAATCCACATACCATTCGTCTTTTTCGTCTATGCTTTTTGCCGCCACCGCTTCACACACAAATGCACTGCCTTTCATTTGATCTTCACCAGTTTGCTTCTTTCTTGCTTTACAGTTACGTTTCCAGTGCCCTGGCTTTTTGCAATAAAAACATCTTCCAGACTTACCATCTGCATTGTTATTGTTGTTTTCAAATTTTTGTGAGTGTGCCTTTTGTTTTGCAAAAAGAGCATTGCCGCTATCCATGCCCTTGCCTAAGGTCTTCATACGAACTTCTTCTAGCACAAGTCTTGCTGTTAAATTTTCTAACGTCTGTTGCTCAGGGCTCGTCGACTCCCATGCACTGTAAAAATGAGAGAAACTCGAAGGAAGAGTCATCAATATTTTTGTTATTACCATTGATGATGAAACAGATTCACCAACATCCTTCAGCTGCGACACAAGCGATTCCAGCTTTGAAATATGTAAAGCAATATCATCCTCAGGGTCTTTTTCAAAACTGTGGAATTTTTGTTGTAGCCTGTGTACAGTCGACGCGGATTTACTTTCGTACACGTTTTCGAGCTTTTGCCACATTTCTTTTGCTGTCTTGCAATTCATTATATGCTGACGTGGTTGCTGTCCAACTGACAATACGATAATTTGTTGAGCCTAACTTCTCAACCACTTCGCATCCCGTACCACGCCCCTGAATTCACCTACAATTTTATTATCAGCTCCTGTACCGGTATTTGTACCCGCAGCTACCGTGATTGGTTCATCAGATATACACTGCCACAAGTCACCTGCGTTCAGAATTACCTTAATCTGAAAACGCCACATATTCCATTGGTCAGCTCTTTCTAATTTTTCAATTCTTGCCAAATTGCTTTCCATGTTGTTTTTTTTAAATTTAAATTTTTTAAATAACAATTATCAAAAACTTTACGTTCTGTCCAGATAATTTCCAAAAAAAACTTTACTTTAACTTTACTTTCGTGTCTGGGCCCATAACCTGATAAAACTAGGCCGAAAGGGTGAGTGTTTGTAGAGAACTAACTTTATTAATAGTATACATATGTTTGTACATGTAGCATGTGTGTACTTAAGGAAAGAAGTATTGGAAGTAAATACAGTAGAAGTATTGGAGGTAAACACAGTGGGATATAATGTGATAAATATTCTTAACAATAGCAAACATGATCAAAAAAATTACCCAATACCTAATTACCTGTGTGTCACTTAGTCACAGTATTCAACGCTATTTCATGCACTGGGCACTATCTTCAATGCTGGAAGATTTCGAGGATAATGATCCCGAAGCCAGGAAACGATGTTACTCAGGTTTGTTCCTATAATCCCATTAGTCTACTGCCCACCTTATTTAAAATCTTCGAAAAAATAGTTCATCGGCAGGTCTTCTAGTATTTAAATAAAAACAATGTGATCCCCAATACCAGTTCGTGTTCCGTGAAAAGTATGGAACGATAGAGTAAGTGCATCGCATAGTAAGAGTTATATGCTCAGCATTTGAACAAAAGATATACTGCTCTGCTGCATTCCTTGACATTACGCAAGCCTTTGATAAGGTGTGGAACAAAGGGCTCACATATAAACTTAAAGAAATTCGTCCAAAGAAATTTCACACACTATTTGAAACCTACATTAAAGGCAGAAAATTCATGGTAAGCCAATGTGACTCTACCACCAACTAACTACTTTGATATCAAAGCAGGAGTCCCTCAAGGCAGTGTGTTTGGACGACTGTGTATTTGCTTTTTACAGCTGACATGCCAACTTCCGATCACACGGTTATATTCACATTTGCCGATGATACCGCCATATTGAGTTCAAACAGCTCCCATCTTGAATCCTCGCAATGGCTACAGAGCCACTTACTGTCTATTGAACAGTGGCTTAACAAATCGAGAATAAAGGTCAAAGAAGTTAAATGGGCACACCTAACATTCACCTTAAGGAAGACACATGCCCCCTATTCGCATTAATGGTCAAAACATTTCACAAAGCTCTGAAATAAAGAACCTGGGAATCCACTTAGGCAGACGATTAACCTGGACTAATCACATTGACTCAAAGTGTGCTCAGAACAAATTAAAATACCATTCCTTGAACTGGCTACTAAATAGGCATTCAAACCTTGCCTTAGAATATAAGGTACTAATATATCCTAGTGTCATTAAGCCAATATGGACATATGGGATTCAATTGTGGGGCACCGCGTGTCCGTCAAACAGGAGAAACTCTAACGCCTCTAATCGAAAATTTTGAGAATGATCACCGGTGCTCCATGGTACCTGAGGCACATAAACATCCACCGTGACCTGAGTATACCCGTGACCTGAATGTTCCCTAGAGCACACATCTCACTCTCCTTATGCAATGATGCGACTGTCTTTCAGGCCGAATTATTTGCGATACTAGAGGCGGTGAGCATCCTAAACTTAAAATCAATATACTCTCAGATAGTCAGGCTGCATTAAAAGCAATCAACAAATACTCTTACACTTCCAAAACACTTTGGAAGTGCCAATGTGCAGTCAACAGACTGGCGACACACAACAGACTTTCTCTGGTGTGGGTTCCAGGCCATGAAGGACACGCAGGCAACGAAGCACAAGACATACGGGCTAAAGCCGGGCACACAACCCCTACATAGGACCATGTCCAATGTTCGGATTCAACAAGCATGGTCTTAAGCTGGATCTAAAAAACTGGACGACGCAGCGGAAAAATGAGTACTGGAACAGCTTAGATGGTCTGAGGCATTCGAAGAGGTTCCTTTGTTTTAACGCAGAAAAGGTTAAATTGGCCCTATCACTAAGAAGAAATCAACTGAGGATCTGAGTGTCACTTTCCCTGTAATTATCACCTGCACAGAATGGGCCTCGCTGGCAACAAATTATGTAGGTTTTGCCTAGAAGACGATGAGTCTATGGGGTATCAAATCGCCAGTTGCCCGGCTTTTGCACGAACAAGAGTAAAGCATCTCGACAAACATTTTCTTGGAGATGACGACCTGATGCAAACATCGCTGACTGGTTTGATTCAATTCCTCAGCACAGTAATCACTAACTGAATGAATGGGCTGGCACAATAGATCTCTGTGGTCGTAGTGCCTAAGAGCGATGGTCCAACCCTTAACATTACATTATCCACGATTGAAAATGAAATGGTGCACACCTACAAAACCCACGGTCTTATATTGGAAAATCACCCGAACTGCTTGGTGAGGAGCCTACTAAAGCTTCCCTCTACAAGACGCCTCAAAAGGATGAATACCTTAGATCTGATTTAGTAAAGTCCTATTGCATGCTGTGGAAACACTAAATATTCGATGCAGTGGCTGAGGATATTACCTAGATATGTGAATGTAGTCTTGTAATCTTAGAAAAATTACTGCTTGTTTCTTGTCAAAGAAAGATTCGGTAAATAAATAGATGGTAAAAACAAATAAAAAATAAAAAAATTATTATTTGGCAAACTTTTTTTATAAATAACGCTTAAATTAGAAAATTTAGTGCATTAGATTCTTACAATTTTTCTACAATTTCCTATATTTTGATATGCTTATGGGAATTTCTACAAATATAGTTAGTAGGTAGTATAAATGACACGTTTTTATTCCTTCATATTTTAAATAAAAATAGTTTGAAAACTTACTGTACTGCTTCCAAGAAGGTAAAGTGTTGTGCTGGCAAAAGGTAGTCGGTGGGTTACTTTCTGTGAAATTCATACATTTGTAAGTTTCCCGATAAACGTTGATATCCTTGAATACGTTCTGTATTTGCAGTAATTTATTATCGCCTTATATTTTTTATTTTACTGCGATTATTACTATAAGACCCAAGTTTTATATTGTAAGATAATTTTTGTGTATTTATAATATACTTTTTGTACGAGCTATTTAAATATTCATATTATCCCTCACTGAATTATTTAAGTTTTACTTTGAATAATTTACAAAATTTGTATGTTTCTTAAACAAAAAGAAACTTTTTTGTAGAAGAACAGAAACAATTGACGTTTTCTTCGTATTTGTAGTAGTATTTCCAGTACAGGCACAGGTGTCATGAAACAATTTTTAAATCTATTCCGGCTGCTTACATACATATGTAGTGTAACATGTTACTTCGTAGTCAGTTTCCACATCGAAGTCAACACATATTTATTGTGCAATATTTCAATATATGCTGTTATTGTTATAACTTTCGATTTGCATTTCAGTTATTGTTGGTTCCATAATTCCATATTCCAGGATATCAATTATTAATATTTGCTCAAAACGTGGATTTTTGTATTTAAAATTAGAAATAAACTTTTGTTTTAACACTATTTGTTAGTGTTCATTTGTGCCGATTTTCTGGCGATTCTTCATTTTGAAATGAATAAATCTTTGTCGAAGGTTATTTTAATTAAATTATTAAAAGATTTGTTATTTTCAGCTTTACTTTTTACGAGGTGGAAGTAATTGTATTTGGTTATGGCAATGTTTAAATTATTATGGCTGCTGTTGACTTCTGATTCTTTTAATTATTAGTGTTTAACTTTCAGTTAATACGGTTTATATTACACATAAATACTATATTTTTTGTATGTAGTATTTTAGTTTAATTTCTTCTTTTATAGATAACTGTATTTTATTTGATTTTTGAATTTAAGGCCAAGGTAAGGCACACGTTCCGATTTTTTTAAATTTTTTATGACGTCAAATTTTAACATGCTTAGTTGTTATACATTATTTTATCAATACTATTACTTTTATGCTTTATTTTTCCATCACATTTTGATACCCAAAATTGATAATCGTTATAATTATATCACCTTTTGTATCATTTGGGCCAGAATGGACTTTCAACAGGCTTAAATGAGTCTTAGGACAGTCATATAACATTGTATCATTTGATTATTATACTGTATTTGGGTTTTTGATATTTTCTTTAAAAAAAATTTATAATTTTTTACTTTGTTTACAAATGTCACTTTTGGGGGAAATACCGATTGCAATTAAGCTACTTTAGCCATCTTTTAGTTTATGTTATATTATTTAAGTTTTAATTACATTTGTTATTTTACGTTTCATGTATTCATAATTTTTATAGTCACAATTTGATAGAACATTATTTTAATATTTAAGTATGAATTTATATTACAAATTTGTTAGTTTAATCTATTTAAATACATCAATTGAAAATTTCGTTGCCTTTCCAAATTCATTTCATTTTTTTTATATTAATTTTACATGATTTACTGTTCAACTAAAAATTAATATACAAAACAATACACTAACAATTTGGAATTTACAAAACTATATATTTAATAAATAAGACAAAAATATAATTAAATAATAATAAAATGGAAAAATAAGCATGTATATAATTAATTAGTGTATGAATTTCTTATAACTGTTCTTGCACTGTTCTTTGCATAGTATTCTATTACCGATAGGTTTCTTTATTGTTATGCTTGGTATATTATTATGTGGATTTTTTGTACGGGTTCTTATGCTATCAATATATTAGAATAATATATGTATACCAGAAATAATTTCTGGTTATTATTTATATAGTTTTGGTTTTTCTATTATATCTTTGCCTAATAAAAAGCATTCAAATGAAACTGTTTCATACACGAAATGTATATACACGTCTACTAACACAACATAGTATATATTTCGACTAGTATTCGATTTGCAAGATATTTATACAGTAAAATTATGTTAACGCTAATTATATTTAATTATATTGTTGTTTGTTTGGGTTGTATTGAAGTAGTTATTGTAGTATTTGGAGAGTGTATGAGTGTATAGGTTTATCGCTTATATTTATTAACTCTTTTAGCAAATGCTAGCTATATGGTAAATGGTATTGAAAACTGTATGTGCCGGTGTCAGTGTTAAATTGATTTTTTATGTAACGCAGTATTTTGAAAATTTTGCTGTGTGTTCTTATTTCAACATTATAGACTGAATTTTGTGAATAATTTGGAATATTACATTTGAAGTTTCAAATATTTAATACTATTATCAGGTATGTATATATGTATTTGTTGGAAGTAGTTCTTATTTATGTGTTCAACTCAAAGATATCGGCCAAATGAAAGGATAAATGTTATAACTACAAAAAATAATTGAAACTATAAAACTGAAACTATAATAACTGTCGTTGATTTATGATAATTGCAGTGGTTTTTTTTGATGAAATTACAGTTTGAAGTTTGACGAAGAAATGTTTATAATTTGTTTCTGTTTCTTTTTAAGCTCGGTCTGATTTCTAATAATGTAGTAGAAATGTGTCTTTCACATTTTGAATTAACAGTTATTTTGTAAAATTATGCCGTTTTGTGTTGTTATATATGTTAATGAACATATTGGTTTAATTTATTATCTACAATTAGGATTTAATTTATAAATTAAGCTAAATTTTTGTTCTTATCTTTAAGTCGTTTTGTACTTTTGTTTCCGAAATATTTTGCAGTCTAATTATTCACTAAATTTTAATTTCATTTTGTTACTTTTATTCGAAATGTAATTTTATATTTGTTTTGTTCGAAATTTAAGATTTTATATGCTTGATTTAATTATTGTAAATGCTTCATTTTGCGTTCAGTTGTTTCTTTTTTATACATCTTGATAGTTCAAGAAATTGTGTCCGTTGTATTGGGATATTAACTTAAATGTGGCTAGAATTTGATGGAGTTCTATTGTTTTAGTAATACAAATTTAGATGGAATTAACTGGTCTATTGCTTTAATTTAAATTATGATGACCTGTAAAATAATATAAACATTTTTTAATTTAAAATATTTTATTTTGTTTATACAATTATAAAACGAAATGTGCAAAACATTATATTATATTATTGTTTTCCACAAATTAAAATGAATTATGCCAAAATGCTTTTAAAGACCTGAATGCAATATGCATTCTATGATTATTACATTAAATAGAGTTCCTTCGTGTGCTATAATTATTCAATTATTAATTAATTACAGATATATATTCACACTTAGACGAAGATATATAAAAACAATTCGATTAATAATAAATAAAGTAAGTAATTTGTATAAATTTATATTTCTTTTGTCTCTTTTGCACTTTTCGTTTTAACTTTAGAACAAATAATTTGCAACATATATTATTTTAAATATATTTTTTGATAGTTATTATTAATAATATTGGAAATATTCTCATAAATTTTTACTAACTTTTTCACAATTTGAAAAATTATTTTTATAATTCTCCTTTTTCGATTTTGCTGTTGTTTTAATATTTGTAAATATTTCGGTTTGTGTTTGAGTAAAATAATTGGGAAAAACTGTTGCCGGAAAAATATGTTGTATGTGTTGTATAACCCAGCAATAGGCTTATTATGATTTAAAAAATGTCAGTGCGTTAAACAAAAAGTATGAAATTGCATTTCGCTATAGCAATATATTATCGACAACGACTGCGCCAGCAGAATTTCAACACCAGCACTACATCGCCGACGAAAAGTCTTGTGGTATAGTAGTATGGTTTGAGGGAGGCGTAGGCTCGGTAACAAAGTCCAGACAGAAAGGCGGTAGAGACAGCTTCTGTGTTTGGGTCTACTCTCACCCTTGTAGTATTTACTGCACCCCATATACATATATGCATATTTGCGCTCCCCTTGTACGCTCATTGAAAATGCATATTATATGCAACGGTAGTATGTTGTCACACGCATACTAATGCACTATTACGCATGTGTATTACATCAATTGCATGGGTGAATTTGTGGAAAATGCATTTTTCGTTGCACATTTTGCATATGCACTGAAGCTTATATACATTCGTGTGCATACTTATATATTGTTAGTCTTGTCAAATGACACATTCAGAATTATCTTATTCAGCCAATAAATATATACAATTATTCAAAAGACTTTCATATAAAAGTATATACAGATGGTCCGACTCAATAATATTTATTCTACGAATGTAACTATAAAAAATATGCTAACAAATTAAAAAAACTGTCTTTGGTCATATTCCACTGTCTTAACTATTTTAAAACCTTGCGTTTTATATACTATACATTTTTGTTTTATTGGTGAATTTTAGAAGGCAATTGCAAAATGCATCTTCACTTACTTTTTCAGTTAAACATTTTTAATTCAAGGACGTGAAGTTATACCTTATTAAAAATTTTGTTTTTTAAACCAATTTCTGAGTATGTTTTATCAATGGTTTCATCATACGATGTTCCTTTCGCACAAAATAATTAGCTTGTCGAAACAACTGAGAGAATTTACAACTTGTATAGAAAATCAGACACTAGTGTATTCATTAGCATTTTTTGCAAAATATAATACATACTATTATTTGTAAATATTAGTAAAAAATCAAGATTATTTCTCAGCGAATTAATTGACTAGTATAGTTGCACACAGTAGTGCAATTGAGTATGTGTGGATATGCCACCGTCATAATTTCCAGAAGAAGAATTATTGAAACATTTTGGCAGATCTTATAGCTATTGCGCACACTGCACTTGTCCTAATCAGAGATCTTTAAATGAAAGGCAATTTGTCCCAAGTATTTATTATGTCTCAGAAATCAACAGCACAAAAACTATCAACCCTCCCAGGAATCGAACCTGGGCCTTCTCAGCTGTTGTAATCTGCCATCCAGACAACTACTCTAACTGCAGGTGGTGAACTGCCTGATCAAATTCTATCAAATAAATAAAACAATTTGAATTTTAGTCATGAAGAATCAAATCCTTATCTTTTTTTACAATTTATAGTTCGAGTATAATAGCTTCTCTTTCAAATATATATAAATATAACCAGTAAAGAAAGCTAACCAACTTCGAAAAAGCATTTACCCTGACACGTTCGTGCGAGTTAAATTGCGATATTGATTCCAAATAATACAATCATAAATATTGTCTTTGTAATCATGCTTTTCATTCTGATTAAATCTATGTGTAGGTGGGAGTGGTGGAAATTTACGCCCACTATCATCACCAAATCTCATTTTGTGTCATAATGTCAGGCTACTTCAAAAAGTATCGCGAATTTTATTGGTATTCATGACCCTCACTTATGTTGACAATCTCGGCCATTTTGAATGTTCAGTCAGTTTTTGACAGCTATTGTTAGCTTGTCTTCAATTTTTGTCTATCCCGAAAAATAGATCAAAGAATTTGTATCAAATTTTGTGTGAAAAACAACATAAAGTGCGCGGAAGTATTCCGAATGTTGATTGTTGGGTCTATGGTTATGACCAAAGCTCAATCATCCCAATGGAAGCAATTTCGTCGGCCCAGTTACCAATAACTGTTAATAACGGGCGTGGCAATGCATATATACCTCCCTCATGTATAGAGTGTAGTACGACACACATATACATAACTGCCAAATTGCGTAAGTAGTCTGATTTCGAGTTAGAAAATATGCAGCTAGGTGTGATCATTGCTCAATTTGGTTCATATAGCTAACAAACAAATAGTAAGCCTGTACGCTATGCGCCAGTATACCACTCCATAACTACTGGAACCGGGCCGTCTGTCTCCATAATAGCGACCCGAAAGCACGTCAACTCGCAACTATGTCATTCGACCAGTAAATTAGCCCCCGAACTAACTATTACGCCTTTGTGCCTATATGCCACTCTACCAGTACGGGAGACTTCTTTAATCGATTTCTATGGCTTTAGAAAATTGATTTTTTCGTTCCATATTTTGCATTTGCACTTCATCTGCATTTCATACATACTTTTTTCTAGTTAAATACAAGTCTTCGTCAGTCTATTCATACATACAATTTTTAGAATCATATTCGTACATTATATAAATGGAGTCCGGTCCAGTCATATCAATTTTGCAAGTTTTGTATATAGAAGTAAAAAAAGAAAATTAAAAAAAAAACATTCTTATTATCCCAAAATCTTGAATATTTTTAAAAGTAATCCACATGCCTAAAACGAATTCTTTTGGTACTTTTTGAAGGCCCTCGCATAAAGATTCTTTGTTAATTATGAAAATTGTTTAAATTAAAAATCGCGAATTTACAATTCAGAGGATATTTTTGCAAATTTTTTTTTTATCAATGGGAACTACAAATGTATAATGTTAATAATTTATGCAGAAAAAATACCTTTGCACAAACATATGTAAAAACGGGTACAGAAGTCTGAAGTCGGGTTAGAGCGACTTCGAAATACCCTTTACCTTTTCTTGTGCGTGCGAGTTCAACAATGAGGATGTTTTCTTCATAAATCATCATTAGGAGCATATTCACGGTAATTTTTGGTAGGGTACCTTGAATTCATTATATTAGAGGAAGGCGTGGCCTTTATCTGCTCGACCCCATTTCCTCTGTATGGCTTTGTAGGGTCAATGTAACCACTAATATAAAATTTAGTCCAAAATATTGTATAGGTCGAAAATTATAATAATATGTCAATAGTGGGCGTGGCTGTAAAAATAACACGTCCATTTTTTGTATGGTGTTTAATGTTAGTACCTGCAACCTTCCTGTAATATTTCGTTGATAAATCTTTAATAGGAACACAGTAATGACTTTTGGCTAATTGTGGGCGTGGCAGTTGTATTATGATCTCCATATTCTGCACACACACTATTATGGACCCCATGTATGTTTCTGCCAATTTTTATTCCGCTGGCATCAATACGAGCATAGGTAGGCTAATTTTAATTTTAGACCCGAAAGTTCCCCATATCAAAAGTGGGCGTGTCTTTTCTCTGATCAGCCCCAATTGTTGCAGATAGCTTGTCCACATGTTCCTTCCCGTAAATTTCGTCCGTAAATCTCAAACAGATCTTAAGTTATTAATATTTGTTCATAGTGGACGTGGCAGTTAATATATACAGCCCACTTTTTGCATAGTGTTTAGTAGGACCCACATCTCCATAACTGCCAAATAATGTCATCATTCCGCCAATTGGACCGAAGTTATAGTCATTTTAAAAAAGGTGAAAAAAGTTTCTTATATGGGAAGTAGGCGTGGTCTTTGTCCAAATCGGCCCATATAGCAATCTGGTTATGTATCTTTGTGCAGGGTACACTTTTGCAAAATTTCATTAAGATAGCTTTAACGGTGTAGAAAAAAAGTGGCCACAGACGGACAGACGGACGGACAAAATAAAAATTGCTTAGAAAGTGATTCTGATCATATCTGCATACGAGTATATATGTCCATACCTACCACGCCACTTTCTCGAAATTGCAACCCCTCACAAAAGCACCAAATTAGTATACCCTATTTACCTTTTTTAATGGTAAATGGTATAATTAATTAAAATGAATTTATTCCCAAAACTAATTGGAACAATAGCGGTGCAGTCGTTAAATCAAGGCTAAGATAATCTTTTAATATTTTATACCAATGCGTCACTCTAGCGATATGCCAACTCGCCAGTAAGCTAACCTGGTAGTGCGCTATTAAACCAGCCCTCCAGAACGATGATAAGCTAGTCTTCCTCTCTGTAAATTCGCAAACTCGCCAGTACGCCAACCCGTTAGTGCCTGTGCACCAACCGGCTATACGTAGCCGTAGGCCGTAGAACACTCCTGCATTAACCCAGCCCATTAGTATACATACCTCTCACTCAGTATACCAGCAATCTGGTGCGCCAACCCTCTAATAGCCAGACTGCTAATATGCCGGTACACCAGTTTGCCGGCACGCTATTACGAGTATATCTATCCGCCAGTATGCGAATACACCAACGCGTAAATACACCAATCCATCAGTACGCCTATACACGAATCCACTAGTGCACCAGTATGCCATCCTGCCTCTCCCCCAGTATGCCAGTAGTTCAACCAGCTAGAACGCTACTGCTTTTACTTACGAATATGTGTAGTTAGGAAATTGTCTGTTTTATTGAAACGAAGTATAATCAATCTAGCTCCACATAATTCCCAAACCAAAACTTGTACCATATATACAAATATTCGATCAGATGATGTTGCCAGACACTAACACACATTGATTCCATTTATATTATTTAAACTCTTTAATTTGAATAAGCCATCATTTTACTTGTCCGAGAGATATCGCCCTTAACGCGGGGTGTTTTCTTATGTATTGGGTTGTATCTACATGTGAAGACTCCCTCATTCATATACAGTTAATGTTATATTGATATACTTTTAATTGACAAAAGGTTTAACAGTTAAAACGCAGATGAACATAAAAATGGTTACAGCTATTGCAGATTGAAAACTGAAACAATTTTATAAACATTGAAGTTGTAGAATTGAAAATTATCACTACAAAACTTTTCCCAAAACAAATATAGTGAAGGCACAAAATTAGTTCGATGCAGTTATAAAAATAAATTTCAGTTCTTTGTTCATATACTCGTATGTACATATGTATATTTATTGTAAATTGCATAAATTATTAAATTAATTAGACTTCGAATTTTCAATAAAACTTCAAGTAAGTATTTGCGACTCAAATATTTTAGGTAAAAATTGTATCGGTATTGAGTTCAAGTTCAGGATATATAGAGAAATTTCAAAACATATTTGCTTTACATTTTCATCGAAATTTTTTTAATTATTGCCTGAGTCAATTCAATGATATTTTAATATCATAAAATCAACCAAACTATCGGAAAAAAATAGCATAACAAAAGCGGTAACAAGGTTGCTTTCACCCTTCAAAACTTTTTGTAAAACAATACTTTTCCGCAAACATTCTTCTAGTTACAAATTATCATTGACTCACTTGCAGAATAGTAATTCGATCTTTCTCTTAAAAAACAACCATAATAATCTTATAAATTGTACCCAATAACGCAGTCAAGCCGTACAATACAAGTAGATATTTTCAACAAAAAAAATATATCAAACACAAACTTCCAGAAATTGGAAAGCATTTTGGAGAAGGGTTTCAAAAAGTCTTTTGATCGCATAAATGTTTACGTTGCGAAATTTGTCAAAATCGTATCCTCTCTTTTATTAGGTATTTTTATACCCACCAACCTTAAAATGAAATAAAATGTTGCACTAAATTTGTATACTTGAGGATAAGTACTCGTGTTCGTTATATCTGCACATCATCTATTCGTTCCATCTGTGAAATCCATTCCGTATTTTGGTTTTAGCCACTGTTGAAAATGAATAGGGGGTTTTTTAATTATGGAGAAACCACATTTCCTATCGGTTATTATATTATTCCTTTTGGGTGGGAAAACGGGTGAGGAGAAAATCTGGGTACCATTTATGGCCATCCGTTCTGGATGAAGAGCATCCAGGTCGACCAACTTAGGTGAATTAGGAAGCAACTCCCGCTATCTTTCAAGGACTCTTTATCAGCATTAGCAGTGATTTCGATACGTGGAACTCACTGAAGCGATACTTTTCCATTGATTATTCAGAAGGTGAGATTAAAGCAAATACATATGCAAAAGTTCAATTGTCTAGAGTGGACCACAGACCAATTTTCATAACCTTCACCTTTAAAAAAAAGTAAGAAGGGTATACTAATTTTGTGCTTTTGAGTGGGGTTTCAACTACAAGAAGGAGGTATAGACATATATATAAATATATGAACAGAATTACTTTCTGACCAATTTTAATTTTGTCGGCCGTCCGTGGCCACTTTTTTTATGAAACTTTGCAAAAGTATAATCTGGACAAATATACAGAACCAGATTGCCATATGGGCCGATTTCGATAAAGACCACGCCTAACTCCCATATATAAAACTTTGTTCACTTTTTTTAAAATGACTATAACTTCGGCCCAATTGATGGAATAGTGACGCAATTTAGTAGTTATGTAGATGTGGGTCTTATTAAACACTATGCAAGTGGACGGTACATATCAACTGCCACACCCATTATTAACAAATATTCACAACTTAAGACCTATAAGAGACTTATGATGAATTACGACATTTTAGGTGGATCAGAGAAAGTCTAAAGTTAAAATTAGCCTACCAATGCTCGTATTGATGCTATCGGAATAAATTGGCAGAAATGTACTTGGGGTCCATAACAGTGTGAGTGCAAAATATAGCGATCATAATACTACTGCCACTCCCACAATTAACCAAAAATCATTACTAAGTTCCTATTAGAGATTTATCAACAAAATTTACAGGAAGGTTTCGGGTGCTAACATTAACGCCTACACACAAAATTGGCGGGTTATTTTCCAACCAAGTTCACTATTGACACTATTAATTTATAACTTCCGACCTAAACGATATTTTTGGGATACATACAAGAAATTGGGTCGATCAGATAAAGGCCAGGCATCTCTGTAATATAATCAATTCAAGATACCCTACCGAAAATTACCGTAGATATCCTCCTAATGATGATTTATGAATAAAACTTCCCCATTTGTTGAACTCGCATGCACAAGGAAAGGTATAGGGTATTTCGAAGTAGGTCTAACCCGACTACAGACTACTCGTTATGACTATTTAGTTTCACTTTGATCGCACGAAATAAAGTTGACGTCGTGCAAAGTTGCCGTCTGCTCCAGGGAAGACAAAATACTACATATGTAAATCACCACATATCCCAGGTTCAATGCTAATAACAGAGAAATTAGATATCCCCTGTCATTTTTTGCCCTTGATCCCTATAGTCACGGATATTAATGAGGATATATACAAATGGTATCAAAAATTTTAGTAACTAATGTTATCAGGTTTGATACTATATATATATATATATATATATATATATATATATATATATATATATATATATATAATTTCGAACGCTTTAAAAATTAACACTTAAACACAAATGGTGCCTACATAATAAGATTATAAAACTGATCATAGTGCGTAACATTTCCACAGCCACTCCCACATTCATATTGAATTTGTCAATTTGAAAGTCGTACCGACACAGTAAATTTTTATTTTTGTTTTATATCGCCATCTAATATCCATTGGCACTATATATATTCAATTATAGATAAACAAGAAAGTCAACATAATCTAGGATGAGTTATATCCCTGATTCACAACTATAAGTATAAGAGTCAGTAACGTTTCTAGTTATGCTCTTCTATATAAATGGAATTTTAATATTCATTAATATATATATATATATATATATATATATATATATATATATATATATATATATATATATATATATATATATATATATATATATATATATATATATGCATTCTTATAGATAATATTATCGAGATTCATTTCAATTTAACAATTTTGGTAATATTGAATATTATATTAAAGTAAGCAAAAGCATTTTGAATCTGAGAACATGAATTAAAATAATTCACAAGTAAATACAATATATATATATATATATATATATATATATATATATATATATATATATATATATATATATATATATATATATATATATATATATATAGATATATATATATATATATATATATATATATATATATATATATATATATATATATATATATATATATATATATATATATATATATATATATATATATATATATATATATATATATATATATATATATATATATATATATATATATATATATATATGCAAAATGCAATGAGAGATTGGAGCTTTGAAAAGATAGAAATAGTGAAAGAGAGAGAGAGAGAGAGAGCAGCATGCATTGTGCGTAGTGTTGCGGCTATAAGTGTATGTGTTTTAAAAAATGCATGTATTTAGCTGCTGCTGTTAAAGCTGTCGTTGCAGCTGCAACTGCAACTGCATTATATCCTATATTTGTTGGTTGGCTGACATAGCGCACACGCACAATTTACAAAGAAATACTGAAAATTTCATACCACATTCTCAGCCTTATATAATGTTATATTATGTAACACCAAACTTTTCTACGCACGGAATTCTATTTAGTTTCGAAACAATTCAACACTTTCATTATGTTTTGGTATATAATATCGTGTTTTCAAAATCTTAAAAACACAATACCCACTAAAATTACACAAATACGTACAAAATGGGATGTATTTGATGATTATTGAAAAATTATTATTTTGTTTAAGAATTTATTAATATTAATTTTATACATCTTTCATTTTATTGTTGATCTGTATAATAAAAACAATGGCTGATACAATAAACTCATATTTTCCTTTCTTCATATTCATTAATTTGCGTATTTTTGTATTCATTCAATATTGACAATTAAGCAACAAAATTATAAAATTGGTAGGTTTATCAGACATTTTTGTTAAGTACAGATGGTCGTTGATCCGTCTATCTATTAGTCTGTGACTAAATTTTTTCCATACAGTTAGAGATATATTAATGAAACCTTGCCTGGACCTTAAGATATAACCAGATAGCTGTATGATCCTATTTGCAAAACGATTACGCCTACCTCCCATACATATAATTGTAGGGTCCTTTTTTAAAAGAACTAGTCACTTAATAGTATAATGTCACAATTTGGCAGTTATGTTGATGTGTGTCCTACTACTACAGGGTGGCCCAAATGAGACCTAGTGATGTTAAACACGTGTAACTCTTGTAATAACGGGTTTTTTTTAAATGATTTATTTTAATATGTTAAATACATTTTATGGAAATTTAACGTGACTATGTGTGAAATATGACATCAGACAAATGACCACCATTTTGCTCGATACAGGCATTGGCTCTTTTTAGCGCATTTTGCATTACACGGCGTAATGTTTCTGGTTGCAGGCGCCGTATTTCGTCTCGAATATTCTGCTTGAGCTGTCCAAGTGTCTGTGGTTTGTTTAAATATCCCCATAAAAAAAAATCGGGCGCAGTTAAATCTGGTGAACGAGGAGGCCAAGGGAAATCTGAATTTCTTGAAATTATGCGTTCACCCAAAATTTCACGCAGCATGTTAATATTTTGCCTAGCAGTATGCGCAGTGGCTCCATCTTGTTGAAACCACAAATTAGGATGTTGCTCCACCATTGGCCGCAAAAAGTTGTCGATCATTGTTCTGTAAGAAGCCCCGGAGACCGTTTCTGGCGTTTCATCCTCATTCTCAAAGAAATATGGGCCGATGATTTTTGTGGCCATAACACCGCACTAAATAGTGCATCTGATTGGGTGTGACTGATGCTGATGTATTGCCCTTGGATTTTCGGAGCCCCACAACGGCGAAGTAAACTTGTAATAATGGAAGATGTGGACGCTGATCTTACGTTAAAAAAACGGCGATAATTTCGCTGCGTCAGAACAATTGATCGTTGAGAAAAATAATAAAATTCGATAATTTTAATGCGTTGTTGTGGACTGTACGTATTCATTTTAAATTTCCAAGAGTTCAGTTATAATCTGCAAAAAGAAAAAATAAATTATGTTAAAAAATAAAAAGTTATTTGTGTTGCACATCAGCTGGTCTTATTTGGGCCACCCTGTACTATATAAAATGTAGACTGTATATACCCTGCAAAGATAAGGGTTTTTATTGTGTTCTAAGGAAATAATATTGCCATGGTTCAACTCGCATGAACATGTAAGGATAATGTCACCGTAGGAATAACTCGACTTCAGCTTCCTTTACTGGTTCATATCGCTTTAAGGTAAGGTATAGGAGTGGCGGATACAATGTTACCCTCACAATGACCAAGGCTTAGAATCTAATTTTATTCATACATTCCTTTTTGTGAGTTTTATAGTGCACTGTATATATTAATAATGGGCGTGGCACTATAAGTAGCGCGCCTGTATAAGATTAACTTTTTTATATTTCGGGATTTTACGTTACACCCCGACAATAGGGATATATTGTGTCCCCTTCTATTATTTCTCTGAGTCCAGTTTCCTTGATAAGTTTTAGTATGAAGCCTATTTTTTTGAGTCTTATTTCTTTATTCGGTATTAGATTAACCAAATGCCTCCTTCCCGATCCCAGCACATATTTCGTGGTCTAATCATCCTCCCTGCAAACCCCATTACTGTAAATTCCCAGCTTTGTTAGTTGATAATTCAGCTCACAGTGCCCTGTCAGATTTCCTGTAATGATTGTTAAACTTTTCTTATTTAGTTCCATACATTCTTTGAAAAGTTTTAGGTTATAGATCCCTATAAGCGATTTTGATTGTGATAATCCCGGTAAATTGTTCCAGTATACTCTTCTTTGTTTGTCTTCTACTTTCTGAATTAATAGAGAAAAGTTACCCTTTCCTAAACCACAAAATGGTTCCGTGCCTACAAGCGGAGAGGCTGGTTCCTTCCTGCAAGTTTGTCTGACATTTCGTTACCAGAAATTCCCACATGACCTGGAACCCATTGGATTCATACCTGATTGTTTTAGTTGTCACCCGGTGAGAGTTGAGTGCCTTAATTGCTATCTGGCTATCAGTTGGGATCGCTATTCATTTGTTCCGATAGTTACGTTCAAGGTTGAAGTAAACTCCAGTCAGTGGCGTAGCTGTGAACGCAGGGGCCCCCCGCATAAATTTCACTGGGGCCCCCTTTGTTATTTTGTTATGGTGGCAGTGTTACACGAGTGAAAAATAAAAGAGTACTCTTGTTTTTAAAAAAAATATGAGAAGCAAAAAAAACCCCAACTACGATTAATTAATTTTTTTTTGTCAAACACAATATTTAAAACTGGGCTAGCCGATTAAGTATGAAATTTATATTGTACACTCATAATTAGTTGGATCTTTAGAACTTTCCTTTTTGTAAAGAATATACTTTTTAGAACTTTCCGTTTAGAGAATGCCCTTTAGAACTTGCCTTTTCTTAAATAACATTACCACAAAACCAATTTGTTTGCAATCCTCAGTGATTGAAGTTTTGAGCACAAACTAGTGGAAGCAAACGAAGTTAGTGAATAGCACGTGACCTGATCTTTTTTTTGTAATTAACTGACCGACACAATATGAAAAAACGCAACTCAATTTGCTTATTAGGCGAATGGCTCAATGCTGAAGTCTTCACAACAAATTTGTAATAAATTCTATTCCTGAAAGATTTTGAATTGAAAACAGATTTTTATATGAGGAAATTAATTCACTTCAAAGTGCAATAATATTATTAGTATATTTTGAATTAATATAAATATATTAAAAATCCCCCACGCACAAATACAGAATGGACAATGATACTTACAACTGGTCGTTATGTCGTTATTTCAAATGCAGTACGAGACACCAACGCACAGTGTCGTTGGTAGAGACAAAAATACTAAAAATGAAACTTTGAGAATAAAAAAAAACAGTCTATATTATAAGTTAATAGCCTAATTAGATAATATAACAAATATTTTTTATACAAATATTTATTACTTATTACAAGCTTGCAAGTGACACTTTGCAAAAATGTCCAATTTTATATTAAAAAGTCCAATATATTATATGTAAGTTTTAGTCACATCAATTATTAATGTTAATGCAACCCTGCGCTTAATAAATATTTTCCACAATTAAATGTTTTCTCTAAACCTGCGCCCACATGCGCTAGTAATTAGCTGCAAATTGAGAAAACGTATTATTTTCGAAAGTTCAAAATTTTGCTGCAAGTAATGCGGAAGTTAGCCATATTGATGATGAACCAACAACTAGCTCATTTTAAAATCAACTTGTTCAAAAAATAGCAAAAAGCCATCCGTAGTTAGGAGGCCATCATGACCCATCAAGATATCAGGTATCCAAGAATAAAATGTGTTGAATCAAACAGTTGGCACCCATTGCAAAAAAAAAAATATACAATTAAATTGCTAAGAAACGAAATCTATAACGTTAATACTGCGGATAGCACAGATTATAGAAATCTCACAGAGTTCTTCTCTTCAAGTGAAACATAATAGTTCACATACCAAGACAAGCAATCACGCCCTATTAAGGTTATAGTTAAAAATCTTCACCAATTGTCTCCTCCCTCAGAAATTGTTGGCGATCTTAAAAATAAAGGACTTAAAGTCTTAAATGCTGTCTACAAATTGCAGTGTAAATGAAAAAAATCCCTCAATCTGTTTATGCTAACTTTTAACCCTTCAGAGGATGCAAACAAAATAAAAGGCATAGAACCATTCTTAGCTCCATTGTTAAAATGGAACTTGTTAAAAATAGCGCCCTTATACCGCATTGCAGAAACTTTCAGTCCAAAAATTATTGCTCTAAGTAAGCAAAATGCGTGAAATGCACAGGCAGGCATGAAACTGCACAATGCACTCTGAAAAGCCCTCAAAAACCAAGATGATGCAATTGTGGTGAAGAATATCCTGCTAACTACTGTGGCTGAACAGTCGCTAAAGAGTTGTAAAAGCTTAGAGATCAACGTAAAAAACAGCTTAATACAAGAGTACACCAACCCAAAAATGATCGCTTTTCACCCCCGGCTCCATCGTCGTCTGCAAATAATATCCAACGTAGAAGTATATATGCTGGAGTTGTTAAAGGTTCAAATGCAACCTACAGAAACGAAAAAGAATACGATGTGCAACTCTATTGCAATCATTTATATAGGAGCAATAAGTTTGCAACAAACAATTACAGAGTCGCCTAGGTGAAATAGAGAAAAGCTTATATATATATATAATGATAAGTACACTACGAATCATGACATGGAATGCTAACGGTTTGCTTCAGCATAAAAATGAGCTTGAACTATACTAGAAACTAGAAAAATTGACATACTCGTATGTCTCATATCTGAAATACATTTTACAAATGAATCGTATGTAAATTATTAAAAAACTTTGCTACGTATCATAGAGTTCATCCCAATAATAATGCAAGGGGTCGAAGCGCAGTTATTATAAGTAAAAATATCCAACATTTCGAAGAAGAACATATCTGCTCAGAACATATCTTTCAGATAACCCATATATGCATAAAAACTAAGTTTATAGCCCACCAAGACACACAATAATATCTGACGACTAGAAGCAACTCCTAGGAATTTATGAACATAGATACATTTAAATTGGAGATTTCAATACAAAGCACACCACATGCGGCTCTAGACAACTACCACGGGCCGGGCACTGTAGGTTTTATGTCCACAGCAAAGCCAACTGACCCCACCAAGAATCCAGACTTATTCGACTTTTTCATAATTAATAAAATGTCAGTCAACTACTTCCATGTTGAAGAATGATTAGACTTAAACTCGAATCATTCTCCAGTTTATCTAACACTAAGTGATGAGGTCATAACGAGAGAAGAAAATCCTTTCTTAACACACAGCAAAACAAACTAGGAAAATTTCCTTTCAAAGCTGAAGTAAACATTCATACTCATGACGACATAGAAATAGAAGCACTTAAGTTTGTTAAATTTATACAGAAATCGACATGGGAAAGTACACCGCAGGTTCAACGACAGAAGATTGGTATAAACTATCCACGTGAACTAAGAGATCTCATAGCACAGAAATGTTGATTGAGGAAGAAATGACACCAAACCCGATCTCCTAATGACAAATGCAACTTTAACACTGCAGCTCAAAGGCTAAAGTGATCCCTTCGTGAACTCAAAAATAATTCTGTTAATTTGTACGTTAGCAGCCTTAGTACCGAACATAGATCCGGATATTCTCTATGGAAATGTACAAAACGACTAAAACGACCAATCAAACATATTCCGCCAATAAAAAAAAAACTGATGGTAAATGGGCTAGAAGTGCTCTTGAGAAAGCAAATATATTTACTGAACGTCTTGAAAACCATCTTCTCTACTGATGCCACAAATGCCAATGTAGATATAACTATAAATCATAGCTCTGATAATGCAAATAACAAAGAATTTCCACCAGTTTCTATTCAAGAAATAAACGATCTAATCCAAAACGGCTTAAAGAACAATAAAACTCCCGGATTTGAGCTCGTTACAGCGGATTTCCTGAAGAGATTAACGTGTAAAGCTATAGCTAGATTAACCGATATAATTATCTCTTATTTCGCCCTAGTATATGTGCCCACCTGCTGGAAAATAGCTGAAGTCGTTATGATTTAACTAACCAGGCAAGCCGCAGCATGGAGATTCATCATACAGACCAATATCATTACTGCCAACAATATCGAAGGTATTTGAAAAATTGCTATTAAAACGCCTTAAGCCAATCATTGAAAGATCGAGTCTTATTCCATCGCAACAGTTTGGCTTTAGAGATAAGCACTCAACAACCGAACAAATAACAGAATAACAAGCGCAATTGAAAAATGTTTCGAAGAAGAAAAAGTTTGCTCAGCCATATTTCTTGACGTGGCTCAGGCTTTTAATTACGTTTAGCATGCAGAGTTAATCAAAAAAGTTAGGGGCACACTCCCAGCCAGCTACTGCGACATTCTAGAATCATACTTGTCTGTTCGATTCTTCCATGCCAAATGTGAAAACGACTTTTCTGAACTCAAGCCCAGTTCCACAAGGCAGTTTTCTTGCATCTATCTTATACCTACATACATCTGATATACCAACACCAGAATATACCATTATAGCAACTTTTGCAGATGATACAGCAATATTGAATGTTGCGAATACAGAAACTGAATCAACGCTGCAACTCCGGGACGCTGTTGACGAAATAGCTAATTGGACAACAAAATGGAAAATCGCTTTATATAATTCGAAAACTACGCACATCAACTTTACAACAAAAATTAAATCAATACTGCAGATTAAGATATTTGGCAACCAGATACCGTATTCAAATACAGCAAAGTATCTTCGAATGACCCTAGACACAAAACTTAAATGGAAAGAGCACATTAAAATTAAAAGAAACGAATTAGAAATTAAGTTGCAAAAACTACAATGGCAGAAACTCTTTTCTGTCCGTTCACTGCAAGTTAGCTGTTTACAAACAAGTTCTGAAACCTGTCTGGTTGTATGGCGCGCAGCTTTGGGGCTGTGCAAAGAGGTGTCATGTACATATAATTCTGCGCTTCCAAAACAAAGTGCTACGCTCCATAGTTAAAGCCCCCTGGTACATCAGAAACAGCGCCCTTCACCGCGATCTGAAAGTACCGACAGTCAACACCGAAATCAGAAAATTGGCCAAATCTCATCAAGAAAGACTCCGCCAGCACACAAATGAAGAAGCCAGCTGCTTAATGTTATCAATATTGCAATGATGAAGAAGAGAATGAGTCGATTCATCACTTTTTATGTCAATGTCCAAGACTACAGTTGAAACGACTTCAATGTTTGGGGTCGCGCTTCTTCACAAGTTTGACAGAGATAACGAAGGTAGATTTATCGGATCTTCTCACTTTTATCTGGAAAACCAAATGGTTTAATAGGGATGGAACTTCCAATGTTTATGGAAATCGTGGATAAGGACGAGTATGCCTCCTCCTGCCATTTTTGAAGGCAGACAATGGACATAGATGTCTCCGAGTGGAAGTGCGGATACTTCGTATCCGCACACGCCTTCCCAACCTAACCTACCCTAACCTAATGTTATCAACTTAAAACGACGACTGGGATGCACTAAACCTTTCAAACTGGTGGATCGGATTCAAGAACTCTCTCTAGAATATATTGATTTCTGTATATAATTTATTAGACCAGTCGTTGTGGAAATGTCGTCGAAGGCAAAGGTTCTCGCTACAATAGCTGTTTTCAAAGAATTAAAAAATTACTAAGCGAATGCGAAATAGAGGAAAACAAAAATAGACAGAAAAAACGAATAAATAGAGAATACTGGGTGAAGCCACTTCTAATCAAAAGATCAGAATTTGATATTGAAACGCATTTACTTAAAGATTTGTGATGGGAGGATGACGACATACAATGAGTCTGCAGCTGATACCGATTTTTGTCCTTGTTTTATTTTGCGCTTTTCACCTGTATAGGTGGACCGCAGCGCCTTAATTTTTTTTCGTTGAATCCACTGGCAAAGATATTTCGGCTGCCATTTCTTCCCACGCCTTTATTTTCAAGTCATTGTGCCTATATCCAGCAATGCAGATATTCGAAAGAAGCTCTTTGGAACCATATAAATTTGTCAATTTAAAAATTTCACTTTTTGTTAATTTATTCAATGTTGTAACGACAATTATTCAGTTTGAATTTGACATTTACTTGCCGCATATGCCGAAAATTTACTGTCTCTGAAATTTCGTTGCCAGTAGCAAATGTGTGAGAGTATTAGGAAAAAACTTTGAATGCATTGTGTTATTCGAACTAGCGCTGGCACGTATGGCTTGATGCAATGACACAGGTGGTGCAGATAGATATTGGGAGAATTCTGTTCTCGCTTCTGTCAAAATAGTCAGCAGGCGGGTTCCGGAGGCATATGAGAATATTTGAAACATGGGCAAACAATTTCTTTGATGGTTGAAATTTTTGTTTTCTAACGGCTGAAATATTTTTTATTTCATTCAATTTTCATGAATTGATTTTATTAGTCTCTTAAATTTTCATTTTAGTTTATTATGTAGCAAGAGGGAAAACCAAAAATACCTAAATAAATAAATATATATCATATATAAATCAACAATTTATCCAGCGTAATAGCATTCCAAAAGGATATATATATATATATATATATATATATATATATATATATATATATATATATATATATATATATATATATATATATATATATATATATATATATATATATATATATATATATATATATATATATATATATATATATATATATATATATATATATATATATATATATATATATATATATATAAAATTATCCCTTCATCCACCAGCTCAACCAAATAAATAAAAACCAAACGACTTTTTTTTCTAGTGGGAAAAAATGTAGCAAAAAACCCACTTTTTATTACTTCCTCAAATTATATTCATAAATATAATATATTGTTACGAAATTGCCCTCTTGACAATTTACTCTGTTACAAAATTGCCCTCCTGGCAATTCCTCTAACTCTCTGTACTCGGACTCGTACCACTGGATTGTGTAGTAATCAAACAATCGCTGGTTAAATTAAAATAATTAGCTTTATTTAATTATTGCTATTTACACATTTAATATTAGGCTTAAAGTTTACTTAGTTATTATTTGCACTTTATTTCACAAACCATTAGTCACTTTATTTACTAATGAATTTCATCACTTTACACAATTACAAATACTGCTGCTTTGATTATAATGCTTGATGTACACACTGTTACGGTATCTGATCTACTGCCTTCGACTTTGCACAGTCTTGTGCTTTTATAGTTTCGAATGGTTGAGGTAGAAACTTCCACGCTATTCTCGTATTTTCTAGAAGTTTCTATCCACTTCGACAGAAGTCGAGAATATTATTTTTGATATTACCGACAGATGGTTCTTGAATAAGCTTTTATTCGAATAGTTCGCATCTTGACTCACAGGGGGCACTCATTCTCCAGATGGGATCCTGAAAGTATGCAATCCCGTTTGACTGATATGCAATCACGTTTCAATATTATAAATATAAACAATATATAAATATTGTTGAAATAATAGTAATATTTATATGAGTTGGCAACACGAATATCGGTCAGTCAGAAGCAACATATCCGCAGTATTTTGGAGAGGTACGATATGAAGACTTGTCGACCAGTTTCAACTCCTTTGGATCCTGGGTTTCATAAAAGATTTGATCACGAGCATGCTGAAAGAGTTGACAATACCTCTTATTAGTCAATGATTGGAGGACTAATGTATTTAGCGATCTGCACGAGACCTGACATACTGCACTCTGTTAGCAAATTGGCACAGGGTAATTCAAATCCAATAACCCAGCATCAGACTGGCGTCAAACACGTTATCAGGTATTTATCAAAAACTTGGCAGTTAAAACTATGGTATCGCAACAGCAGTGAGCGAATATATGGCTACGCGGATGCAGATTGGGCTGGTGATATGAAAGATAGGAAGTCATATTCTGGCTATGTTTTCATGATGAGTGGCGGATCCGTGGCATGGGAATCGCAGAAACAGAGTACTATATCGTTAAGTAGAGCATAGTACGTGGCATTGTATACGAGCGCTAAAGAAGCTGTTTATTTAAAGCAATTATTAACAGAGCTTGGATTCCATGAACACATGCCTATAATAATAAAAAGCGATAATTTAAGTTCTCAATCTCTCGTTAAAATCATATATATCATTCAAGAACCAAACTCATAGATTTAAAATATCATTATGTACGTGAAGTTGCTAAAAACAAACATGTTGAATTTGAGTATGTCTCAACTATTCAAATGGTAGCTGATATCTTGACGAAAAACCTATCTAAAGATAAATATTGTAAACTAACTGAAATGATGGGTCTAAAATAAATTTTGTGAATTAAAATTATATTGTTGTATATAGTTTGTAGAGGATATTCGTATTGAGACGGAGTGTTGAAATAGCAGTAGTATTTATATGAGTTGAGTACCATTTCTTATGCTATATTCTTTTTGTTACGTTAGAATTAAGTATTTAATATTCTGTCAATGTGTTAAGTACTCTCCTCGTGTTTTTACTTGTTGGGACATCTGCTACAATACGTATAATAATAATATAAAAAATATATAATAATATAATAATATATGAATAACTGCTTCCTTAATACATGAATAACTGATTTCTCGCACTCACTGGACATTTAAAGCTTCATTTTTATAAGTTTTTTTTCATTATTTTCTGCTTGACTTTATGAATTTTTCCGATGGTTTAAATGCTTAATTCAGAAATACTTTCTGCATTTGAAGAAAAAAGATTTGACTGCTTCTTGGAGGTTAATTCCGGAACTTTTTTTCAAATAAATTCGTACGGAAATTTTACACAATGGTATTGTATGTATTGAATCCCCATTCACATTGTTAAATATATTTTTTAAGGATTTTATATAACTTAGAAACATTTCAGAAGGGGGTTTTCCAGGGCTCCTTTAGATAGTTGGTCAATCCAAGTCCATACAGTTCCATTACCCTCGCATTCTTTCAGATTCAACTTCCTAATCAAATAGCCAGCTACATATTCTAGGGCGTCCTGATGCAGAATGTTCAGATCTTCAATAGAGTTATTACCATCAAACTCATCTATAAACTCTTCGCTACCGTGTTCAGGTACAGCAAACTTTTTGTTCTCAGCAAAATTAATTTGGTTACACATCAGCAAATATTCGGAAATATCGTTGGTGGTACTAGTAGCATTATTCAACCATTCCGTATTATCCGTTTCCACATTGTCTGTTTCATTCAAGCATTCCGTATTTTTAGCTACATTATGGGAATGGAACTATTATTTTTCACCAACATACTATTTTATTTAAATAAATATTGTAATTTTATCTAAAACAAAACAAAACAAATCACATAATAAACATATAAGATAGAACAACATACAAACTAGGCACTGGACAATCAGAACTGGGATGATCATTAAGCCCACCTTTGCTACGTATGGCACCGAAAAATTGCTCCAAAATATCTTGGTTCGGGCGATTCGTGAGGATATATTCCACTTCGTATTTCTTTTGCACATACTCAAGTAGTAGACGAAGTGAGTAGTTTGTTATTAGAACTACTTTTTGAAAAAGTGAATGGATCATGTTCATATACTGAAATTATTTTCATCTCATTGAAAGATAAAACGCAAAGATTCTCATCATCTGTGGACTGGGATGCATTTTTCATAGAATTTATAGCAAAATAAAGTATACCATCATCAAATTGTATTTTGGGTGTCCAACTCGCCACAGTGGAAGCACATGGCAAGGGGAATCCCTTTTTATATAAATGCCTATATGCCCTAGACCCAGCAGCATGAAGACAATTCGCATTTGAAATATCCACCCTGCACCAATTTAGATTTTTCCCGAGAAAATTCGCCGAATTTGACCTTTAGTTAGATGGTGCTTAATGAAGAAGTCAAGCATTTATACTCCTTTTCTATTTCCTCTAACTGCTTTATCCTTTCTTCCAAGCCATTAATTTGTGATTTTAGCGTCTCATCACTGTAATAGCATAAACAATTTAAATAACAGTTATTTGTTACTCATACTTGGGGTATTTAAATATTAACTGAGTAATTTTAAACGAACTTACTCAGTTTGAGTGCTGCAATGGGCAAAAGTAGCTTGAGTTTGGGGACGAACATCTGTACATAAAAGTCCATTGTTACGATCCATATGGTCTTCCATCGGCTTAATATTTGGCTTAATTTAACTTAACTTCATTTCCGCATTTTTATTAATGTTTAATAATACGGAAGGCGCCGCACCTGGTAACAACCTCACTAATGCACCAGGCGAATTATTTCCTGAAGCATTTATAAAATCTCTTTTTTTAAAAATGCTTTTGGCACCTCTAGCTTAGTTCCAACGTTGATGCCTATTCTCGTCACTTGGAACTTTAAAACAATGATGTCCACGTCGAACAAAAATAAGCTCCGGTAGCTCCGAGCAAATATAAGGCATTCTCATATTCTTTACACGGATTCAGCGTACCTCGCCCTTTACCCTGGAGCTCCGACTCCACTTCACCAACATATCAACTGCGACAGGCAAATTTGTTTTTTTTTTTTGTGCATGCCGAACACGAAAAACAAAAACACAAATTTTTGTGTCTTTGGGAATTTATGTACAGTAGGACCGCGTTAACGTTTTTTACCTATGATTGCAATTTAGTTTAAAGTTAAAATTAATTTTATTTACATTCAATATAGTGTAATATATATTAATTAAATTTATTTAAACTTAATTTAACGATGTCATTTCATATAATTTGTTGACTTTTGCCATTCTATATTATATTATTAATGTTTGCGTGTGCAAATATTTTTTATTAGCGTTATCGAGCGTTTACGTTGACATGAATACAAGTGTGTACTTATGTGTTATGGTCGCATTTATTTTTATTTTTGGTGGGAGAGTAAGTTAGTCGTGTTATTTTCTCAAGTTCCATATACATTTTTCGTGGACATTGCTGCTTTAAAACTTTTCACATTTTGTTTGCCCCAACTTTGCGGCATATTCCACTAAATTTGCCCATTCTATTATTTACACTTAATAATAAATAAATAGAATTTTTAAACAACAGCAAAATTGTATGTTTCGCGAATTTCAATAAAGACTGATTGGTCTGAAGTCTTTAGGATTTACATGTGAGGACCTTCCCGCTTTGGGTATGAAATTCGAATCTCTCCATCTTAGCGGAATATAACCCAGGTTAAGACAGCTTCTAATTGCAGCCACAAGCTAGGGAGTAATTATATCCCGTGATTGTTGCAATTCTGCTGGGTAAATTCCATCTAGACCCGCAGACTTGTATGGAGCAAAAGTGTTAATAGCCCACTCAACTTTCTCGACTGTAACTATCGCATTTCCTATCTCAGACTGCCTGCCCCTAGATGTCGAGTTATTACCCTCCACCGTGCTACCGTGCTGGAAAATGCGTATTTAATAGAAGAGCCAAAGATTCCTCGGTCGATTCGCTCCACACATCTCACGGACCTTTTAGGTAGCCCAGGTTGTATGGTGTCACCGCTAGGATTCTCCTTAGTCTGGCTGCTTCCGATGTTTCTTCCACATCCCTATAATAATTCTGCCAGGACTCTGGTTCCGCCGTTCTGATTGATGTTTTGTTTGTTTTTGGTTCAGCCTTATAGGCTTCCTAGTCCGAAGGCAGACCCGAAGTTTTAGCCCTGTTGAATAACAGCTCAGTGCTTGCCACCACTGTATCGCCATTGCTTAACTGAGGGAGCAAGAAGATTTTAATAGTATCATATGCTATTATACAAGTACGAGCCTTACCTGTGCTCTGAGCGGCTTGCAGCTGGAATCCTCTCATCTTTAGACAGCAGATTTTTCTGCCGCATATCCACGGTTCTTGGATGATGGCCACGTCGAAACCACCGGAATCCCATCGGACCATCAAATTCGCGGAGGCGGGTTGAGAATGATGGAGGTCGATTTGGAGCAGATTCATACGAATTTGTCCTTGCTACCTCCACCATCGTCACGTCCGCGTCATCCTCTCATTCGATATACTCTTTCTGAAAGAGTTCTCCGACCCCTGAGTCAGTCGACCTTTGGCTGCTGGGCAACCTTTCTTGACCACCGCCACACACGCTAGCTTTGTCACCCTCTATCTCCCCCAGTTCCAAAGCTTGTTCGTCGCTGCGGTAGATCCAAATGTATGCGTCAACGAACCCAAACCCGACTACCCCTTTCCTCTCTGCCAGTGGGACAAGGGATATGGCGTTGAGGATCAACAACACCTGTCTCCTACTCTCTACTGACTCTTCAAGTGTCCCCACCCTCCAGTTATGGGTTGGCAGGTGCCTGTTACAAGATCTGAAGATCTCCTGTATTTTTGCTGGTTCAGCTGGCTTAGCCGGGGTCCAGACCCGAGTTCTGGGTCTGCTGGGAAGTTCTTCCCTGCTGACGGCTTCAAGCCTGGCTCCCGGTTAAGGCTCGCCAACTTTGCTTACCGCAATCTTGTAGAGCGTGGTTGACCTGCTGTCATCGCATGCAATGAGCTTGGCCCTGTCCTGATACCAGCCCACACCGTGACAGAAAGGAGGGGGTCCAGGTTTTTCCTCCAAGACCTGGAAGTACACTTCGGCAATCGCATGCTCCTCCCACCTCCACTTCTCTTTAGGTATGACCCCTTCCTCCTCCTTCCAGTCTATGATGACCAGCATCTCGCCCCCACCTTTGACAACTTCGCTGTAGGACGGTTATTTCTGGCCGCCGATTTTTTACCTTTTGGCTACCTCGCCTGTCTCTTCTGCTGAACGTTGCCTCTTTGGGGCTACAACTGCCGGATTACCCAAGCCGGATAGCACACCCCTTGCCCGCTCACCGGCAAGGAGTGCGCTCACCCTTGCGCACCGATTTGGCCTCATCCTCAGTGGGCTGGTACGTGGGTAGAGCCTCATATTTGGCCATGACCCTCATGGCCGCCTTTTAATCATAATAGGCCTGCTTAGAAGGCCGGATATGTTTCTCCGGTCCCCCCTGGCCTACCCAGCAACCTTCTTTGAGCTGCTGGGCCCCTCTGATGCCTGCTGCCGATTGATCCCCGGAGCAGCCCCTGCCCCCTGACCACAGTCAGCGTTTGGGTTTTCACCACCTCCCCCAGGTTTCTCCCTGCAACACCCCTCTGACCAAAACGAGAGACCGGTATTCCTAAGCCTCCCCGTCCCCCACTACCAGCACTCGTGCTGGGGCCAGCTCTAACGCCTAGGCCCCCTCTGCCTCCTGCTGCTATCGATCTGTCTACCACCCTTATATTAAATTGAATGACATATGTGTTCCTTCGAGTATCGGACAAGAGAGGTCCACTCGCACAGAGGTCCGTGTGCGCGGGTAAGGCTAGATAGAACCGGAGGCCGCCAAGTATCCGGAGCACTCCGTTCGAGACCGGGCTAGTTTTTAATCTGGGTGCTCAGCCAGGTTGAGCATCGACATTGGTCTTATGACATCTTGCTCCAACCCAGAGGTTTTTTATAGAGGTTAATTGAAAGAAAATAGAATTGGACAAACTTCCTTTGATATATATTGGTGGCGCTCAGCTGAAATTCGTTGAGAGATCATGTAGTTTGGGCTTTCATATTAATTCTTCTTTCACTTGCACTGATCAAGTAAATAGTATTGTGAAAAAGTTTTTTTTTGTGCTGAGACAGTTATGGATGTCAGCAGAGTTTACCCCTGTCGAGACTAGGAGAATGTTGGTTAAGCAGCTGGTTGTACCGATAATTTGCTATTCAGAGCTTGTATATAGTAATTTGGATTCAAACTCCCTACATAAATACAAGTTGTGTTTAACTATGCCACACGATATGTGTTTGGATTACGTAGGTTTGACCATATAACTTCCTGGATCCGATATTGTATTATTCTTCACAAGCTGATTATCACGAGAACTCCTAATTACCTCTTTGAGAGACTTCAGCTGATCAAAAAGAAGTCGGTGCATAATACCTAAATTTGCATATTCTAATTCAACTCGATACTTTTTCATTAATGCCATCAGGACATGGAATTCACTGCTTTCTGCTGTGAGAGGCGTGGCAGGGATTAGTGAGTTTAAGTATTTAGTGTTCCAGTACTTTTGTTGAGAGTTGACATAGAGCTCTCTAAATTTTACCCTGTATCCGGGGAGGTGTCTATTGACTCCTCAGTCTAGATCCGTAGTGTTCTGTTATGAATAGCAGGGTTACCTCGGGCAGGATGTGACTCTTCGCCACGCACTATCGAGATGGGATAGAGGCTTATATTCCTAGAACTTTAATCGCATATTCCCATCCTGCGAAACTTACGTTTCAACCCCTCGAATGCTGTTAACTATGATCGAAGCTGCACTTGCAAATGTGCTGTGTGATAATAGATCCCCAAATGAAATATTAATTTTGCGATTCATGCAAATGAACACATTTCATGCCTTAGAAAGAAGATTTTTCAAAGTATGGGCTATCTACATACATTACACGCATGGATCACATTTTTAGAATGCTGCTTGCACATCGCCTATAGGTTGCCACCAAAAATTTGGAGAGTGAATGGGGAAGAAAATAAATAAATTATTAATAAGATCAAAACATTTATGATTAATGAGATCAAAAAATTATGATCATTATTGTGTCTATCGATGTCCAATATCAACTGGATATGAGCGCCGGGGTGGCGTTTTGATATCGGTGAGAGCTAATATTGCCAGTAAACTTTTTCCAGTTGCAGTCACTGAATGGTAAACTAATTGAGCAGCTTTGTGTAAAATTTTCTATCTCGAAAGACGCTGTAATATATACTGTTTTATCGTATATACCACCAAATAATCCTATTGACTTGTATTGTTCTCATTTAAAAAATATAAGTTTTATAATAGATTCCTTAGATTCAAATCAACACTGTATAGTTTTAGGTGATTTTAACTTAGGCAATATGTCGTGGTCTTTTGATGATAATAATTTATTGCCTTTTAACATAAAGACAGACATTGAATCTATCGTAATGAATTATTTTCATAAAATTATTTTCATCAACTCAACTTTGTAAAAAAACGATTTAAACAGGATTTTAGACCTAGTGTTTACAACAATTCAACTGAGAGCTATTTGCGAAATTAACATAGCGCCTATAATAAAGAACAGCATGCATCATAAAGCGTTGACTATCAGATTTGAGTTTTATAAATTTGATAAACTAGCAGAGGACTTTTCTGAAAAACCAGACTTTCGAAAGGTGATTTCACCAAAATAATTGAGTCATTAAATAGTATTAACTGGTCTGTTTTGAATTATTTTAAGGACCCTTATGAGGCATATAATTTTATTTGCGAAGCATTTGCTAAAGCGATTTTAAAATTCGTTTTAAAAAATATATATCAATTATTCGGCAAAATAAGCCGCCCTGATTCAATGCCAAATTAGCGAATATGAAAAATCACAAAAATAAAGCTTTTAATAAATTGCAAATACGAGATGAAGTAGATTCTGTGAATAAATTGTTATATAACCAATATGTGCAAAGGATTGAAACTAACTTAAAAGCAAATCCGCCGTCGTTTTGGCAATATTTAAATTCAAAAAGAAACTCAAATGGTTTTCTATCAACTTTGGAGTTAGATTAAGAGATATCTAATAATACAGTTACAGTTGAATCTTGCAATCTCTTTACTAAGTTCCTTCAAACTGTATATGAAGATTATGAAGAGGCTTCGGATAGTATGGAAGATTTTTACTCATTAAAAATAAATCTTGATTCTTTAGATGAATTTGTTGTGACGGAGAATGATGTTCTGTCTGCTACATCAGATTTGAAACCAAGTTACATTTCTGAACAGGAGGTTTTCCGCCTATATTTTTTAAAAGCACCGCTTATCATATAGTTGAACCAATCGCCTTTTTATTTAATTTTTGTCTAAGGGAAGGGATTTTTCTTCAGTCCTGGAAGATATGCACAGTCATTCCAATTTTGAAATCGAGAGATCGAAGTAACGTAAGGAACTACAGACCAATTGTGAAACAAGGAACTTTTGCTAAGTTACTCAATCATATTATTCAAAATAAATTATTAAACCATGTAAAGGACGCAATTTCAGATTGTCAGCATGGTTTTCTGCATGGTAAATCAACGTGTACAAACTTGTCTTTGAATTCGAGAAATTTTGTTCATGTTTGGAATAACAAGAACCAATTAGACTTTGCAAAAGCATTCTATAAGGTTGATCACAGCATTCTTCTTAGAAAAGTAAAGAAATTTGGCTTGTCAGGTAGTCTGATAAAATTCTTTAATAGTTTCCTAACCAATAGAAAATTATTCGTTAAGATCGGTGCTAGTTTCTCTGCCTTTGTTATTACCACAGGGGACACATAGTGGTCCTCTTTTATTTTTAATTATCAAAAATGATCATTGTTTTAAATTTTCAAAATGTCTAATGTTCGCTGATGACGTTAAGGTGTTTCTTGAAATTTCACAGTTATCAGATTGTTTTAAGCTAGAAGATGACCCATCAATTTTTCATTGATGGTGCGAATCGAACAATTTGAAGGTGAACATCAATAAATGCTGTGTAGTTCCTTATACCAGATCAAAAAACTCTACTTTTTATGAATATAGACTGAATAATTGTGTGTTGGGACGTCACCTTTAGCTCAACTTTCAGTTTCAACTCTCATTATGATTATATGGTCTCAAAGTCCTCCTCCATGGTTGGCTTTATTACTAGAAATAGTCAAAATTTCAAAGACCCTGTAACCATAAAGGCACTTTATGTCTCGCTAGTTCGGACCATAATGGAATATTGTTCTATTGTTTGGAGCCCTTTTTATGGCGAACATTCATATCGCATCGAAGGCATCCAAAAGAATATAACTAGATATGCGCTCAAAAAAATGTATTGGCCAGAAGGATTATCTTCTTACGATAGTAGACGGAAGCTTTTAGGTCTTCAATCCTTGAAAGATAGGAGAATTGTAAACTCCATTTTGTTTGTGTGTCATACATGTTCAGGTAAAATTAAATGTATACAGCTATTAAATCATTTTGCATTGTGTGAAGCCCCTAGAACTCTAAGAAATAATACATTTTTAGTTGATGAATTTTATAAAACTAATTATGCCTCCAATGAACCTAGTAGGTGTATTCGCCTTTGTCATAAGTATAGTAGCTCATTAAATTTCAATATAGATGAAAATCGTTTTAGGTTAAGCCTCTTTATATTAATTAATTAAATCTGTGTTCATTGTCTGTAAGATTTAATTATCAGTAGACTGAAATAAATAAATAAATAAAACATTATCTTTAACATGTTCATATTGTACTATATTATTGAACTTTGCTTAGTATCACAGGCAATCATAAGATGGTGGAGGGATCAGGGATACCCCAAACATTTATTTGCGTAACATACCTGCGTCCGGATATTTGTAACATTCTTCCTCGCCGAAGTATCGAAGAAGAGAATCACGGCACAGGGAGGAAAACTATTTCTGAACTTCTCGCAGATCTAAATGAGGGTGGAGACAGGAGTCAAACAGACTACATCGAAATACAATTTTGCACCGAACGATAGCAGCAGCGGTAGCAGTAGCAACAGCTACAGAAGATGCAGCAACTGCTGCAGTCGCAGCACCACCGAAGCGGAAAGCGGTAAAACCTCCACCATCCTCTGAACGTACTGGGAAGAAATATGCCGAATCTTCCAAAGAAAACACAAGTGTTTCGTAAAGACCTAACGGGACTTCATGCACGTTCAGGCCTTCACGGAAACTTCATACTAGATGAAAATGAGAAGAAAAATAAACAAAATAATATAAATAAAATGAAATTAAAAGAAATAAAACCACACGATTTTAATTGGGGAAAAATAGTTTTTAAAAAACCCAATATTTATTCGGTATCTCGCGCAACCATGCGCCAGCAAGCACCAAAACCGAACTAACTCTTTTACACAGAATACATAACATTTACACGGTGACGATCATCCCTGCCCGAAAATGACATTCATGCCGTGACCATCGTCCCTGTGCGAAACAGTGCCAGCGAAAACATACAGTTTTCCCCTATTCCTCGCTCCAGTAACTCCAAATATCCTTGCTCCACATTAGAAGGATCAATTGGTAATGCCCACTGTGCTGGTGGAAAGTTCTCTGCCTTTAGCAGAACCAGCTGACCGACCTTCTGATTTTCTCGCTCTCTACGCCATTTCTTTCTCTCCTGTAGACTATTCAAGTAGTCGACTTGCCATGTAGCCCAAAAATGTTGCATCATGGTCTGACGCTGTTCCCAAAGTTTAATGCCTTCTGTTTTTGGTTGGTCTTCTAGCGCAAATGGCGGTGGTAAAATCAATGGCTCTCCAATTAGAAAGTGACCCTGCGTCAAAGTTTGCACATCAGCTGGATCATCTGATAATGGGTATAATGGTCTAGAGTTTAATATCGCCTCTATTTCGATCAGTAAGGTTGATATCTGGTCTTGTGCCAGCGTTTTCTGGCCCACTACCCACAGCTGTTTCATAAATTCCCCCTTGATGTGGGGCGGCAGGAATCATGAAGTGCCATTCAGTCCCCTTCTTGCTAAAATGTTCTAGCACTTCTCGCTCCCTCCAGTATTCAATCGCTCCTTTAATCATCCTCTTAGCACCCACAAATGTCGTTGCGTTATCACTATAAATTTTCTCACATCGCCCACGCCGTCCAATGAATCTTTCATAGCACGCAATAAATGATTGTGTTGTCAAGTCTAGCACCATGTCTATATGTATAGCGCGTGTTTTCAGGCATACGAATATTACAATCCAGCATTTGCTTCTTGCTACGTAATCATCTCGCACCCTTATATGAACATTGATTGGCCCAGCGTAATCTAAGCCCAGCACGCACTCTTTCCGCTGGCAAATTTGCCATCAACTGTTGCTCCAGCTTGTAGTTATAACGCACACACACTACACATTTATGTATGAATTTCCTCAGCTCATCTCTTATACGTGGAATCCAATATATTTGTCGAATGAACTGGGTCATTACTTGCACCGCTCCATATTTAGTCTGCCTGTGCGCATGATCTGCTATCAAATGAGCTAACCTTGAACCTTTCGCAACGATTACTTGATGTCTCATTTCATAGTGTCGGTCAGTATTCGTTAACCTTCCTCCAACTCCTAACAACCCATTTCTATCTAAGAATGGTCGTAATGATTCTATTTTGCTATGCTCTGGCAATCGGTTATCTCTTCTTATCATTGCTAGCTACTTATAGAAATGCTCTTCTTGTGACTTCTTCAACAGATATTGGTTAGAAGTGAACCTTTTGAATTCACAACTTTTGTCTTGCGAATTCTCTTCGACTTTCGCACTCTATCACCTGTCAAGTGTCTGGCTACCAGAACATCTCTAAACCGTTTCACATATCCCAATATGCTTAGCACCCTTTCTAACCTGCTCTCATAGTTTGTGAGTGGAACAAGCTCACCACCTCCCCCCATTTTTGGCACAAAAATGCTCAATGGTTCTTTATAAACATTCACTACATTTACCTTGACCTCTTCTTGCGCCTCCTTTGATACTTGCATTCTCGCTCGCTCAAAATTATCATATGGCCATTGCTTTTGGTTTACATAGCCATGTTGGACCTAGTAACCAAAGTCTGTTCTCTATTAGCTTCGTTGCACTTAACCCACGACTCAACAAGTCAACTGGGTTATTCGTCGTGCTCACACATTTCCATTTTCTGGCTCCAGTGCAATGTTGTATCGCTGCAACACGATTTCCTACAAATGTTTAAGTCCCGTGGGAGCTTCTCTAGCCAATAAAGCGTAACAAATGAATCTGTCCATAATGTATAGCTAACATCGTTCAAGCTCATTGATTGTCTAACGTTCTCTAGAAGTCTGGCCAGTAGCTTACATCCCGATAGCTCTAGTCTTGGAATCGTCAGCTTTTTAATTGGAGCCACTCTTGCCTGGGATACTAGTAAATTACACGTTATTGTCCCATTGGCATGCTCCGTTCTTACGTAAATAACAGCACCATATGCACACTCAGAAGCGTCAGCGAAACCATGGAGGTCAACTTTGTTATTGCTTCTTGCACCAATCCACCGTGGGATTTTGAATCTCTCAAGTTCTTTTATCTGGCTCCAATATTCTATAAATTTTGTTTTCTGTTCTACGAGTACTTCTGCATCCCAAGCGAAATGGAAATTCAAGTGCCACAGATCTTGTATGATAATTTTCCTATAATTATCACCGGTGAAATGTAACTGTTTGGATCAAACAATTGCGACACATAGCTCACAACTAAGCGTTTTGTTAGCACATCTGAAATCGATGGCGTTTTCACCATAAATGTATAGTTGTCTTGCGCCACTAACCATACCAGGCCAAGCACCATCGCTTCGCTATCGAATTGCAGGAAAGCTTCTTCCTCGTCAGCATTCATCGCTTCCATCAATGGTTTACTGTTTGATTTCCATTTGCGAAGAATGAAGCCAGCTCCACTCAAAATAATATGCATTTGATTTGCCAATATAATGGCATCTTGCTCACAATCAGCACCTGTAACGCAATCATCCATATACATGTCCTTTATAATTGCTCTAGCTGCGTCTGGATATTTCTCTTGCGCATCTCTGGCACACTGGATGACTGCTCTCACTGCATTGTGCGCCGATGATTTCATGCCATACGTGACAACCGTTAGCCAATATTCCTTCAATGGTTCATATCTACTCTCGCGCCAAAAAACTCGTTGTAAATCCCTTTGATGTCTTGCAACCCTGACCTAACGGAACATCATTTTAATATCTGCGCTAAAGGCGATTTTGTGACGATTAAATCGCATAATCGTTTCGTACAGATCACTTTTTTATTTCTCGCCCAATAGTTGCACCTCATTTAAAGAGATACCCTTGTTCGTGCAACAGCTAGCATCGAATACTACTCGAAATTTTTTGACCACACAGTGATGTGGGATGTAGTATGTTAGCTTATTCGGTCTTGCTCGTTTGTCAACTTGCTGCATGTGTCCTAGCCCCTCGTATTCTCTCATGAATGCAACATATTGCATTCTTAACTCTGGCTCCTTAACTAGCCGTTTTTCTAAATAGAAGAAACGACGAAGTGCAATCTCTTTAGAGCTCCCAATATCTTGCACATCTTTTATAGGTATAGTAACGACAAATCGGCCATTACTGTCCCTGTAATATGTCCTCAAGAATATGTTCTCAACTAGCTCCTCTTCCGGCGTCCTAATTGGGTGCTCTTTAATTTGGTCTAATTCCCAAAATCTCGTTAATAATTTTTCTAGTTCTCTATTGTCCTTGCACTCAACGGTCGATACTAGCTCACCTGTTTGCTCATTAAATTGTTGAGCATGCTCCTCGAAAATAACTGCACCAAACATCGTATCTATCAGTGTTTCGCCATATGCATCATTTATAATAACGTCAATAATGCTTTTGGCCACGAAATTTGCTCCGACTAGCACATGCACCGTCTTTGCCTTCCAGTATTCTGGATCAGCAAGTGTTATATTCAGTAGATTGTTTATCGGGGAAACTTGCGCATCGGATGCGGGCAATACCGGTCCCCACTGGCTCTCCTTCGGCAGAACCCAGAATACTGCCTTAATCTGACTCGTTGAATCATACCATGGCTTAATTGCCAAATTAACTTTCTTGCTCACTTGCAATGGCTCACCGTCAATCTCAACCATCCTCTGCACAGTAGGCTGTGTGGGAAGACAATACTTCTGCTGTAAAGCGGACGTGATAAAATTTATCTGCGCGCCGGTGTCTAGCAATGCACGCACAGGTCCATACGTATAGCCATTCACCTCAATTCGAATCATAGCTGTTGGTAATAAGACCTTGATTGGATCTCGCTCAACAGGTTCAAAGCTGCACTCTTCCATAATTTTGGCTCTTTTATTTAAGAACACTTCTCGTTCCGGCAATAACTCGAACTTGCTATCTAACTCTGCCACTCGCCCTCTATCATCTCGCTCACAATTCTCTCGCACACCATCAAGCTCCGCTCGCACCTCACTATATCGCCTTCTCGCACCATCGTCGCATCATTCGATTTTCTTCTTCAACCTCTGCTGGCTTTTGCCTTCATTCCTGTCTTGCACACTATTGACCTGTCTATTTGCCTCTCGATTCGGGCATAGCGCACTGTTATGTTTCGGCTTGCCCGGGCATTTCCAGCATTCTCCCTGGTACCATGTATCAGCGCCATGGCCCTTCTTAAAACAGTTCGGGCAAAGATTGCGCCGAGCTATATAGTCCTTGCGTGTCCTTGGCGTGAGGGACATAAATTCCGGACATTGATATAACATGTGGTTCCCTTGGCACGGTTCACATGTCATTGCCCGCGCAGCTCCCTTAGAGGTGGACGCGGCTTCAATTACGCCTCTCGCCTCTCTAGCACCAGATAGCCGCGGTTGTTTGGCTCTCTCTGGCACCACTACAACCGAGTCCATGCGCCACCGTTTGTCGGCTGTGTTCGCCAGAGCTACGGCCTGCTTATCGATAAACGTAAGAATTTGATAGAATGTTGGCGTATCACTCTCGCGCGTTAGCTCCCATTGTCTAGCTGTCTCGTTATCCAGCCGCTCATGCAACATGTGCACCAAGAAAAAATCCTAGTGCTCCACTGGCAAACCCTGCGCTTGTAATTGGCGCCGCACCTCGTGTGTCACGTTCGACATCCGTCTCAGGTCATTGGCCTTAATCTGGTCTTTTAGCAGCCTGATGAAGTTTCTTAAGTGCTCCCGGCAGATCAGATAGTTCTGGTCATGCATCTGATTCAGGCGGTCCCATGCTTGCACATAATTGTTGGCCGAGAACTGCCACTGGCCAAAAGTCACCGTAGCATGCCCCACCAACGAGCTCGTCAGGTACAAAAATTTGTTCGCTGGGTCAACGGCTGCGTTGTCGTGCACCGATGCTCGGAAGCGGTCGCTGAAGCCCATCCATTTGGTGGGAGTGCCATCAAACTCGCCCCATGTATTTTTTAGTTCGTTCTGCTGCACCGGCAACTGTACTTGCACGCTAATCGGCTGCTCCTTTTGTGCTGGCCCCATGGCATCTATTTTCGCATACAGCGAAGCATGCGCCTCAAAATACTGGCACTCTCGCCAAATTTTCTTGCTCGAACTCCCCAGCATCGTCAGGAAGCATCGCACCCACTATCCCTTCGTACTCATCGTTATACCGCTGCCACACCGTCTCCAGAGTACTTAGGCGAATCCTTGCTTGCCCCATTGTTGCTTGCTCCAACTCAGCACTCTTAGCATAATCTGCTGCACGCTTTATAGTAGCTGCCAAGGAATCCAAACGATTATTTGCTGCCATTTCGATTGCTGTGATTTAAAAAGAAGAAAAAATAAAACCAAATATACGAAACAAAGTTTTGATCTAATTTAAGCATAAGCTATGCCATATGCCAAAAGGAAAACGTAAGTATTCCCGTTCGCTCACATAACCTCAAAAGAATGGCACATAAGTGGCGTCACTATTTTGGGAAAAAAACACGCAAGCACACAGTGTTACTGAGAAGTGATGAGAAATCCGTGCAAAAACAAATTCTAATAAAAAAAAATCTACTCGTTTCATGCTATTTCAATTTCTTATGCACGCATCGCACTCACAACTATGCTCATAACTAGCACACATACCAGTTCTCACAAATATGCGTATTTGTTTGTAAGTATTCTAGCTCTCTAAAATATGCACACCGCCTGCAGGCAATCTAGCTCTCTTATTCCCTTCTTGCTCCAATCATTCTGATCTTCTTATTCTTTCAGGCACGCATTACAATGCATCAATACTGCACATTGCAACAAAAATTATTCTTCGAATTCTAGCACCATTATATACTATATATTTCCTTAGCACACAAATATCAAAAATACTCCAGCGAAACCACTGTTCAACGGAATTTTCAAAGCAACAACAAGATATTGTCCATAGAAAGTAGCGGCAAGCACCAAATATCCCCGCTCATATAAAAATTATTGGCACCGCTGCGCAAATGCACACACCGCGGTGCACCGTATGTATGCTTATATATAATTCTCTTCGCGTTGCACATGGCTCCCATCTAGCTATCACGAAATTAATTTTTCTTTAAATTTCCATTTTATCTTGCCCCAGCCTATTTATTATTGCCATGGTATTTCATCACTTTTCTCACACATTTCTTGCACCGCACCTAGCACTTCAGTGGACTGTACATACCGATTGTTGTAATTTTATATGTTTCTTTATATATTTTTTTAATTTTCACTACACAAAATGTTGAATGTCCACTGCTCAAAGCTCTTTACTACTCAACGATTCTTTCACAAGTGATTTGCAACTGCACGCGCACTCTCCCAGCAACCGGCAGAACCCATTTTAGGTAGCTAAATCCTGGTCTCGACATGGACCAAAATGTTTCGTAAAGACCTAACGGGACTTCATGCACGTTCAGGCCTTCACGGAAACTTCATACTAGATGAAAATGAGAAGAAAAATAAAAAAAATAAAATGAATTAAATGAAATTCAAAGAAATAAAACCACACGATTTTAATTGGGAAAAATAGTTTTTAAAAAACCCAATATTTATTCGGTATCTCGCGCAACCATGCGCCAGCAAGCACCAAAATCGAACAAACTCTTTTACACAGAATACATAACATTTGCACGGTGACGATCATCCCTGCCCGAAAATGACATTCATGCCGTGACCATCGTCCCTGTGCGAAACAACAAGAGTACGTCATGGAAACTCCCAGTCTCATTCGAGCAAGGGACTCAAATGGATGCGGGAAGGTCCTAAGGAAATATCGCAACATGAATAAACATGAAACGCAGTTAACTTCCAACATTCCAATGCTGCATCTGCCGTTTTGGATCGGTTATTTGACCAGGGTCACCTAGATGTCGTCCTTATCCAAGAGCCGTATGTATACAAGAACCAGGTTATAAGGGCTTACCAGTTGAGTTACTTTATGATTCTTCCAATGCAGAAAAACCAAGAACATGGGTTCTGGTTAGTTAATGTATTAATGCTCTTCTCATTGCAGAACATACCACCAAGGATCAAGTCGCTGTAAAGATAGAGGCGTAGACTTTTGCAGGTGGGCCAGAGATTATACTGTGCTCAGCCTACTTGCCGGGCGAATCAGATGACCTTTCCTTCTTGCAACTGAAGAATCGGCTGATTACAGCAGCAAGGACAAAAATTACATCGTGATTGGTAATGATGCTAAAGCACACCACATGATTTGGAGTAGACATACACTAAACAGAGAGTTGAGTGCCTTTTCGAATTTATTAACTGTAACAAGTTAGAAAGTTAGGGGAACAAACCTACTTTTAGTATCACATGTGTGTAACACATGTCTAAAAAATTACATGAGAGATTGGAAAGTGTCAGAAGAGCACCTACATATACGATTCGAAATTGACTTCGATATCAAAGGAACTGCCACATACAGGAATCCAAAGTTCACTAACTGGGACACTTTTTAAAGCCTAGGAGGAAACGACATTACCAGATGTAGCAACGTGGTTAGAAACCCAGATGAACTTGAAATAGCGAGTGAAATGACTTGCACTGCTATATTAAATTCATACCACCTTGCATGCTCACAGAAAAAGATATCAGGCAAAAAATTACCCCCTGGTGGAATAACAATTTAGCCAACATGCAGAAAGAAATTAGAAGCCTCTTCTATATAGCTAAATGAACTAACTTTCTGAACTAAGCAGTAGCTCCAGAATGCAGAAAGTACTCTCAAAATCGCATTCTAATATTATAGTGCTCTTAAGGAGATAAGATGGAACCTACACGGAAAATAGCTTTAAAACCTTAGAGCTTCTAGCTAACGTTCAATTCTCAGGTGCTGCAATATCTAGCGGAGCTCAATCTAAAATGTCCATGGCATTGACTGGATCAGAGCTAGGGAAATATTCTGTAAGGGAAGGATAAAGTGGGTACCTTTCATCCTTAGAAATCCCCGGGAGCAGATGGAATTATTCCAGCACTCCTTCAAAAGCGACTCCCTCACATTATGAAAACAGTAATTAAAAATTTTAGGACTAGTTTTGCCTAGGGAACAATTCCCAATGCAGGGAAGTAATCGTATGGTATATACCGAATCCAGGTGGGAAAGATAGTTACCTGCCAAAGTCTTACAGAGCGATTAGTTTAACCTCATTACTCTTAAAAACAAGGGAGAAATTGATATATAGACATATAAGAGAGAAGCATCTTACACAAGCAACTCTACACAAAAATAAATATGGCTGTCAAGATGAAATTTCTACCACACATGCTCTATTAAATCTCTCGCAGAAGATCGAATGCTCACTTTAGAATAAAGAGTATGCAGTAGGCTGCTTTCTTGATATTGAGGGAGCTTTCGATAATACTGATTTCTCCCACATTAACAGATCAATCCTAAACAGAGGTGTCGGTCAGACAACATGTAGATGCATAAACGATATCTTAAAGGAGAGAAAGATCAAGTCTTCTTAGGGTTTAACTTGCAGATTCAGGCACCAAAAAATTATCTTCAGGGTGGGTCTCTGCCTCCACTTTTAAGGTATATTGTTGTTGGCAAACTACTGCAATTACTAAGTAATAACGGCTTAATGTAAACTATAAAAAAAATCTGGTTCGTTATATTCACTAGGAAAAGGCTTAGGGACAACTTCAGAGAATGCTTCCATTTCTGGTGAAAATATTGCTTTCTTGAGAGAAGTTAAATACTTGGGTATAACACTTGATGACAAGCTGCTTTGGAATAGTCACTTAAATAGAACAATAAATAATGCTAGGGAGAAAAATTGGGGATCCCCAATCCAAAGATATCGCTGTGGCTGTACACATTATGCCTATGCGGCACCAGTTTGGTGCAAGAAGCTAGGCAAAGTTACAGCTAGGGCCAAGATTAACAGAGTACAAAGACTAGCATGGGTCGACGTAACAGGGGCTACGAATCTACTCCGACTGCCGCCCTTGAGGTCTTTTTAAATCTATCCCCGATTATTTTATTTATTTAGAAGGAAGCTTTACAATTTGCGCAAAGCTCATTTTAGAAAATGAAGAAGGGTCGTTTCATCTTTTATGGCCTCTATTTACAGAAGGAATGGGCATGAGCAACAAATCTTTAACTCTAAGCGACTTCTGAAACACTAGATACAACTTCCAACGTAACTTCAAGGTCACAATTCCCTGATAGGGCAAATTGAAAACATTATAGACTTAAACCTGCAAATGTATATCATGTATGGTACACAGACGGCTCTAAAATGGATGAAGGTGTAGGTGTAGGAGTATTCAGTGAAAGACCCAGAAGATGCATTTTTAGCAGTATGGGACATGAGAACCCTAGAATTTCAAGCCGAAATCTGTGCAATAGAACTTTGCTTAAGAGAAGAACTAGAAAACAATACCCCAAATTGCTATATCTATATTCACTCAGACAGTAACGCGTTTGAAATTAAATCCAAATTAGTTTGGGATTGCATACTTCTACTGAAGAGACTAGCATCAAAAAACTGAGTCCATCTGATATGGGTCCAAGAGTATAGTGGGCACGTGGGGAACGAAGTGGCACATGAGCTAGCTAAAAAGCTAGTAGCTTGACTGGACCGAAACCATTCTGTGGTTTACCTTAGAGCTCCACAAAATACGAAATTAAGGAATGGCTATTGATATATATTGAAGAAATAATTGTATTACTTACACTATAAATTATCTTCCTTTTTAATACTTTTAAGTTAACATACTTTTAAGTTAACATACCTTTTAAGTTAACATACCTTTTGAGCTAACATACCTACTTGTCACTTTATTCGTTTATTACTAAGTACAATAAATTCAGTCAAGTTATTACCTTGCTTGCAAACACTACAATTGGCGACGAGGAACAAATAATCTACGTGCGGAATTAAAATGGCGACGGAAGAATTTTTTAAACTGCTTGTGAAACAGCAACAAGAGTTTTCGCAAAAATTGCTTTCGGAACAACAGCAGTGGATGCAAACGGTTTTAAAAAACCAAGCTGGCGCGTCGTGCGAGTTTGCCATGGTGCCATCATTCCACACATTCAATAACGAGCTTCAAAACTGGGATTCCTATTTGGAGCAGTTGAATCAACATTTTTCGGCGTATGCAGTAACGAAGCCGGAAAAACTTAAGTCATTTTTTTTGTCGTGGGTCGGTGCCGATATGTTTGAGTTGCTAAAAAAGCTGTTTGGCAGCAACGATTTGCAACACCAACAATATGCGGAACTAACGGGAAAATTGACAGAGCACTTCAAGAAAGAAGTTCATGTGGTTGCGGCGAGGTATAATTTTCATAAATGCATAATGAAGCCGAAGCAGACCTACAAAGAGTGGGTGGCCGATCTTCGTGGCTTGGCTCGTGAGAGTAAGTTCGTGTGCAATGCCGAATCATGCCAGCATCAATATGTTGATGAGATGATACGTGACATGTTAATTTTACATACACCACACGAAACCGTTCGATCTTCGGCGCTGCAAAAAGTGCAGCCAACATTAAATGACGTATTACTAATTGCAGAATCATTCGAGGCAACAACAAAAGCAGTACATGTTATAAAAGAGAGTAGCTTAACGGAAAATAATCTAGCACCTTTTGTCAACGAGATTAAACATAATGTGCGACATTTCCAGTCCAATTCGCGCTCGCGGCCTTCAAAGCCGAATAAGACACCACTGTACAAATCGTGCTCTGGTTGTGGCTCCTCGCACTCCCGCGACGATTGTAAATTTAAAAACGCTGTCTGTTTTAAATGCGGTCGTGTTGGACACATAGCAGTCGTCTGTATGTCAAAAAACAGTTCCAACAAACAACAACACAACAACCACAGAAATAAAACGCAGGTGAACGCAAGCATTGGCGCAATTGAGACGATCTACAACATTACAGGGGTAGTGAAGAAAAAAAATTTAAAAAACTTTGTTGATTTGGAAATATATAATAAATTAATCACATTCCAAATGGATTCGGGAGCCTCCGTCTCGATTATTACATTGGAAACCTACGGAATTCTAAATAAGCCAACACTTAATCCTTGTCATCGCTCTCTGTTTGGATTTGGAAATAAAAAAATTAAAACTTGTGGTGAATTTTATGCAAAGGTTAAGTGTGGTATAAAACAACAAACAGTGCTTTTGGTGGTCGCGTGTGTAGATTCTGGCAACAATCTTTTTGGTGCAGACCTCTTTGAAGCTTTTGGTTTTAAAATACAACAAGTGTGCTCAGTTACAAACACAGGGCTCGACCCTGCCAATAATCTACTTGAAAAATATAAGGAACTTTTTGAGCCGGCACTGGGCACAGTACACAATTTTAAAGCCAACATTCAGTTTAAGCCAGATGCGTCACCGAAATTCTTCAAATCCAGGCCAATTCCTTTCGCCCTAATGCAAAAATTCAAAACTGAATCGGATCGATTAGTGGAAGCTGGAATTTGGAAGCCGCTCCAATTCAGCGAGTGGGCATCACCTATCGTTCTAGCGCCAAAGCCTAATGGCTCTATTCGAATATGTGGAGATTTTAAGGTAACCATAAATAAGCAAATTGATATCGAACGATACCCCCTACCAACGCGCGAAAATTTGTTACATACTATTCGTTATGGCCAGCATTTCTCTAAAATTGATCTAAAAGATGCGTATTTACAGATGGAGCTGGACGAGGAATCAAAGAAAGTTTTAGTCGTCAATACTCCGCAGGGGTTGTTCCAATATCAGCGCTTACCTTACGGCATAGCAAGTGCACCTGCGATTTTTCAGAAATTTTTAGAGCAACTTCTGCAAGGCATCGATGGGTGTGGCAACTATTTGGACGACATTATTGTTACAGCGCCAACCATCGAGCAGCACATCGAACGCCTCGACAAAGTGCTCTCGCGTCTTCAAACCAGCGGGATTAAGTGCAAGAAAGAAAAATGTTTCTTTTTGCAAGAAAAGATCGAGTATTTAGGACGACAAATCAGTGCGAATGGTATTTTACCAGATGACTCTGGCGTAAAAGCAGTGCGCCTCCTTCGACACCCTAAAACACTCAAAGATGTAGAAGCCTTTTTGGGCAAGGTGAACTATTACCACCAGTTTATACCTAACTTTTCACAAATCGCTGCGCCGATCAACAAACTACGGCGGAAAAATGTCAAATTCGAGTGGGGACACCAACAGCAGCATGCATTCGAAATTTTGAAAGAGCACATCATTACAGCCACAGAACTTGCACATTTTCAAGAACATCTGCCGATTCTGCTAGCCACGGACGCATCTTCATTCGGAATCGGAGCTGTTATCTCACATGTGTACCCTGACGGTACTGAAAGACCGATTGCATTTGCCTCGAAAACGCTCGATCAGCACCAAACAAAATATAGCCAAATAGAGAAAGAGGGTCTCGCAATAATCTTTGGAGTTCAGCGCTTTCATCAATATTTGTATGGTCACAAATTCACTCTCATCACTGACCACAAGCCACTGGTCAGTATATTTAGTCCGGAAAAGCATCTTCCTACGATGACTTCGCACCGTCTTCAACGCTGGACCATTATTTTAATGGCTTATCAATTTGATATAAGATATAAACCAACTGCACAACATGGAAATGCTGATGCATTATCGCGACTGCCCTGGGGTCCTGACCCCAAGTTCGACCAAGATGAAGCCTGCTACAACTTAGATGTCATCGATACTCCTATCGACGCAAATTTAATTCGCAAGCACACCAAAAACGATGCTACACTCAGAAAAGTGCGCGATTTTATTCAAAATGGTTGGCCAAACCATCTGGGTATCGAAAACAGCGACATTTTACCTTATTTCAATAGAAAACTATCATTGAGTATTTTTAAAGACCTTATTTGCTTACAGGGCCATTTGACGCGAGTAGTCGTACCAGCCGTATTACGTCAACGTACTCTGAACCTGTTACACGAGGGCCATTGGGGCGTAGTCAAGATGAAGCAGCTAGCTCGTAACCATTGCTGGTGGCATAACATCGATAAGGACATCGAGAAGCTCGCAGCTAACTGTGAGGTCTGCAAAATTGCGTCTTCGAGCCCAGTGAAACAATACAATAGCTGGCCCGAGGCCCAACGCCCTTGGGAACGCATACATATCGATTTTGCTGGACCTAACTTTAACCACATGTGGCTTATTTGTGTAGATGCGCATTCACAATATCCATTTGTGTCACAACTTAACAGTACGACGACTGCCAATACAATTTCGGCGTTATCAGCAATATTTGCCATGGAAGGCTTGCCAGAAACCATCGTAAGTGACAACGGACCACAGTTAACATCTGACAACTTCAAACAATTTTGTGCGGAAAACGGCATAAAGCACATAACCACAGCGCCATTCCACCCAGCGTCAAACGGACTCGCCGAACGCTTCGTTAGAACGTTTAAAACAGCAACGCGAAAAAATATGGAGGATGGCTTGAATTTAAATGCTGCTATAATTAAGTATTTATCGTCGTATCGCGCAATTCCCAACGCTGAAGGAAAATCTCCAGCCGAACTACTGCATGGCCGTCAGATGCGCACGCCTTTATCATTGCTAACTCCAACCCATTCCCAGGAACTTCCAAACACTTCGTTCACTCCGAAGTTCACACCTGCTCAACCAGTGTTCCTACGCAACTACTCGAGAGGTCCTAAGTGGATAAAAGGCGAAATTGACAGACTACTTGGCAATATGATGTATGTTGTAAAAACTCCTTCCGGGTTTTGTAAACGCCACCAAAACCAACTACAACCTCGGCGAAGTAATACTGTTGACTCACCTCAGCGCCCACAAGTCAACATTCGTCAAGGACTGCTGTCACAACCAACCGAAGGTGAGGTAGCTCCGCAAGAGCCGATCTCTGCCGAAACCACACAGCTTCGCGACGAACGGTCTAATCCGACACCATTACGCAGAAGCGAACGGAGCCGTAATCCTGTCAACCGTTTCCAGGCAGAAGACTTTCGAAAATAAAAGGGTGGATAAATGATATATATTGAAGAAATAATTGTATTACTTACACTATAAATTATCTTCCTTTTTAATACTTTTAAGTTAACATACTTTTAAGTTAACATACCTTTTAAGTTAACATACCTTTTGAGCTAACATACCTACTTGTCACTTTATTCGTTTATTACTAAGTACAATAAATTCAGTCAAGTTATTACCTTGCTTGCAAACACTACAGCTATGAAGAAAGTAGCACCAATATTGGATTGAAACAAAATATATTAAGGTACCTAAAACGCACATGCCATTCCATTCTCTCAAGAGAATTAATGAGATAGTGCGCATTGTCACGGGAATTTTTACTGGGCACTGTAGAGTAATGAAACACCTATACAATATAGGGATCACCCAAAATTACCTCTGTAGGTTGTGTAAGAAGAAAAAGAGAAAACAGCTGAATATCTGCTTTGTCACTGTAATGGTCTCATATGGACCCGGCTTCGTTACTTAGGTAACCATTTCCTAGAACCGTCAAATATTGCGGACAAATCTCCTAAAGAAATCTCTGAATTCGTAATGAATACTAGACTTAGGGAGCATTTGTAAAAATAGGTTGTGTCACAATAGGTCTATTTGGCCGCAGTGACTTGGTGACTAGTTCTCGCTCTGACTACAATCTAATCTAATCTAGTGTCCCAAAACACAGATTGCAAATAAAACGTAGTTATTTATTATTAAAATTATTATTATGTAAATCTAAATAATGATTAGAAATTTTCGTTCAAAATAGAATAAAAATTAGAATCCTCAAGCGAACGCCATTTTAGAAGAGGTCCTGTAACGGTAATTGAGTTAGCTGAACTCAAATATTTAATAGATAAAAATCTCCGTTTTTAATTATTACACAGAACAGGAAAAAATATATTATGCCCCGGTGGACTTCTTGCACCTGCTACACTCGGTCCTGGAATTTTTATTAGGAATTGAATTCAAAGACCATTCAATTCAACATTAGAAGGGAAACTCACTCAAGACCTACTGAAAGACATACGTTGGGTTGTGTGCGTCTATAAAATGTCGCTCACGGCTCGTTGGACAATCGTATCAAAATATCCCCAACGAACGTCTGCTTATACATATTGGACATTTTTAGGTCTGTTCGACATGGCAAACCGGATATTTAGCAGAGCAATTATGGATCGATCCAATGCGAGGCATTTTGCGCTCCTTTTTAACATAGCGTGTCATTGGAAGCGAGCGCTCATTTTGTCTTCCTATGCGAGTAGTATTGGCAAAGAACATACAAGAATAGACAGTTGATTTGAATGTATTTGTGCGAGTTCTGCTACTGAGAGGAGTTTTTAAAATTGATGCATGTAGTGGTAAAAATACAGTGCACCCCCCTTAACTGTAACTATCATCATTCCTCAATTCACTTAACTTCTCCAAATAACTGAAAACATACAATTTCTTTGATAATTTCTCATTGTCAATGAACCCTCAAGATCCACAAGTCGAAATATTCCAGTTGCGTTTTTTTTTTTTTTTTTTTTTTTTTTTAATATCCAAATATTTTATTGCAATCTGTTACATTCAATCACATTCAGCAATATTTAATAACTTAAGACTAATTTTTGTATTTACTGTCTTTTATGGACTACACCCAGTGGTGCAGCCATTGCCTATTAGCACAGGAGATCTGTTGTGGATTTTCTCTTCAGTCGGATGAAAGTGAAGGGGTTGGAAGTGAGTTCCGATATCAGTGGATTTGGGTGGACTAGGAGTCTCAGATTGTGCGAAGTAGAGAGCTTTTTTATTTCTTGAGCGACTGTAGGAACTTTGAGGTCACGATGGATTTGGTTGTTTGTGACATAATAGGGCGCGTTTACAATCATTCTTACGGTCTTTGATTGGAATCTTTGAAGTATTTCAACATTGGAAGTTGCCGCAGTGCCCCACAGCTGAATACCGTATGTCCAAACTGGTTTTAAAATTGCTGAGTACAAGAGCAATTTGCTATCGATTGAGACTTTGGAGTTTCGATTCAAGAGCCAGTGTAGATTTCTGAGCTTTATACCGAGTGATTTTCGTTTTGTAAATATATGTGTTTTCCAAGTTAATCTTCTGTCGAGGTGCATCCCAAGGTATCTAGCCTCATTACATTGGGGTATATTTATGCCGTTGAGTTTAACGGGTGGGCAGGTGTTTCGTTTGAGAGTGAATGTAACCTGGACTGATTTTGTTTCGTTCAACTTGATTTTCCATTTTTTTAGCCAGTCAGTAATTTTGTTTAGCCCACTCTGGATTTTAGAGGAAGCTAAGTGTGGGAGAGTGTCAACAGCTAAGACAGCAGTGTCATCTGCAAAGGTACCTATGGTGACTCCTTCAGCTGATGGTAAGTCGTACGTGTGAAGTAGATAAAGTATTGGGCCCATGACACTTCCTTGGGGTACGCCTGCTGAGCTTTCATGGAGCTCAGATTGTTCCTCACCTTGCTTTACGAAAAAATATCTATTTGTAAGATAAGACTTGATTAACACATAGTAGTTAATGGGGAGTGTAGTTTTTATTTTGTAAAGCAAGCCATCGTGCCAAGTTGCGTTTAAGTAAAAAAATTAATTCGACAAAATAAAAAATTGTTTTCTTCATTCTTAAAGAAAGAAACGCTACCTCTGTTTAATTAAAAGCATAAGGGCGTTAACTTAATTCGTTTAGCTGCATTTTTTACCTATTTTGAAGATTTTTCTGAGATTATTGAAACTGTTGTTATATGTGAGAATACTGTAAAATGGTTTAATTCTCTTTTGACCGGCAATTTCTTAATCTTGGCCTCCTTCTGTTCCAAATTTTTATTGTTTAGTGTCCCCTGTGCTCTTTCATTCGTTCATGGCCATAGTTAAATATGCACGCAGAGGCGTGTTGCTGGGGCAGTCGGACCCCATTTTAATATAAATGAATTTTTATTAATTACTTTAGGTATTAGTAGTATAATACAATGCCAAAGAACCAAAGAATTAAGATTCTACAACTTAAAATTACTATGGTCCGTTTACAGAGAGCAAAAGTGTAAATGTAAAGCAATTGGATCAGATTTTACATTAAGAAAAGTTTTATAATTTATGAAAAGAACTTGTCAACATTTGAGTTTTCAATTCCAAATTAAATAATACAATTTTTTTTGATTTATTTTAACTTTTCTTTTTAGACGTTTCGCCGTTCTTTTTAAAATACAAATGAAGTGACCCCCTAATAGTTTAATTTAAACATAGCCCTATTTCTTCTGATTTTTTTCTCCGAATATTCGCTATTTTAGACAACATCCCAGCAGTGAAACCAACTAGTTGAAATACTAGTAAAACTAATATAAGTTGTTAACGTTCAAAATAACGTTTCCCCACAAAAAGCTCCACTTGCAACATTCCAATCCATGCAAGCTGCACGCGCATCCGCCCAAAATGCTGACACGGCGTCTGCAGTACCTGACACCTTCGCTAAGCTAAGGCACGGCACCAATACCTAGCCGCGGTTGCGATGTGACAAAGAGGTTTAGAGTTAAGTCAAAATATAATTTATAGTTAGTTCTAAGTTTGATATCAAAAAATAAAGACGGCTTTTAGCCCAAGAGAAAAATAAATTTTTTTTTAAAACTAATGTATATTTAGTTAACTTATACTCGTACATATGTATGTAAAATTCATATATACAGGGTGGCTGATAAATATTGCTGCATTAAGAAACTCAAATAACTTTTTTTTCAGTGTATGGAATTCATTTTTCTTTTATTAATGTTAAAGCTCATTCAATTTTATTAAATATAGCTTAATTAGTTTTAAAAATAATGGAATTTAAATGCCCCCTCTGCTCGTTGATGCATGTGCGGCATCTTACCAAAAAGTTATTCATTACTGCTTGGAGAGTTGAGACAGGAATAGCCGCAATTGTTTCTCGAATGGATTGCTTTAGTTCGTTCAAATTTGTTGGTTTTGCTTTGTAGACTTCCTGTTTGCAGTAACCCCACAAGAAAAAGTCAGGTGCAGTAAGGTCCGGCGACCTGGGGGGCCAACGGAATGTGGAGTTTCTGGATATCAGCTTATTGGGAAATTTTCGTCGCAATTCTGTCATAACAGGCCGGGCTATGTGAGGAGTTGCACTATCTTGCTGAAACCACACTGAGTTGAAAGCAATTCTCATTCGGCGTAATTCTGGATAGAAAAAGTCTCTCAACATGGCCAAGTAACGGTCTCCAGTAACCGTAACGGTGTGACCGTTTTCTTCGAAGAAGTAGGGCCCGACAATGCAGCGTGATGAAACTGCACACCACACTGTAACACAAATGGATGTAATTCCGTCTCATGGAGTATCTGTGGGTTGGAAGCACTCCATATTCGACAATTTTGTTTATTTATGTTGCCGTTTAAATCGAAATGGGCCTCGTCAGACAGTTGATCATGTTTCCGTCCTCTTCCACCATTTGAAGCATCTTCTGGCAAAATTCCAAGCGAATCGGGAAGTCTGCTGCGTTCGATTTGTTGGCCATTTGAATTTTATATGGGAATAAGTCCAAATCTTTATGCATAATTGACTGCAATGACTGTCTGCTTATACCCATTTGAGCAGATAAGCTTCTTGTCGAAACTCTTGGATTATTTTGTATGGCAGCAGCTACTGCAGCGATTGTTTCCTCCGTCCGAACTGAAGGGTTTCGATGGTAAGGTCTTCTGTTGACTGTCCCATGCTCGGCAAAATTGTTTACAAGTCTCATTATGGTCCATCTGCTCGGTGGATTGCCGCCAAACGTGCGCCTATACTCCCTTTGAACCGCAACTACGGACTCCAGCGCGTGATAGCGGCGGACAATCCAAATTCTTGTTTCAGTGTCCCAGTTATCCATTTTTGATAAATCTAACAATCAATCTGCAAAATAAAAAAAAACCAGATTCATTAAATAGAAAGAAAGTTATTACATTGTTTTTTGGTAGCGGCTTTCATCAGCCACCCTGTATGTATGTATGTACATAATATAATAATCTGTACTCGACATGTAAAATACTAGTAAAACTCATAATTATATGTAAAATTCATATATATGTATGTATGTACATATAACAATGTGTACTCGACATTAATTCAACATGTTAATTCATGGTGCCGCATTTCCACTCTTCTTTGCGGACACTTTGCGGATATTTTAAAACACGCGTTAACTTGAAGATTTATCTCTAAATTGAGGAATTACAAAAAGTGGTTGAAATTATAAAAATAACTGTTTTTCTTCAAATTCCAATGATTGTCTTTACTTCCTTTTTTATTAAATTGACAAGAAAGGAAAATTTAGTATACACGGCAATGAATTGCCGCAGAAGTCAGTAACTGGTTAACTTATAAATAAGTTTTGAACTAGTAAATTAACCACTTGATTTTTTACTATTAAATTTAGTAGTATATTTTGCAGACTGCCTATAATTTTCACTACAGGGATACGTGTAGAAAAACACAATAAATTCACTTACACCTTACGTGTGACCAAAAAATATCGTTGACACGGTAAATGAAAAACGCGCGAATCGAATGTATTTTCTTATTATTCTTTGGTTAAGGTGGTGTACCTACATATGCACATATTTGATACTCTAGGCCAGGTGTATCTAAACTTGTTGCTTCTAGGGCCAAATTGGGATTTAACCCACTTGCGGCAGGCCTCTCGAATATGTGAATGCAGAAAACTTATTATGACTAACCCTACGTCTCCACGGGCAATTTTTGATGGCATGCCATTGGCAATTTCAAGCAAATTGCCAATGGAGACTCCAAATTGCTTCAAGTTGGCAATTTATGTTATGAAATATGTTATGCCATAAATTGCCAAAGTGCTGTGTTGCAATCAGTTGTCATTTTGTTCGTTTGACAGCCTTTTTTCATTTTTTCGTGACGCTCACAGTGGAAGCGTCGGACATTTTCGTTTTACCGCATCTATTAATAAAAAATAAAAGCAATTAATAAAAACGCTAAAATGAATGGAGACTGTGCATTTGCATTCTTTGTAATAAAGGATTCACCCAGAATTTCGGTTTCCTTCTTTTTTTCTCTTCATCGTATAAATAAAAAAATTTTTTGAAGCGTGGGTACAGCGAACTATATTGCTTGACGGCATTTTCAAAATGACAATGGCATAACATCGCAATGCCCACCATTAAAATATTGCCAACCATTGCAATCAAATTTGACAGATGTTATGCCATCAAAAATTGCCCGTGGAGACGTAGGGTAAGGCAGCATTAAATTTTATTTTTTAATTTAATTTGAGTAATACATAAGCAGAAAATTACTGCATGCAACTTTTAATGGGAATGATAAAACTCTGTTTTATGCTGAAGAATTTCTCTAAAGTTGGGATAGAAATCTGAAACACCAATTATAAGCAATGATTTCAAATGATCATCCGTACAATTTGCCCTCTATTTTGATTTCACTTCATTCTAGAAAAAGTGTGTTCGCCCATAAAGTAGAAACTCTTTTGTATCAAAAAATTTATAAATTTTTATAAATCGACCCAGTTTCCTTCCGTGCATTTATTCTTGATTTGATCGTCAGTTGGAAGATCAATAATTTCCATTTGAAACTGACTTGAAACGCCAGTAAAGTTGCAGTCAAATGAATTTTGAAACAACCGAATTTCCTTTGAGTTCATGTCAAAGTCAGAAAATTGTTCACGTGTTTCACAATATCTGAAAAAAGCCTAAAGTGGTTCGGACGACGCTTCCTCTTAAAAAATAAATTAGTTTCATTTCTAAACAATTTCTTTGACAACTGCAATAGCAATTTTCGCAGCTAAGCTTTTGCGTGCTGGAAAAAATGACTAAGCGGCCGGATTGGCCTGCGGCGCGCAGTTTGGACGCCCCTGTTCTAGGAACTCGGATAATAGTGCATTTTTCATGGAATGATTAGTGTTCATATTAATTAAAATCATAATAAATTGGCTTAACTAATTTAGAAAACCACTTAGTTAAAATAACTCCAAAATATTGAAACATAAATGATTGCATACTTTTAGGATACCTCTATTAAGTTCAGTCACAATCTGTTCGAAAAAAAGCTTACTCAAGAACCCTCTTTCGAAGTGTAGATAAAATTCAAATTTCTAACTAAGTATAGGGAATGTTCTAGAATGTTCTACTTCCACCATAAAGAAGGTATTTAAGCCACCACACAATGAAACATGGACGCAGTTGAATAGCAGAGACCACAGAGACGGGTCACTTTAAACGTAGAATTTTCTGACGTTTAAAAAAAACTGTCTTAGGTTTATCATTAGTTGCCTATATGGATAGGTTTGTTTATCATTGGTTAACCAGAATTCTGAACAAAATCAGCCACACTACTACAGTTTTGCACATGGGTTAGTGTGCGAAAAACAAAACTCATTTATCTGTATTCTCTGGTAACAGTATGTATATTGTGCAGTTCACTTATAGCAGTTACAGTATTAAAAAGTAATAAAGTGATTAATGAATTATTTAATAAAGTGCAATTTGTAATAAAGTAAACTTTAAGCCTACTATTATGTGTGTAAATAGCAATAATTAAATAAAGTTAATTATTTTAATTTAACCAGCGACTGTTTGGTTACTACACAATTCAGTGGTACGAATCCGAGTATTGAGAGTTAGAGTTAATTGTCAGGAGGGCAATTTCGAACAGTATAAATTGCCGAGAGGACAATTTCGTAACAATATTATTAAATGAAATCTGGTATATTTTGTAATTTCAAACTATGAAATTCTTATACATAAAAAACTCGCAGCGACTGTTATATCGAAAAAACTTAATTTAAAGAAATAATTGGTTTTGTTTTGGGGAACGACGTTCTCCGTGTGCATGTATGCAAACAAAATATGCAGTGCCGCATAAAAATAAACGGTCACAGAATTCACAGCTCAATTCGAAGCGATAGTCAAAAAGATTGCAAGTTGCAAACTCAAGATAAAAATTTAAAGAGAGAACATAAATAATCGTAATGAAAGAACTAGACATTGCAACTAAACGGCAAATAGTATTTACGTATAGAGTTTCCGTCGCTCTCTTTGGCAAAAGAGAGGAATCGAACTCAATGGAAATCGTCTTGGAACAGTTAACAGAGGTTACACATAACATTATTCTGCTAAAAACGATTCATAACAGATTCAAAGAAAATTGTATATGAGTTTAAGAGGGAATGGTTTTAATTGTCATAATAGCAAAATTAAGAAATGCAGATTTAATAGTCTTATTATTTATTAATTATTAGTATATTGATAACATAAAAATAATACAATTTAGATTAATAAGACATTAATATCAAATCTAAGCAATACTATTTACTCATGGCTATCACTAGTCGGTGAAAAAATGTTACAGTGAACATTTCGACTGCTAAAACGATTCATTACAGACGCATATTCATAGTAAATTTAATTAGAAATTTCTAAGAATTTCATTTCAAACAAAAATTTATGAAAATTACAAAAAATTAAATTTAATTAATATTAAAGTTAATGCACTTCACAATATTTATTTAAAAAAAAAATTACTAAATTTTTAATTTATATTAGGATAAATAATGTTTAGTAAAAAAATATTTAAACATTAGATGCGTCGTCATTTGACCATTACATTTGACATTTACCTCAAAAAATGTCTACATGAGGTGGTGCAGGCGTTACGCAAGTCGACTTGCTGGCATGTTTTTGCACAAACGCCATTCGAAATACTACAACCGGCCATTCAACACATCACTCGCCTTGACGTGGAGACTTGAGTTATGGAAACTAATAAAACTGTGCAAAAACTTCTTACTGCGTTGTGCTTCTTTGTGCGTGTGAAGTTGTCTTTGGATATGTATCCACTTATATAGGAAATACTTTGAATGAAATTATCTCTTTTGACCTACATTCGTGAATAATATTTGGGACTTCTTTTTAGTTCAATTTTTTAATTATTTTCTGTCTAATTTCTTCTATGTAACTGCACGTTTTTTTTTATATTTTATAATAATATAAATTTAATTATATTAATTTAAGTTAATTTTTATTTTGTAAATAATGTACTATAAAATATATAGACAAAATTTTAATTCATCTGCAAAATTCTTCCTTTTCCTACCATAACAATAAAATCCAATCTAACAATTTGCTTAATATAGTGTATAAGGAAATACATACAACTACTTCCCAAAATTGCACATATTAATGGAAGAACGAAATATTTGATTGGATTAGATTTTGTGAAAGTTATAAGCTTGTTCAGACGAAATGCGCAAAAGCATCACAAAACTAACATCAACAAAGGTATTGAAATCGTACAAAATTAACACAGTTTCATGTGCACATGAATCTATGTATGTGAGTTAAGAAACACCGTTATGACTATTTTTAGAAAATACAAACTTCATTGCTGCAGTGTTCTGCTATAGCAGCAGCAATTAAATGTGGTTCAGCAAAATCATTTAAAACTGGATAATTTATGTTAAAATAGTAAACTATTCTTATTATTTTTTATAAAAACATATTATTAGTTTTCTTTAAAAAATTTATTAACAATTAAAAAATACAAAAAAATACATTTCTCAGCGGGTTTGTAACCGGCATCATAAAATTGATAGACCAACTCTTTACCCCTTGAGCTACCGATGCTTGCAAATATCTCGGCAATCTTCCGAGATTTTAGTGAATTAAACAATTTGCTTGGAGTCATTATATCCAACATCAGAATGTTTCTTGAATTCTGTGTCTTTGCTCAACATTGGCCACGAACCAGTTTCATATATGGAAATTTTCAAAATAAAATTAACGTAATAATAGTAATTACTTTATTAAAATATATATTGTAAATAGCAATAAATATTTAAAAATACATTTGTATGTATTTGTTAAAAATACCATGTAGAAATTTTATAAATTTTTTGTTATAATAAATTAAATAAAATTTTTTTAAATTTCTTAATAAATTCACTGTTAACATGCCGCTGTTATAATCATTTTTAGCAGAAAAATGTTACATTTTGACAGCAGGTCCACGGCGATTCCATGCGTTGCATGTCCACTGTTTTCTAAAGAGCGATTTGCACAGTCTTGGTGTTTATTCTCTTTGTAAACGGTACGGAAATATCGCTCATCACTAGTTGCAGGACCTGGACTAGTGAGTTCGGATAATGCAGTAGCCTTGCATGGTATTTTTTTAACTGGCACAATGTATAGATAGCGGTGTATGTTAATATTACTCAGATACCATGGTGTTTTCATAATGTTTCTAGACCGATTTCGTTGAATTTTCTCTAAATTAGAATTTGGTTTATAATTTAGATAACTTATCATCGAATTTACAAATCACAAATATTCATAGCTTATTTTTTCCGAACCTAGCTGCTTGAAGTGGCAGATTTAATATATTTTTAGAAGACGAAGCAAGATGCCAGCTTACTTGAAGTCAGTAGGTTTTACTGATCTTGCTGTTCATATACTGCTAGGATCCCACTCTGCCTTACCATAGCCTTAAGCTGATCACTGATTGAGCGTCAGAAAACAAAATCATTTTGATTTTGAGGGGAAATTTTATTATGATTTTGATTATGATGTATGGTTGTCGTTTGTGGGCACTCTTTTTGTGTGCAATTCTTTCATCCAAATCGGGTTTCCTCTTTCTTTTCACATTTTTCCTTGCGCAGTAGAGCGCTAGCGCACACAAACTTCATCATCCGACAGCGACATGACGACCTCTCAATGACGAGTGTGCAAAAATGACTTGATTTAAAATTTTGATCACTCGTCTGTGGTGGAGCATCATTCAACACGTACACGAATGAGTATGATCATGACGCACCGTGTGTGGACCACATTACTTCTGCCAGGTTTGAGAAAAAATTTCTATAGTACTACCCGTGGATAAATCCGGTTAAGTTCATAGATATTTTATATGTGGCAAAATTGAAAAACTTCGGAAAAGTTTGTAGCCGGGAACATCATCACCAGTCCACAATATTGGTATTCGAAGGTTGGTGTAAACTAGTTGCAAACCGCGAAAATGGCAAAAAAGTACGAAAACTGCTCAAATAATATCGAGACGCCCGCAAATTTGCATGGTTCGACATTTTCACAATTTAAAATTAATAAAATTCTATTTTACAGTGGTGAATGCAACTCTTTTTGCTCATGGGATGATTTCCACCCGTCCTATGGGGCACCATGAGCCCACTACATTTTCATATGGCTGCGACACGGAGCGGATGGCAGCATGACGTTGCTCTCACCTCTGAGCGTGGCATGGTTTGGAGAGAATTCTCCGCGTAATCTCCTGCAAATTTGTGAGAGCTCATGGCATTTCCGTACCGGCCCACAGTTATCTTTATATAAGCTACATTTGAGATCGGTAGTTGCGTGCCCATATGCTACTTCATTTCCACAGCCGGGAGAAACATATCTCCTCATTCAAGGATTTGAGAGTATCGCCTTGGGAGATACAGAAATTGAGACATAAACAATTAACTTTGGATTAATTCCTCTTCGCAACCTGGGTGGCTGGTCAACACAGTTAAAGTACTATAAAAAAGGAAAAAGAGAATGAAGAACTATAAAAAAGGAAAATTGTAAGTGCATAAAAGTTCTGGTTTGTATCAAATATATTTAAAAATTTATAAATTTAAACAAATTTAGTTCATTTTAGTTAACCAGAAACGAAACAATATGCTTCTGCCTCAATTCTATGCAAATATGGACACAACAAGAAACAAATGCAATCAGAATGAAACAACAAAAAAGCCATATCTTGAAAAATAACCAATAAAAAAATATATTCCACCACCAATATATTGTACAAAATATACGATGTACAAATATTTTAACAAAAGCCCTAAACTCATTTCCTAAAAGCACTTATCTTATGAAAGCACTGAACAATAATGAAGTTAAGATTCAACTTGCTGAATCAATTCTCTATACAGAAATAATAAAGTTACCAAAAGAGAAAAATACTCTTTATAAACCCAATGAACAAAAAAGTTTTAAAGTAATTTTAAGGAATATGCATTATTCTACAGATATAACCGTTATCAAGAATGAATTAGCCGAGTTAGGACATGAAGTCACAAATATATACAATATTCTACAAAATGGCACTAAAGCCACTATCCTTACTCTGAACAGAACTAAAAACTAATAAAAATAACCCAAATATATACTCCATAACTCAACTATAGCACTGTAAAATAACATTTGAACCACCACGTCAGTAAAGATCGATGCCAATTGTAAAAAATATGGCCACACTAAAAATGTCCGTACCAAGAACCCAGTATGTGTAAACTGTGTTGGCAGTCATAAAAGTGAAAGCTGCATAAATTCCTCATAACAGCTATAATATTAACTGCACATTATGTGGAGAAAACCGTACCGCTAGTTACAAAGGCTACATGGTGTATACAATGTATACAATATACTATACTCGTACATCTCTAAAAATTAAACGTTTCCCCACTCTAAGGGAAAAATAACTTCCGCCAAGGACAAACAAGCAAATTCCAACAGCCTACCCGCAATACATAATTATACAACCCCAACCCTAATTTATGCTAAATCAACAGCCAATAAAAATGTATCAGATATTCATCTAATCGCATGAAACGGTGATTTCGCTGAACTTAAAGACATGATGAAACAACTAATATCACAAATGACACATAATGAGCATTATTACTATACAGTATGTAACGGATATAAGAACATCTCATATAAGAAAAAAACGCATATAAGAAAGATAAGCAAAAACACCGAGCCTCTTTACATCTTCTCAGTGTAAAAAGTATTTCATAAAAGAAAAACGCTTATAAGAAAAAAACTCATAAAAGAAATGTTTGTCAAATACCAAAGCTGACAAACGTATTTGAAAAGTTTTCATATAAGAAAGTATTTACGATTGCTGGCAGCACTGAACATGTGTACATATTCAGTACATGTAGGTAACTCTGAATTACGTGAACATATGCACGTGTTGTCAAAACGAAAATGGACGCTAAACAGAAAAGAAATACCGTCTCAATTAAAACAAAAATTAAAATATTGAAAGAAATTCAAAAGGGGAAGCAAAGAAATGAAGTTGCTAAAGAATATAATAATAAAAAACTCTAAAAATATAGAATATAATTATTTTGCTTCGAAAAATGTAGACAAAAAGAGAGACAGAAAACCAAAATTTGAAGCTCTAAATAAAGCAATGTCAAAGTGGTTCGAACAAATGATGCAGAAGGGCGCACAAGTGACTGGACCAATACTTCTTGAAAAGGCTCAACAATTTACCATAGATTTGGACATACCCGACTTCAATGCAAATCCTGGTTGGCTCCAACGGTGGAAGAAAACTGAAAATATTAGTTTTAGAAAACGTCACGGAGAAGGCGCTTCTGCCGACACTGAATCTGCCACAAATTTCAAAGAAAATATTTTGCCTCTATTATTGGACAAATATGCTTTAGAATACATTTATAATGCTGATGAAACTGGTCTCTTAAGTAAAGACACCGAAAGACAGGATAACATTGCTTTTTCTAAGCAATGCAACTGGTTCAGATAAATATGTGTATTCAATCGGCATGTACAAGCAACCAAGGTGTTTTCGCGGAAAAAACGTTCCCATTTCTTATAAATCTAACAAAAAGGCTTGGATGACCAGCACTAAATGGTGTGTGTTGGGATTTTAGTTATCTTCGAAGTTAAAGTTTTTATTCAGAACTAAATTATGATACAGAAATGTTACAAAAGTTAGAGGTAAGAAGTAAGAAGAGAAAAGAAGAATGTGATCATTTACTTTAAGACGGATGTTGCCAGATTATTATATTTAGCTTATATTACAAGCAAACAATTTCAACACTTCTTCTTAAGCTACATATTATATGATTACAAGTATGTTTACGTTAAACCAAGAACTTTAACAAATCCATTATGCTTTTGTTTACATAAACATTTGGTAAAAACATCGGCAACATTATTATCCGTTGATACATATTTTAATTCAATTTCATTTGTTTCAACTTTTTCTCTTATAAAATGGTACCTATGTGTTTAGTGCGTTTGTGATGAACTGGGTTTCGAGCTATACTTTGTGCACTTATATTATCCCCATAGATTGTCATTGGTTCAGAGCTCGACCATCCTATTTCGGCAAGTAGTCTGCGTAAATAAATGGCTTCTTTGGCAGCTGCCATTAAGGCAACGTATTCAGCTTCTGTGCTGCTTAATGCGACGATGCTTTGCTTCGATGATGCCCTTAAAAAGGCACTGCTTCCCAAAATAAATGTGTAGCCAGAGTAGGATTTTCTATCTACCTGGTCATTAGCCCAATCTGCATCTGCAAACCCGTTCACTGGCTCGTTTGATTTGCGGTATACGATACTTAGATTTATGGTACCGGAGAGGTATCGTAAAATGTGCTTAGCAGCAGCCTCGTGCTCGGCATGTGGGTCGGTATTTCGCTGTGGCAATTTGCTTATAGCGTGCATAATGTCAGGGCGGCTCAAAACTGCTAAGTACATAAGAGAACCAATTAGCGATTGGTATTGTGGCACACTTACCTTAACACATTTATTGTTACTACAGCCCACTTGAAAGCCTGGGTCAAGTGGTGTCGAGACCGGACGACAGTGTTGCATACTATAGCTGCCAAGAAGTCTCCTGATGTATTTCTTTTGGGTCAAGTAAATGGCGCCTTGTTTACCTTCTCGATGAATTTCCATGCCGAGAAAAAAATTTAATTGACCACCATTTTGCATCTCAAACTTGGAAGCGATCATCTGCTTAATTTCGCTGATTTCATCTTCGGTTGGGCTGATGATTATTAGATCGTCAACGTAGACTGCAATGTAACTGAATTGTTGTTGATGATGTTTGACGTACAAACAGGCTTCATTTTTGCATCTCTTGAAACCCATACTCTGGATAACTTCATCTAATGTGTTGTTCCATGCACGACCAGATTGTTTTAACCCGTAGATTGCCTTTTGAAGCTTCAGTAATTTCTTTGGATGCTGCTCATCAACAAAATTTTCCGGTTGTTTCATATATACGCCCTCTTCTAGCTTGCTGTTCAAATATGCATTTGATATGTCCACCTGGTGCATATGCAACTGTTTTTCTGCAGCTATTGCGAACAACATTCGGATGGTCTCATAGCGTATAACTGGTGAAAATGTTTCCCAGTAGTTGATGCCGAATTGTTGCCCACAGCCTTTAGCAACTAGTCGTGATTTGAATTTTTCTATTTCGTCTTCTTTGTTTCTTTTGATGCGAAACACCCACTTTGAACCAATGGCCTTTTTTCCTGATGCCAAATTGACTAATGACCATGTATTATTTGCCAGTAGTGCGTCGTATTCCTTTTGCATTGATATTTGCCAAGCATTGCCATGTTCACCTTTTAATGCATCTGCTACTGATTGTGGGGCTTCGATGTCTTCCAGGCTGTTCAGATTATTTAGGATATGTCGCTGCTTTGCAGCCTGTATTCGTATGGATTTTGGTCTACCAGGTTGAACTTGCTTTGACTTTGGTGTCTGTGGTTTGCTTTGCCCAATTTCAACTCCTTCTGATTTTTCAACTTCTTCTGACTTTTCAGTATCTTTTGTCATTTCAGCTTCTTCTGATTTTGGTGTTTGTGGCCTGCTTTGCCCATCTGAATCCATGGCTTGGACAAACTCTTCCTCCTCCTCACTTGAGTCAGTACTGTTGTGTTTTATAGGGTCAGCTTCAGCTGGCACTGATTTGGTGGATCTTGTTCTGGAACCTTAACGTTTGACTCGAAGCGAATGATGTTTGTCATAAAGTCGTCGTTTCTGTCTGAAATGTTGCATTTTTTAGTTACCTTTGCGTCGAAACCACCTTCCACGAATTTTACATCTCGCCGCTCAATAACTTCCCGTTTATGTCGATCATACAGGCGGTAGGCTTTGGCTGTAGAAGAGTAGCCGACAAATATATACTCCTTTCCCTTCGCTTGGAATTTGCTTTTTCTTGTCTTATCTACGGCGAATGCGCGCGATCCAAAAACTCGTAAATGTTTGACTGATGGTTTACGGTTCTTCCAAACTTCAATAGGCGTTTGCCCATTTAAAGCTTTTGTTGGGCATCTATTGCGTAGATAAACTGCAGTATTAACCGCCTCGGCCCACAAGAACTCTTCCAGCTGTGCATGAATTAAAAGCGACTTAGCCATTTCGACAATAGTACGATTTGCACGCTCGGTCACACCATTTTGCTGAGGCGTGTAAGGAACCGTCAGCTGTCTCTTCTTGCCGCACTTGTTTAAATGATTTATGAAATCGTTGTTGATATATTCTTTGCCATTGTCGCTTCGAAACGTCTTTATCTTTTTGCCCGTTTGGCACTCAACGTACGATTTAAACAAGTTGAACTTTTCGAACACCTCACTTTTGGCGCGCATAAAGTACACATAGATTTTGCGTGAAAAATCGTCAATGAATGTCACAAAATATCGATTGCAGGCAGGGCTTTTTACGTTCATCGGTCCGCAAACATCTCTATGTATTAATTTAAGCACACTTTCTGTAACACGGTTAGCCTTCTGCGGGAACGGCAAAGCACATAATTTTGCTTGATTACACGTATCACAATTTATTTCTATTGGCATGTTTTCGATTTGAAACCCGTGAACTAGATTTTTTTCACTGATCTGCTTAAGGCTTTGGAAATTTAAGTGTCCAAACCTATTATGCCACTTTGTTGCCAGCAAAACTTCAGTTAACAAGTTGTCTTTTAACACCGCTCGTAACATTATTTCGCCTTGTTTATTTTTGATAAGCGCCTCTGCTTCATCAAATGATGTTAAATTACCGTTTTGAGCTGCTTTGTTTACTGACAAAAAATTCATGTGTAATGTCGGAACATATAAAACTTCACGCATTTCAATGTTTAAGTATTCCGTTTTAAAATAAACTGTTCCAATTCCAGGTGATTCCACAAATTTATCGGCCGCCAGAATAATTGTTGCTTTGTTCTCAGCAAACGATATAAACATACCCCTGTCACAACACATATGTGAAGTTGCGCCGCTGTCTAGACACCATGTACTTTTTCGCTGCTCGGCGACACTGCAATGCATCAAACAGTTTGTTTGCTCTCCTCCTGTGTTTCGTTTGGTGTTATTTTTCTTGCTTGTACACTCTGACACACGATGCCCTGACTTCCCACACATAAAGCATTTGCCAAAAAAAAGACGGTTTTCGTCACTTCTTTTGTTACCATCGTCACGACGTCTGCTGCTTTGCTGTACTTTTGTGTGTGCGTCAACTGCTTGGACCGAACATTCGCGTTCGTCTCTTTCTTGCTTGCGCGCTCCTTCTTCTAGAAGTTTCAGTTTTACCGTTTCAAACAGTGGTAGCTGATCCCGTGTCTCAATAGCAACAACAAAATTTTCAAATGAGTTTGGCAAACTGGAGAGAAGCATTATTGTTTTTAACTCATCAATAATTTTGATGTCCAGTTCTGCCAACTTTTCTATTGTTTCTGTAAAGGAATTTACATATTGAGCCACATTTTCGCCTTGTTTCATATTGAGACGCAAAAGTTTTTGGTAAAGCTGTACTTTACGAACTGGTCCGACTGACACATGCACATCGCGTAATTTTGTCCATGCCTCTGATGAAGTTTCGCACAACTTTATGTGCTGAAGCTGTGACGGCTTTACGTTTAATATTATGCATGCCAATGCCTTTTGATCTGTTGAAGACCATTTTTCTGTTTCTTCACTTGAGGATTTTTCAACAAGTACATATTTACCACACACGACATTCCATAATTCCGATGTTATAAGTACGCTACGCATAGACATACACCACACATCATAATTGTCTTCACCAAGTTTTTCTATTTGGTGTGACACGCTCATTATTTCTTTTGTTCTGAATTCACTGAGGATTTATTCACTTTAATAATGTCTTTACTTTTTCCGAACCACTTTTCTGTATTTAGGTAACCGAAACGCGTTCTGGACCCATAACCTTTGTTGGGATTTTAGTTATGTTCGAAGTAAAAGTTTTTATTCAGAACTAAATTATACAGAATGTTACAAAAGTTAGAAGTAAGAAGTAAGAAGAGAAAAGAAAAATGTGATCATTTACTTTAAGACGGATGTTGCCAGATTATTATATTTAGCTTATATTACAAGCAAACAATTTCAACAGTGTGAAATAATAAAAGAGCTAAATGAGAAACTTAAAAAAAAGGACAAAAAAATTTTGCTGCTGATTGATAACGCTTCATGTCACAGACTTGACTTCACACCAGAAAACATTGATATTAAATTTCTACCACCATGTACCACAAGTATAATTCAACCATTAGATCAAGGTATGTATGTACATATGGTGGAAAAAGCATTTAAAGTCACATTGAAATTCAACTCTATTTTGATCATTTTATATTTTACATATTTAAATTTATTTCAAGATATTATTTAATCCTTTAAAGCCCAATACATAAAATGCCTAATTCGGGAACAAATACTAGCGATAGAAGGTGATTATATGGACAAATTCTTAAAAAGCATTTCAGTTTTAAGAGCGTTGTATATCGTAAAACGCTGCTGGTGGCTTGTAATACCACAAACGATACAAAATTGCTTCAAAAAGGCTGGACGAATCCATTGACCTTGAGATAACTGAAAATATATTGGACGATGAATACAACACCTTTTTAAAAGATATGTCTGATTTGGAGAATCATGATTGCTTTGGTACCTTAAATGATAATGAAATTATTAGTGAAGTAAAAGGACACAATTCTGACGAAGAGGAAGTAGGGGTACTATCTGAAACAACATCTAAACCAAGCAGAGAAGAAGCTATTAAGGCGTTATTTATTATTATTATTATTAATATTACATGATAATTAAAATTATAATGTAATAAAAAGGAGCACGAGCTACAAAGGCTATCAGCTCTCTGGTTAACTATACTTAAACTAGGATTAGATAAAATACATTGTTATAAAATGAAAACTTGAATATTATATAGATTGAATAATGTTAGCTAATTTTATATCATGGTAAATTTTGTTCATATAATCTGGAGATGGGGTTATTAAAAGTTCTGTAGGCACTTGGTTTCCAAAAATATGTTGCCGGTTGTAGTTGAAGAAGCAGCAAGTATTGAGTAGGTGCCTTATTGATACAGTATCCCTATTGCAAAATTTACAGATAGGAGCGGCAGTCCCGTTGAGGAGGTGTGCGTGGGTTAACTGAGTATGACCGAAACGAAGACGTGTAAAGATCTTTATTAAGTAGCATGGTAATGAAGCAGGAAGTTCACATCTGTTCCGTTCAGCATTACATGATACATAATGGTGGTTATATGACTGCCATTCTCGTTTTTGAGCTTGTTGGGTAATTCCACCAATCAGTTTAAAAATATCGTTTTTGATGTAGAAGGGGGATATTAACGTGGGAAATTTCCAAGTTTCTTTAGCGGCAGTGTCAGCGAATTCATTTCCCTTAATTGCAGCATGCCCAGGAACCCACATTATTTTAATTTTATTAGGACACTGAATAATGTTGTTTTGGATTTTGGTTATAATGTGGTTCTTATTAAACTGTGAGTGGATGGCGTTAACGCAAGCTAGGCTGTCAGTGCAAATCACGAATTTCCCCTGGAAATCACGAGCGAAAGTTGTTGCGTGTAGTATGGCTACAGCTTCAGCAGTAAATACTGAGCAAAAATTAAACAGCAATCCAAAGTTGATAATCGACCCATCTTCTCTGACCACAGCGAATGATGTTGTTTCCTTTGTTTTTGACCCATCCGTATATATAAAAAGCAAGCCGGATTTTTTGTATGGTTGACTTATATGAAAAAATAAATGTTTATATGTAGAAGTGTGTGTTTGTTCTCTTGGATAGTGAGTTAAATTTAAAACGAGGGATGATGAATTTAGTTCCCAGGCTGGAAGAGATCCAGATCTAATGGTCTCCGGAGTCATGTTGAGATCATGTTGCCTGCCAAATTGAATACACTTCATAATTGTGGATGGTCTCTTGGATATCCGTTTGCGAGACAGCATGTTTTTGACGGTTTTGTGTATCAAACTATTCTCTGTTAAAAATAGTTTAGGGAACATGCGGTAGGTGATCGAATTAACTCTTTCTGCAATAGTGGGCATTCCTGTCTCTGCCAAGACCATCTTAATCGGGGTAGTCGGGAAAGCTCGAATGCTCCTGCGGACCGCCGAATGATATGGAGCGGCAATTTGTTTTATATGTGTTTTAGCACAATGACCATATATCGATAAACCGTAGTCAATCTTGGACAGGATAAGCGCCTTTGTAACATTCAGCAATGTGGTTGGATGGATGAAACAGTGTGCAGATGAGAGATATTTTATAATGTTGAGTCTTATAACTAAACTATTTTTAACATATTTGCAGTGTTCTTTAAAAGTATATTTGTTGTCAAAATTTAATCCGAGTATTTTTAAGCTATTTACATTTTTTATATTTACATTACTAAATCTTATATCAATTTTTGAACAGTTAATTTTTCGACAAATATGGAGGGTATTACATTTATTAAAGGAGATATTAGCACCAGAGTGCGTGGACCAAACATCTAAATCATTAAATATTTTTAAAAAGGTGTGGGTTACAGTTGTTAAATTATTGGTTTTTGAATATAATATTACATCGTCAGCATAAAGAATATGGTCCACATTGCTATAATTGTTTATTATGCGACTTATCTCATCAAAAGCTATTATAAAGAGAATTACTGAAAGCGGAGAGCCTTGTGGCGTTCCATTGGCAAGAGATTTAGTGTCGGATATAGAGCCATTTACTTTTACCCTAAACTTTCTGTTGGACAAAAAACTTTTTACAAAATTGAAAATTTTTGGTCCAACTTTCCATTTGACCAATTGTCTCAAGACAACATGTGAGCCAATGCGATCGAATGCCTTTACAAAGTCTAAAGTTAGGACTGTTGCGTGGTTTTTGTTGGATAGAGTGTTGGCAATAAAATTATCTAGAAGAAGAAGGGCTTCTGTTGTACCTTGGTTATTTTTAAAAGCAACTTGATGTGGGCTAATAAGATTATTTTTGTTTGCAAACCACATTATTCTTGTTGCTAATATTTTTTCAAACGTTTTCCCCAAGCAACTTAGTAGTGAAATTGGGCGGTAGCTATTAACATCAGTTTTGGGCTTGTTTGGCTTAGGGATTGGAGTGATGTGGGCTGTTTTCCAACTTTGTGGATATACTGCCTTCAAAAATACTATTGTATAAATTTAATAATCGAGAGACCATGGAGGCTGGGAGATTTTTTAACATTGTGTAAGTAATTCTATAAAATCCCGGCGTTTTTCCCTTGGCTCTTTTGAGAGCGTTATCTAGTTCTAAGGGTGTTATTATACTATTTATTATTTTTGCAGGTTTGGAAAGATTTTGAGTATTTGGGTAGGGATTAACAAAAAAAGAAGATTTTTCCTCTATAAAGGCTTGGGAAAAGCTTTCATCAGAAGCAGCTGATGCCCAGTGATCTGCTAAGAAGTTGGCAATGTCAAGAGAAGACGTTAGTATGCCGTTTGGAGAGCTGATCTGTCGAATGTGGATACGTTTGGATGACCCAACTAGAGTTCTGATATCAGACCAAATCTTTTGAGGTTTAGTAAAAGGGTTTATTTTTTCAGAAAATACTTCTAAGCTTTTCCTTTTAGCTTCCTAGGCTTTTTTTTCTAAAGATGGCATTGGCTTTCCTGTATTTTATAAGATTTGACTTAGACCGGAATTTTTTAAAAACTTGCCAAGTTCTCTCTTTTTCTTTTCTTAGATCTCCGAGTTCAGAGCTCCACCAAGGTACAGATTTCCTAATTTGCTTGTTTCTACTTTGTGGAATTTGAGCGGCTTCTTTATTTATGTTATCTGAAGGGGTGCCTATATGTAGGAGTTCTTGCATTTTTTAATTATATTTTTCCCAGTTTCCGTTATCTGTTAAGAACTTAGGTTTTTATTTGAAATTAATAAATGTATTAGGATAATGAATTTGAGTGAAGATTGGGAAATGATCGCTTCCATAAGGATTATTACTAATAGACCAGTAACATTTTGGAGCTAAACTTGCTAAACTTAAAGTAAGAGTAATATCTACATGTGTTAAGGTATTGTGGGTAGAGAGATGGGTTGGTGAGCCATCATTAAGGATGATAAGATCAGAAGATAAGATAACATCTTCAATAATCCTTCCTCTTAAGTTTGAATTTGCAGAGCCCCAGAGGTTGCTCCATGAGTTGGCATCGCCAAGTATAAGTATAGGTCCGGAAACTTGTTGCATGATTTGAAAGAAATTGGAATTGGAAAAGTTTTGGTCTCGAGGTATATAAATACATATCACTGTGAATGTTTGACCTAAATTTATTTTAATTCCTAGGGCGCAGATTGATGAATTAATAGCTAAAATTTTATGGGGGATATCTTTTTTTATTAAAATAGCTATGCCTTGTTTGTTCCTTAGATTTTGTGGAAGATTATGGAAAAATCCGAAATATTGATTTGGAATAACTGGACAGGAATTTATGGCTTGATGTGTTTCCTGAAGGCAGATTATATCTGGAAAAAACTCTTTCGTCAAAAGTTGTAGTTCATGGAAATTATTATAATAACCGTTGATGTTCCATTGCAACACTGTTATCATTATATGACAATTTGTAAAAGCACACTCACTTGTAGGTTGATATCAGAAATCAACCAGCCAGAGCGAACAAACTAGACAAACTGCCATTCAAATTTCGTCATTCTTCAAAAAAGAGTTATTTGCGTGAGGTGAAGGAGTAGATTGCTGTGAGTGAATAGGAGAGCAGGAGAAAAGAGTAGACACAATATTTTGTGCAGACGATAAGGATGAGTGTGTTTCTATGTTTTTGTTTTTTGTTGTAAGATTGTTATTTGGATTGAGTGATGTGGATTCAGTTTCAATGTTTTTTTTGGTAATAGTAAGATTTTTGGTTGGATTATTTGAGTAGGAGTTGGTTGAGTGTATTTCTATATCTTTGTTAGTTTTTGTAGGATTGTTCGTAGCTTTGGTGTTTGTTGTAATGGAAATGTTAGTATTAACTTTGGAGGGATTTTTTATTTGATTATGAATTTCATCATGAGTTGATGAAATCAAAGAGGATTTTTCGTTAAATGCGTTTATGTGATTATCTTTTGTGGTTTATGTATTCTGGAGCTTGACTGCAGAAGCGAAAGAGATAGTAGATGTTGCGACAACAGGAGTTTGTTTTTTATAGATAGTAGTTGCTTCTCGCATTGCGCACTTGTTAATGGTTTTTATTTTTAATATTTCTTTTGCTTGTAAAAAATTTGTGCATGTATTTGAGGATGCGGGGTGATCTTCGCTGCAATTGGCGCAGAAAGTGCGGGTACAGGCATCGGGAGAATGTGGTGGAAGATTGCACAAGCGGGAGCACGTTTGCAATATTTTGTGGTATGTCCAAATAGTTGACAACCTTTGCAGCGCATGGGACTAGGAATATATTGTCGTACTTTTGCTGATCGCCATGAAATATCAATTTTATCTGGGAGGTGATACAAATCGAAACCAAGTAGAACCACTCCACTGGGTGATAATCTACCTTCAATATTCTTTTGGAATTTGTAGGCAGACACGACACCTTGTGAATTAAGTTCCCGTATTATTTCTTCCTCTGAAATAAAATTAAGGTATGGTGCGTATACTGTACCCTTGCTGAAGTTTAGGTTAGAGTGGTAAGAGATTTTTACAGGGCATATGCCGTGGAGAGCTTTGGTGGCTATAAACTTTTCAGCAACTTTTTTGTTTTTAACTAACAGTAGTAAATTGCCATCGCGGAGTTCCGATATGGAAATGACATCTTTACTAATGAGCTGAATCGATTTGTAAACGGAAAAACATGAATATTGGGATATTGATTTTTTTCGTCAACTGAAGATAAAACCAAAAATTTAGGGTCGGCTTTTTGTGTCGAAGGCAGTTCAGGAAACGATGAAAGATCACTATAGGTAACTATTTTCTTTTTTCGTTTTGGTTCAGGACTACTGCTCAGCAACGCAAAACGGTTCCCCTCAAGTTGAGGTGGCCCAGGGGCCATGTTTATTTCTTTATTTTCGCAAGAGAAAAAAATACGATGCCAGTGAATTCCTCTGTAAGAAAAAAAGTAAAACGTGTGCAAGAGTGAGACAAAAAACAGAAACTGTAATGTTAAATTCAAACACAAGAAATAATTAAGACACGACCGAAAACACAACCGAACATGGTGAAAGCTAGTCGGAGACTGAAGGCGTTATTTATTTTAAAACAGTATATGGAGTCTGATGACAATAATATTATTAACATTGAAAGCGTTTTATTTCATCAGCGTGATAAATCACTCGTCCAACTAAAAATTAAAGACTTTTTTCATTCTTTTTGAAAGAATGTTTTGTATGTATATGGAAACATATGCACCTATTTTTATGTGCAAACATACGTATGTAAATATTTATACGTACAAACTGTGAACTGATTTTATTTTGTTATTTTTGTTTATTTAAATGTGTAGTTTGTACTTAAGTTTTTTATATATACTGAATTGTTTTGTTTAATAAAATGTTTATCATTAAAATATGTTTGTTTACTTTTCATTTAAAAATTTTACATTTTAGAATATATTCGTATAAGAAACAACTTTCTTATATCCGATATTTGCATATAAGAAACAACTTTCTTATATCCGATATTTGCATATAAGAAAAAATCGCATATAAGAAAGAAATGTGTGGCTTTTCTTGAGTTTCTTATATCCGTTAACAACTGTGCTAGTAACTAAACTCAATGCACACAAATAGCTTGAAAATGGTTCTGTGGAACGCGAACGGATTAAGCCAACATTCCCTTGAACTAACATCAATCATATATGATAATTCCATTGACATAGTCTTAGTATCAGAGACACGTTTTTCTGAAAACAGCTTTATAATAATCCAAAACTTCTCAATACGTGGATTACTTTAAAACTCTTGGCAATCGATATATTTCTGGATGAGACTTTAACGCTAAGAATACGATCTGGGACTCCAGAATAACAAATAAAAAATGCAGATAACACCAGTTTACACCGAAAATGTACATTTGATGAGAGGTGACTTTTCTTATGTACTCGTATTTTCATCTGCTGAATTCGAAAATCAAGGTTAAATTTTTTTTCATGGAATAGTTTTTGAGATATTGTAATTTTTGTATTTTTTCGACCTTTTTTTACGTGACAAATCATATCTCGAGCTAGATAAATGTCCGATTGGGTCGTTCTTGGTACCCAATGCAATTGAGGTGACGAACCAACATGTATAATCGGATCTTTGATTGGTAAAGCGGTTCAAAATATATCTATGAAAATAGGGCACATTTTCAAAAAAAAATATTTTACAGTGATTCTGTGCCGGCGGAAAAGTACAAATCGTTGAAAAAACGTCTGGTTTCTCTTCATATACGTAAAGATGATACTTTAACGTAAGAACTAAGACCAACTAGAAGAAAATCGACCGAAAAATGACAAAGTTATAAGCAATTGAGTGAATAAATCCAAATCCCATATTTTCCGAATATTTTATTTTTTTCGACAATTTATGTGTTGTTTGTTTCGTTAGGTTTGTTTTTAAAGGAACCGTTATTCCTTATGTGTTATACACATCAGAAATTTGGTTCTTAGCTTGCTAATGTTGTTTTTTAATTCAGTCTGTGAGGAAAAACACTGCGGTGAGTTAGTAATATATTAATTTGTAATTTTTGTAACATATATTTTTTTCACCTAGAAATAAACACACGCACACGTGTCGGTTGTTTGTATAAATTTGATTGAAATTATATTTCATTGTGTTCGCCAAAATGCCTAAAAGAAAACGAGAATTTAGGTGCGTAAACAATCCAAATAATTTCTGTTACGTGTGTGGCAATTTTGTCCTCCAACAAAATAGATGTAGATTCACCGATTCATTACAACAGAATTATCACACCAAATAATGTTTGTTTATCGTGCCATATAACTCTTGCCGCGTGGGCTTCTGGTTCATCACAGTAAGATTAAATTTATATATACAATTGAATTAATAATAAAGTTAATTTTTATTCCAAATTAGACGATACATGAAATTCGGTGTACCGATGATATGGAGAGAGCCGCTCTGCCATTCGGTTGATTGTTACTTTTGCCTAAGCAAATCCACTGGTTTTGGTTAGAGTGCCAAATGGGTTTATGCGACAGTAGCATCTGCTTCGCTTCCAGTTCCACATTCAAGTGAATTTCCTCATCCTAAGTGCCTCGATTCTACGATTGAACCTTTCGAATCATCACAAGAGACAGATACAAGCAGTGGTAATGAATTTCAACAGGAGTCGCAATTACAACGTTTTACGCAGCCTGAACTGAATGATTTGGCGAGAGATCTCGAGCTGTCAAAGGAAAAATCGGAGTTACTTGCATCTCGCCTGAAACAACGGAACTGTTTGGCTCCGGGAGTAAAAGGAACACTTTACAGAACCCGTGATGAACCTTACGCACAACATTTTAAGAAGGAAAACGACATATGCTACTGCAATGGTATTCCTGCATTGTTTGAGCAACTCGGAGAGTCTTATGATCCAAATGAGTGGCGCTTGTTCATTGACGGTAGTAAGGAGAGTTTGAAAGCAGTCCTACTGCATATTGGAAATGAAAAACCTTCTATTCCCATCGCTCATGCCATCAACACTAAAGAATCATATGCCACAATGGCCAGTTTGATAAAATACCTTCAATATGAGCATCATAACTGGAAAATGTGTTCCGATCTCAAAGTCGTCGGCATGTTGTGTGGAATGCAGGGTGGATATATAAAATATTGCTGCTTTCTTTGCCTCTGGGATAGTCGTGCTCGTGAATATCATTATAAAAGAAAACACTGGCCAGAAAGGGAGAATGTCACAGTGGGCAAAGACAATATTAAACACGTGCCTCTTGTCAAAAAAGAAAATATAATCCTTCCAGCGTTGCACATTAAACTTGGCCTCATTAAAAATTTTGTGAAGGCCTTAGACAAGGAAGGCCAAGCATTTTCCTATTTGAAAACACTTTTCCCGAAGCTTTCTTTTGCAAAAATCAAGGAAGGCGTCTTCGATGGTCCACACATAAAGAAATTGTTAAAAAGCACAGATTTTTAAAAATATTTAACACCCGTCGAAAACGAGGCCTGGAATTTATTTCAGCTGGTTGTTACCAATTTTCTTGGGAACACTAAAACCCGTTACTACGAGGGAATTATTACCGATTTGCTGAAGAACTACAACAAGATGGGTACTGAATGCCATTATTTAATTTCCTTCCTGGTTGTTTTCTATTGTATTGTTTTTACCATTTTATTTATTTCTTACAGGTGTAAATATGTCTCTAAAAATCCATTTCTTGGATTCGCATTTGAAATTCTTTCCGGACAATCCTGGTGACATAAGTGACGAACACGGCGAGAGATTTCGCCAACAAATTAAGACCATTGAGCGGCGCTATCAAGGATTTTGGGATGAAGCAATGTTGCGAGACTATGTACGGTTTCTCACTAGAGAAACGAATCCCAAAAGCAACCGGAGACAAAGCAAGAGCCACAACTATTTCTAACACACAAAAATGTCAAGAATGTATTGCACGCGTCTAAACCCAATAAATTGTCGAAAAAAATAAAATATTCGGAAAATATGGGATTTGGATTTATTCACTCAATTGCTTATAACTTTGTCATTTTTCGGTCGATTTTCTTCTAGTTGGTCTTAGTTCTTACGTTAAAGTATCATCTTTACGTATATGAAGAGAAACCAGACGTTTTTTCAACGATTTGTACTTTTCCGCCGGCACAGAATCACTGTAAAATATTTTTTTTTGAAAATGTGCCCTATTTTCATCGATATATTTTGAACCGCTTTACCAATCAAAGATCCGATTATACATGTTGGTTCGTCACCTCAATTGCATTGGGTACCAAGAACGACCCAATCGGACATTTATCTAGCTCGAGATATGATTTGTCACGTAAAAAAAGGTCGAAAAAATACAAAAATTACAATATCTCAAAAACTATTCCATGAAAAAAAATTTAACCTTGATTTTCGAATTCAGCAGATGAAAATACGAGTACATAAGAAAAGTCACCTCTCATTAAATGTACATGAAAAAAATTTTATTTTGTAAAGTAGTGTATTTAATGGACGGAATATACATATACAACAAACATTAAATTTATAAGTACAGACCAACATATTGACCAAATGACATGAAGAAAAGAACAGATCTAATTACTTCTCACAAAAAACAGTTAAAACCAGCTATGAAATCTTATCTGACAACTTACCAGTTATGCTAATTTTCCAAAGTACTTTTCTATTAGAGACACGTAACAAAAACTTATACAATAATTATACAGATTGGAGTACGTTCTGTGAAATAATTGAGAACAAAGTATATATAAACGTCTCACTGAAAAATGAATATGAATTGACTCTGCTATAGCATATCGATATTTTTTTTTTATATTCATGTTTATTTGTTAGGGCTGAAATAGATGCATGATGTACAACTGCACACCTTTGTCGACACTGGTGAAAATGCCACCTGCGCGTCGAACATTCTGTCAAAGTTTCTGTAGCTCTGGCCTGAAAATCAAAGGTGGTATCACTCAAACTGCGTCGATCCCACGGTTAGAGCTGCAGGCGGCATTGGTTGGAATTCGACTAGCAAACAAGGTACTCAACGTAATTCCCATATTCACAACGTCGCAATTTTGGTGGACAAACTCAAAGACAGTGCTCAAATGGTTTCGAATGGGTCCGAAAAACTTTGAACAATACGTCATGCACCGAGTGGGCGAGATTATGAAGACTTCAAATATAACCCAATGGAGGTGGGTGCACTCCAAGATCAATCCCGCAGACAAACTCTTGAAATTTGGTTTTCAGGACATGTATTAACACAATGCTAGTAAGCAGGGTCATTAACGCCACTATGGAGATGGCCTCGGTGAGTAGGAGGACTACAAGGGGTACGCCGCTGGGGTATATCTATCTGGGGTCACGGTAGATAATCTTAAGGTAAAGACTCTGACAGCCACTCACTAGGGAGAGGCCAGGGCGATCCTTACAGAGAACTCTTCCAAGAAAACTCACTGCCTCCTCGTGGCGGCCCGGGCAATGGTATACCAGCAACCGCTGGTTGGTAGCCAAAGTGACCGACGATTCTTTCAGCGATGACCCTGGAGGGACTGCTGAAATGGCACCGATGGACAACGATGGGCCATCGAGGGACGGACGGGGAGCATCGTTTCACTACCGAGGGACTTCGTGGGATCATCGTTGGACCATAAAAATTCAAGAGTGAATCCAGATAACAAACACCTTGGTCAGCTGCCACATGAATAAAATAAACAACAAAGAAAACAACAACAACAATAACGAGGGAACAAAAAACAAAAGTAGAGAGCAGGACCCTTACAACAGGAGCTCCATACTGCGCTGGATCCCGCCTAGTGGTGGGCAAGACCAGCGACTGACGGTGCGTAGAAACTCTCTGGGTGATCCAGGAGAGATGCAATTGCGGGTGGCATGCAAGTCAGACATGTTGGGGAAGATGGCAATCTACCCGCCGCCGGAAGTGAAGACTAAGGGGAAAATGGCTGTGCTAGAGTGGCATGTCGAAGCACTCATCAGCTACATTGCGGAGCGACATAATGTCCATTCGGACATTAAACGAAAGGCGACGAAGATCCGCGACATGTGCTTAGAAGTGCCACAAAACGGGATGCCGATGGCATAGTCACCGTTCAACAACCACTACTGCAGCGAACCGACAGGCAGATGCAAACCTGCAAAGCGCAGGTGGACAAGGAAGTCCAAGCCAGCGTACCGCCGCAGCTAAAAATACCACCAAGCCGGAAGTGAGTAAACATGATGCAGTGGTGAAAAAGCCAGAGTGGACGATGGTTCGTGCTCGCCCACAGGCAAAGCCGAAGACACTCGCTAAAGCGAAGCCGATCAGACCTGATGCGATTGTCATCAAGGGAACGGGGGTGACAACCCATGCGGAGCTCTTGCGGAGGATAAAGACGGAGCCGCGCCTTTGGTAATTGGGCGAGAGGGTCAAGAAAATAAGGAAAACCGCGAAAGGTGAGCTGCTACTCGAATTGGCCACGACAGCGGATCCGAAGTCGGTCACTCTGCGGGAAGCAGCAGCAAATACACTGGGGACTAGCGTGAAGGTGCGTCAACTCACCCAGGAGACTCTGCTGGAAGTAAAGGATTTGGACGAGATTACCACGGTAGAGGAGGTTCTCGAAGCACTATCCAAACAGCTGAGTACCTTCGAAAAGCTCCCCGTGACGGCGATTAGGTCCCTTCGGAAAGCATACGGTCGAACGCAAACAGCAACCATCAGTTTGCTCCCTCTGGCAGCCGCGGCACTACTGGCCGGGAAACTGAGAGTCGGATGGACCTCTTGTCGGGTGCGTGAAGAGGCAGTATCCACACGTTTCTACAAGTGCATGGAGTTTGGGCATATTGCCAAAAAGTGCAGCAGCAAGGAGGACTGGCGGAATCGGTGTTACAGATGCGGCGCCGAAGACCGCAACGCCAGCGGGTGTAGCAAAAGCCCAACCTGTGCACTCTGCAAGGCCAAAGGTCGCAAGGATACGGAGCACTCGACAGGATACAGAACATACCCGTCCAATAAGCAAGCAATAAAGGAGCAGTAAGCTGCATTGCACCCAGAGCCACTGAGGAAAATGTACAACGCCTGTCTGAGAGAAGGCATTTTCCCGAAGAGATGGAAGAGGCAACGACTGGTTCTGGCGCTCAACAAACCAACAGAGGAACCTTCAGCGTACCGCCCGCTCTGCTTGTTAGATAGGGCGGGAACAATTCTGTAGCGGATAATTTGTGACAGGATTGATGAGGCCATTGAAAAATCTGGAGGGCCCTCAAATGGGCAATATGGCTTCCTGAAGGCGAGATCCACCGTGGACGCCATCAACGAACTTATCCAGACGGCCAAAACAGCGATTTAAAGGAAACGATGGAGGGGTGGAACCAAAAGGTATTGCCTTGTGGTCACCTTAGATACCCATCTACCTGAGGCGAATGATTGCCAGCTACTTCAGCGACAGGATCCTGCTCTACCAGTCCGAAAAAGGTATGGAGTCGCACAATATTATCGGAGGAGTTCCCCAGCGATCGGTGCTTGGACCGTTACTCTGAAATCCTCCGCGTACAGGTCCCTGATGGTGTCAAAATCATCGGATACGGGGACCAAATAGCATTGGTAATCACAGCTAAATACTTGGAGGAAGTAGTAACAGAGGCCAACCGAACTGTGGGTACCGTCGGAAGATGGCTTGCAAACGTTCGACTTAGCTTGGCTGAACATAAGACCGAGGGAATCCTGGTTGGGAGCCGCAGGTATTGAAGGTAGTGGAAATAAGAGTTGGTAGATGTACCATAACCACGATTCCACGCCTAGGTAGGCGTGTGGATAGACGTGCGGCTTACCTTCAAAGAACATCTGCGGCGCCTGGGAGATAGGCAGCACACACATGTTCTCTCCTATGTAGAATAATGCCCAACGTGGGAGGATCCAGACAGCGGAAAAGGCGACTCATCGCTCTATGGGGCGCCAATATGAGCCGAAAATGCGGATGTGAAGGCTTACGTCCGCACCATTGAGGCTGCATACAGGAGAAGTGCACTACGAGTGATCTGCGCATACCGCACCGTATCCACAGATGCCACCTTGGTGATAGCCGGCATAAATCCCGTGAACCTGCTAGCGAAAGAAGCGATGAACCTCTACCGCCAAAGGAACACACGTGACAAATATAGCAGAGCTCTTGGCAATTGTAAAGCGGAGAACCCTTCAAGAGTGGCAAGCCCAGTGGGACACTTCTACAAATGGCCGCTGGACAAGTAGGCTGATCCCCAGTATTCAGCAATGTGTAAGCAGGTCGATGGAGAGAAACGAAAGTTTCCTTCATACCCAAAGCGGGCAGGTCCAATCAGTCTCACGTCTTCCCTCCAAAAAACATTGAAGAGATTGATGAATTCACACTTACGGGAAGTTATACCAACTGGTAGAATCTCCTCGGCACAGCATGCATACACGAAGGGCAAATCGACAGAGACAGCGTTACACGTACTTATTGGTATAGTGGAAAAAGCCATCCAACAGAAGGATTTTGCACTGGCGGCGTCCATTGACATACAAGGCGCTTTTAACAACATAATTGCGAACGTCATTACGGGAGCGTTGATCTTAATGTGGTTGCGCTGATAGAGACTATACTCGTCAGCAGGAAAGTAACTGCCAGCTTAGGTACCTACACTTTAAGCACACAGGTCTGCAGAGGCACTCCTCAGGGAGGAGTTCTCTGCCCCCTGCTCTGGAATTTTACGGTGAATTCCTTACTGCTAGCCCTAGAGAGGGGTGGTTGCCATGTCGTCGCCTATGCTGACGACTTGGCAATTGTGATCAGAGGGAAATATCCAAAAACTCTTATGGATATTTTGTGCTCTAGCATGGCCACGCTTACTGGTTGGACGGGAAGAAGGGGATTAGGGTTAAACCCCGATAAAATGGAATTAATCATCTTCTCCAAGAAAAATTTATCTCCTAAGATCTCCCCGCTAACATATAAAGTTGCGGAAATTCCGATGAAGGAGACAGTCAAATATTTGGGACTAGAACTAGATAGGAAGCTTACCAGGAAACCCAATATTGAGGAAAAAGTTAGAAAGGCCAATATTGCTTTGTATACATGTAAATATGAAAGCGGTCGGTGTCAGGTCGGGGTTATCCCCACGAATTATGCACTGGCTGTGCATTTCGGTGGTCAGACCTATATTGCTTTATGGAATACGCAAGGCAATAAAAGCCAAGACAGTTAAAGCGAAGTTGGTAATGAAATGTCGTACCTCACTACTGAACATTGGAACCCAGAAGGTCTCACTTTGCTGGGTTCCCGGACATAGCAATATAGAAGGGAATGAATTAGCAGACGAGATGGCCAGAAGGGGCTCTGAAATGGACATTAACGAATCAGATACCTCAATACAAATCCCGATATGTGAACTGTTTAGGAGCATAGATAAATTCACTAAATTCGCGGTGACAAATAACTTATAATTCTAATGTATACGGAAATCGAGGGAAAGGACGAGTATCCTCTTGGCATTTTTGAAAGCAGTCACAATGGATACAGATGTCTCCGAATGGAAGTGCGGATACCGTAACCGCGCACGCCTTCGAAACCTAATCTAACCTAATACGCGGCACTTAAGCTCGGTGTCGCCAGCATCGTCTGACTTGAGCGTTTCACATTTCGGCCAACTGTTAGCGGTAGATAATGACTCCGTGATCTCTCAGCGCCTTAGAGATCGCCTCTGTATTTACATTGCTGAAGGCCCCCACAATAACCAGAAAACCTACCAACGTGTAGTCCTTACAGTCAATGTGGTCAATGAGGTCAATGAACTCTATCAATGATACCAATCACTTCGTGATCTGGCTATCCACTGATCTGCCCTTACGGTATGCGTGTTGCGCGATATCCATCGTGCGAATATTGGTAACTGTTAGAAATATAACTCTGGCAACCCTATGTAATTTACTTTATTCTTAACTTCCTACTTTCATTATCCACATATGTATATTATCTCTCTCGCTTCTAAGCCGTTGAATAAAGCACACGTGAATTCCAAGACTCTGCGTTCTTTCTCAACAGGTTATGGGCCCATACAACAGCGCGTCTGCAAGTAGCCAAATCTGATTTGATACGTGTCGTGGTTAAGCCATTTAAATAAAAGCATATGTTGCTTATTTTATTAAAAGCGAGAAATTTGTGCAAGTAGCGTGTTTAATAAATACATTCGTTGTAAATAAATTAAACAAGATGGCCGGTTCGGACACGCACGCGATAGAAAAACTTCGCGGTAGTGAAAATTTCCACACGTGGAAGTTTGCCATGGAAAGTATATTGGAACTGAGCGATCTACATAATTGCATTACGGATCCTGTGAAAGAAACCGATGAGAAGAAGTTGCGTAAAGCGCGTGCTAAAATTATCTTGTCCGTGAATGAATCAATATACGTTCATATACAAAATCAGAAAACTGCGGCCAACATTTGGCAAACCCTTCAACATCTATACGAAGATTCTGGACTCACTCGAAAAATCGGTCTATTGCGAAAACTGATCACGGCGCGCCTTGAAAATTGTGAATCAATGGCCATTTATGTTAATCAGCTCGTCAATACCGCGAATAAGCTCTCGGGTATCGGTTTCGATATAAGCGACGAATGGTTAGGTGCCATAATGCTTGCGGGGTTAAGCGATGACTTTAAGCCGTTCATAATGGGCATAGAAAGTAGTGGAACAAAAATTACCGGTGAAAACATTAAAATGAAGCTGCTAGATGGAGACTATGAAAAAACAGCAAACGGTGTAAGTGCATTTTTAAGTGTGAAGAAAAAATACCCTAAACTTAACAAACAAAATCTAAAGTGCTATAATTGTGGACGAAAAGGCCATTTTAGAAAAGATTGCAATGAGCATAAAAAAATTCGTCAAAATTTAAGCAATACCAATGGTCGGAAGGTAGCCTTTAGTGCTTACGTGTCGTATAAAAACGAGCAAGATCAAAATGAGTGGTACATCGACAGTGGTGCATCCAAACACATGACACCCTATAAAAACAAATTTAATTGTCTAAGCGTGTCCCCTGTTCATGAAATCATAACTGCAAATAACGAAAGAATGACTGTTGAAGGCATCGGCAATGTCAAGTTTTCCTTGGGACATACTGAAATCGAAATGAAAGAAGTGTTGTTTGTTCCTCAACTAACCTCTAATTTGCTATCAGTTTCACAAATACTTGAAAACGGGAATAAAGTTGTTTTTAACAAAGGCCAATGTCAAATATTCGATCGAAGTAACGAGCTTGTCGCCGAAGCTGATGGTTCCGCCGGCGTGTTTAAGTTTCGCGTAGAATCGGTTTCGTGCTTGCTCGCCAATGCAAAAGTGGTCGTGATGACGTGGCATCGTCGCCTTGGCCACTTGAACTATAATGACTTAAATATTTTAAAAAAGGGTAATGTAGTCGACTTTAATGGAGATGCAAGCATATTAGCCAAATGCGAGGCCTGTCACAAAGGCAAGCTATCACGGGCTCCCTTTAAACGCGTTGGAACACGGGCTAATAAATTGCTTCAGCTTATCCATGCAGATCTATGTGGTCCAATGGAGACAACCTCTTTAGGAGGCTCGCGATATTTCCTCTCCTTTGTGGATGACTATTCCCGGAAAGTTTTTCTCTATTTAATAAAACAGAAATCCGAAGTTGCCGATTGCTTCAAAAGCTTTAAGCGGTATGCCGAAAAACAGTGCGATAAAAGCATTAAAGTAATACGCACGGACAACGGGACCGAATTTGTCGGCGAGCAGTTTGATTTGCTCTGTCGTTCGTTCGGCATATTACACCAAAAATCAGCTGCTTATACTCCCCAGCAAAACGGAGTCGCCGAACGATACAACCGTACGATTGTAGAACGTGCCAAATGCATGTTATTTGATGCTGACTTATCTAAATCGTATTGGGGAGAGGCGGTAAATACGGCGGTATATATTATAAACCGTTCACCTAGTTCAGCATTAAATGGGCAAATTCCGGAAAAGCTGTGGACAGGTCGTGACGTCGATTTAAATGGAATACGAATTTTTGGATCTCCCGTGATGGTTCACATACCTAAACAACGCAGACACAAATGGGATCCAAAGGCGCAGAAGCTGATGTTTGTTGGGTATAGCGACTTGACAAAAGGGTACCGTTGTATTAATCCACAAACGAAGAAAATTACAACGAGCCGCGATGTAGTCTTCATGGAAACCGAGCCCAGAATCGTTTCATTTGTTCCAGTCGATGTGGAAGACGATTCACCTTCAGTGAGGGCATTGGAAGAAAAACACAAAGCTGTAAAGAGCGAAGACTTTGATGAAGACGCAAGCGAAGAGACTTTCGACGATGCTACAGACGATACGTTCGTTCCAGACATTGAAATATCGACACCAGAATCATTGCGAAAATCAACGAGGCCTGCTGTTCCGCGCGACTTTGGCAGTCAGGGTTATGTTACGCATTTCGGAGCAACAAGAGACACGTGTGACGATCCACTCACTGTACACGAAGCTTTGTCTAACGCCGACTGCGAAAGCTGGAAGTCCGCTATGCAATGCGAGTTAAGCTCTCACGCCGAAAATCAAACATGGGCTATATGGAATCTGCCTGTTAATCGAAAGGCGATTAAATCAAAGTGGGTTTTTCGCACAAAACGCGACGAAAAAGGTAACGTTATTCGCTATAAAGCTCGCCTTGTTGCCAAAGGTTGTTCCCAGCAATTCGGGATAGACTACAGCGAAACCTTCTCCCCTGTAGTGCGCTACACGTCGATACGCTATTTGATCGCTCTATCCGTCAAACTGGGGCTCAAAATTGATCAGTTAGACGCTGTCACCGCATACCTACAAAGCGACTTGACGGAAGAAATTTTTATAGAGCTGCCCGATCGCTGCGGTGAAAACAGCGGAAAAATTTGCAAATTACGCAAAGCTATCTACGGGCTAAAGCAAAGTGGCAGACAGTGGAACCTATTGTTAGATAAAACATTGCGAGATTTCGGTTTGATGAAATCCAAAACAGATCCCTGCGTTTACTTCAGACACGACGCAAAACTAATCGTTGCCATATATGTTGACGACATACTCGTTTTTTGGGATGACCCTGCAGTTCGTGATGAATTTGTGCGTCAACTTACCACAACATTCAAGATGAAGTACATGGGTGTGGCGAAAACTTGTGTTGGTTTCAGTATTACTTATAGTGCAGCAGGAGTTTACTTGGATCAGCAAAAATACGCTCACGAAATACTGAAACGATTCGGCATGGAAAATTCGAAGCCGATATCGACGCCAAGTGATATTAACCAAAAGTTATCGCTGAACGACTGCGACGAAGAATTGGTAAGCGTACCGTACCAGGAGGCCATAGGGAGTCTGTTATATCTAGCACAGGGCTCGCGGCCTGACATTGCATTTGCAGTTAACAATGTTAGTCGGTTCAACGCAAAGCATGGAAAACCCCACTGGGCCGCTGTTAAACGAATTTTCAGGTATCTAAATGGCACTGTTAATTATAAACTTTTTTATAGCGGCTCTGAAGGTCTCGTGGGTTACTCGGACGCGGACTGGGCGTCCGACATCGATAAGAGGCGCTCTTGTACTGGATATGTCTTTACGCTATGTGGTGGAGCAATATCCTGGGGCAGCAAAAGACAACCAACCGTTGCGCTGTCGAGTACCGAGGCGGAGTATATGGCGATGTCGTCGGCTGTGCAGGAAGCAATCTGGCTACAACAATTCGGCAAAGAATTGGAGGCGTCGGTTGACCGGAGGCCTATCAAAATTGCCTGCGATAATCAATCAGCGCTAGCTTTGGCTCAAACAGATTCTTTCCGTGCAAGGTCAAAGCACATTGACGTGCGTCACCACTTTATACGCGACTACATCAATGCTGGGATGTTTGAAGTTTACTATGTCCCAACTGAACAAATGGTAGCTGATTGCCTAACCAAAGCAGTATCTAGCCATTGTGCCAAAGGAATGGGCATCAAAAATTGTATTGAAAAATTAATGAAAAATAATTAGACATATGTAATTTACACTTTTCGTAAAAAATTTGTTCCTTGAAAAATGAATTGTTATTTTGTATAATTAATTATTCCAATAAGTGAGGGTGTACCTCCGACGAGCCAGGGCTCTTGGACAAGGGCTACATCCATATCGTCCTCTGCAATAAACTTCACTAGATCCACGAGGCTGAGATAGAGTGATACAAATTAATTTGCACCACCTCCAGCCTCCTCTCCGTTGGCTTTTGGCCGGTCACCCGGCACGCGAACCTTTAGAGAGCCAAACCCGAATCTAACGCAGTTATCGCTGCTGAGTTTGGAAAGCGACGTGTAGTCCACTGCGATTACTGCGTTACTTCCCACTCCATTTTTTCAGGGGGTCACGGAGATCACCCACCACACTGCCGTATTTAACGACTGGTTTTGTCGTCCGATCACCTTCAGTATGGAACCGGAGTTGGAATCCACACCGAAACCACCTTGCAGATCGGAAACAGAGAGCGAGGTACCACTTCCAACCGAGCGCCGTTCCAGAGTGGATCAAGGCCGTTAATTGCACGCGTCAAGAAGTCTAGAAACTTATTGTTGTTACAACCAACGACCTTGCACTCCTCTACCACCCGAACTGTAGCTACGCCCCGACCATTTCCGATATCAGCCGTGCCGCCACAAGTAGCCAGTTCACCGCCGTTATCTTAACATCAGGGTCAACTCTGTCGATGATGGCAACCTGTAGCTCCTCCTAGGTTCGAAGGAGGCCGATGGCTTCGACTTTTTTGAAACCCTCTGAGCTCGCTCATCAGACCGTACTCTTTTTGGAGTTTAGCCCGATGCCAAGCTCTGGGGCTCCTTCAAAGAACCACGCGGCTTTGGCTTTGGGGACTTTTATGCGGTCACCTGTGACCTTGTCTGGCTAATTTTTTTCCTGGAGGTCGCAGCGTTGTCCTTATCGGACTTTGCCCCAACAATTCCTTGCTCCATTTTACTGCATGAGCTGGCCACAGAGTTATTTTTCTGAAACCTTGCTACGACCTTTTCATGCTTCTTAATGAGATCCTTCTCCTTTTTTGTAAAGGAAGAATGATATTTCGGCTTAATTTTCCGAAGATAGTCAGCCGAGCGCTTATAGCCATTCCTGGCCTTTTGCTGTTTTGTTAGGCTTACCACCTTCCTCGCCTCCTTCCCCGACTCAGGAGAATGTGGAGCGGAGGGCTGAGAAGGTCTGAGCAATTGCATCTGAACACCCGAGCATATGTCATAGACATTTCTGACCTGTGACAACGAGTCGTCATCGGTTGCGTGGTCTATGCGCAAACTCAGCAGCTAAGATCCTATGCGGTCCCTCTCAGCCTCCACCTCACAGGCCCTTTGCTTGCCCAAAGTTGGCTTGGAGACCTCCCCAGTAGCACTAGCAGACATCGCGGCCTGGGGTACCACGGCGATGCCTGAGACCTCCTCGCCAACCACCTACCGCTGATACTGTTTTTAGTTTCGGACATCTCATGGACGAACAAAACACCTCCTCCCTGCGGAGTTTCTTTTCAGTCTACCACCCCACGCATAAGAAGACTCAAAAATTCAACCGCTTCTAACATGGAAAACAGACGCACACTTGGAAGATCTTTGTTCATTACTCATCGGCCGGTCTGCCCAAAAACATGGGCGGCCCTGCTAGGTGCAATACATGGCTGCTTTTCGTTAAAATAGTCCGATGAATCATTGGAACTTAGGCCCCCACACCACGCCAAGTTACGTACCATATGAGCCGCGTTTTAGTTATAGGGAAAACTGATACGCCTCTGAAGCCGAACGTAGAGTACTTCTCTCATTGGGAGCGCTTATACCGAGCTGTTGCTACATTCATTCCATACATTGAGATACTCAAGGACGCTACAGCTTCGAGCAAAAAAGGTCAAACCTTCGAAATGCTGCAGAGAGCTCAACAATTTATTTTCAAATACGCTCAATCCGAAGAGTACTATGAAATCTCTCCGAATCTATAGTTTAATGACGAAAGCCTACGAAGCGCCTTATATGAAGTCGAATTTATTATAAGCTCCCAAATTATTATAAACAACCAAATGATGTCGAGGCTATTAACACGAATCATTTATTGATTGCGCCATCCGATGGCTACAAACCTATAGGCGGTGATAACGCGGACTTTCAACTACGCTGGTGCCAAACGCAAAGATTTCGTGATCTGCACAGATTTGCTAATGGCGCCGATGGCTCAAAGAGAATGTGCCGATCATATCAAGGAGAAGCAAGTGGTTTGCCAAGCAACCCCCATTAAATGTCGGAGATGTCATTGTAATTGTGGACCAGAACCTCCCACGAAATTGCTGGCCTAAAGGCATCGTGGTTCATACATTGGTGACAAGGGATGGTCAGGCCAGAAGGGTGACTGTGAAAAAGTTGTCCAGTACTTTTCGACGCCTGGTATTAATGGTGGCAAATTCGACATAAAGCACTCTTTTACGGGCTAGGGAATGTTGCCGCCGTCACTAAAAACAGCCGAGCAGTATATCTTTAATTTTTAACAGCACATAGATTAACGGGCCGGCACAAGAAGTTACGAAATTTTAAGCAACTGTTCGCGTCTAATTGGTAGCATTCTTGCAACTAAATGTTTGAGCTGGCAGCACTGTTTTTCCAGTTGTCGAACTCGACATCCTGTCTTGCTTTCTTCCTCTTAAATAAACATATTCAAGCCAATTGGATGTGTTTTCTTTAATCGAATTTAATCAACTAAATTCACGCTACCAGACACTCCCGCAAGCGTCTCAAAACGCAACAACAACTATACAGGTTAGTAAATTTTTAGAAGAAACACGGTGCGGTCAACTTTTAAGCGGATCGATCGTCTCAAACGCAACATTTTGGTCCTTCAAGCCGGATACTGCTATATATTTCTTCGCAACAAGCCACACCGCGTTCTTTAATATAACAAAATTTTACCGCACCCGCAAAATGTCGTCGCTAAAAGTTCGCGATTCCGCATTAAAAGCTATAAAACGCTATTTGCAATCGAGCAAATCCGTTGAGCTTTTGGTCGACGTAGAGGCTGGTTCTACGTATTTACAGTTGTTGGAGGAACAATGGGTACTCTTTTGTGAAGGCCAAAAAAGATCTCATGCGGCAAAGAAAGCGTCGAGGTGGAGGAGCAATCACGCATTCGAGGTGAGGAGTGGTACACCATCGCTAAGGCAAATTTCAAACGCCTTACTGTGCAGTTGAAGGTACCTACTCCTCAAGCCACTGAAATTAAGCCTGCACCTGTGCCGCTTCCAAAGCTGCTGTTACCATCATTTAGTGGCGGTCCCACCGAATGGCTCACTTTCCATGATGCATTTTGCTCACTCGTCAATGCCAATGCAAGTCTGTCGGACGGACAGAAGCTACAGTATCTCCGCAATTGTTTAAAGAGCGAAGCATTGGAGTTGGTAAGCAGTTTAGCAGTAATTGACAGCAACTATATTGAGGCCTGGGACTTGCTGACATCGCGCTACAAGGTCATGCGAGTCATAGTGGACAGCCATATGAAAGCTTTTATGTCGATTGAAAAAGCAACAAAAGACTCTTCTAAGGAAATCAAACATGTGCTTAACCTAACCTTGCAGCATGTTGATGCGCTACGTGCACTCGGGCGGCCGGTTGAGTTTTGGGATGATTGGCTTATCCATCTAACCCAGTTGAAATTAGCCTACGAGACTCGCAAGCAATCGGAATTATCGCTAGTAGCCGACGATTTGCCGACATTCGGTGCGCTTCGTGACTTTCTCGAAACTCGAGCGCGGTCTTTGGAGATGGTGCCAGCAGTTTCCCACAATGCAAGGGCAACCACGAAGAACGTTCTTCATACAACGTGTACCCAGCCCGAATCACAGAGTCATGCATCGTCAGATAGCTATAAAACTGCAGCATGTACGTATTGCAAAGGTGAGCACAGAATCTACACATGTTCAAAATTCAGCCAGCTCGACGCAAATGCCAAGCTAACAACCATCAGAGCTCAAGGTGCCTGCTTGAACTGTCTTAATAAGGGGCATGTCATCACGAAATGTCGCAGTTCATCATCGTGTCGCATATGCCAACGTCGTCATCACACGCTACTCCACGCTAGCCTCAACGACCTACAGGCTGCACCTGCTAACAACAAGATCGGCCAAACAATCAATGTTACGTCGCACTATGCTGATGCTGAGCGCGTTATTTTTGCAAGACCTGAAGTTTATTTGCAAGACCACTGTAGTGATTTTCTCTATGGAGTGGAATTGTTATTCGTACGGGTTGCGTATGAAGCGCGCTCGATATTAAAAACCGCCACAAGGCCTTTTCCTTGCCTCAAAGGCAATTAACAATTCAATCGCCGCAAAGGGAACTTGGTCAGTAAGCCACAAAGGCTGTTGAGACTGAAAAGTGAAGAGACCTGTCAGTTTTGATTCTGAACAAGTAATCTTGATTTCTTTATTACAATGGTGTCTTTTATACCCGTTCTGACTTATTTACTAATACAATTATTATATAAAACATTCTTATTTACTAATCATATTTTATGCTTAGGTATGGATAAAATTATTCATTTTATTTATCGGTCCGAAATGTATTGACACTCATGTGTCGAAACAATTCGGTTCCCAAGAATAAATCGCAAACAGAATGCACGCTGCCGCAGACCGTTCGCAGGCATGTGCATGGCATCGCATTACATGTGCCTGTTCTGGCTATGCAGTCGCTATAGCAGCGTGTGGCGCGCCAAAGGCATTCCGCTTAGTGCATTCTAACTGCTGCACTTGGGGCTGCTATGATATAGTGCCAACCATGTGAATTAGGGTATGTGCACTACACCACGCTGGTCGCTGGCAACCCGCTCGGGCTCTTCTCGACAATGGTTTACATGCTTCGTTCATCACTTAATCCTGCGTCCAACGCCTCGCTTCGTCTACTTAGAAGTTCATCGTCAGCTTGTGTCACAGGTATTGGATCGATTCAAGGAGGTCGTACCAAAGGAGAAGTCAAGGTATGCTTGTCGCCGAGGTCATTAGACTCAACTTTTCACGCGAGTGCGGTTATTCTACCCAAAATTACAAATGACCTTCCAATTACCGCTGTACCCGAATCACCGTGTCACACCTTTTGGCTGATGGAAACGATATTCGAACTCTGGGCTGTATATGGCATACAGACGACGACTTGCTTTTGATTGCATTTAATTTGGAAGTGCTGCCGATCAAGCTGACGAAGCGCATTTTCCTCTCCGATTCGAGCAAGATTTTCGACCCGCTTGGACTCAGCTCCCCATGTACCATCCGCTCAAAAATATGGTTGCAGAAGACTTGGCGCTCGAATGTAAACTGGGACGAGTTGGTGCCAACTAACGTGGCTGCAGACTGGTTGAAACATAGACGTGAGCTGGCAGCGTTTTCATCGCTCAAGCTAAGTCGCTGGCTAGTTATTAGTTTAATTGCGGACGCTGAGTTCCATGTTTTCACTGACGCTTCGGAAGCTGCTTATGCCGCCGCTATTTATTGCCGCACCCAAGCGCCGGACGACGAGGCGAAAGTTGTGCTGATCGCTGCGAAAACTAGGGTAGCGCCTCTGAAGACTACTTCCTTGCCCCGATTGGAACTCTGTGCAGCTCATCTAGGCGCAAAACTAGTTCGCCAAATACAGACAAGTTTCGGCCGCAAACTCGAAAGGCTGTATGCTTGGACCGACTCCATGGTAACGTTGGCTTGGCTGCAAGTTATCCCAAGTCGTTGGTCAGTATTTGTCGCAAATCGCGTCGCGGATGTAGAAGAGGTTCTACCATCAGAGCACAACCTCACAGACTGTGCCTCAAGGGGTCTCCCGTCTTCGCAACTACTCACTCACCCCTTGTGGTGGCATGGTCCAAACTGGCTTCGAGAAGGTAATCAGTTCTGGTTTCAACCTTCCACGCAACACACTACGGAGCTGGAGCAAAAATCCAGTAAGGCTATGTCGCATTTAACACAAACCGCCGAAGAGTGGGATTTGCTAACCCGATTTCACTCAACCAATAAACTCAAACGAATTACCGCCTATTTGATACGCTTTGTCAACAACTCGCGCAGCCGAGCGGCTATTGGGGCCGTTAAACGGCCCGGAAATTTGCAAAGCTGAGTTCGTATTGGTAAGGTACTCCCAATCTGACGTTTTCGTGCAAGAAATTTCTAGTTGCAAATTGAAGAAGCCAATACCCATGCGCAGCAGTCTTGTTCGCCTTCAGCCATTTCTAGATACCGAAGTCATTCTTCGAGTGGGTGGCCGTATTAAAAACGCACCTTGCTCAAACGTATCAAACACCCGATGATATTGCCAAGAATTCATCACTCGCCAAAGTTAACGCCGCTGAAATCCACGTTGCTATGTTGCACGCCGGGCCGCAAATGATGCAAGCAGCAATTCAACGCCGATTCTGGGTCCCTGGTATCCGAAGCCTCGTTCGAGGGATATATCGCCATTGCGTACGATGTAAACGACTGAATCGCAAACCGCTGCAACAACAGATGTCCGATCTACCGTTGAGTCGTGTTACCAGTACACGATGTTTCCTTCAAAGTGCAGTTGACTTTGCTGGTCCGTACAGGATAAAATTTACACATGGAAGAGGCGCGAAGTCAATGAAGGCGTACGTGTGTTCCTTTATATGCATGAGTACAGGCGCAATGCACTTGGAATTGGCAGGAGATCTCTCCTCAGTTAGTTGTATCGCCGGTTTCAAGCGTCTCACCAATCGAAGAGGAAATTGCCAACACATTTATTCCGACAATGGCACCAATTTTGTCGGAGCTGAAAGGGAGTTGCGTGCTGCATTTGAATGCTGCATCGGTAAGGTCAAGCTGACGGCTTACTTACCAAGCGCCCCGCACATGGGTGGTTATTGCGAGACTGGTATAAAGCGCATCAAATACCACCTCAAGCGTGCCTTAGACACTACTCTTCTTTCGAACGAAGAATTCGAAACAATTCTAACAGAGATTGAAGCCTGCGTAGACTCTCGACCTATTTGCTGGATACCCTCTGACGTCAACGATTTTGAAGTGCTAACACCAGGCCATTTTATGGTTGGCGAACCATTAAAATGTCAATGGATCCTGACTTGGAAGTTTTTAAAGGAACGCTTCAGCAACGGTGGCAATTAATCGCAACGATAAGGCAACATTTCTGGAAGCGTTGGCGATACGAGTATCTCGCAAACCTTCAGCGACGCACGAAGTGGTTACGTCCAACGCAAAATTTACAAAGGGACGATGTGGTGATTGTCTACGACGACAACCCACCACTCACCAAATGGAAGTTCGGCCGTGTTCTTGACAGCCACCCCGGTGCTGATGGTCGTGTTTGGGTCGTCAACTTAAAGACATCCGAAGGAGAGTTATTGCGACCCATTGCCAAGTTATCGCTTTTGCCAACGAAGATGGGTATCTACGCTATTTAAATATTCAAATAAAATTAATATAATTTTGATTGTTGTTTTAAACAGTCGTTCAAGGCGGCCGGCATGTTCGCGCCTAATTGGTAGCATTCTTGCAACTAAATGTTTGAGCTGGCAGCACTGTTTTTCCAGCTGTCAAACTCGACATCCTGTCTTGCTTTCTTCCTTTTAAGTACATACAAGCCAATCGGACGTGTTTTATTCAATCGAATTTAATCATGTAAATTCACGCTACCAGACACACCCGCAAGCGTCTCAAAACGCAACAACAACTATACAGGTTAGTAAATTTTTAGAAGAAACACGGTGCGGCCAACTTTTAAGCGGATCGATCGCTAAAAAAGTAATAGTAAACACAAATTAATAAAACTTAAAAAACGCATTTAATTTATAGCGACGAACGCTCCTGAAAATTGTATGTAAGAATCGTTTTCGATATCGCGTCAACACCGTTATAATAATAGGGGAATGGTGACAAATCCAAAGATAAAACCAGTTCGACACAATTTCTAGAAACACCTTTCATCACACAAAAGTCAATAATATTTTTTCAATCGGATGGCCAGTATTTTGGCTCTCCTGTTGAAACCTGCATAAGATTATTAGCTTGCATTGTGTTTTGTATTTTGGATTAATAGTGCATGAGCCTCAGTAGTGATGTTTGGCGTAATAGTCACCACAGGCTATATCCTACAATGCTATAGAACTGCTCGAACTAGTCCTTGTTAGTGGAGTGTCTCGGAGGACAATATACCGATGTTAGTTAGTTCACCATGTTGGTCTTGGTAATGGTAATGGTTGTACGGGTGAGGCTAAGGCCTTTATGCACTGCGACCAACTTGATCTATTGTGCGCCCCTTCGTCCTTAATTATTTAGTATACTTAGTATATCAAGGAATCGAACCAACTCCTTTGGAGAGAGCATTTGAAGGTCTTCATCTTCTAATATATAGGAACCTAAGATCCTGTGTCTCCTGTGGCCTAATGCATCACAGTTGGTGATTAAGTGTCCCATAGACTCCTCTTCATCACAGCAGAATCTCCAAATGCTCGTGCTAGATATACCTATTTTGTGTAGGTGTTTGTTGCAGGCGAAGTGGCCTGTTAATGCTCCAGAGAGTAATCTAAGGCATTTTTTGTTTAAGGTAAGAGCGATGTTTGCTCTACTAGCGTCAAAGCTCAGGATTTTTTTTGGTGTGATTGAGGCCGTCAATGCCATTCCAATATTCACTGATTTTATGTTGGATCCATTTTTTGGTCTCTTGTTGTTTTTATTAAAGCCAAAGAAGGGGCTGGGTCCAATAAATGATCCTTCAGCCCCTTTTTTGGCATAAAGGTCTGCCTTTTCGTTACCTTCGTGTCCTTCGTATCCTGGCACCCAAATCAGAGAGACCTGATTGTGGATGGCCAGTTCGTTGAGTGCGTTGTTACACTCTATAAGGACTTTTGAAGTAAATGTGTAGCTTTTAAGAACTTTGAGGACTGATTGACTGTCTGAGAGTATTTTAATTTTCACTCCTTTAAGTACTCCTTTAGATAAGATTTCCACTGTTTCCATTATAGCATAGAGCTCCGCATGGAAAATCGTGGTATCTGCACTTAGGGTTATTGATTTGTGTGCTCTAGGTCCCACTATTCCTGCTCCCACCCCCTGGAGCGTTTTGGATCCATCTGTATACCATTTTTGCGAATCATCGTGTAGCCATGTTGGGCTATCGTTCCACTCCTCCCTTGATGGGAATATGACATTGTACCTCTTGGTGAAATTGAGTACTAAGTCACTTTCCTGGCTCATGTGCGTAGCATCTTTGACCAAGTCTAGAATTTCTAGGTGTCCAGTGAGATTTGCTGGTTTGAATTTTCCATTTGTATGGATTGAGAGTGCTTGCCTTCCAGCTTCCTCTTGTATTGCTAGGTGTAGCGGTGGTAAATTTAACAGCGCTTCAATGCCAGCAGTTGGGGTAGTTCTCATAGCCCCTGTGATGCTTAGGCATGCCAGCCTTTGTAATTTGCACAGTTTTAATTTGGCTGTTGTTTGTTTTGTTTTTCCCCACCATACCAATGCCCCATATAGTATGATGGGTTTAACCATTTGGGTGTATATCCAGAACGTCATTTTGGGGCTCAGACCCCAGGATTTTCCCAAAAGTTGTTTTGTAGTCCAAAGGTTTTTCGTGGCTTTTTTTTATTACCGAGCTAAGGTGGGCCTCCCAGGTGAGTTTTTTATCCAGGATGATACCTAGATATTTTACCTCTTCATGTAAGGGTACCTCTATTCCATTTATTTTTAATGTTGGGATATCAAATGTCCTTTTCCTGGTGAAGGGGACAATAATGGTTTTGGTGGGGTTGATTGATAGCCCCTCTTTCCTGCACCACTCCCATGTTGTGTCTAAGGCATATTGTATCAGGTCTCCAATAGTCCTTTCATGATTGCCTTGGATTATTATTGATATGTCTTCTGCATATCCAATTGTTTTGTATCCTTTATTATTAAGGATCTGTATTAGGTTATCAACTAGTATGGACCATAGCAGTGGTGATAGTACTCCCCCCTGCGGACATCCCTTTACCGCTGTAACACTCATGTTAACTTGCCCTAAAGAGGCTGTGATTATTCTTTGGTTTAGCATATTGCTTACCCATTTTACTATTGCTGGATCTGCTCCCCTGTTGGAGAGTGCCAGTTCTATTGCTTGAAAGTTCGCATTGTCGAAAGCGCCCTCAATGTCCATGAATGCACAGAGGGCTACCTCCTTTAGGCCTAGTGCCTTTTCAATATCACGAACAATTGTGTGCAGTGCTGTGACTGTAGATTTCCCTTTTTGATAGGCAAATTGTAGCTTATGTAGTGGAGATTAGAGATTACCTCCTCTCTTAGGTAGCAGTCCAATATCTTTTCCATGGTTTTTAACATGAAGGACGTTAGACTGATTGGCCTGTAGGATTTGGGAGATTCAGGGGGTTTATTTCCACCCTTTGGTAGGAATATAGCCTTAACCTCTCGCCAAACTTTAGGAACATATCCCAATATTAAAGTAGATCTAAAGATTTAAACCAAAATTTGTATTAATCTCCTGGTTCCATTTGAAAGTAGGGCTGGAAATATACCATCAGGTCCGGGTGATTTGTAGGGTTTAAACGAGTTGATTGCCCATTCAACCCTTTCAAATTTTACTATTCTGAAGATAGTAGAGTTTCTTGCCCTGTAGCGATTGTACGCTGACACCCCATGATCGTTGTCGCTGGTTGTGTTAGGCCGGCAATCAGGGAAATGAGTTTTAAGAAGAAGCTCTAGTGTATCATTAAAAGTGTTTGTGAAAGTACCATCCGGTGCCTTTAGAGTGCCAATTGATTAATTACCCCCTTGGACAGTGATTTTTGTATTCTGGCTGCCGTTGGGACATCTTTAAGCTCTTCACAGAAGTTTTTCCTTGAGTTCCTTTTTGATTTCCTCAGTTCCTTGTTGTATAGTGTCAGGGATTTCTTATATTCCTCCCATGTTTTGTATTTCTTTGCGTTATTGAATTTAGACCTTGCTATTTGACGCAAATTAGCTAGTTCTTTGTTCCACCAAGGGACCCTCTTCGTTGAGGTTTTTGTTTTGAGTGGACTACATTCGTGATATGAGGATATAATGGAGTCAGTCAGAGCTTCAACTGATGCATCTAATTCCTCTGTCTATCTTATGTGAAGCATGCTTCGGGTTAGCTTAGTTTCTAAGCACTCTGAGTATTTATCCCAGTTTGTTGATTTAGGGCTTCTATAGAGCATTACGCTCTTATTTAACCCCATGATTTCAAAGAGAATATGTTTATGATCAGACATTGAGTTCTCATCAGAGACTCTCCAGTTCGGGATCATATTAAGTGAATTATTTGTTATGAGTGTTAAGTCAAGAACCTCTTGTCGTATGGCATTTTCAAAGGTGGGTTACTGCCCCTGTTTGCAATAGCTATGTTAGTTTGTAGTAAAAATTCTAGGAGTGACTCACCTCTTGTGTTTGTATCTGTATTGCCCCAGATTATATTGTGCGCATTTGCATCGCAACCAATGATTAACGTCTTGTTGTGTGTCTTACAGTAGTTCACTAGACCTATGATATTCGGTGGTGGTGCTTCGTTGGTGTTTCCTGGAAAGTAAGCTGAGGCTATGACAGCCTCTATTTTCTTCACATTTGCATCCACTTTGGCGAGTACTTCTGCTGTGTCGCCATTCATAAACTCTATAAATGGCAGATATTTAATGTTGGTATCAATGATAAGTGCAGCCCTTGGTTTGACTGCACCCACGTCATAGATTACCTGTGTGTTTGGTGTATTGAGGCCTACTACCTTGCCTCTATGTATCCAGGGCTCCTGGATAAGCCCTATGTTGGTGCTTCCACCGGCAAACCTTCTGCTAAGTTCAGCCGTTGCAGCCTTAGCATGGTGAAGATTTGCCTGGATGCACTTCATGTTGGTGCTACTGAGATGGGGTTGGATGGAGTACTTTCGTCCTCTTCTTCCAACTCCACAGCATCCATTTTATCCGCCAGCTCATCATCATTGGCGGATGCAGCCTTTAGCCTGAGATTCACTTGGCCAAATCTAAAGTTGACCTTATCACCGGCTTCCACAAAGCTGGCTGCTGATTTCTGGTCTACTGCTAGGACCAGAGTTACGTTAGAGCCTCTTTCAGCTCTTCGTAGTGTACGCCACGACTCGACGTAGAGGCCTTTGTTCTGCCCCTGCAAAAAGTCTAGGATCCTAGAGGTCTCCAGGGACTGGGAGTTGGGAAAGTACCCCACAGCGATCCGCGAATGAGGTACCTTGGACTCCTCTGTGACCCACAGTGAAGCACCTTCCCAAGGCGACGCGTTGGTGATGGCCGCCTTTAGCCAGTCTGTTGACGCGCTATCTTTACAGTGCAGAACCATGTATCCTGCTTTGTAGATAGCGCCCAGGAACGCTGGTTTTGTAGGCTGTTGTTTTCCGGCTATAATTTTATCCAGGATGAATTTCTGGATGGAGTCCATTTGCTTCGTTGTTAGGGGCGTATTGGGATAGTCCCTTGCGAGTACTGCCATTTGGATGCCTGTCACCACATCCTTGTAGGAGGCAGTGGGCTGCCTCTTCTTGGATATATTTTCATTCAAATTTGGTGCGTCTGCTGCAGATGTTGCTGCTTGTGCTGTTTTAATAGCCGGTGTTGCTGCTCCTGCTGCGGCCTTGGAGGTGGAGGGTTGATCATCCCTTAGCCGCTTTTTATATGTGGCCTCTGGAGGTGTATGTTCGGCCGACCTCTGCCTTTTGGGGCCTGGTTTTCCGCCTTCGACCTTGTTTGTGGGCATAGGTAGCATAGCTTTGGCGTATGCCTCTTCTCTGCTGAACCCTTTCTTGAGGAAGTAACTGAGCCTCTTTTTGCCCGCGCCGCTGAGTTTTTTAGGCTTTTCAGCTGCTGATTCCGTGCCTATCGGATTTTGGTGGTCGGCGTTTTGGCTCGCGCCAATCGAGGGCTGCTTTGCCTCTCTTTGCTTAGGTGCTGTGGCCTCTTTGTGTGAGCTATTGTGGCTGCTCTCGCCATTCGGTTTTTGTTTGTTGTCTGTGTTCATTTTTCTTCCCACGAGTAAAGGGGAAATATCGGTCCACTACGCCAGTGCCCCGGTAGCGCGCTAAGGCATGGATTGAAATGGGGCCTTGCCTGGGCACCCCAAGTTCACTATTAAGCTTGACTCTACCCCGTCAAGCAAGCCCACCAGCATAGCTGTTCCACTGTGGGTTTAGGGGGTTTATTTGGGTCAATAGGCCCGTCCGCGCTCCAGACTGGAGATTCAGAGCGCGGGCGGACCCTTGCCCCAGAGAGTTTTCCTTCTCCCCGCCCGGCTATCGGCGGCTCAATTTCAGCAGAGACATGACCGTAATGAAAATGAGCCATTGGTCTGAAAGATAGCCGCACTTCCCCGAAGGGCTGACCAATTAGCTAGCGCAAAGCGGGTAACCTAGCTAGCCCTCAACGTCTGACCAGGAATCGTAGTTATCTACTTTCAACCTGTGCGTTGGTGGTAGTTCTTTGTTTATATGCTGGACCACATCACAGTCTTTCATGTAACATGTTCCAGCACATATCAAGCCCCTACACTGCGACAAGGTGACTACCTACGTAGAGGAAGTTGTTGGTATTAGCTTGTATATGATGTTTATCACACTTTTCTTATACTGTCACTCCTCAGAGACGGGGTATGACCAGATGAAGGCATCATTCCGGTTCCTCTCTTGGAGTGTCCGTACAGCACAGACGAGGAGGATCTTGCCATGATCAGCGAAAGTGTGCCAACATCTGCGGTTGCAACGGTGGAGCAAGGGATGGAAAAGCATGTTTCTTCCGACGAAGCAAAAGCTCTCAAGAGTAAACGGAGGAAGGGTTTCAAGATCTGTCCTAAGTTCCTTAAGAAACTTGAATCCCGTGACTCGTATTCTCTTACACCAAGAGATAAAGCTCTGAGGAAGAAGCATGTTTTCAATCCTCGGTTGCATGGATCGCGCTATCCAGAAGATGGCGCGGCTGGTGCAGCCTTCATTGAGCTTATTAAGGGAGGAACTAGATCAGAAGCAGAGCCTGTAAATGACAACAAAGCTTCCACTAGTTCCAATGTGGAAAAGGCAGGGAAACCGGCAACTACCGGAAACCGGTAGCTTCGAAAACCAGAGCGAAGCAGAAAGTCATCCTATCGCTCTCTGTACTACCCTCAGCTTCGAGGGGGAGTGGAAAAGTGACTGCTGCAGCGCTGAGCAGCAAGAGATAGAGCTCCGGGGAAACTCAGATGCCCGAAAGCAAACTATTAAGAGCCACAGCCAGTTTTACCACGGCCGCTCAGTTACAAATATGAGTTAATGACCGTGGGCATCCTGTAGTACTTCCATTAGTTTGTCTTACTTACGTTAATTTGCTGCCTTCTCAGCAGCAGCCCCAATGAAGAAACGGTGCTTGTATTTAGATGCTTGATGTGATGTGGCGGTAGTTCTCGTGGTGGCTTCCTACTGATTACCGGTTTACCCGTCCCGTCCCAAACCATTGGTCCAGAAATCTGCACTCGCCGGCAGTTCGGAATTTGAACGCCTTGAGTTCGCTGGTGGTGGTTGTTCTCTTCACGCTGGCATGGCCTGGGCCTCGCCCCTTCCTCGGGAACATACTATCATTAGAATGAGTACTATGATTACAAGTATCGTGCCTAAGGTCTCTCCCACAGAAGACACCATTAACCATTGCGACCCTAGTTTTTCGCGTTATCGTTGCACCTCTTGCCAACTCTTTCTTACATCCTCCAGCGGAATCTAAACTCGTACTGATTACTCGGTGTATTCACGAATGGTATAATGATCTCATCATTTCTCAAGTTGCAGTTGTTCTGGAGCGTGAGAAAACCGAGTTCCGACAATATTACGGGTTCGGTCCCATTGTCGCAATTGATTATAATAGCACTAGAGCTAGCGCACTTAGATATTTCTGCGACTAAAAAGATAGCCAGATATTTTTAAATGACTGCGACTGAAGTCGGCCGTATAATATGGAAGTGAAAAGAAATGTATCACTTTCGATCAGTATTCCTTCTGTCTCTTTATTGTACAATGCTTCTATTATATACTCCAAATAACATTAAATAATTGTTCAATTAAACATACGTTAGCAATTATAAAAACACGTGGTGATTTATTTGTGGCGTTATTATGCTTACGCTGCACATACTTCATTTCAAGTGCATGGAGTAATGTTACATGTATGCATGCAAGAGTGTATGCATATATGACTGTATACTGCACTAATTGGTGTATTTAGCTGCGCTTGCTTTTATATGCGCTTGGTGTGGCATGCGTGATCAGTTTGATACACTACAACACCGGAATTGTGTCGGTTTCGAAAATTTGTACAGCCATCTGTTCACATTCTTCGTCTGTTTGAACATATGTACATATTCACATACTTTTATATTAATATATGTTTTCATATTTATAATACAATAATATAAATGTACATATATACAATAAGTAAAGGGAAATACAAAAAGAACAAACAATTAAAAGCCAATGCCAACAAAACTGTATCTGGAGCAGAATAGACTTTACGCTTGCATTCAAGGCTAAGTAGCAATTCATTGCACTTTTGTGGTCAGCATTTTCAATTTATGTTTGTTCTTATATGTCCCAAATATCCAAAATTGTACCTATATATAGTTTGTAAATTCAATAGAGTCAGTGTGATTATAAGACAAACAACATAAGTTGCCTTTTAATCTTACTCCAGCGAAGATTAATTGGTTAATGTACCAAGTATACGCAAATTATAACACCGATCATGCGCCTGGTCTAAAAATTAACATTATAGTATAAAAGCGTACTATATATCGTCTTCACCAGTAGCCCCACTCCCGCAGGCACTACTCTCTGATCACACCCGCCTTGTTGTCCTCTTTGCCTCTGCAATAATTGCACCTCACAATCCAAGTCTCTGTTTGGCATCACTTGGATAGGCTGCTTGCAATAGCAAACCACTTTCCTTTTCACCCAGCACTATGCAAGCTGCTTTGTTACTGGATGATAGGCTTAGATATTTCAGGCGTCCTTAGACTCCGTTACACAGTCAAACAACAGAAACAAGTGAAAGAACAGCCAATGGCTATCCTTTCATATAATTTTTATAAAAATGTTTTATATACTGCTACTATTTTACATTAATTCACATGTGAAGGAAAATAATAATAATATAGAGTTGCCGCCCGGTTTAGTCTGCGCGTTGATGTAGCTGACTCCAGTACATCGAAAATTAGGAAGCTAGAATATGTAGTTAATCGTGCCCAGTATTTTGTGCTATAAGTTTTTATTTCCTCGTGGTTTGTCGGTAAGGTAAAGTTGTTCCTTAGTATCTCGTTACTGACAAACCATAGTGCGTTGAGAATTATCCATGGACAATTTTGCTCGGAACCTTTCGAAAATGGTTACATTTGCATTCACTGCTGCACCCCACAACTACCATATGTCCATATAGGCTATATTACACTTTTGTTAAGCAGAAGTTTATTATTCAGTGTTAGCTTAGAGTAATCAACCAATACATTGAGCTAAGTTTGAAGCCGGGTTTGCATTTTTTAAAGATATGATTGTTCCATATCAAACGCAGATGATGGTGTAACCCAAGATGTTCGACATCTTCTGATTGAGGCAATGGTTGACTAATTAGAAGTACAGGCGGACAGGAATTTCAAAGTCAAAGTTACTAGTTACTTGTTTAACAGCGTTGATCCCTCATTCTCCATTTGTCAAAGAAAAGTTTATGTTTCAGTTTATCGAGTTATTTTTGTAGTTGGTTTGTGGCAGTTAAATGATTGATGTTTGTAGCCATTATAACAGTGTGGTCATCATAGGTTGCAGTTTCAGTCTCCTCTCTCAGAGGTAAATCTGAAGTAAAAATAATGTAAAACACAGAACCTAATACGCTACTCTGTGGAACACACACCGTAATTGGGATATTGTGGTACTTTCAGATTTCCTTTTATTTCTTAAGCAGTATTGGCTTAGCCTGACTCAATGGCAGCTTTTCAAAACCTTGGGAAATAATAAATCTTTGATCTACACGATGCAACTTCTTACGGTTTTCAAGGTTTGGAATTTGAGTTACTTCAGCGACTTTCCATTGTCGAGGGAAATAGTCACACCTCAATTCTGCATTATACAAATAGGTGATGTATTTTAGCACTTTCAAAATTTTAACTATTATCAGGTCATATCCTGATTCTTTTTATGTTCAGGTGTTGGAGTATAGTTCTTCGTCTTAATTTCATTTACTTTAATTTGTAAGGTTGGTCATTTCAATTGACATGGAGCTTCCAAAAAAACATGAATGTAGTCATAATTTTGCATTGAACTGGTTGTGATTAACCAGTACATTCTGTTGATTGGGTATTGATTTTTTCTTACTAAACACTATGCTTTACCATTTGCGCATAAGTGCTTCCTGTTGAAACACTTCTCTCGCAGTGTAGGAAATTACTTTTGCTACAAATCTTTATGTACATCCTCTGTAATTGTGCTCTTACGACCTATCTTTCATTTGGCATTATAATTACAGTTTTTTTTTGCTCGATGCCTGACATTTTGTGTAATTTGCTATTTCTCTTTTTATTTTAAATGGCTCGAATAACATTTTGGTGGCATTTATAACATCGATTTTTTACATATCTGTCTTACTTTTATTTTATCTTTCATTTACATTGAACATTGAGGGATTTTCTTCCTTGCTTAATATTTGACACATTTGTACATCAAATCAAAAATAAGTTTTAACTCATCATTTCATTTGTTGGCGTCGTGTGGCGCAAACCGTTCAAAACGTCATTAACATTTTTAATTTTTTTTTTCTGTGTGTTATAATCTGTATTTCTTTCTAAAAGATATTTTGTAATAAATAATTCTGTACTTATTAGGTGTCAAGATTTGAGATTTCAATTCATTTCCTTAAAATATTTGAGCTCGTATTGGTTCTCCGCAATCGAACCTAGGAATTCCAAGATCGGTCGAGGATTCTTTACTCTAGGTGAACATAGATTTGAGATGATTTTGGATCTTTATGCTCTTCATTGTGAAGACTATAAGATTTGCCGCACGCAATCGTGGATATTTACCCATAAAATATGTATTTACTTCCTGAAATGGTGTACACGTAACCATTTACTTCCCCATTCTGGGTCTGCTCTTCAGCAGACCAGCTACTATGCAAAATATATTCATTAAGTATGGTGCAGGCAATATTCTAGTATTCATTTCTATGTTGAGTTGTGTCGAAAATAAGCAATAAACATATATATTCAGCGTACATGGGCATATTCTTTACTTAATACACAAACATCTAATTTATCCAATGGTTTTATTTAGTTAATAAAAGTTGGTGCTATCTGGCGCACCTTTTGAAAATTATGCAAATGAGTAACGTTAAAAGTGAATGGGACGACCACCGATAACTTGTATTATGTTGATTTTTTTGTGCTTTGCCCTTTTAATGTGCTGCAACCCTTTAGCGATACTTTCGCCGGCTGACTGTCAAACGATCTGTTAGCAGTTCCCATAGAAGTGATCATCTGGCGATCGCCATACAAATCACAGTGGTAGTTTTTAAGCGTTCAACTGCCCCTTATCTACATAACGGGCTACTCTGCACACGTGTTCGCGTTCCGGTTTGTAATTCAACATAATTTATAATAGCAAGCGTCGCTGAGAAGCGCCGGACCCATAAAACGGACAATGTTAATGCTCCTCGATTCATATATTCTAATTTATTTTTTTTGATTTTTTTTTTTAAATTGAAGACCATCTGCAAATGATCTTTTGTATATTCTATTTGTCCATCTATTTTCAAACGAAATTTCGCATGTACATCAGAAAAAAGTAAACAACTAAAAAATTTTTTTTTAATTCCTTCCAAATGTGTATCAGTGCAAATTGAAAGCCTCAATCAGAAGGATTTAAATAAGGTCGCTAAAAGATATACACAGGTTTTCCATGCAAAATTCCAATTATTCCTTACCAATTAAATTTTTCCATACCATTCCATCTACATATATTCAACATATTCATTCAATATATTATAAATAATAAATAGAAATAATTTTAATTTGATATAATAATGAAATTTGAGAAAAAGTAAAAAATCTTTTGATCCAAAACTTTGATCGAAAATTAATTTTATTTTAACATTGGCAACTTTCTTTCATTATATACGGGTATAGTGGTTGGTTCTCACTGATCCACGGAATCCTTGCATGAATCACTATTAGCGCTTTAGCGCCGTTTTATAACCACTACCCCTCCTAAACGCTGGAACAAGATGGGTTGTTATCTAAATCCACTTTGTGGAATTTTGGTATTTTAGAAGATCCTTCGGTTTTACAGTCGAGAGGTCGGATAGTCCTGCTAGAAAATAGTTTCCCAAGGCTCTATTTCTTGCGGCCGCCAGAGCTGGGCATTTCCAAAGAAAGTGAGTTATTGTTTCCCTCTCGTCCGAGTCTTTAATCCTTCTACAATATGTATTGATCGGTCTATGCATTTTCTCCGCATGCGTACCTACTAGCCAGTGACATGTAAAAACCGCCATTAGTCGGCTAGTGTCTCTACGCTCGCTGTTGATAGTTCTGTCTTATAGGTTTCTGTCTTATGGTGTCGTGTTGATAAGAACTGAACAATCTTGTATATTTTCTACCCGGTTTAGTTAAACTTATTGTTCGGGTAATATATATGTAGTCTTATATGTTCCTTAATTTGCTTTCTTGACTATTTATTATTACATGTTTTACTACGTAATAATATTTGTAGGAATTTTTGTTGTTTAATTATTACCTTTTATATGCTAATACTTATATATGCGAAGTCAATTCTAATGTCACCGTTTTTCGCAGGAAATATGTTAGGCCCTTTTTATTTACTGCCACTGTTACATCGTAGGTGCCCCAAAGAATAAATTAGTTTATTATTGGTATTTAAAATTTCGTAATTTATATATACAGGGTGGCCCAAATGAGATCTAGTGATGTTAAACACGTGTAACTCTTGTAATAACGGGGTTTTTTTTAAATGATTTATTTTAATATGTTAAATACATTTTATGGAAATTTAACGTGACTATGTGTGAAATATGACATCAGACAAATTACCACCATTTTGCTCGATACAGGCATTGGCTCTTTTTAGCGCATTTTGCATTACACGGCGTAATGTTTCTGGTTGCAGGCGCCGTATTTCGTCTCGAATATTCTGCTTGAGCTGTCTAAGTGTCTGTGGTTTGTTTAAATATCCCCAGAAAAAAAAATCGGGCGCAGTTAAATCTGGTGAACGAGGAGGCCAAGGGAAATCTGAATTTCTTGAAATTATGCGTTCACCAAAAATTTTACGCAGCATGGCAATAATTTGCCTAGCAGTGTGCGCAGTGGCTCCATCTTGTTGAAACCACAAATTAGGATGTTGCTTCACGATTGGCCGCAAAAAGTTGTCGATCATTATTCTGTAAGAAGCCCCGGAGACCGTTTCTGGCGTTTCATCCTCATTCTCAAAGAAATATGGGCCGATGATTTTTGTGGCCATAACACCGCACTAAATAGTGCATCTGATTGGGTGTGACTGATGCTGATGTATTGCCCTTGGATTTTCGGAGCCCCACAACGGCGAAGTAAACTTGTAATAATGGAAGATGTGGACGCTGATCTTACGTTAAAAAAACGGCGATAATTTCGCTGTTTCAGAACAATTGATCGTTGAGAAGAATAATAAAATTCGATAATTTTAATGCGTTGTTGTGGACTGTACGTATTAATTTTAAATTTCCAAGAGTTCAGTTATAATCTGCAAAAAGCAAAAATAAATTATGTTAAAAAATAAAAAAGTTATTTGTGTTTCACATCAGCTGGTCTTATTTGGGCCACCCTGTATATGTATAATTTTATCGCCCAACACTAGGTTGTCATTTTCGAGGTCTCGTTTGGCCTTTAACGCCTTTAATATGTCACCTCTGTTCAATTGTATTGCTTATGGAACTTAAAGACCAAAATTGATATTTGCCCAATTCTTTAAAAAAAGGAATTCTAGTATTTCTGTATCAGGTTTTCTGGAGCCCCGTGAAATGTCGTCACGGTTGTCAGTGTATAGTATGGCAATTTTGTGAGGTGCTTTGTTGAGAAAGTCGTTTTTTTATTAATGGTTTTCGGAGAAAGTTATGGTATGAAATATTTCCCGAAGGAATTGAAATGTCCATTGCTTCTGCTAAATCCCGTGGGTTTCGATTTTTACGGATAAAGAGTATAAAAATACTCAAATAATTGAAAATGAAGTGTTGGCTCAAAATGTTTTACAAATATTAAAAGAGAGTGGTACGGATGCTAGACTCACACCCCGAGGGTCGCAGGTTCAAATCCTGACACGGGCTTGGTCTCCAAAATGCTTCTTTCTATAAAAATCCTTTTCTCTTCGAGTCGAAAGCCTCTGTAGCTAGAACTCATTCCCCAAACACCGTCAAAAATTGCACACATAATTAATTATGGTATAAGATATAATAATAATAATAATAAAAAATTTAAGAAGCAGAAATTGATTGTCCTATTCTCGTGACTGTTCCCTAAGAAAGGGAAAATCAAATTAACACGTTATTATTTCAAAGCACACTTAACGAATCCAATCTGGACTTGATTTTTGCATGCAGGTCTCTGATTAAAAGTTAATTTGGTAATGGTATTTAACGATTAAATGATTTAAGTAAACATTTATTTACTGGACTGGACTGGACTGGATTGTTGATATTCAATTTACGTTATAACTAAATCAACGTCCGGATTCAAATTAAATTCCATGGAAACACAAATAAAAAATTATAAAATCTAATAATAAGATAATAATAATATAAGAAACGTTCAATATGTTGAAAAATCTAATATTTCAAGAAGTATTGTCGATTTATCTCTAAGTAGTTTTTTAACTAACGGTTTTGAGTACTCTCATAGTTATTGTTGGTACTTGTACATTATCTCTGTAAGTTCACTTTTAAGTGGCGGTATTTGGAAAAAATGTTGGGCTAGCGGCTACTACGTGGACTGCTATGATAGTTCTCCTGCTTCTGGTTTGTGCTGTATTAATTGTTCCTGTTTTATTTATAAAACATGTTTTATGTGTCTCAGTGAGTTGTTACTGTAATTTCCGTTCTACTGTGTTATACATTTGTTGTAATATTATATTACAAGTACACTCAATTGTAATTGTTATTTTCTGAGTTGGTTTAAGTTGTTAGTGAAATGTCCACTATATCTTGTTATATTTATTCGAAGTGTGAAAAATTCATATTAATATAGCCCTGTACCCCGCCCCTCTCTCTCGGGTGTTCTTACCCTTTCAAACTAAACGTGAGCAGGTGGCAACAGATCTGCAAACTTCAGGCAAAATTCGTATTCGTACAGTATCGAAAACTTAAGTAAACAATCCAATTTTACTGAAAGAAATTCGCTTCTCTGCAAAATCTGTTTACTTACACGACATTTTGCATGCAATAGTTTGATAATGCTCAGAAATATGCATTTATTTTTGAAAACGTATATTTATTGAGTAATGATTAAATATATTCACTTGCCACAGGAAATCAAAAATTTGAATATAACATAATCGGGCTACATAACAAAAGAAAATAGGACTACGTGTGGATTTTCCTAGCCCCCAATACGGGAGATTTGCTTATTTACATAACCGCCTAAATGGAAAATCTGAAAAAATATATATTTTTTAGTGAAATCCGCGTCATTTTACAGGTCCTCAAAAGCTCCAACGTAGAATCCTTATCGAAGTGGGAGGTCATTTTACTTCAATTTCTGGATCAATTGAACCTTGTAAGCGAAAAATCAGAGATCCTTATACAGCAGTCTCCTTAGGGTAGTGCTGCTGCCGCCTTTATGTTCTCAGACAAGGGCGCACACTTGCAGCAACAACAGCAGTATTCTCTTTGGAAAGAAATTTTCAATATTTGGAAGCGTTGTTCCAGCATAAAGCGATCTATTTCGTACCATAAGTATATGATATTGTGTTTTAGCCACTTTTTGACCACAAAAGAGTTTCCAAACTCAAAATAACACGTAATTTAAAAAAAAAACCAGCCCTGTACACAAAGATAACAAAACACTTCGAGAAAGGAAGGAGTGAAACGGAACAGTTCTACAATTTGAACAATAGTAAAAATATATAAATATAGTGGCCGAAATATCCTTGTTTTTCTGAGTGAGTTAGTTGGAATAAATGTTACTGTTGAAATAAACGTTTTAGTAAAAAAACTCGATAAAAAAAATATTCAAATGGGTGAATTAAGATATGGCATGAGGTCAATACTAGACATATCCTTACAATGGCATTAATTCATAGCGTTTCTTCGATGATGGGTTAGGTACCCAACAAAGTGCTAAATACCATTAAATTCTCTTTACTGTAATTGTTTAAAGTATACAAATATAAATTTTGTTTTGTGTACATTTTAAATTTAGTTTTTGATACGTATAAATGTGTGGAATTAAAATTTGTATACCCTTTACCTTAAAAAACGTAAAAAGAGTATACTAACACCCTAATTCTATTTGCTTGACAAAATAACATTTCTGTCATATGACAGAAATTTGTACATTTGTGAGAAAAGTGTATTCTAAAAAAGCTCTCCGTCAAAAATTCTGTCATATGACTGTCAGGTTTGATAGCACATCAAAAGTAGCTGCAAGAACCTACTGGTACCAAAAGTGATAACAAATAAAAAAAATAATAATTATTTTATTTGGAAGTGAATAAAGAAATAATAAAAATAAGAATAAATGCCGAGTTTGGTACGTTTTGTGCTATAATAGCCGCAAAAGAGAAAGAACATTTAGAAAATTGGAGGTGCTTGAGGGCATTAGGTAAACACTGTGACCGTTTTTGTAAACCGGGAGCAGTGTTCAAGAGAGATTTTCCAAAATATTTGGCCTGCAATTTCATCCAAGAGTTGAGTTGCCACTATACCCAACAAACAAAACTACCATTCAAGCTCATACTCCTTGTGGCCTTAAATTTCTTTGGCAGTGGAAGTGACCAGCAGTGTCATGGTAACAATTACAAAAGAACTATGAGCCAGCCTTCAATGTCTCGAGCAATTCGAGTTGACATGCGAGTGCGAGTGAAGGACATGCTGTGCGTTTCCCAAGAACTCAGGAAGAGTTATTTCATGTTCCTGGTTCTTTCTGTAAATGTTAAAAGTAATATAAAAATAAAATTTAAATATCTAATAATAATAAAAATTACTTACACTTCACTTTTCTGCCTTCTCTTGTCATCTGAAAAAATAGACAGAAACTATCATATGACAGAAAATTTAGAATTAGGGTGTAAGTTTGTGCGGTTGAAAGGGTTTTCAACTACAATTATGAGGCGTGGCAGCTATGGAAATAAGTGTACACAACTACTGCTTTCTATGCATAGGCAAAACCGTAGTAGCAACGTAGGCCAGTCCTCTTGAATTGTAACACCCACCATTAAAATGTCATTAAGCGACTTTTGAAATGAAGTACGGCACGAAGCGTCGAAGACGACTCGGAGCTTCGTTGTTGTACTATTTGGCTTAAGTACACAATAGTGCGGAATGTAATAATAAGCTATGTGAAGATCAGGATTTTCTACGAGAGTCATATGCCCGAGTTTTTCGTACTCATGCATAAATGCGAAATATTGAGCTTTCGTTTCTGGTATTCGCGTCAATCGACGCTCTAGAACAGTGAATATTCGTAGTGCAGTGTCGCGTGAAGGGCCAAGGCAGACGGGACTATCCTTAAAAGGCAATCTTGCAATTGCTCTCCCATTGACATCTCGTGAAACCATATTGACAAAGAAAGATTCGCAGCTAGCTTGCTTATCCGATAACGTTGATGATAGTGTGGTATCATCTAATTTCCACAGCTGGTCGAGATTTATATTTATGGACTCTTCACAGGAAAGAAAGCAAGTAGATTGTGATGAAAAAGTTGCGTCAGAAATTTACTTGGCTGAGACGACTTAACGTAGCACCGTTTTTTGAAGTATAGGTAATTTGCTGCAGAGTTGAATTTGGCCTACGGACAACACATCAAAAAAATGTTCAGTGCCAAGGAGCAAATCAATTCGTTTTTGTTTAAAGAAGTTTTCGTCTGCTAACACAATATTAGCAGGAAGATTCCATGATGAAATGTCGATCTCGGTTTCAGGCTGTGACGATGTGACGTAACGCAGAAGCTTAATGGAAGCTCGAAGTCAGTCAAACGAGATCTTATATTTGTTTATGTTTTATGCTTTATTTTGGTGTTTGATTCGCCAATGCTAATAATTTCTATGCTGTGTTTCTCACGAGGTAAGCGTGATGAAGTTCACCTGCGAACAAGAATAGAGGAGTCCTCTGCCTAATTGGTAGCAACCAGCGGAATCACGAACGAGAACAATTGCTGTGGCGAGAATAACCGCATCTTAGGATGAGCATATGAGATGAGTATGAACTGCAGCTGTAGTCTGCACTGATAATGCAGTTTTTGGCGACGACGAAATTGTAGTTGCTACTATTTGAGCGCGATGAACGAGCGAATGGTGAGAACACGCACACACCTTGTATTTAAAATCAGATGTACTTTGCGTGAGTTTGTGATTTCTGGACAAACAATTAAAACAAAGTCCGAGCCTTTTATTGTTGTCAAATCGATCTGAAATGGGCATATCATTGAAACTTTGACAGCTATTAATAGCGGGATCAGCATTTCCATACAGGGCGCAAGTGCGCTTTGGCTAAGCGAAAGAATAGTTCTGACGTGGTGACTGTTGATTGTCACGTCTTTTTGTAACTTTATTATCAGGTCTCCGAGATGTGTCGTGAGTCGAATGCGGAGTCTCTATGGACTCAAGGAATTGGCAGCGCCTTTCTAATACATTAGCGCAGTTCACCCACAGCGGCAACGAGCTAAAATTAAGAGACTCTTTCCACTTTCTTCGAGTACCTTCGGCAACTTTCTGCATAACCGAGTAAATCAACAAAGCATTGGAAATATGTTTCTCTGAACCAAGTGACAACAAAGACCTGTAAAGTGCAGAAACATTTTCCACTAAACTCTCAGTTGTTTACAATTTTGCTTCGATATGGTAGGCAGCTCAAAAAGCGATGCAATAAAAATGAGAGCGCTGTTGTCATAACGGGATTTTAGTCTATCAAGTGCCTTCGGGTAATTTTCGTTGGATACTTGAAATGCTTTGACCGTATCGAGTGTTTGCCCATGTAAGCAATTGAGCAAGTGATTTAATTTCTCGATATTTGACATACCAATCTCTCTATCGATAATTTGGTTAAACTACGTGATAAAATTCTTGTACTCAGAGTACGAACCACTAAATGACGGCAACTTTAATGCAGGCGATCTAGTACTTGATGTGGGAATCCTGAAATGATATACCTTGGCAGATATGCTATGTAGGTCTTCACCTAATTGTTCTTGAATGGCAATTTTTGTACCAACATATAAATCTTCCAATTCGCTCCTCATATTGTCATCAGGTTCAAGCTGCTCTATTTGCGTTTGATAGTTACGAATTTGAGTAAAATACGTCTCCACAATACTCAAACGGCATTTGAGCTTAGTTGAAGATAAAGCCGTTCCATCTCCTCCCCCATTTGCCTCAAAGATGCCTTTTATACGAGAAATGCTTTTTTTGTGTTAGTGCGTTGTTGCTTAAGCGCATCTGCTATGGTGCTGCGCTGATGACAATTTGAGCAATAAGCGAAGAGAGAATGCAAAAAATATTACGAACACCAACGAAAAAATTAAAAAAAACCCTCTGTGGCAATTACAAAAGGAGTGAGAGCACAGCAGCAGCGCAAATATTGGCAACGTAAATTCGAGCAGCTAAAACGAAAAGTAACTGATGAAGTGGCTCCCCCACTATTCATAACTTAAGATCTATTAGAGATTTATGGATGATATTATGAAAAGTAGCATTGGATATTCTAAAGCCATACAGAAGAAATAGGGCCGATCAGATAAAGGACACACCTCTATCAACGAAACTTCATACGAAGGTTCAGAGTAGTAATATAAAACATCCAAAACACAACCATGCCCTTTCTTGATACATTTCTGGACGAAATTTTGTATGTGTACGTACGCTGCAAAGCCATTCACCAGAAATGGGGACGATCAGATAAAGGCCACGCCTTCCTCCATTATAATCAACCCAGGGTACCCTACCGAAAATTCCCCTAATGATGATATTCGAATAAAACATCGCCATGGTATAACACGCGCGCACATGTAAAGATAAAGGGTATTTGGAAGTCGGTCTAGCCCGACTTATTACTATTTTTATGTGTATACTAAACAATAGTATATATTATTTGTAAGATAATGGAAGAATATTGGCATTATAATTTACAAATTTAATTGCTTACAACTAATTTGATTAACTGTCAATTTATGAACCATTTAAAAATTTATTAATGTTTTCCCCAACCGAAATCAAATCTATTTTTGTAACTATGTTTTTATATAACATATACTCGTATAATATATTCAACTTCTTACTTGGAACTTCAAAATTTATTGTGATTGGGTACCAATTTTATTTCATCATATCACTTTTATTTCATCATATATCAATTTTCTAATATTGCATTAACTTTTTTTCAAATGGTTATACAAACACTCATAATTGACCAGCGTGCATAAATTACCAATCGAAATAATTAGTTATAAACAATAAAATTTTTCAAAAGTGTCAATAGAAAAATGTGGCTATTTACTTGTGATATAATTTTGGTGTACATTTGTTCCATCCGCCATTCTGAGAAAGTAGTTGTCCCCACTTGAAGTAGAGTTATCTACTTCAAGTAGAGTTATCTACTTCAAGTAGAGTTATCTACTTCAAGTAGAGTTATCTACTTCAAGTAGAGTTATCAACTTCAAGTAGAGCTATCTACTTTAAATAGAGTTTTCTAATAGTATTAAAACATGTGTGTTGCCTCCTGTAAAATATTTTATTATTAAAAAATTGTACAAAAATAAATTTGTGTACAATTTGGTAGGGGGGCACTAGCGACTGCGGCTTTCAGCTCTCATGTAATAAATATGCTATACTAGTATTTTTACATTAAATACATTACATGTTGTGTTATACGATGTTAGTATTTTTAAATGAAATTAATTAAATTTGTGTTTTTTATGAAACTATATAATTGTTTTATATGGGGGGATACTATTATCACGAGCTGATTGTTACATTAAGCAATTCTACAAGTATGGAGCAATCACAGTTCTGGAGAATACAATCGTATCTTGTGATTACATTTTAAGGTATTTCTGCATATTTAAGGCAAACTTCTGTATTCCAATATCAGAGATATTTGTGATTACTTTAATTTAATTAAATTTTTATAGAAGCAGGTAGTCTGATTTATTATTACCACAAATTTTCAATTAACTTTTAGGTGATTTTGCGTTCAGGAAAAATGGTTCTTAATTCAATTTTCAAAGTAAAACTTTAATAATATATAAGTATACAATTAAATGTAGCACACAACTCGTAAGAAGATTAAAGTCTGTAGTGACAGTCAGGCTGCACTGAAGGCCCTAGAAAACGCGTTTACCACTTCAAAAATTGTCCAAGAATGTAAGTCAACTCTTAACTCCATCGCAATATGGAATATGCCTGAATTTATTTGGGTTTCGGACACTGTGATGTTCAGGGGAACGAATTAGCTGATGAATTGGCAAACTGTGTATCTGTGGGCACTCCAATGAGACCAGAGCCATTTAGCGGTATAAGTTTAGCAGGAGGTATTCTTTACTGTAGAAATAAAAATTGTTCAAATGGATTTTGATATGCATTATTTGTATTCTATATTAACAAATTTAATTAATGGAATGTTATTATTTCATTTTACTTTGTGATTATTTTTTTATACATATATATGTTTTTTTAAGTTAAGTTGCATCCGAACTACGAGTATTTTACTACACGTTGAATTTACAACAATTTAAGATCTTTTGTCATTCCCGCTAAATGGAATAATTTTTTTATTTTTTATTTTTTTTTAATTTTTAAACAGCCGTTTTCATGCTAGAGTGCATCCACCACATGTGCGCAGACGATCGAGTATGTAATTACTTACAAATACTTCATTACCTATTAAAGGCGAATGAAAAATGTTGTAAAAGGGTTAGAAACAGGATGCTAGTATAAAAAACATTAAAAGGGTTACCAAGTTACAATTGCTTGACTTTTTTCTTTTAAACTCAAAAATTATTTTTTATATGGTTTGGAAATTTTAATATAAAAAGGCAACATTTTGCGGTTTCGAATGCGTGTAAGTGTGTATATTTCGTATCTTTGTTTTTATCACTTACCTTGGGTTGCCCTGGAATCTCCAATAAAATTTTCGCACGAAATCTCTGTGAAATATATTTAATTTATAATTTATATCTTAATAAACTTTCCATAATATACTGGGATCCCTGGAAATGAAAAAGCGGATAGTCTTGCCAGGAATGAGGCAGTCACAACTTTTATTGGACCTGAACCATTCTTCGGCATAGGGCAAATAGCATAAAAGATAAATTAAGACAGGAGGAAAAATCCAGATGAACACGCTACTTGGCCCAACTACCAAAACTTAGACAATCCAACTTCATGATTGGGGACTACAACTCAAAACGTGCAGCTCTAGCAGAAACAATCACAGGCCACTGTCGTTTTAGCAAAAACAATCACAGGCCACTGTCGTTTAAGAAGCCACTTCATGAAACTGGGACTCTCACCAGTAAACACGTGTAGGTTCTGCACGGAGGCAGAAGAAACACCAGAGCGCCTTCTAATGAACTCAGAAGCCTTAGCTCGCAGTAGGAACAAATATCTGGTGCATTACTGGCCCGAGGACAAATACATTAGAGCAATCAAACCCAACTCAGTGCTAAGTTTCCTTATAACTATTGGACTTATAGAAGACCTTTACATGTAGGAGGAGTATAATAGATCAAATTGGTCGAGCTACATTTTCCTTCTTTATTTCATTCATTCATTCGTTCAATTAATAAAATATAATCTGTAAAATATTTGCAGAAAATGCTTTAAATCAAGGTCTTTATTGTCTCGTCAATATATAATTATGAATCATTATATTTTTCAATACGAGGCGAATAACATATTGAATTTATTCTATATCTATTTGACTTCTTCATATGAAATCTATCGACATAGGCATATCGTTATATAGAATGTATGTAGTAGGGAAGACTAACTTCAAGTCTAAAAGTGAGCGAAATTGTGTGTAATAAATGCTAATGAAATACGGCATAAAAAAGTTTTTTTAATAAGTCCAATTTTATTATTATTATTATTACAAATGTAAGGTACTATGACACCACTGAAATGTAATAAAATAGAAAGAGGCACTTTACGGAACAAATGAGGGGTAATAATGAGACATAGTAGTTTAAAGTGCGGTGTATTGAGACAGTACATGGACAGAATTAGATCAGTCAGTTCACCACCTGCAGTTGGCGTAGTTGTCTGGATGGCAGATTACAACAGCTGAAGGCTCAGGTTCGATTCCTGGGAGGGTTCATAGTTGGTGTGCTGTTGATTTCTGACACATAATAATTGCCTCCCCTTCTGAAAATTGTTACGGTGGCATAACCACACATACACAATTGCAACTACTGTGCGAAACTATACTTGTCAATAAATACGCTGAGAAATAATCTTAATTATTAATATTATTTTTATTAATTATAATTAAAATCATAATTATTATTAAGCAGTAGCTGCTATGGCTATCGGGTAAAGTCCAATATTGATTGCAAATAATAATAACTAATTTTGATAACTTTGGATTAAGCAATTTCTCTGGTCAGAGCAACAGGAACATTAGATTGAGAAATTTGAGGCTGTGCCAGCAGTGACAAAGAAAACACTTTTAATTAATTTACTCATTACTTGGAAAAAGAGTTTCAACCAAATCATATCAACCAATAAAGTTCTTCCAATTATGAAGAATCATATCAGTCTGAAAAAAACCCCAAAATTTTCGAGAATAAAAAGTACTGCTCATTAATTTTCCTTGATATTGCCTAGAAATTTGATAAGGTTTGTCACGCGGGGCTAGTATATAAAATTGGCAAATTTTTGCCTGCAAGAGTACACCAAATACTATAATCTGATTTGTGCAATCGGAAGTATAGGGTCAATCACAACGGGTTTGTTACCCCTGACTTTCACATAAAGTTGGAGTTCCACAGGGAAGTGTACTTGGACCAATGTTATACCCAGTGTTCACTTTCGATCTACCTACAGACAATCGCCTGATGACATCAACAGTTGCTAATGACACCGCCATCTTGCGGTCGTATATATCTTCCGCGTTTGCGCCAACTAGATATTTCATTAAGAATGCCTACCTTCAAGCTTCTTTGGGACCATTGGTGACAGTCAGAGCAGCTACATATGCCGTCTGCAAATGTTCCAGTTAGCTGAATCAGAAACCCAAAAAAAGTAGAATCACTCAATAAAAACTGAATGGAACCAACAGTATATGATACAGTAATGTTTTTTTTTTCCAAAATAACTGAAAGCACTTCCAGCTGACCATATCGGTGTGTGATGGTTTATTTGATTTAGTTGGTGAAAGATTGGTCGAAGAGAATAAGATATAATTAAGACTCTATATGGCCTTTAATTTTAAGCGAAACTAACATGAAGTTTAACTCATGACTGTTATGCATACAATTTGGCCATAATACGATAAGAAATAAAAATAAAAACACTAGATTTACAGTTTGAATAAAATTGTAATATATATATATATATATATTGTTATATATATATATATATATATATATATATATATATATATATATATATATATATATATATATATATATATATATGTTATATATATATATATATATATATATATATAATATATATATATATATATATATATATATATATATATATATATATATATATATATATATATATATATATATATATATATTATATGTTTATATAGAGGAATTTTTCAATCCAAATTGAGGTTCCATACAAACGTAATAATAAATTAACAGAACAGTGAAATTACTCCATCTATCAATTTCCGCAAATGGGGCTATAAAAACGTTTCGTAAATTGCTCATAGCTCGGCAGTTTAAATGTTAAGAATTCAATGATCTTTAAGTTTATTACCAGCATTTTGTGTCATTATGGGAAATTTTGTTAATAAATAATTTACAAATCTCCCAAACAAGCATATATTTCACTGGAGTTTAAGTGTTTATCTATTTACAGCTTAGTGTTATTGTGATCCACTATATTGGAATTGTGATCCACTATGTGGAATTTCGTTGATGAATCTTATAAAGGGAATCAATGATTTTATTTTTATATCATGAATAGAATCCAAACATAACCACAAAATAATGCGGCAATAATTGAAGATTAAAGCGTGTCCTTTTTCTAAATTTAGTTCATATAGAAATCTGTTTCTGTTCTCAAGTTGCAGACAATTTTATGTGAGGTGATCTTTAATAGGTCGGTGGGGATATATGAAACAATCGATAAGGCTAAAGGAACTGAGGTTTAAAAGTTGCTTGTAAGAGAAGAAAACAAATACAGTAGACACTCGATTAATGCAACCTTCGGTAATTGCAACTACTCGGTTATTGCAACTGGCAAATTATGCACATTGCAGACTTTGTAATTGCAACTTTCAGAAATAGCAGACTCGCTAAATGCAACTTTCTGCAAATAAATATTGTTTTTTTTTTTAACGTAGAATGTTGTTCTCTGATCTCTGTTTTGTGATTATTTTTCTGCTTGACAACAACCGTTAAATCTGTGCATACATATGTACATATGTATGTACATATGTATGGATTTAAATTTTTGTGTATTCATTGCTTTTTTTTTTGCTAATGGTCTTTTTTTCCTATTTGGGTCATCGTTGTCCGTTTGATTTCATTTGCAACAATTCGTGGTTTCGCTAACATCTCGCTATGCCGGTCGTTAAAACAATTGAGAGATTAACAATTAAGGAAAAAATAGAGATTCTGGACAAGTTGAAAAAGGCCATACGGTAAAATTTATTTGTGAAAAATACAAAATAAATAAATCTACTGCTTGCCGCATTAAGCAGAGCGAAAATAAATTAAGAAAATTTATTGAAACACCGAGTGTGGACCTGGAAAACGATGCACGTTGAAAATTGCCGGATTTCCAAAAATGGAAAGTCGCTTATATAGGTGGTTTTTAAAACAAAGATCACGGAACGTCCCAGTTTCAGGTGATATTTTGCGTGCAAAGGCATGTGACCTCCATAACATAATCAAAGAAAAGCCTGGTGGGTTTAACGCCAGTCAAGGCTGGCTGATAAATTTAAAAAAACGACACGGCATTCGATTATAGAAAATCTGTGGCGAAAAATTATCGAACAAAACGCACCTAGTAGACCCCTTTGTAGAAAAATCTAAAAAAACAATCGAAGAGCTCGGATTAACACGGAACCAAATTTACAACGCGGACGAATCCGGTCTATTCTTTCGACTTTTACTAGACAAAACACTTGTGAGTGCCAAAGAAGCATCTGCTCCTGGCCGCAAAACTTCTAAGGAAAGAGTAACATTTTTACCTTGCACAAACGCAACTGGTCTCCACAAACTCAAGTTGATGGTCATAGGTAAATCCGTTAATCCACGAGCTTTCAAAAATTTCTGTAATAATCCAGTTCTATATAAAAGCAGTAAAAATGCTTGGATGACATCTTCAATTTTTGAACAATGGTTTAAGAACACATTTGTTCCTGAGGTAAGTGGGACATTTAATACAAATCTCATTGACTTTGTATGTAAGGCATATCTATGTTTATCAACTTTAGGTAAGGCAGTTTTTGAACTCTAAAGGATTACCGCAAAAGGCGTTACTGCTTCTAGAACTGGCATTGTCTACTGGTATTGTCACCCAAAAGACGGTCAATTTAAAAGCGACGATGGAAACATAGTAACGATGTGTCTTCCACCGAATTGCACTGCTCTACTTCAGCCGCTGGAACAAAATGTTATCAACTTGATAAAGCTTAATTATAAAAAAGGTCTACTCGAACATCTGCTAGCAACTGAAGTGAGAGATTTTGATACAATGCTCAAGGCATTCGATTTGAGAAAAGCGGTACGTCTGTTAGCTTACGCATGGGAAAAGGTACCGACGTCGACAATCGGAAAGTCCTGGAATATTTTGTCGCAGACCCTAATAATGAATGGACTAATGCAGATAACTTGCCATTGAGCAGTTTAAGAGATGAAATAATTCGGGAGAACGCAACGATTTCATCCATAGCAGGACTTCTACAAATAATGCAGCCTGAACAAACGTTTTCTCACGGTGATGTCCATGAATGGGTGAGCGAGCTACCTGAGATATCTCATGATCTAAGTGACGGAAATGAAACATCAGACAATGAAATTGTTGATGAGAATGTTGCGGAAGAACAGGACGTCTGCAGAGGACGCCATTAAATCCATAAATACCACCATTCAATGGGCTGAAGAAAATAATATTTGCTTAAGTCAAATTTTAACTTTGCAGGAAATAAAAGAAGCTGCTATGGCAAAGAAGTTAAAATCAAAACCAAAACAAACACAAATTTCTAATTATTTTCAAAAACTATAAACATTTGATATGTATTATTATGTAAAAAATATTTTACAAGAAATAAAAATTGAAGTATGAATTTGAAATTTATTGTTTCTGACTTCTTTTTTATGATTTATTTATAGACTCGATTATTGCAACCGCCCTGATTCGGTTGCAATAATCGAGTGTGTACTGTATTTGAAACTTCTGAAAGCCGTTTACATTCCTCTTCGCTGCACTTTCAAAATATTTGCTCCAGCAGCCAATTACGACGCTGATTACATAATTATGTCAGTGTAATCTGTAGTTTGCCAGAAAATGTTAAATGATCGGAAACAGGTAAGTGCCTTTTCGGTCATTTGGACCCTCACATTTTTCAAATGTTGAACTATCAAAGCACGTGATTGAGACTATGGTAAATTTTTTTTAGAATGAACTGATACGCTTGTTTCCGCTAGTTGAAAAGTAATTCATTTGAGGATTTGCTATGATCGGCCCTTTTCTAGCTAACCAATCATCAAAATTGCATACCACATTAATGAAACCATTACTTTTCGGGTGGATGATATTGTGTCCGTCTTCTTTCGATATACTGTAAGATATATGATTGATGTGGACAAAATTGCTCATAGCCAAATGATTTTTGATCTTTCCATTTTGGTTAGAGTACAAAGTGTGTTGTAAGCATAATTCTAATGAAATTAGAAAACTAATAGTCAGTATTCATCATGTTTTGAAAATAAGAGTACGTGACTGCGGTATGCTCGTCAGCTCGTCATAATGGTATTTGAATGTATGTGTAAATTCTGTTAGCCAACCTCACAGTTGTCAGACTTTCGGCACAATTGGCACGTCTCCACATGTCTGTCATCTAGTTATAACTTATTAAGTTTAACAAAACAGGATTGTAAATTTATATTTAGTTATTTTACTCCTTCAAATTAATGAACGAATATTCTCCTTGAATTATATCGTTACATCCAGTATTACTACCCCTGTGATTCACTGCGTTCTGTTGGGTTATTATGGCAGCACTACAATGCTGTATCTTTTTTGTTATTAATATAGCCTAAAGAAAAACGAAAATATTGAATATTGTTTTACAAACATCTCTGTGTCTCTCTCTCAGTCTCTCTTAATCCAAATACTTTTGCCCAAAGTAAAGAGAAACTGAGAGAGCTCTGACACAAGTCCAAACATGCAAAGAGTGTAATATTGTGTGCTAAGTTAGTTGCCTGTCATGAAAGAGCATACATACATATACATATATGAAGCTTTCAACCCTTAATGAAAATACTGTGCTCTTAATATAGTTCTTTGGATTTAAAAAATATATTTTTTGTTCAGTGACATCTGTTAGGCAGTAGTTATGTTAGTAAGTAGAAAAGCACATGTTCGGATAAAAGAAAATATATGTATAAAAATGGGAAGAATTTTTTCAATTAAAAGATAATTGAGTATTAAATAGTGGTTTTGACCTTTACGGGATCAGCCAAATAAATTTGAGCCTACTCTGGTATTAATTCATAGAAGCTTTTTGTTACATTATTTTCCTGTTAACAAAATGTACATATTATTATTATTATTATTATTATAATGAATTATGAGTGCAAGGTGTTGGGGGAATGAGTACTAACTACAGAGGCCTTCGACTTAAAGAGAAAAATATTTTATAGAAAGAATCATTTTTGGAGACCAAGTCCGTGGCAGGTTTTGAACCTGCGACCCTATATTTTTATTAATATATTTTTATTATTAATCATATTTTTACTTATGTCCAAAATTCGGTTCTAAATACTATTATTTTATGTTGCAATATCGTAGCATATTCTATAATAAATATTTGACGAGCACTGATTCAAATCGCTTAAAAAATAACTTAAATAAGGAGTAGGCATGAATAGTTGCCATTTTTTAGATATTTATTTTAAAAAATATACTTATCATACACATTTATTACTATGTATTGTTCATTTATTACTATTTTAAATTTAAATATTATGTATGCTGGTCTTTCAAACGTTTAAAAAGCAAAATCCTGCCCCGTTTTAGTGAATAAGCTGCAATATCAAGATACCTGTGGAGCTTATGTTCAATTTCAAACCATTATACTTCGATATTATTTTGTTTCAGAAACCGACTATATTTTTCTATTAATCAGATATTGATTCATAAAACTTCATCCATACAGAAACTCACAATGCATAATAATCGTAAGTCAATCGAGCAACAAGAGATATATTAGCCTTTCACAAAATGGATCAAATTTATCTTCAATGTATTTCATTAATTTTTATTTATTCTTATTATTATTATTTTTTTTTAGTGGTCAGGGGATGGGAGGGATGCCTACCGCATCGTCAAAGAAGTCATCACCCGGATGGTATATGAAGTTCGCATCCACTAAAAATCTTCGCCCTCCTTGGACTTTCTCCCACCCTGGGAACATGTTTACATGTCTTCAGGGTGGTGTCCCTCTCTAAACCAGTGAAAGGTTACCGGCTAGATACCTGCGTCCAGGTCCCGTTTTTTGGCACGTAAAATGCGCTCTACAAAGGTGGCTATCAATTGCCAGTTTTCTGGACTCTCAAGCATTTTGTCTATTATGGTATTGGAATTAAGATGTCCAGCGATCCCGTGTCCGGAAAGTAACTGCGTTATGTATTAGAGCACTTCTCCAAAGGGTCTACACCATTTTTCCACGTGTGAGATTCGTTTCGCTGTCGATCTGCCATTCGTCGTACCGCTACCCAGATAGAGGACCAAACCACCCACACTCCGCTTATAATGAAACAAACGCCACACATTACAACAATTTTGTCCACATAACCAAACATTTTGTCTTGTTAGTGTATTTTTTGTGAATAATTTTAATTTTAATATTGCGGTGGTACAAAGATACCAATCAAAGTTACTACGTCTGATAGCAAACGCCCCGTAGTATACCAACAAACCAACTTTTATATCGAGATCTAGAGATCCAAATATAAGTGAAGAGATACTTCAATATAACACGAGATATTGTGAACGCCAAGCCACCCTAACATACTTGCTTCAGTCATTCTGAAAAATAATCGCATACTCAAAAGACGATTTCCTTTAGAAACAGCAGCCTCTATGTAATTACTAAAATTTAAGATAAATAATAAAACTAATAATCGTGATTAAAATTTAATTAGAAAAAGGATATAAAAATATTATAATTTAAAAATAAAAAATTAATAATTGAATAAAAAAAACAATAATTACCTAATATGTAAAAATTTTTGTGAATTTTAGCATTGGCTAATATTCTAATTGAGTAGATTTAAATCTTGTTTTAAGATATAATAATTGCTTAATGTTCTAGGATAGATTGCAATGAAATAAAGTGGAGCAGAGTTTTAAAAAATAAATTTTAATAGTGTAATCTTATATTACTGGCATATGCGAAAATTAACCTTAATGGGGCGCAGTCTCAACTTAATGCAGCAATTGGATCCAGTTTTAGAGCCTACAGGACTACGCGAATAACCAATCTGCTAGCTGAAAGTGGTATGGAAACCATCGAAGATCGCATTATGAGCATAAAATGTCGTATGCTTCATAAGGTTTTCTGCCCAAATACAAGTTTGTTACACAAACCAATCAGCCTTCTCAAGAAGAGGAAAACTGCATTAAAGAATTCATCAACACTTCGTAAATTACTAGACCTAGCGAATGATCTAAAAATCAACTACAAAAAACCCATTTCCATAACTGAAATCTACACTCCATTGAACCTAACCGCGGATACTTTCATAACCAGCCTCTCATCCTATGACAAAATCGACACCTCCGCCAAAACCTATCGCCAACTATTCCTCGAAACTAAAAACCGCTTCCCATATACAAGATGGAAATATCTTTACACAGACGATTCAAGAAGTTCCAACACTGTCTCATATGCTGTGGTAGATGAAGACGGGAGAACGGTTTGCTACCCCACTCCGCCACGATATTCGACGCTTAAGCAGAAGCAGTTATAAGCCCTAGAAAAATGCAGAAAATCAAATGCAAAATATATTTTCTGCCCCAACAGTCGCTCTGTCTTTGAAGCGGCTAAAAATATGTTGCTCAAAAATGAGGCCATTAAAATCATTACGCAACACCTCGTCGCCCTGGCAGATAAAATGAATCTATATTGGATACCGGGGCATGCAGGCATCAAGGGGAATGAAATGGCGGATAAAGCAGCAAAAGAAATCATCCTCTTTCCAGTTAAAATAGTTATCCCATGCACTAAGAAATATATAACAAAAATTGCACTCGCAAAACATTGGGAGATTCTAACAAGGAAATCGTCTAATTATTCTCACTATTACAAAAATATAAACCCTAACATGGTTCCCCTTCATCTCCCCAGTACTACACAATCCCACAAAAATCGATGTTTTACTATTCTTTGACTGGGACACTCAAGACTTACACACTCGCACTTACTCAACAAGGAACAACAACCAATTTTTGCAACAACAATCATTTTTGCAACAACATCCCACTAACCATACCCACATCCTATCAGATTGCACATCCATCTTTCCATCCGCACTTCCATATTCAATGACACCAATCCAATATCCATCCTAGCCCCTCCCACTCTAAATTATTTTATAAATTTATAATTAAATTAAAAATTAACTACCTTCAGTAACTACATCTAATATTAAGAATGGATCAAGCCGATAGCCTTGTTAGCTAGCACTTATAATATTAATTTATTATAATTTTAATTATAGTAAATATATATAAATAATAATAATAATAATAATAATAATAATAATACAGGAAACATATTCTTACTGATGATAAACTATTTAATTACCATATCAATACTCTGAAAAATATACTCGTATATAATCTTGATCAGAGTTAGCTTGTATTATTAATTTAATCATGACCGACTTTCCATTCGTCTGGGACCAACTGCTTTCCACATAATTAGAGATATCCACACTAATGAAATTTAACAGAAGACATCACTAATTTAATATAACCTTAGCTTTTCTCATATTGATATATTGGTTTTTTATTGGTTTATATTTTAAAAATTTCAAATTGCGTTCTTTCCAGAGATATTTAATATCTCCAATAAACCGGGAATATGAACTTGTTCATATATTATGCACTGTATTTATACCACTAAATACAAACTTTTTATTCTGAGAAAGTTAGCATGATATCAGTTTATCACAATTAAACATTCAATATTTTACATCAAGCATAGAATCATATCCAACACAAATAAATTTTTTATTTTAATTTAATTCCACAGCATTCTAATGGAATTTCTAATGGTCGATTTAAATCCGATTTGCTATAAAAACAAGCACAGAAAAAATGCAAAGTTCCCACGAGATCAAGGCACATAATTGCCGCGATTTTCTGCTTGTTAAATTTTTTACAGCTTTTTTCAATGTAATTTAAATAAACACATTTACATTTGGTACACAAACTCTTCAGTTAACCTGACCACAAAGTCATGTTAATTAACATACGGCCACAGCCAAAACAATTACAGCCATACATTGGACCGACGTCCCAGGATGTGTTTTAATTTGCTTCAAGCTGAAATACACAAAAAAATCAAATGGGGCTTCTCCCTCTTCATTTGCAGGACTGCGTTTTTGCTTTTTTATTGCTTTTTTTCATTTCGCGGTTATCAAGTCCAAAGCTCTACAGTACGTTAAGCGGTCAACAAACCCCATATCCCACCGTATGATTTTACTCTCCCCTTTCGAATAAAGCCGAAAATCTAAATTGGTAATACAATTGGAATGTGAAATTTTTAATTGAATCTGTTTTTTTTATATATATATATATATATATATATATATATATATATATATATATATATATATATATATATATATATATATATATATATATATATATATATATATATATATATATATATATATATATATATATATATATATATATATATATATATATATATATATATATATATATATATATATATATATATATATATATATATATATATATATATATATATATATATATATATATATATATATATATATATATATATATATATATATATGTATATATATACGGTGTCCACCCGCAAGGTTAACTACTTTTTTGTGCCGCTTTTTTGTTAAATATTAGTTTTGACAGTTCATTTTTGGCAGTCGTAAATTGCACACGTGGCAAATTAATAATAAAAAAAATGGCAAAGTAATAAATATTGAACAACGCGTTTTAATAGTGAAAACCTTTTACATAAGTCAATCATCATATATATTAACAAACAAATTATTGTGAGGGACGAAGCTTAATTCCACTTAAGTGGACATATAAACAAACAAAACAGCTGGATCTGGGCAATTGACAATCCTTAAATAATTCTTCAATCAACATCGCTTGAAAGTGACGGTATGGTGTGCAATTTGGACTGGAGGTCTCATTCGACGATATTCTGACAAAAATCGAATGGTTCAGTTGTTACAGTCAATTGTAGTGCACATACCCTCATTCACATGGTTGGCACTATATCATAGCAGCCCCAAGTGCAGCAGTTAGAATGCACTAAGCGGAATGTTTCTGCCACGCCACACGCCGCTACAGCGACTGCATAGCCAGAACTGGCATATGTAATCCGATGCCATGCACATACCTGCGAACGGTCTGCGGCAGCGTGCATTCTGCTTGCGATTTATTCGTGGGAACCGAAATGCTTGGACACATGAGTGCCAATACATTTCGTACCGATAAATAAAATTAATAATTTTATAATAAGAATGTTTTATATTAGTAAATGTTTTATATTGTATTAGTAAATAAGTCAGAACGGGTATAAAAGACCCCGTTTTAATAAAGAAATCAAGATTACTTGTTCAGAATCAAAAACTGACTGGTCTCTTCACTTTTTTGGTCGCAACAGCCTTTGTGGCTTACTGACCAAGTTGCCTTTGCGGCGATTGAATTGTTAATTGCCTTTGAGGCAAGGTAAAGGCCTTGTGGCCGTTTTGAATAGCGTACGAATAACAATTCCATAGAGTAATCTTTACATGGCGATCCTGCCAACTCGTTCCTGCGACCATATTTCGTTCCTGAAAACAGATTTTTTGATTGCTGCATTTGCATGGAAACGCTCCCAGACCTAATTAAATTTCCGGAGGAAATTCAAACAATCTTTAAAAAATATGAAGAGCTCCTGAAAGAAGACCCACTATTACCATACGTGCCATCTGGAACAACGGAGAAATATCCGGAATATCAACCAAGGAAAAGAACTCTGCAAGAGCACTTAGACGCTGACAAAAAGGCGGGCCCGAGACCAATTTCTATTCAACAGTACAGAGAGCGGCAGCAGGAATTAAAACAGAAGGTAACCTCAAACCCCAAAAGAAGAACCAGAGCTGGACGAAAAACACGCCAAAAAAAGTAATGGTAAACAAACATATAATTATATAAAAGAATTAAAAAATTAAAAGATAGTTATAAGAATGAATGTTAAAGATAATATATTAAAAATACACTAAAAATAAAACCAATTGAGCATTTATGCATACAATCTATGTAAACATAACAAATTTTCAAGATTTTGTCAAGAGGGACGAAAGTCCCAGAAAATATTGCAATAAATGGCAATATAAGTGCAAAACATGAAGCATATATAGATGCAATAGTAATAATAGCTATTCTATTGTTAGTGATATATCTAATAAAAAGAATTAACACTTATTATAAACAATATGTAGCAAAGAAAATAGTAGCCACAAATGCTCAATAAGAAAATATATTTATGGAGACTGTCATAGATGACATAATAAAATTAAAAGATAGTTTAACTAAAGTACCGACTACAATTTTTAAAAAGGAAACTCTACAAAATAAGTTAGTCAAATGCCACAGCTTAGAAAATCAATTAAGCACATTGACTTCTAGACCTGACATAGACCCAAAAAACCTAATAAAATACAAACAGATAATTAATAGCATTTACACATTAATACAGGAAAAAATTTCATTATTGGACAATTCATCTGAAGAAGAGTTTGAAATTTGTCAAGAACAAACTTTGACATAGGTACAGCTGCAAAAGTCATAACAGAATTTGATGGCAACATCAAATCTCTTTCGACATTTGCAGGTACTATAAAGTTTTATGGATCGACTCTAGCTGATGATGTCCACAAAAAATTATTATTGGATTACATACTAGCAGCCAAACTTTCTGAGAGAGTAAAAAATAGCCTATTAGCATTGAATCCAATAGTAACAATAGACAATCTAATTACAACTTTAAACAACACGTACAAATTAAACAAAAACCCACTAAAATTACAAAATGACTTACATAACACTAGACAAGGCTCTGCAAGCATAACAAGCTTTGCAAACAGAATTGAAGATATAATAGCTTCACTGAATGAAATACAGATAAATGAACAAGGACAAAACAATAGGAAATTATAGTAAAACTAAATGACCAACTGGCTATAAATACTTTTAAAAATGGACTAAATGAGCAATACAAAAATGTCATTTTTGCAGCCCAGCCGAAAACATTTACTCAAGCAGTGCAAATAGCAACTGAAGTTGACATGAATTCAAGTAGCACCTTTAATGTAATGAGCTACAATGACATACACAACAACATAATAGACGGAACTATACGCAGACAACCAACAGAGGTTAGAATGGCAATAACTATAATAGAAACTATAATTCCAATAATAATAGAAATTATAACAATAAATTACGATAATAACAATAAAAATTAATTAATGGTAATAACAACAACAAGCCATGGTAATAAGCCCCGAGATGAGGGGCACAAACACAAATTCCAATCTTATAAAAAACAATTTCCAGAGAAGAAATTGATAAACTACAATATAAGTTATGTACAAAATAAATATAATACTAATTTAATTAAAGTAAATTTAGGAAATAATAGTATAATAACTTTATTAATAGACAGCGGAACTGATATATCCATAATTAAGCAAAATAATGTAAGTCAAAATCAGATAAAATACACACAGCCATGTCAGATCAAAGGTATAATAAATGCGCCAATAAAAATTGAACAATATGCGCAGATAAAAATAAAATTTGAAGAAACTGAATTAATACAAGTTAGTAGGGTGCATTGTGACTTTCCGCCGGCACGTCATGTGCGCGTACAAGTTGACGATCCGTCAGCGTCAGCTTTTGCTTGCGCGTGAAAGCCGTCCGTCCATCTCGCGCGTGCAAGCCGTCCGTCCATCTCGCGCGTGCAAGCTGTCCGTCTGTCCTTCCACCAAGCGCGTGTGGGACATCCGTCCGCTCAATGCACCTCGCTTTAAAGTGTTTGCTTCGGTTAGACTTCCGCCCCAAAGCACCCAAACGACGGTGCTGCAGTTCGGTTACCTGCATTTCGCTGATTCTGCATCGATCATGTGCATTCTGTCAAATCGAATGCGATCGGTCGATGCACCGGAAAGCGAAAGTGGTGGGAACCCAAACTGTGGGAGCGTTGAGGTTTGCTGTCGCGGCACTTTAGGTCACGTAGGCTTCCGAACCGAGGCTTCGTGACGAACTCCGAAGTAGGGATTAGTTAAGTTCAATTGGGAATTAGAAGGAAGACGGTTGTGCGGTTGAAACCAGTAAATTAAACATTTAAATAATAATAAAAATTGAAATTGTGAACTCTAGCTGATTGTTTAAATATAAACTGGTTGTTTAAATATAAAGTAAAATTGGAGTTGTGAATTAAATTAAATTTAAAATAATAAAATAAAATTGTAAACACGAAATAATAAACTAAATTGTGAAATACTTCTGAACACACTACTGAATAAAAATCTAATTGTTACCGCAAATAACTGTTTTGATTGACGATCGCCGCTGTCGCTGTGACACCGTCCTTCGCCGTCAGACCGCACGCCTTAGCGTTCGCAGGACTGACGCGTCTGGCCTAGCCAGCAGCAGGAAGAGGTAATCTATTAATTTACATAAATTCCATATAACAGATTTAAAAAAAATCATTATTATTTTTTTTTTTTTAATTCAACATGGATTTATTTATTGCATCTTTTCAATCGAAACCAACAATAATTTTACAAAGCTTACAACTAATAAATAAATTGATGATCCGCGCCAGTGCTTTTTAGTTCAAGTATTATATAAATTATGTAGAAAAAAAAATAAATATAAAAATATTAATATAAAGAAACTCTATTTTTTTTAAAAAAACGTGGCCTTTTAAGTCGAGATGTGTTCATCCTATGAAGCAGATTCCTTGCTAGTTCGTTAGGATGACACTGAAGTTTGAATTCGTATTTTGTTTTTAAAACTGCTAGTTCTTCTTCAACGGATGCTATATTAAGGTCGCGGTGAATATTTTCGTTTCTGACGAACCATGGAGCGCCGCTGATCGTTCTCAGAATTTTCGATTGAGCCCTTTGAATTATTTGCAAGTTTGATGCACTAGTAGTGCCCCATATCTGAATACCATAAGTCCAAATCGGTTTAATTACAGCCTTGTATATAAGTACTTTATACTCTAAACGCAGTTTTGATTTTCGGTTGGTAAGCCAATACAAGGAACTTGCCTTGAGTTTCATTTGCATTTTCTTGGCTTCTAATGTTTTTTCCAGGTGAGCTGTCGGTCAAAATGCACTCCTAAGTATTTAACCTCTGTTGCTTGCGGGATTACAATGCCATTTAAGGAGACTGCCGGACAAGAACTGGGCTTAAGAGTAAATGTCACATGTACACTTTTTTGGTCATATACTTTGATGCGCCAATCTGCTAGCCAACTTTCTATTGTTTTAAGGTGTTCCTCTAAATCCCGGGAGGCTATCCGTGAATTTAGGTGAGAGCTCAGGATAGCTGTGTCGTCAGCGAAAGTCGAGGTAACGAGTTTTTTATCCGTTGGCAGATCGGAAGTGTACAGAGTGTAAAGCATAGGTCCAAGCACACTACCTTGTGGTACTCCAGCCATAATTTCAAAGTTCGGCAGAAGTTTTTTAATTTTATATATGAGTCCTTCATGCCAGACTTTGTCAAAGGCTTGCGCGTCCTGCTAGTACATCCTTTGTTCAAATGCTCGCCTTATTTCAGAGGCAATACGGTGCACCTGCTCAATAGTTCCTTGATGTTTGCGGAAACCAAATTGGTGGTGAGGAATAATTAAATCGAGCTTTGGTGCTAATTTTACCAGCAATAAGCGTTCGAGCGTTTTAGAGAGCGTTGGCAGGAGACTTATGGGCCGATAAGAAGATACCTGAGTAGGGTCTTTTCCGGGTTTTGGAATCATTATTATTTCCGATGTTTTCCATGTTGTAGGGAAGTAGCCCAGACGGAGTATTGCGTTAAAAATGTGTGTGAGATGTATTAGAGCTATTTGCGGCAATTCACTTACCATTTTATTGGTAATTAGGTCACAACCAGGTGCCTTTTTTGGGTTTAGACTCGTTGTACATAGGCGTATAACTTCCTTTGGTTTGAAATGAATTGGTACTGCTGACTTCGTAATTGAAAAGTTCTGTATGCCAGTGTTGTTGCAGGTCGGCGGGTTAGGTTGAAATACTGACCTCAGATGGGCTGCAAAGAAGTTGCCTTTTTCTTCTTCTGTTTTTGCCCAAGTTCCATCGCTTTGTCTTAGAGGCGATTCACTATCCTTTGGTGTTTTAACCATTCTTGTCCCTCTCCAGAGTGAGTAATTGGTGACTTCAAAGGTACTTATTAAGGTTTTCTTCCTTTTCCTCCCGTAGAGTGTTTTTCAGCTGATTTTGTAATGACTTTAATTTTACTCTTAGTGCTGGAGATCTGTATTTTTGCCATTCACGCCTTAATCTCCTCTTTTCTCTAACGAGGCATTCCACATAGTGTGACGTAGTGTGTCTCGCGTTAGTTTTAGTTGAGTTTTGTGCGGGCGTGGCACTAATAGCAGCTGCTTTTATTATTGAACCAAGAGCCTGCGTCGCCGATTCAATGTCCTCTCCACTCTTAAGTTTTGTTTTAACGCACACGTGGGTACTAATATATTTGCGATATTTGAGCCAGTTTGTTTTCTTGGAGGTCAGTTTTATTGTTTTTGCGATGAACTCTGGTCTTTTATATTATCACCGGTGAGTGATCGGATGATAAGTCGAAACAGGGCTCGGTTTCCAAGAAACACTTTTCAATACTTTTAGTTATGCCAAAGTCAATAAGATCGGGAATTTTTCTTTGATCAGTTGGTCAGTATGTAGGTTTTCCAGATGATACAAAGTCTAGACCATTTCGAGAGTCTATCAGCGCATTAAACAATTGTTTCCCTTTAGGGTTGATTAACCGTGAGCCCCAGCAGGTATGTTTAGAATTGAAGCCTCCGGCAGAGAGAAATTTGTTACCGAGCGATTTAAAGAAAGAAACAAAATCGGTTGTAGAAATAGGAAACCTAGGAGGATAACAGACTTTTTTTTATATTCCATATATTTATTTATTGTATCTTCTAAGCTTAGACTAACAATAAGTAAGCATATCTTACAAACTAAATAATTAATATTAATACACCTTGCCAATGCTTAGTGCTTTTTAGTAATCACAATGTTATATGTTAGTTACTGTAATAAATGTTATATTAGTGTTTGTACATGATTAAGGTGTCGATGTTAGTTGTGCTGGTGATTTCGTACGTTTTAGGCGACTTGGAACCCTATTACATGCTAGTGTCCTAGCTAGATGATTTGGGTGCTCTTTGATTTTTTGCGCATATTTTAAGCTGGTGTCAAAGATTTCCTTTTTACGAGCGGAATGTTCAGATCTTTGTGAATGTTTGTATTCTTTATAAACCAAGGAGCCCCAGTAATGGTTCTTAGAATTTTGGACTGCGCTCTTTGAATCAGTTCTATGTTAGAGTTGCTTGCGCCGCCCCACAACTGGCTACCGTAAGTGCAAATTGGTTTTATGATGGCTTTGTACAGCAGTGTTTTATATTCTAGGCTCAACCTGGAATTTTTGTGCATGAGCCAGTGTAGGCTATTTCCTTTCAAAATCATTTGTTTTTTTTTGCTTTGATGTGGCGCTTCCATGTCAAACGTGAGTCAAGATGAAATCCTTGGTACTTCACCCCTTTGCTTGAGGAATAAGAACGTTGTTGAGTTTTATCGCTGGACATGTACCTTTTTTTATACTAAAGGTAATATGCGTACTTTTCGATTCATTAACGTTTATTCGCCAGTCAGCCAACCAATTTGTTACTAGAACCAGATGATCTTCTAAGTCACGGGATGCGATTTTGGAATTCGGATGAATGCTAAGGATAGCTGTATCATCTACGAAAGTTTCTGGTAGGCAGATCTGAAGTAAATAGTAGATACAACACCGGACCTAGCACGCTTCCTTGTGGTACGCCAGCTTTGATGTCAAAGCATTTAGAGTAAGCATTATTGTACCTTACCTTGAACTTTCTGCCCCTCAGATACGATTCTAATATGTCGTGTACTTTTGTGGGCAACAGTTCTTTTATTTTGTAAATATTTTGACAATAGACTGATGAAATTACTATTGGCTCACCCCAACACTGTAAAGAGATGGAAGTAGAATGGATGTTTTTTTTTTGCATAGGATTCCAGAAAGTAATACTTTAATCGAGACTTAATTAGAATTCCCGTACCACCATAACCTTTTCCTTAAACACATGATGGGTGGTTTGTTGAGTAAAAATTATAGCCTGCTAGTTTGAAGTTATATTTTATAGTTAAATGTGTTTCTGAGATAAGCATGATGTCTATGCTGTTACTGTCTAGAAAATTTTTTAATTCAATTTTGTGTTGGTTAATACCGCTAGTGACATATTTTTATAACATTCATTTTTTTGAAAGTAGGGTTTTCATAAGTAAGTTTTGGTTATGTACAAGCTCTTGAAACATAGGTTGCATCGAGGACATGAAGTTAGTAATACACTGAGACTAGGTAAATATTAATGTTTCTAAATTTTGAGGTTGTATAGGGTGACTCGGTTTATCTGAAACGCCAGTTTTCAGTACATTCGCATAGCTAGTGGATGAAGAGATGTTTTCGGTGGTGCTTCCAATATGGTTTGTGTTGGTAGGTATAGCACTATATTTTTGGGTTCGAACTGTCTTAGCAGTTTGGTTCATACTGATTTTTAGTTGTGTATATGTATATCGGGCAGCCTCTGTAGTTAGCAGTATGATTCCCCCCACAATTGCTGCATTTTTTTGTATCCTTCTCACTTGTGTTCAGCTTGCATTCCTTTGATGGATGGAAGTCGCCACACGCAACGCATACAGTACGTAAGGTGCAGTACGATTTCGAATGCCCATACTCTTGGCAGTTTGTGCATTGTATTGGGCCTTTTCGTTTGTGAGGCTCCTCGACTATTATTCTACGATGCATTAAATATTTTAAGTTGTAAATGGGGTGGGTTTCGTTTTGTTTTAATTTAATATTCCCTGGTTCTAGTTCTATTCTAAAGAGTGGTTGCGGAATTTTTTCCCTATTCTTTATATTAAACACAGATTTTGCTGTGAATCCAGTCTCTTGGAGTGCATATTTTAGTTCTATAGGGTCTACTTCAGGTTCTATACCTTTAATAACAACTGTCAACCCTTTGCTACTTTTTATCTGATAAGTATCGCAATTTTTCTTTTCATTTTCAAGGAAAGAAACAACTGCCCGATAGTTTTTTTCCAAATAAATTTGAAGTTTTGTTTCATTTATTTTACCCTTCAACAGCGGGACCACATGAAAATTATGTTTACCAATCAAGCTGGCAACACTGTCTATTAATAAGTTGGAACTGCGTTCCCCCAAGTAAATTGGTGGTGGTTTGAATGCAATACTCTTAGTTGGTTCAGACTCTGCACTATCGCTTAATAGAGCAAAACGGTACCCTAAGTATCTGTATTATTTTTAACAAGTTTGTTCTTTTCTGCCTTGGCAATTGGGCTGCGTTTTCGTTTTATTGTTATGTATCGATCATCATCATCATCATCCTGTTTGTGTGCTTATGTTTGGTTTTGCACACTGTGTTTCTATAGTTTTATTTGCAACATTGGTAAGTTGTTGTTGCTTATATATACTCATAGCAGAACCTTTGTTGTTTTTGATTTGTCTTGGAGATGCTGTTGAATTTGGAGAGGCACATTGTCCACTCCAAGAGAGCTGAAAGTTTGCTGGCATATTTAGCGTAGCCGAGTCTGCTTGAGAATCTGTGCTTCTTTTTTTTGTTGTGCAAAGAGCAATGTTGTTTTGCTCCTGCGTGTTTATTAGTTTTATTGGTGTGGGTGTGACTAGCTTAGAAGTTTGAGCGTGCTCAGTGCTTACCATTTGCTGAATTACTGGTGGTGATTGCGCATGTGCTGAACTATTGTGAGAGATCATCTCCGTTGGGTTTAAATTGATTTGTTGATTACTGTCTATTGCTGCATGCGGGGGACACGCGCGGGTGAGACATCGATCTCTCGCTTGTGGCGGTGAGTGTCGAATGCTCATGTAAATTGTTTTTGTTTATTTTTTTTTCCTTCTATTGTTGTTGTTTTTTGTTTGGAACCACTAATTTAAAATTTTTGTTTGTGATTTAATTAATTGTTTTTGGCCTGCCCATAAAGGCTAGCCAACAAAAAATGTTTACCACTTTGATGCTAAATTTTACACTCGTAGATATTTTTTAATTTTTTATTTTTGATATACTCGTATTAAAAAGAAAAAAGATCTACTAATCAAATACAATTGCAAGATTGACTATGAAACATGCGTTTTAACCATACAGACACCAGATTCAACAGAAGACATTCCAATGGAACTTACCTTGCCATTAAATATATCGAATTTAACAATTCCAAAAAAGTCAGAGATCATTGCAAAAATAAAAGTAGACATATATGAAGATAGTTTAGTTCATGCAGACGAAATAGGAAATGGGATAATGATAGCAAACACGCTAGTACCAGCAGTAGGAGAGAAACACATAAAAATAATAAATACTACTGACAAAGATGTCCATATACTGACTTGTCGCATAATCACTCAACCGCTAAAATATTTTAGAATGCTTAATTTTGAAACCACACAAGAATCAGCTTTAAAAAGTGAAATAAATACAGATGGATTAGATGAACATGCTAGAGAAGAGGTATTCAATATATGTAACAAATATAAAAACGTTTTTCATACGAAAGGAAGAAGACTCACAACCAACAACTTTTATAAACAACACCTGAACCTAATTGATAACACACCAGTATACATCAGAAACTATAGATTACCTCATACACAGATAGAAGAAATAGAAAACCAGGTACAAGAATTAATAAATGAAGATATAGTAGAGCCATCATTCAGTCCATACAACTCACCACTACTAATAGAACCAAAGAAAACGACTGATGGAACAGCAAAATGTAGACTCGTTGTTGATTTTCGATCTCTAAACAAAAAAATTATAAATGACAAATTCCCACTCACACATATGGAAGATGTATTTGACAAACTGGGAAAAGCTAAATATTTCTCTACTTTGGATATGACTAGCTCTTTCCATCCAATACCACTAGAAGCAACATGCCGTCCCCTAACAGCTTTCTCTACACAACCTGGACATTATCACTTTAAACGTTTACCATTTGGACTCAAAATAGCAACCAATAGTTTTCAATGAATGCTATCAACTAAGTGGATTCCAAGAATCAGTGTGAATGTGAATTTCTAAAAACAGAAGTCATTTATTTGGGACACCTCATAACATCCGAAGGAGTAACTACGGACCTATCAAAGCACAAGGTAATTGAAAACTATCCTAAACCAGCAAATGCTGACGAGATTTGTGGCATTTTGCAACTAGTTTATAAAAGACTTTGCAGAGATAGCTTGACCACTAAATCAATTATTAAAGAAATCACAACTATTCGTTTGGAATGAAAATTGTGACAAAGCATTCAACACATTAAAAGAAAAACTAGTATCTCCAGAAATATTGGTTTATCCAGATATTAATAAACCATTCATTCTGACAACTGATGCATCACAAACTGCACTAGGAGCAGTCCTATCACAAGGAGAACCAGGCACAGACAGACCAATTGCCTACGCCAGCAAGACTCTAAATAAACATGAACTAAACAAACCAATCATAGAAAAAGAACTACTTGGCATACACTGGGGAATAAACTATTTCAGACCATATCTATATGGCCGAAAATTCACAGTATACACTGACCACAGACCTCTTGTCAGTCTATTCACCAATAAGAATCCTTCATCAAAATTAACAAGAATACGAATAGACCTAATGGATTATGATTTCACTTTTTTGGTCTCAACAGACTTTGTGGCTTACTGACCTAGTTGCCTTTGCGGCGATTGAATTGTTAATTGTCTTTGAGGCAAGGAAAAGGCCTTGTGTCCATTTTGAATAGCGGGCGATGCTTCATACGCAACCCGTACGAATAACAATTCCATAGAGTAATCTTTACAAAATCTTTGTTTATTCTTTATAAGTTCTTCTTCATCGTCCCCATCATCAGCATCTCATTATTGCTAGCCGCAACTTCTTCCAAAATATCGTTATCAGTCAAAATGCCAGATACAGCCACGTCATTGCCAACATTTTAAAGAGACTGCATTTTCAGAGTTCCATTCCATAACTCGATTCCATAGATCATCTATATTCATAAATTGTCGTTGAAATCTTTATTAAAACCGCAAGTACGAAAGCAGTTTTGAATACAAACGGCGCTAATACTTTTCCCCGCTTTATAAGCAATTTGCATTGCTGTAGACCACATTTCAACTCTTTTTTGCCATCAATGCTTTGAACTATTTTCTAGCATTCTAATAATTTGAAATTTTTTATAAAAACTGGTCAAGTGGCTTTGATTGGATGTGCTGTTGGTTGGCTGAAACTCTATTCTTACGTGGCTGAGATTAGAGGACCCATTATGCGCCCATGAATAACAATATTGAGACATAAATGATTGCATACTTTTAGGATACCTCTATTAAGTTCAGTTACTACTAGAGAGGTGTATACTCGTATAAGTCAAGACACAATCTATTAAAAAAAAAAAGCTTACTCAAGAACCCTCTTTCGAAGTGTAGATAAGATTCGAGAATGTTCCAGAAACTTATTTTATTGCGTAGATAATATTCGAGAGATAAGATTCGATAAGTGTAGATAAGATTCGAGAAGTTCCAGTATATTATAGAATTTTCTACTTCAACCATAAGAAAGGCGAGACACAATTAAAGACGAGACACAGTTTAAAAGCAACCGTATCAGTGTGTACATCGCGCACTTTAATCGAAGCAACAGTATTTGTAATTGTGATTAAGAAGTAATAAAGTGATTAATGAATTATTAAATAAAGTAAACTTTAATTTGTAATAAAGTAAACTTTAATTTTATTAAGTGTGTAAATTGCAATAATTAAATAAAGCTAATTATTTTAATTTAACCAGCGATTATTTGAGTATTACACAATCCAGTGGTACGAATCCGAGTATTGAGAGTTAGAATAAATTGTCAGGAGGGCAATTTCGTAACAATATGTTTAGATTTTTAGCTTCTATGCTGTCATTCAATATCTGAAGCCATTCGTTAAATAGCTCGGCTGTCATCCACGCCTTCTTATGTTGTCGGTAATGCATTGTAAAACTATGAATGTTTTTGAAGCACTTTGGTTTTGCAGATTTCCCAATTAGTAGTGGTTTAGTGCCATCCATGTTTACAGCAAATAATAAAGTAACTCCTATGTAGTATGCTGACTACCATGATATTATTTATTTTTGAATAAAACGTTCGATTTGGCAAGCAATTTAAGGGACTTAGTTTAGAACTGTGTTCCGTAAAATCTCACTATAAGCCATCATACAAAAGAAACCTCTACATATAATATCTCATAAATAAAAGTTGATTACAAATTTGGGTATTTAAGCAAGCATTTATTTATTACATTTTTCTTTTAGCTCTAGGCAATTGTATACCGTTATCAAACAATGTGCAGCATATTTCAGCTATAATAGAATGAATACACTTGCCTTTATAGCGTTCGTCAATAGGTGCACATTGCTGATGAAATCATTCACCATGTTCATCGGATTCTGTTGCTAACTGATGCTCGGAGTAATCATAATAATAATGAAAATTCAAAAAATTAATTTTTGTTGAAATGTGAACACGTAGTTTTTCAAAAGTACTTAGTATGGTGTCGACGTATATTCGAGCAGTAAGAGAACGTTTTTTGCCTAGGAAACTGTAAATTACTTCTTTAATGCTTTTCCATCCGGCAAGCTCAATTGATGAGAGCATTTGGTCAAATTCAGCGTTTTGGATAACCTTCTTTATATCAGGACCAACAAAAACACCTGTTGTTATGAAAAGACACAATTTTTAAAATATATTTGATATGAAACCAATGACAGGAAGTAAAGTTTGAAGCATTCATACCTCTTCGCATTGCTTTTGGAAACAATGCTTGCAGAAAATTGAATGCCGATCCATTTGTGTCGAAACTTTTAATAAAGTTTTTTACCACAAAAAGAATTTTTTCAGTTGGTACCAGCGGTGAATGAATGATATTGGGCTCGCCTAATGTCCCTTCAGCTATTGACCCACATAGTTTTTGGAATATTGGTTGCCCTTCCATCTGGTATCCCATTTGCATGGAAAGCATCCACATTTAACGTATCCAGTCTGCACACCCGAGAAGAAACTAATTGATTTTAAGTCACAACAGACCCGGCACTAATGCTCTTCAAATTTTATCGCATCCAATAAAAATTTTATCGAATCATGACTTTCATTCATGTTAATTCCATACGCAATTGGAAAAGGATTCTTGGAATTATCGTAATAAAGGAGTACAGCTTTTATACTTTTCTTGGATGAATCTATAAAGATATGGGTTTATATTCGATATTCTTTGCAGTCATTAAGCCTTCAATATCGTTGCAATAAGCAAACGCATTGGGTTCGTTAACTAAAAAGTATGGTAGAAAAATGTCTTGGCGTTTACGAAAACCAATAACATTAATGCCAGGTTGAATCAGATGAAGAATTTTCAAGTCTGCAGCTAACATTTCTGCTTTGTTTTTGGACAATGCATTTAAATGCTCTTGCGATATTAATAATAATATAATATATTGGGGCTGCTTCATTTCCTAAGTAATCACTGTCTGCATAATCACAGATTTCTCTTTCAGCGCATGTAGTTGACTAGGACTTCGAATGTGTAGCACAGGCATTGGGAGTTCTTCAGACTGCAGCACAGGAAGCAAGGCTGAAACTAACTGATTTATACACAAATCTCTTTCGACTATACCTATTCAAATTTAACTTGCCGCTATTTTGGTACACGTGGTGTCATGCTAACCTGGGCCTATTCAGCGCATGGGAACTGCATTGAAAGTTCAAAAATACTACTATCGTGTTATAAACTAAAAACAAAAACTTAATATCCTTTGGACAACAACATTAAGCCATTGTAACATTTGCGACAGCAATGTTTTGGGGTCCACAGTTCATCACGAGAAAATTCCAGTTCAAAAAATCTTTCATAGATGTATTCTGTTTTGCTGTTGAATCTATGTTCAGAAATAGTATGCTTGCCGCAGACTTAGCAAAACCAATCATATCCTTCCAAACAATTAGACATTTTTGTCAAAACTAAAAGTACATTATTCAATGCTGTAACTACTCTTTTTCCGGGATATCCTCAGCATAGAGAGAAGGACCCCACAAGAATCCGAACATAGACCTCGGGAAAAAGATGAGGGCACACCAATGGAAGAAGATCACACAGCTAAGGTTACATATATCAGCGACTACAGGATCAACTGACAGGCAGAGGCATCATAATAACCATTGCACGGGCCACAATTTGCTTGAAAGCTCAAATAGTCCAATTTGTCTTGATTCATCGGAGAAATACTAAACATATTTCTATACAGAATTTGTCAAGGATAATTATATATATAAGAAAAGTTACCATTTTAAACGAAGCCTAATCAATTAGACGAAAGGAGAAGTGTGAAGAATTTCTGTGTACGACTCCTGGACACCGCTGAGGATACCCCGGAAAAAGAGTCGTTACAATGCTCACAAACCAAGCCAATTTTGTCAATTTTGTTGATGTCAGAAGTGGGATTGTGTTTAAGTAATCAAAATGAAGTTTGACAAGCTAAAAGTAGAATAACTGAAGAAAGAGTTGGCGGTACGTGATCTTCCAACTACTGGAAATAAAACAGAGCTGCAACTGCGATTGCGTCTCGAAATGGAGTCACACGGTTTCAATCTGGCGGAGTGCAACTTCGATGAGGAAGTTGGTGCCAAACTATGGGATGCGAGCTCTTCAAGCGATTACAAATGTCAGTCAATTCCTTGCACCCCTACAATCCATAATGGAGGAGCAGCTGGTGAACCAGCAACATTTTTGGATTGAACAAGAAAGACGTCCACAATTGCCAATGGAGGAGCAGCTGGAGAAGCAACAATTGCTAATGCAGGAACAGCTGGAGAAGAAGCAGGCGAATCAGCAACATTTTTCGATCGAACGAGAACGACGTCAACAGCGGTTCATGGAAGTAAAAGTTAACGAATTGATAAATGGTAGGGTTGACGCAATCGAAGGAGAACTTGGCAATACAAGGCACGCGTTAGCGAGGCAAGTATGCAGCAGCGACTACAACAAAAAGCCGAATCCGTCAAACAGTCGCAGCAACGCTTATAGCAGAGTGAAACAGGACTCACTCAACTCAGAACTCAGTACTCACTGCAGATGAAAGAGATGTCTGGGATGGTGGACAAGATGGTTTGTGAAGTTGGGACACGGCAGGAGTCGTGCGAAGGATTTGTAGAATAAGGGATACAGCTACTACAGGATTTATTTTTGACTTGATAAATGAATGCATTTTTGAAACAGCGGAAATTTTCTTTTTTCAGATGATACCCATACCTACATCAGGATTTAAATCAGGAGTCAAATAATCACAAACATTTTTTACTTTTTGTTCAACAGAATTATTTTTATAAGTTGATAAAGTGAAAGAGGAAATGAGTAACTGAGAAGGATGGCAGCAGCAGGACAGAAGGAAATGCTGAGAAATGTGCAAATTAATTTGCACCTCTTCAAAGTAGCAACCGACGAACTGCTGCTGTTTATGGATGAAGAGAGTATCGACGTGACGTTAAAACAGGGATCCTGACTCGTGAGAGGAGGGATTCGGGGATTGGCGTCACGTCCGAATCGAATCTCTCCCAAAAGGGACGGTAATCTGAGATCCTGTATATTGGTGAAGCGTATACTGGGTCCCTGGACATCGGGGTATCCCTGGCAACTAGAAAGCTACCGAATGTGACATATTCGGATTGGAACTGCCGGAAGAGAGGCAGGTGGAGGACATCCTTCTACCACTCGTGGAGTTCACAAACAGGAAGGAAACCACGGTAAAGAGAATTAATGAACGGTGTTACTTAACCACCGACTGTCGAACATCTCGATAGATGCGGACAAAACTCAGCCAAAATAGAACTGACATACTTCTTCGGCTCAGTAGAGGAGAAACCAGCATTAACGTGGGGGGTCCTGGCAGGACACTGCATCATAGGCCAAAAGGCAGCCAGATATGGTGCTCCTTTCAAATATTTTTGTAGGAGTTGTCGAGATGAGGAGGACTCGGTAAAACATGTTGACTTTGTAAAACATCTATTGCCCGGGCCATCAGAGGTGGCGAGCCAGATATATGGGATCGGCCTTCTTTGAATAATTACAGGAATTAGCTGAGCTGAAACTAACTGATATTCTCAACTTCACAAAAGCTTCTGGGTAGTTTAAGATCACGGGGAGCTGAGAGTTTTTTGAGGGAGAGAAGTGGGGAGTGGTTTCTCTCTAACAACAGGTATGACAATGGGCAAATGGGCCTCCGAGTACAACTTACGAAATTCGCAAAGAATTTAGAATATTATGTTAACCAAATACAAGATAATATCGCTTCGGCGAAATACAATATTGTTCATCCAAGCATTGTAACATCAGCAGAAATTGCATTATTTAATATTGATTTTTATAAACTAAAATTGATTAAATTAGACATAATAAGTAGTAGAGAAAGGTCTCTTCTGGACCATTTTACTCCATTCCTGCTCCATTTGCAAATTTTTTAGATGTTTTGTATGGGGATTCCGGAGTAGAAGAGTAGAAATGAGCAAATGGGAATGTAAGAATTGAAAATATATTTTGTTCTCTATGGAAAATCGGAGTAATAAGTTGTAAAATGTTTAGAATTTTTAAAGATTTTGGTACAAATGTGCCGGAGTAAAGTTGTGTTTTGCTCCGATTTGCTCCAAAAATTCTCCATATTCATAGTTGTGGTCCAGAAAATACCTTTGTATAGTCGGAGGGGGCAGCGCCAAAATTATTTTGTTGTTGTTGTGGTGGGGTGCTGGATGGCCTGGTGATGGGCTTGAGTATAGACTAGAGGTGAGGCGGGGCGTGGCTGAGCTTTTACTGACTATAGGGGAGGCGGGGGCAGGACTGAGCTGAGCTTGGCTGAGCTGAGCTTTTGATGATAATAGCTGAAGGAATAGTTAGAAGGCAGCAGGCAGCCACAGCCTAGTTGTGTGTGTGTGTGTGTGTGTATTGAACGCGTAATGCGCTGGTAACATATCATTTTTTAAATGAAATCATTTGTTATTGTATTAAATTCAATCAGTCGTTTCTCTACTTTGTTAAGACACACACACAACCATCAAAAGCGATAACATTATTAAATATGTATAAACATATAAACAAACATGTATAAAGTATTTTTAATAATCTACAATATTGGATTAATGAGTGGGAATCCAATTCCAATAAATTTGTCTGATTTAGGTGGAAATATAGGAAATTTAGAGTTTTCTCTCAGACTACCAAACAATGATACTGTAAAAATTGATTTATCATTTCAATTGCTTACACTAAGTAATTCATTGAATAATATAAATGATGAAGAACATTTTAATAATTCAGTAATTACCACATCAAAAACAACAACAACAACTACAGCAGCAGCAGAATCGAAATATTTTACTGTGGCAGAAGCAATTGAAGCTTTTAGGCAAGATTTAATTAAAAAAGAGTTGGATATAGCAGGAATAATTGAAAGTGGAAAATTATTTTACAGACATTTTAAATTGGAATTTGATGATCTAAAGTTAAGAATTCGATGTACATACAACAATAACTATGAAGAACGTTCTCTTAATATAAATTGTTTTGAGTATCGTGAGTATGAAAGCGAGAGAATATTAAGCAATGGTGAAATAGAAATTGTAAAAATGACGGATGCAAATGTACACTCAGACGTTGAATTAATAAATGTTAAAAAATATAGGCAAACTTATGGAATGAGCTTATCCTAAAGATTAGTTGAAACATAACTGCAAAACTAACATCATCAACACATTCGTTGAGAGAGAAAGAAAATAAAAAAATGAATAGTAAAGAAATCAAAAATTTTACAAAAATTTCAAACATTGTTTACTGGAAGAACATGCAAGAGATCTTTACAATATTCAACTGTTGCTTGAGAGAGTTGAGGTAGAGCATAAAGTGGAATTAATATATGGTGAACATTACATCAGTTGTCCTTGGAGTAATAGTGAAACGAATATGGGACCAGATACTTGGATGTTTTTCTTCATCATCCAAAAATATAAACAAGCTATTAAATTAATTAAATTATATTCTAAAATTGATATGAAATAAAATATATTGAAATAATTTTTTTAAATCATAATTCCTTTTATTTTTTCTCATGTTTTTATTTTATTCAAACTATAAAGAAATTTTAGACATAAATGTCCACAATTAAATGAATTATATTTTTGCTCTTGATCATAATTATATTGAATTTTTTCTCCAAATAATTAACAATCTCCTTTGGCGGTTGTAAATTTCCAAAGCTGTCAAAATAACATACATTATTTTTGTTTTTATAATATGCTACCCAATGTGTCCCACGACCATTAGAAGTATCCAAGTTAACAATACCACATTCTCTTTGATTAGGCTTCTTTGGAAGAGCATCACGCATAAAGACTCCTCTAAAGTATGGTAAATTGTTGGCATACTTCTTCAAATCAAGGTTTGTAAGAGCTCTCTTGGGTAGCTGTTGCATTAGTTTTTTGAATGTGAATCATAATATAAACCGTAACCCTTCCGATATGGTTTAAGATAAAGTCCTTTTCCTGGTCTTTTGCAAGATTAATAATACTTCTAGTTTTCCTTCTTAGCTCCATTAGGTTCGGTGTCCACCACGGTTTGTGGTTGTTTTTCCGAGAGCGTCTTAGGGAGTATGACATTTCGAAGGCTTCATTCATTTTCAATTCGCTAACTTGAAATTCTATGTCTGAGGAATTGTATGGTTCCTCCCAAATTGGAGTAACTAGTTCTTCCATCAGCCTTACGATTTTTTGCCAGTTAGTTTTGCCGGGTTCCTATAGGAAATTTTATCACCAGTATCCTGTAATGGTCCGAAAAAGAATATTTGGTGGATACATGCCAATCCAAACTTCAATGGAATCGGTATTTGTAGCTTAAATTATATTAATAACCTGTTCCCTAACCCTATTAAAGAAGGTAGAACGGCTACCTCTATTTCTTACAATAGAGGTTAATTTATAAGAAGTATTCAAAAAGAGCTCATTTCAGCTGTTGATGTCGCTTCTGCCACAGATGGTGTGGTGCGTGTTCGCATCGCCGCCGATCCCCATGTTTAGCCACATCCTGTTCACTCATTGTGTCAGCTTCTTGAAGGCTGCGCTTGGTGGATCGCTTTCATCGTATGGTAGGTATGAGAGGATTAGTTTTAGTCCTCTCTACTGAAACTTCGCTACCGTTAGATCCTCCGTGCTTTAGTTAGATAGAAGAAAAACTTTTAGGTTAAGCTTCACCAATGTACAGGATCTCAGCTTACTGTTTCTTTTGGGATAGCTGGGCTTATATGGACGTGACGCGAATCCCCGAATCCCTTCTCTCACGAGTCAGGTTTGTCAGAAAGTTCAAAGCTTTCTTGCTACCACTTCCGATGACCATGATGCCCTTTTTCCACTTAGCTCCATCAAAGGTGCCAATAGAATCACTATTTACAAGTTTCATTTCGCCAAGAATTGCCCTCATTATCCCTTCTTCCAGGAGTAGCCAGTTTGCGTCCGTGAGGTACTTGTCACTCAGGTGCCGTGGTCAAACTGGTTGAGGCTCTAAACCGCTTGCTTTCGGGTATATGGGTGTCCCCCCGAGCACTGTCTCTTGCTGCTAAGCATCACATCAGTCACTTTTTCACTCCCTGCAACTCTCGAAGTTGAGGACAGCACAGAGGACGACTGTAGTGTATGAAAAGTATATTGTATGTATATACACACAAACGGCAACACCATATGCGGCTTAGGCACATGCAATATGAGCGGAGACCCAACATAAGTACATCAAACTCTAATATAAGAATGTCCACGTTATGAAGCGCGAACAGCGCGCACGTTTTTGATTACTCTGCATTCTAATGTTCAATGCCCTCGAACGAATCTACACCGGCATTGACCGTGATACTTTCTGCTGACATTGCAAAAGCCCTCTTTATGTATTAAGAACCATATTATATACTAAGTCTTAGCACATAAGAAATTAAAGTATAAATAGCAATAAGGTTTTATCAATAAATCAGATTCGATCTGGAAACCAAACTTATCGCTTCTCATTTAAATATCTGGCTGTACTCTTGAAGTCGCCGAATTAAATTGTGCGCTAGCTCTCGGGCCGTTATACAAATCTTTGAGCCCATCATTACATGGCGATCCTGCCAAATATGGTTACCATCATTACAAGACTTTCTGCTTTGCTCTCCTCTTCGAAGATATCGCAGCCTTTCTGACTTTATCTCTGTCAATTTTGTGTTTGTTGTCGGTTTCCCCGCCTTTTCCACAATAAAACTAGTGGAACCTTTGTTGCCATTTACAGACTGTGCTTTTGATCTAGTTCCTGTCTTAATCATCCAAATGACAGCTGCTCCAACCGCGCCATCTTCAGGATAGCGCGTTCATACAACCAAACATTGAAAATATGCTTTTTCCTCAGAGCTTTGTTGCTCTTATTATAAGAGATTCCGGGTCACGAGATTCAAGTTTCTTAAGGAACTTGAGAGAGCTCTTGGAGCCCTTCCTCCGCTCACTCTTCAGAGCTTTCGCATCGTCGGAAGAGACATCCATTTCATTCCCTTGCTCCATTGGGGCTTCTGCAAGAGTTGGCGATCATGGCTGCATCCTCCTCGTCTGTGCAGTGCAACTGCGGGAACCCCACGAGAGTAACCGGAATGAGCCCTTCATCGTCAGTGTCCATGTACGCCTCTCTGGCCAAGCCACTTTTGTGTGTAGAGACTAGAGCCGCAGTAGCTTCACTGTCGTCTAAGCCTGTCGCCATCACTCGAATTTCCGGGGTCTCAATAGCAGAACCATTACTTGAGCCTGAAGCCAATCCAATGATTGACCTGGTCTCTATAGCTTTTCGAACCCTTATTTGCCGGATACCGAAAGTGATAAAAGAATGAGGGGAGAGGTGGTTTTACACCTAAATACCAGGTTTTTGTACCGTCGTACCACTGGGAACCACTCAATATGAGACAGCCGATTCAGGATTTGTTCACCGGACAAATTTTTTTTTTTTTTTTTTAAGCAATTCATATTTATTGTAACAACTCATGGTGGAGACTAACAATAAGTAAATATATCTTAAAACTAGACAACAATGTACCACTGCTCCTTACCACTGTAAGGAGAGGATATTAGTGAACACTTATTATTTTAGAAAAACAATATAAATAAAAATAATTATAGAAATTAGTAAAGATGGCTTATTTAATAATAGTTTACGATGGCGATAAGTCTGCTCTCTTTAAGAGGGTCGTGGGCTTGTTTGTAGTAAATTCCTAGGTAGTATATTGGGGTGGTTCGATAATTTTAGTTGGTACTTCTTTTTGACATCTGAATGCCTCTGACCTATTAGAGGCACACCTCAATCTCGGTGAATGTTTAGGTTTTTCATGAACCACGGTGCACCAGTAATCGTGCTTAGTATTTTAGACTGGGTCCTTTGCAACAGTTCGGTGTTTGATGTTTTTGCTTCTCCCCACAGCTGAACTCCATATGTCCAGATGGGTACTATTATGGCTTTGTATAAGACTACTTTGTAGTCAAGGCTTAGTTTTGAGTTTGAATTTAAAAGCCAGTTAAGACTTGCAGCTTTTAGTTTCATGTGCGCTCTTTTCTTTTCTATGTGTGTTCTCCAGGTAAGGCGTCTGTCAAGGTGAATGCCTAAATATTTCACTTCTGTCTCCTGTGGGATAGTTTTGTTGTTGAGTATGATTGGGGGACACGTGTGTTTGTTGAGTGTAAATGTTATGTGTGTGCTTTTTTGTTCATTTACTGCGATGCGCCAGTTCAAAAGACAATTTTCAACCACGTGTAAATGTTCGTTGAGATCACGCGATGCTATTTGACGGTGCTTGTGGAAAGATAAAATCGCAGTGTCATCGGCAAAAGTTGAGGTGAGCAGATATTTGTTTGTTGGTAAGTCTGAGGTGTATAGTGTGTACAGTATCGGTCCAAGAACAATTCCTTGAGGTACTCCAGCCAATATATCCATTTCTGGTGAAAGGTAATCCTCACATTTTACTTGAAATCGCCTACCCTTTAAGTATGATTCCAGGGTACTATGGATATTTGAAGGCAGAAGTTTTCTTATTTTGTAGACGAGGCCCTCGTGCCACACTTTGTCAAAGGCTTGTGCGACATCGAGGAACACTGCAGAGCAGTATTATTTCTCCTCGAACGCCTTTCTGATTTGGGACACTAGTCGGTGTACTTGTTCAATAGTGCCATGATTTTTTCGAAAGCCAAACTGGTGGTTAGGTATTACTTTATTCTGTACCAGATATGGGGTTAATTTTGATAGCAATAATTTCTCGAATAGTTTCGAGACGACGGATAACAGGCTTATTGGTCTGTATGACGAGACTTGCGTTGGAGTTTTGCCAGGTTTGGGTATCATGATTACGTGGGACAGTTTCCAAACTTGAGGAAAGTAGGTCTGTCTAAGAATTGTGTTAAATAATGTTGTTAAATGCTTTACTGCAAGCGGAGGTAGCTCCATCAACATCTTTGTGGTTGTCAGATCGTGGCCTGCCGCTTTCTTTTTATCTAAATGAGTTGAGATAAAATGCCACACTTCTTTCGGCCTCAACCGTAGGTCCATCTGGGGAATTAGGTTGTTTAGTGTTGGTATTTTAAAGTTGTTACTAGGAGGATTTGGTTGGAATGTGATTTTAAGATGCTGAGCAAAAGCTTGCCCCTTCTCCTCATTGCTTCTTGCCCATCTTCCGTCTATAAGTCTTATAGCCGAGTCCGATTCTGTAGGTTTATTCGTGTTTTTGACTGCCTTCCATAAAGAGTAGCTTGTGGATTCAAGGGGGTTCAGGTGCGAGATGTAGGCCTGTATACCTCTTTCAGTTTCGTCGCGCAATGCGTTTCGCAGTTTGTTTTTGGCTGTCGTGAATTTTTGCTTTAGCGCTGGTGACCTGTGCTTTTGCCACAGTCGTCTGAGCCGTCTCTTTGCCGTTATCAGTCTTTCAATTTCGAATGATGTTAAGCATATTGATTTGCGTGGGATTTGGCGGTTTGGGGTGTAGCGTGGATTGCTGCTGATACCAGATTGTACTGCGGAATCTAATTCATCCGGGCTCTTAAGACTACATTTTTCAGGAAGGTGACTGCAAATATATTTACGGAATTTTAACCAATTTGTTTTACCTGTTACTAATCGAAAAAGTTTGTTTATGTCTTCTGGGTATTTCCTTAGGTGCATTATAACTGGGGAATGATCTGAACTCAGCTCAAAGCATGATTCCGTAGACAGAAGTTTTTGGTGGAGTCCTTTCGTTATTGCAAAATCTAGTAAGTCCGGAATCTTCCGTTGATCCGTAGGCCAGTAAGTGGGTTTACCAGAAGACACGTTGTCAATTTTGTTACGCCGATTCGTCAAGGCGTAATATAACTGTTTACCCTTGGGATTTATAAGGCGTGAACCCCAATGCGTATGTTTAGCGTTGTAATCACCGGCTGCTATAAATTTTTCTCCCAACGACTTGAAAAAAATTTCGAACTGAGCTGTTGTGACAGTGTGTCTAGGTGGGCAATAAACAGATGATACCGTTATTTTGGCGTCCCAACATTGCATGCAGATGGAGGTCGCTTGGAGATATTCCTTGTCGTAGTTTTCTAGTGAGTGGTGTTTTATGCGGTCTTTTATGAGTATGCCTGTCCCACCTCGAGCTTTGCCATCCGGATGCAATGTTTTGTAGGACTTATAACCTTTTATTTTAAAATTGTGATTCAGGGTAAGGTGGGTTTCAGAAATGAGTAGTATGTCTATTTTGCTGTTAATAAGAAAATTTTGCACTTCAAGTTGGTGCTGGCTAATACCGTTCGCGTTCCAATGACAAATTTTTAACGTATTCATTTGTTTGCAAGTATGGATTTCAGAAGTTGATTTTGATTATTTATTAGTTCTTGCATCATTGATTGCATTGAGGACATGAACTGTATCGTACATTGCGTTAAGGTTAAGAGCACTGCCTCTAGATTTTGCGATTGTTTGTTGGTATTTGAATTTTCAGCTAAATTTGATTTCAGTGCATCAGAGTAACTCATGACAGGTGGAGCATGTTTATCGTTGAACGTAGTCGGGATTTGGTGTAGAGGCGCTACGTAAGTAACTTCGTGTCGACCTCTATCCTTCTGTTGGCGCATTTTATTTTTCAGCTCAGCATACACTGAGCAACCTCTATAGTTTGCTGTATGACTTCCGCCGCAATTATTGCATTTTTTAGTAAGAACATTTTCATTTTTTTTATCGACCGTACAGGCCCCATACAAATGGGGCGTAGGGTGCAATACGATTTGGTATGACCAAACTCCTGGCAGTTTGTACATTGTACAGGGCCATTGCGTTTGTGCGGTTCTTCAACTGAAATTCGGCGGTGCATAAGGTATCGCATATTATAGATTGGATGGACTTCGTTTTTTTGCAGCTTTCTTGATTCTGGTTCAAGCTCCACTCGGAACATTGGTTGTGGAATATTATTCTTATTTTTAATGTTGAATTGAAACCGGCTACGATCAGTGCTTCTTTCATCTCAGATTGGTCGACATTTGATTCTATTCCTTTTAATACGACAATCAAACCTTTACTGCTTTTCAATTGATACATATAATAGTTTTTTTTACTACTGTCAAGGTAGTTGATTGCCAAGCGATAATTTTTGTTGGTATAGATCTGAATTTTTGTTTCGTGTAAGTCACCCTTCTTTAGTGCAACTATATGGAAGTTATTTTGCCCTATCAAGCTAGATAGTCTAGAGACCAGCATATTAGAGCTGCGTTCGCGCAGATAAATTGGGGGAGGTTTGACTTCTTGAAGTATTTCTGTACCTTCATTTTTTTGGTCTGGATCTGCTACATTATCGGTAAGCAAGGCAAAGCGATTTTGGCTCGGTAATGTGTTGGTGCATTCTTCATATTTATTTGGTTTATAAATTTTTTTTGGGTTTTTTGTCATGTTTTTAAACGGGCTTAGCTTTCGCTTAATATGTACGTATATAGCAGTCCATGCCAGTCTGTATTGCCGAACTATTCTGTTTTGCAGTTTGTTTAATGTTGTTGTTTAATGCTTTGTTGGTGGCTGCAGCTGTTAATGTGTTTTCTGTGGAGAGAACAGATAGTAATATTTTCCGTTTTTGAAACTATGCTGATTGCTTTACTGTTTAGTGTACGCTGAGCTTTCATCACCAAACGTTCGGGCGACTGCTCAAGCATCAAATTGTGTGTGTCGTTAGAGAGCATCAGATCTTTGCTCACATTGTACGATGCGTTATCTGCCTTAGCGAGCTTACGCTCTGGTTGGGGAGAGCGTAATGTGCTCATAAGCACGCCCTCTCAGCTAGTGTTTGTTTACAGTTTATGTTTATGTGTGATTTTTCGTTTCAATACTTACTCGAAGCACCTTTTATTTATTTTATATTTAAATTTTTGTTTAATTTTATTTTATTTTATTTGTTGAGTCTCTGTCTCAGATTTATTTAAATACTGATTGCCAGATTTGGCTTATCACCTTATCGCACTTGATTTGAACTAAAATTTTTTTTAAATACTCTACAAATTACGGAGCCCGAAAAAAAACACATCCGCTCACTTTGAAAAATATATATATATTCACCGGACAAATAGATGAGACTATCCTCATACAAGGTGTGTCAATCACTGTAAGGATCGACTTAATTTCGTATAGATCAATGACTTGCAGTATTCTGGTTGACTGGTTTACTATTTATACTTCGTTGATTTTTGCTTGTAAGTTTCCGGCTTCCTCTTTAATGGGGGTAACTTGTAACAGGCTCTGAGTTACAGTGGTCATTGTCAAGAACATCAATATTGGGGTTATAAGCTGAAAATTTGAGGTGTCGTTTATACCCGCTTTCGCTGATTCTTTTTCAATGACGGAAAATGCAGCAATAACATCTCGCTTGCAACTTCCAATGATGTCGGTGTCATCAGCATATGCAAGGAGCTGGACACTTTTGTAGAAAATAGTGCCATTCCGATGCACACCGGTACACAGTACCCCTTCCAGGGTGAAATTGAAGAGGTCGCCTTGTCTGAAACCTCGAACGGTATTAAATGGTTCGGAGAGGTCACTTCCTACCTTGACAGAGCTGGACGTATTGCTCAATGTCATTCTACAGAGCCGTATTAGCTTTGTAGGAATACCTAACTCAGACATAGTGGTATATAGGCAATCCATTATCGGGCTATCGAAAGCAGTATTATAGTCGACAAAGAGATGATGGGTGTCGATCTGTTTCTCGTTGGTTTTCTCCAGAATTTGGCGCAGCGTGAACATCTGGTCAATAGTGGACTTTCCAGGTTAAAATCGCAATTATAAGGTCCAATCAGCGCGTTGGCATATGTTTTTAACCTATCACACAACAGGCTAGACAGAACCTTATAAGAGATGTCAATAATACTGATTCCCCGGTAGTTGGAGCATATCATCGGGTCACCTTTCTTTAATACAGGACAGATGATTGATTCCAATCGTCGGGCATGTTTTCTTCTAGCCATATTTTACTAATGAACTGATGCATGCACCCTATCAGCTTATCATCGCCGGCGTTGAAGAACTCAGCAGGCAGTCCAACGGCACCAGCTGATTTGTTGTTCTTTAGTCTCTGACCTTATCGTGGCTAGGTGATCGTAAATTGATGGTATCGGGTTGAGATCTCCAGAGGCGGTATTGGTGGCATCGTCGTCTGCCAGTAATTTAGAGAAATGTTCCCTCCATAATGTCAGTGTCCACTGCCTCTCCGTAGCCAGATTCCTATTTTCATCTCTACAGGTAGATGCTCCGGGCTTAGATTCTTGGGTCAGATGCCTGACCTGTTGACAGAACTTTCGAGCATCATTTCTGTCCCGGTACATCTCGAGCTTCTCGCACTCACGCCTTTCCAGATCGCGTTTCTTTCGTCTGAAAAGGCGCCTCTCTTCCATTCTCCTCACCCGGTAATTTTCACGCACGGCTCGCGTTGCAGCAGACTGCAGCATTAATAGAGTCTTTTTAATTTTGCTTAACTTTGCTGACAAAATATATGTGCGCTGTCAAGACAAGGATTCTGCCTCAGCTCATCTCGTCGTAAATCGCGCGTTGGACCTTTAAAAACTCTTTCTTTCCATGGTGTCGAATTATGAGGGGACAACTAAAATAGATTTTTGAGAAATGTTCCACTCCTCTAGCTCGTATAGAAGGCTGCGTTAACTCACGGCCCATCTGAGCATTGTCAGACGACCACATGGACCTGCAGCTGCTGTCTCCAGGACATTTTTGGTGTGTGGACCACTTCTAGCACCACTGGAATCACAAGTGACGAGTTCCTGCACCTCGATATTGAATCGATGGCAAAAAATACATGCACTCGCTAAGCACCTCAATACACGATGGAAGACTGAGTACCTTCTCTAATGTCAACGGCAGGTCAGATGGCACATGGTACTAGAAAATCGTATCAATGATCTAAAAACTAAACGAGGGGTCCTCTCATACGGGCTATCACCAACGTACTGAGCCTCCACCTTCGCAAATATGTATAATGCTTCAGAATCGTAAATATGTATAATGCATGCCATCTAACCTTCTCTTTTCAGACACTATTCATCTCTGTACTATCCAACTCAATAGTCATTCTTCTTGCTCTTCCTTTCAAAAGATGTCACAACGCGTGAATTACAGGGGCAGACGGTACATGGGCAACCTTCGCTGTTTGCTGCGGCAATTCGCAACAAAGGTCAGCACGCCGTCTTCTACCCAGTCCGATGAACAAACGACAATCTCTCGATCACGATGCCCCGCAAAACTTACGGGAGCTTAGTGCAGGCTCCTGGGAGCCATCCAGCAATCCGTAGGCTGCGTGGTCACATGCGCACCATCTGATGTCGCGTCGCCCGGGCAACGCCCCTCGACATTCCATCGCGCTCTACAGAGTTGTTGACTCCAAAAGTCGGCCGCTCACCTCCCGCGCCGCCCAACATAAGCGCGGGAGAGACTCGACCCAGGGGAACCGTCAGGAGGTTAGTCGAACCAGTACCGCGTCAACGGATCGTATGCACGATGTGTCATCCACCGAGCACTGCACGATTTTTGGGGTTGCGTCCGAGAAACCGATGATACCAGGTAATGGCCCGTCGACTATGCCTCAGAATAAAGCATTTTATCGCCAACTGCCGACAGTCCTTTAATTCCAGTCGCATTTACAGTCGTCTTGCAGTTGTGCTCGACGTATCTTTGAGATAATACTGTCCTTGTTGATCATCATAACAGCATGACGGCTCAGTGCGTCGACGTGCTGCATTTGCGAGCCAGACCGATGCTCCACTTCGTAGTCGTATTCTTCAAGGAACAGTATCCAACGCGCTACTCTCGTATACAAATCTTTCTTCTCAAATGTTTTCATGAACGCGTTACAATCGGTGGCCGAGGAGATACACCCTAAACTTTTTCAACGCCTCAATAGCAGCTAATATTTCTAGCTCGTAACTTGTGTATTTTCTATCTGCGTCAGTAGTATTTTTGCTCATGTAACATACAGGATGCAATCATCCATCGTTAGAAGATTTTTGCAGCAACACGGCTCCGTAGCCATCAATTGATGTATCTGTGTGCACTTCCGTTTCTTAATTTTGATTATAAATGTTCAGTACCGGGTTTTTGCTTAAAATTGTCTTTAGAGGTTTAATACTCTACCGCTACCGCTTTTTCTTCTTTAATTTCGAATTTTCTGCTTTGCTTTTTTAAATCGGTTAGCGGTTTCGCGGTCAAAGAAAAGTTAGGTATGAACTTTCGAAAGTAACCCGCTAGCCCAAGAAAACTTTCTAGTTGCTTTAGCGTCTGTGGCATTTTGTACTTACGCAGTATTTCAACTTTCGTGGGGGATGGTGATATTTGTTGATTTTTGATTACGTGTCCGAGAAATTCGATTCTTTTCATTAGGAACTGACACTTTTTAAAATTTAGTTCGAGCCCGTATTCTTCGCACAAATTTATCACCTCTTCTAATTTTTCAAGGCTTGCTCTTCACTTTGCGCGGGAATTATTATATCGGCAATATATGGCAATGCGATAGCCTTGTGCGTTAGGTCACGAAATATTGCGTTTACATGCCTTTGAAAAACACCGACAGAGTTTGATACTCCGAAAGGCAGTTTTTGAAACTGGTATTGTCCATTGTGCGTGACAAATGATGTGTATTTACGACTAGGTTCCGCGACTGGCACATGGAAAAACCCATTTTTCATGTCGATCGAGCTGATCTTCAATCAGTGGCAACGAAACGCGATCTTTCTTTATAACTTTGTTGATTTTTCTGAATCAATCAATTGTAGCACACAATGTTTCTCTTCACCGTCTTGCTTGCTACGAAACGTCTTTTCTCACTTGGCTTTTCTTCGTTTGTTTGCTTGTTCTTTTCGCGTATTGTTTCGTAGCACTTGAGTTTTTCTTTGAACTCTTTTATGTTTTTCGGACCGTACAAAATTGTTTTATTTACATTTAATCCTCTTATTTCGTCAATAACATATTGAATTAGTGCACTTTCCTCAATATTACCGCATTCCTACCGTACTCCTCCACGCTCTCGTCTTTGTTTGTTTTCCTCTCTGCAAGTTGCTTTTGCAGCTCCACGAAGTTGTTCCCCTTTCGCTTTGAATGAACAGCTTCGCTAGCCCTTTGAGTGATTTTTTTGCAAACACAATTTTTTGGAGTTCATCCCAGTGCATGAGTGTAGCAGTTTCTTCATATTCTCTCACGCACACTTCTACTAGCACTTTGTCACTGCCGTCGAAAGACCGTATTGAGTCTTCTACTTCACGAAAACTGATCGCAAATCTTGGCATACTGCTCGCTGTTATAAAATTCTCATCGAAATTTTTAACTGACACAAAATCATCGTTTTTTTCTCTGTGTCTGCGCTCATTGTCACGCTGTCGTTTTGTTGCTTTTCTCTCTGTTTGTTTTCGTCTTTCTTCATTGTTGTCACACCAGCGCCGTCTTGATCGCTGTTGTGTCATCTTCTTCGTCTTCGCTTTCGTCGTAGTCGTCGTCGTTCTCATTTCCGCCAAGCAGATTCCCCTTCGTCAAGTTTCTGAATATGTGCAGCTTTAAAGGTAGGACCAAAATAGACGAGACGTAACGATAGCGATTGGACGAACGTATGCACTCGTTACGTCGATTTTGACATTTAACCCAAAATATGACGCTATCAAACGCGTCGATGGATGGCTTTTTACATAAATTCCGAACTCATCCTTCACAGCGGCGATTAAATTGTAGCAAAATTCCGTCATTTTAATTTTAATTTTTTGATAAAATAACAATCGTGTCAACAAAGTAGCCGCTGTGACGAGTAGCAGACGTTTGCAGTTCGGTTCTTACGAAACCGAACGTCACGTCTAAATGTTTCGTTCAGTTTCGATCAAATACGTACGGCTATTTTGGCTATTAGCATTGATTCACATATGCTTGAACTTACTCGTTACGTCTCGTCTCGTCTATTTTAGTTATCCCTTAAGTGGTCTTCTTTGCAACTCAAACCAAACATGTTGCAAATCGTTATGAGTTCAGCAGTGGTTATATTTTTCTCCACTTACGCGTATTTTTCGCTGTACTTTGCGTCGCTCTCGTTTTCACGACGAGTTTCACAAGAAATTTCTTTTTTGTTTTTACTCTAGCTCGTTATTATTCCGAGACGAGTCCCCAAATGTATGGTGTCAGAAGTGGGATTAGGTATAAAAAAAGGTATTAAAAAAAGAGTTAGAAGTCAAAATGTTGGCCCGTTGTCCGAAATGCGTCCGTTCGGTTTGAAGCGCTGAATAGCCGGGCGATGACCCAAATATAGAGGGAGAACCTGCAGAGTCTGCACTCGATATATATATATATATATATATATATATATATATATATATATATATATATATATATATATATATATATATATATATATATATATATATATATATATATATATATATATATATATATATATATATATATATATATACGAGTATATATATATATATATATATATATATATATATATATATATATATATATATATATAATTTATAATTTTGTAGTTGCACTATAATTCATTGTTCTATCATTCGTTAAACTCTCATTCTACTTGTTCCTGTCATTGGGAAACGCATTTCAAGGAATCAAGCTTTTAAAAAATTCACTATACAAATCATAATAGAGCTCAGGCCCACTAATTATAGACAATAGCATCAAGAGCCTTGACAATCGAAGATCTACATGAGCTATTTACTATATCAGGTGATAACAACACAAAATACAAAATCATTATTTATGTGGACTGGATGAGAACTATCGAAAGAAGATTTATTGCGAGAATTGACTTCAACGATGAAATGTAATCCAGGACTCAAGATAAACAAATGCATCACCGATATTTTAACCACTAAATATTTTTATTGTTTTTATTTACTATGTAAGAGCATGGGTAAATATAGTGGTGCTACGCAACAGCAAGATTGTACTACAATTAAGAAGTTGAAGAATCCAAATCAAACTAAAATGGATAGATATATAATAGTAGTGAACATAAAAGAAGCCCTACAACTGGACTAACTAACATCAACAAAAATTAAAAGGACTGCTGAGTCGAACCAAAAATACTTTGCAGTTATAGACAATGATGTTCAGCAAAATGTAACACAATCAATAAAAAACATGCAAATCACTTCCAATTTATTTAAAAGAAAGGAACAATAGAGCCTTAGTTCAAAAATTAACTAGTATTACGGGTGAAAACCGTATGCTTCTTGTGCTGCGGCAGCCGCGAGGATGGCTTTCAGTGAGGTGGCTAGGGATAGAAGTAGCAACACTGGAAGACGGGTGTTGGCCGCGTGAGGCTCCATAGAGGGTCGACTGTCGGAGATGGTCGTCAAGCACCTCTTGGAGAACCAAGGTTGGCCCCCGGCCTTCAACTGCGAAGTAGTGTGCCGAGGTTGTAGGGTGATCAGGTATTAGGATAGTTTCTTTAAGATGTTTCTGGAGATATTTCACGTCGAAACTCATGACAGGAATAGTCATCCTGTGTTGTGAGGAGTCCCTGAGAGGCCGAACTAAAAATCTTTCCCGCTTCTGTTGCTCCGGACGACAACCTGGAGAAGGTGGCGGAGGCAAATAAGCTGCTTGGAGGCCTCAAGCTATCTGAGATGCCTGTAATAGGCGAATCAGCACCAAAAACGAAGCTTACTGAAGGAAAGCTACCCCCGACGGCAAGAAGGATGCTGAGGGTAACTCAGATTCACCTGCAGCACTCCAAATTAGCCACCTACCATTTTTTTGTCCTTCTTATAGAGGAGACATCGACATCTACCAGCGCAAACAACCATGAATTTTACCCCGCGGAAATCCAAAAAGAACGGATTGGGCTTTGTTCAACAGAGTGGTCGAAAACAAACTTGATAGGAGTATAAGCGAGTAGATACATGGAAGTAAACCTTTCAGGTTGCTTTTAGAGTCTCGTAGCAAAAAGACCTTGCCTCCCTGGTGGGAAGGGAATCTTAGGGAGTAGAGATCAAGGGTCTTTAACGAATGCTACATAAGTCGAAATTTCCAAGCTTACTGAGAAAGCTTAAAGACATACAAAAAAGAAGTTTGAGATGCAAAACGCAAATCCTGGGAAGATCACTGCGAATCTATTTAGTTAGTGAAGGACTCTGCCAGGCTCGGAAAAATTCTCGCCAAAGATCACTCCAACAGTACATTTGTAAAACCAAAGAACATCAACGTAATAAGAAGTCCCATTAAGAAGAAGAACAAAATATTTGATTTTCTCTTTCCCGTTACGAGTTAAATGGGCGACACTACAGATCTCGATAACTACAGAATCATGAAAACTACAGAATTTTTAATTATGTTGTGAATAATTGTACACACACGGGCTTACATACATACATATGTATGTATGTTTGCATTGCAAAATAAAACTAAAGAAAAAAGATGCACGTTTGTATGTACATACATTTATACACATTTAATTCTGCAGGTAGTGACTTCTGAAGGGTGCGAAACGCGAAATATGAGCAAAGACTTTTTCAAATTTACATATCAATTTGAAATTAAAGAATAATTTCAATTTTCAGTTGATAATGTGAAGTGTGATGCTGTTCGCGATTTCTGTTCGTCTGCTATGATCGGCCAACATACTCAATGAAAGAAACTATTTTATTTATTATTTTATATTTTTATTATTATAATACAACAAAAGTTTCACAGCCAGTAAAAATTGGAGTACCAATAATTCCATTTTTACAAAAATAGATTATGTATGCTTATTCCGATTTGCATTGTGTGAAATAGTTGTCAAAGAGTACACACAGCTATTTTAAATGCGAATCCATATCTCCATATGGTATTCAGGGTGTTATGAGGGTGTACAAGGAAATAATAAAATATTATTTCTTATTTATATTCGTCATAAAATTTTTAGAGTACAAATTTAAAAAAAGCTTCTACGGCAATAAAAGAGCTGTCTCGCGATTTGAACCCAGGTCCGAATGCATCAAGATTGACGCCCTTACCACCACTAATTTGCTAATTTATAAGCAGATTAACTAAAGGAACTACTTGGTGAATACCAGCAGATTTTTTGACTTCTCAACTGAAATCTTGAAAATTGAATAGTTTTATTTTACAAATTTTTATTATTTTGAAGATTGACAATTTTTGCGAAATTGCCTTATTTGGTTTCAAAAACACCTACTATATTATGAAATCGAACACACTCACAACTTCATAAGTACATACATACATGAATGAATCAGTTTCGATCATGAAATTTGGAATTTATTTAATTTCATAAAATATACCTATATTGCTATTATTGGTAGTCAATTTTTATTGGCTATGAAAGTTTTGTTGTATTATAATAATAATAATATAAAATAATAAATAAAATAAAATTGCTATTGAGTATGTTGGCCGATCATACCAGGCGAACAGAAATCGAAAACAGCATCACACTTCACATTATCAAATTATTCTTTAATTTCAAATTGATATGTAAATTTGAAAAAAGTCTTCTTTGCTCTTATTTCGCGTTTCGCACCCTTCAGAAGTCACTACCAGCAGAATTATATATGTATAAATGTATGTAAATACACACGCGCTTCTTTTTTCTTTGTTTTCATTTTGATTATGAGTATACAAACATGCATATGTATGTAAGCCCGTGTGTGTACAATTCAAACAAAAAATTATGTAGTTTGCCACAGATCATGATTTGTAGTGTCGCCCATTTAACTCGTAACGTGAAAAGAAAATCAAATATTTTGTTCTTCTTCTTAATGGGACTTCTTATTGCGTTGATATTCTTTGGTAAAACGTACTGATGGAGTGTGGGAAGAATCAGCGACGGAGGCATTGAAGATTCTTGTGGATACTCATTTTCAAGACTGCTCTGATCATTCAGAGCAATGTAGCACGTCTGCGTGTCGAGAACACGTACCAGCTGCGTTAGTTGTGAAAATTATGTCTGTTGACAAGGTCGTCTGGGCAATGAAATAATTTTCACCATACAAATTTCCATGTCAGGACGATATAATGCATATAATGATGCAAAAAACACAGGGATTTATAATATCTGAGTTAAGGGAAATTTTTACTACACATATCTCTAAATCAGAGATGCTCAAAGTTTTTGCTTCAAGGGCCAGACTGGGATTTCATAAACTTGCCACTTGAATATGCGAATGGAAAAATCTTATTATGATTAAGGCAACATTAAATTTTATTTTTTAATTTATTTTGAGTCATATATTTTTTCTATACATTTCATTATTTATTGAATCTTGTAAAAATAAGAACTAACAATAAGTAAAAAAAATCTTACATAACTACATTTTGTCTTTAAACCTTAGCCAATGCTTAGGGTAAATAAATTGAATACACTAGATAATGCACTGTATATAAAAGAATAATGGATAAAATTCATGATAAATCCATTTAAAATTAAAGTAAAAGCTTATTGAAGTTAATTAAAATTAAATCGTTTAAGACGAGATGAATTAGGTTCCTTTAGCAAGTCCTTAGCTAGACTATTCGGTTGGCTATGTAATTTTACTTTGCGGGTTCTTTTAAAATTTGTGATTTCTTCTTGAACAGTTGGAATGTTTTATTCCGTATGCAGTCTTTAATTTTTAAAATACCACGGTGCATTGGTTATTATGAATCAATTCGGAGCCCCACACTTGAATGCCGTAGATCCATATGGGTTTAATTACCACTTTATATAGAGGACTTTATTTTCCATTCTCAAACATGACCTGTTGTTAAGGATGTTGAGCTTTAGTTGTAGTCTTTTGGCTTCGCTGTGCTTTCGCCAGTTGAGCCGTCTATCCAAATGAATCCCAAGACTTCGCTTGCTTGTGGAATCATTACTCCATTAATAAAAGAGGGTATGTTTCTTGTGTTAAAGTAAACGTTATGTCCACACTTTTCGACTCGTTAACCTTAATTCTCCATTTTAGTAACCATTCTTCTACATGTCATACATAAGCAGAAAATTATTGCATGCAACTTTTAATGGGAATGATATAACTCTGTTTTATGCTAAAGAATTTCTCTAAAGTTGGGATAGAAATATGAAACACCATTTATAAGCAATGATTTCAAATGATCAAATGATGATGATGATTTCAGATACTTCATTCTAGAAAAAACTTCATTTAAAACGGTCGTGTAACTAAACGGACGTGTAATCAGACGAGCTCCGCCCTTGTGACATTTATCGTTGCTTAAAACCAAATAACAAATTTTTACAAAGCCCGCGAAAGAGACACTAAACGAAAGTGCAATTTTCAAGAAAGTGTCTAGTTCTGTTTAGATAATCTAAATACAGTACAACGTCGACAGTCCGGACATGCGCCACTCCGGTCACTCCAATAATTCGGACGCTTCTACATTTCGGACAACTTAAAATTTTAACCCTACAATCCGGAAACATTTTTTTTATGCAAGAAAAAAATTTAATTCCGGTGGTTTCCCGTTTTTAACTCGCATGTTTTGTTATTCATACTTTTATTTACATTTTGCACTATCATTACTTCAGTTTCGGTTCATTCTTTCGCAAGCGTGTTTGTCTAATTTCATACCAAGTGCCATGTCTTTAAATAATAAACGCAAACATAAAACATTAACTTTAAAGGAAAAGTGTGATATTTTACAAATCATCAAGACGAGGGAAAAACTATTAGGCAGGTTGCCGAATAATTACATGTTCCTAAATCAACGATTTGCGACATTAAAAAAAATAAGGAGAAGATAAAACAATTTATTTCGAATACCTATAATGGACCCGGTAACATTTGAACCAAAATAATGTAATAAACCATTTTCATACTATAATTTTTTTTTTAGGAAATAGAAAACTTATGAAAAAAGCAGAAAATCCAGAGTTAGAGGATGCGCTTTACACATGGTTTTTGCAGCAAAGAAACAATCATATCCCGATTTCATCAGAAATTTTAAAAGCAAAGGCCAAATTCTTTTATGTAAAGATGACGGGAAAAGAAGATTTTTCCGCGAGCTCAGGCTGGTTAGATAAATTTAAGTTACGGCATGGTATTCGTTATCTAAAAATTTGTGGTGAAAAAGTTTCCAGCGATGAAAGCGCCGTAGAGCCTTTTAAAAAAAAGTTTGCCGACATTGTTGCTGAGATGGATTTGAGTAAAGAGCAAGTTTATAATGCAGACGAATCTGCTGCTTTCTGGAGAGTGTTGCCTGGTAACACATGGGTGCATACAAAGGAAAAATCAGACCCAGGCAGAAAAATTTCCAAAGATCGTGTGACATTTATGCCATGCTCAAATGCTGCAGGAACACATAAACTGCCTCTTTTGGTTTTTGGCAAATCTGCTAATCCAAGAGCCTTTGAAGGTTATAAAATTCCAGTGGTATATAAAGCAACTAATAAAGGATGGATGTCAACGTCCCTTTTCTTCGACTGGTTCAAAAACCATTTTATTCCAGAAGTAAAAGGGTTTCTAACACAGGTTAACAGACCACTCAAAGCATTATTGATATTAGATAATGCTCCTTCACATCCTAAAACGGATGAAATTAATTTTGACCCAAATTTCAAAGTTCTTTTTTACCACCAAACTGCACGGCAATATTACAGCCTATGGATCAAAATTTAATACAAAATGTAAAGGTTACTTACAGTAAACAATTACTGCAGCATATTTTATCAGAAAATTATGATGACGTCGACGTGGTTAAAGCTTTAAAAATGTTTAGCCTTAAAGATGCTGTTTATTTCTTGGACTTAGCATGGCAAAGCATTAGTGAAAAAAATATTCAGAAAAGCTGGTCTGCATTGTGGCCAAAAACTGCATCGTGCTGGGATGATGAAGATATGATACCGCTACAGGTTCTGCGTCATGAACTGCAGTCTGATAGCATCTATGATGGCATAAAATCCATCCACAATATGATTGGAACTATGAACTTCAGTAATGACATAACTGAAGAAGATATCAATGATTGGGCAACTGGTGCAAATGAATTTTCATTGGATTTTTCCGATGAAGAAATAATACAACACGCTAAACGAGAAGAATCGCCAGTGCTGCTTACGGACTCTGAAGACGACTTTGTAGAAATGGTTGCAAAAACAAAGATATCTAATGCAGATGCAAAGAAATTATTTTCAGTTTGTATTCAGTGGGCTGAGGAGAATAATATAGATCAGTGCTCGTCAAACTTTTGAGTGTGACGGACCGGCTGCAGTTTTTCTATTACGTCGGGCACCGGTACCTTTTTTTATTGATTATTTTTCGTTTACGATCATCTCATATATGTATTAAAATTTGTTTAAATGCATTTCTTTATTAGCCGGGTGTCTATATATGACCTATTGCCATTTAATGATAGCAGATATTAGCGATTTTTTATGAATTTAACAAAGTTTAACAAATTTAAGTTGTTTTGTCCATTTCGCGAGCCCTTTGCGGACCGGCGACTTATGGCTTACGAACCGGCACCGGTCCGCGGACCACCACTTTGACGAGCACTGATATAGATGATATGCAGGATATTCTATTGTTGAAGAGGCTAGAGCAAAAAGCACAAATCAACCACCTCCACAAAGTTAGTCAGCACAAAATAACTTCGTTTTTTAATAAATCATAGTATGTATGTATTTAATTCATTTAGATTATTTCAATAATTTAATATAATAATTTAATATAATAATTTAATGTAATAATTTAATGTTTTTTAATAAATCATAGTACATACGAGTACATACATATATATGTACGAGTATGTATTTAATTCACTTAGATTATTTTAATAATTTTCACTACTATAGTCCGGCCAACTCGATAATCCGAACGTGCCTAAAACTATATGTGTCCGGACTGTACTTATAATAACTAATTTGAAATGTATTAAAAGTGATAAATAAACAATCAAACAAACAAAGGAACAGTTATATATATATACATATGTATATATATGAGTTAAAAGTTGAAAGAAACAACAAATAAAATAATCCCGGTTGTGTGTGGTGTTGCCACAGTGGACTCTGGCCATAATAAGTGTTTAGAGTTACCACACCAACAAATTTTGTTTTTCGTGATATTTTACATACGAGTACATACAATATATAAGATTAAAATATAGCAAAAATAATAATAAATAAAATTTTTTAAAAACTAATAAACAAAGTATAGTCGGTAATCGTCATGAGTGTGCAGCGCTCTCCTCCGTGGGAGAGAACGAGATCTATGAACGAGTCACTCCACTCTTCGTGGAGTGCACATGGCAAACCTCCAAGAATGTCCTGCTCCAGTATAGCAATGGAATGTGCGACAACTACAACAAATTCGTCACCAACAACAACATCTGCCTTCTCTACGTACGGTACAACAACTACATTCTCGACTACAACTGCGACATCAACATGTTCTTCTGCCTGTGTGCAAATTCCACCAAAAGGCGTGCAGGTAAGTCAACTGCAATTGCTACCAAAGAGCGAACCTCACCCACGACAGATAAAGCGAAAAGAACGCCCAACACTAACAATAAGCAAAAAATAGCAAAAAACCCAAGCCAAAGTAAGTTATCAAACTACTGTTTGAGCGATACTACTTCAGAAAGAAAAAACAGATTTGCTGCTTTGACCGTTGATGATGACGAACTTACTGAACCCTCGCACAGTGGACAAGTTAATCAAAATGAGTCCGAAAAAGAAAAAGCAACTAGTCCGAAAAAAAAAGTTTAAACAAACCACCCCCTATATACGTACAAGGTGTAGAATGCATAAAGACGTTAAAAAATGCGCTAACCGCTGTTGCAGACAGTAACTTTATATTTAAAATATTAACAAACAATGAAGTACGAGTTCAATCGAATGACTCGGAAACATACACAAAACTATTCCAAATGCTAAAGCAAAAAGGTACGAAGCTGTACACGTTTAAACCCAAAAATGAAAGAGGTTTCAAAGTCATTCTTCGCAATATGCACCCCTCCGCAGACCAAGAAGAAATCAAAAATGAGCTTGGTGAAAACGGTCACAAAGTTTTAAACATAACTAACATAACTCAACGGACAACAAAAAAACCGCTACCACTGTTTAGCATAGAACTAGAAACAAATACTAACAATAAAGATATTTATAGCATTAACAAATTAATGCATTGCATAGTAGTTTTTGAGGCACCTCATCATAAAAGAGAAGTCGCGCAATGCACTAAATGCCAAAAATACGGACATACAAAAAACTACTGTACAAGGGATCCAGTATGTGTGAAATGCGCTGGAAAGCATCTAACAAGTGAATGTAAAAAAAAAATAACCAACGCAGCTGAAATTGAATGTGCCCTATGTGGCGGAAATCATACTGCAAACTACAAAGGCTGTGAAATATACAAAGCCATAAAAATTCAAAGGTTTCCATCTTTACGCAGAAAGGATCCATTATTACTTCAGACCAAAAATATGGATGGATCAGTAGTTAAACCAGGCGTAAGCTATGCCGAAATTGCAGGGTCGTTAAATCCAAAAAAAACTGAAGAAAATACAAAAAATTTAAACGATAGTTATATTAATGAACTTAAACACATGGTGAAATCCCTAATCACTCAAATGACTAATATGATGAATATCATTACAATGTTACTAACAAGCTTAAATGCGCGAAAGTAATAGTTTAATAATTGTAGCCTGGAATGCAATGGCCTAACAAAACATTATATTTAGTTGAAGCAATTTTTGTCTGACAAGAAAATTGATATAGCTCTAGTTTCAGAAACACATTTTACGAACAGAAGCTATTTAGTATTTCCTGGATATAAAATTTATGTGACAAATCATCCTGATGGTAAAGCTCGTGGTGGGACAGCTATCATAATAAATTCACTATTAAAACATACTGAACGGCAGCCAAATGCAACACCTCATATTTAATCCACTACTGTGCAAATTGAGGATACAAGTGGGACAATACTTATCTCCTCAGTTTACTGTCACCCCAGACACCTAATAACGACGGATCAATATGATGACTACATAAAGACGCTTGGCGTAAGATTCATTGCAGCTGGAGATCTAAATGCAAAACACACTGACTGGGGATCTAGGCTTACCAATAAAGAAGGACGAAATCTGATTAATGCTATAAACAAAAATAACTGCAGATTTTTAAGCTCAGGTGAACCCACATACTGGCCAACAGATAGGAAAAAGATACCAGATCTAATCGACTTCAGCATAACAAAAAACATAAAATGTAACCAATTAAAAATTAAAGCTTGTTTTGAACTTTCTTCAGACCACTCTCCGATAATACTTGACTACACAACTGACATCAAACCCATAGAACCAATAGCTAAGATTTTTAACCACAAAACAAACTGGAATGAGTATAGACAGCATATTGAAAATCAACTGAATATGTCTATCACACTGAAAAGACAATTAGACATTGAACGTGCCATTATTCACTTCAACGATGTGGTCCTAGACGCAGGAATCAAATCAAGCCAACAGCATAAATTTAGAAGAAATAAACCTACAACGGATATTTTCATAAGAAAGCAAATTATTGAGAAGAGAAAGCTGAGAAAGAGGTGGCAGCTAACTAGATCGCCTGAGGATAAACACAATTTAAATATAGCCTGCAAAAAACTCAAGAAAATATTAACTAAAAGACAAAATATAGAAGTTGAAAATTACCTAAAAAACTTGACGAAGAAATTAAAAACTCAGATAAGGTATCAGCCACCACTACGGAAAGATGACAACTCATGGGCTACTACCAATGAAGAAAAAGCAACTGCATTGGCTAAATACTTTGAAAAAGTCCTATCAAATGACGAAGATAAATATATTGAAACACGTGATGACTTAATTATAGACATTACAACCAAAATAAAGAAAACAAACACAACAGAAATAATTAATTGCATTAAAAAACGAATAAACCACAAAAAAGCACCAGGATACGATATGTTGACAGGAAAAGCTCTCGCTGAGCTACCTACTATAGGTTATAACTACTTAAGGAATGTTATCAACTCAATGTTCCGACTACAATTTTTTCCCAAAGTATGGAAAGTTGCTGAAATTATTGCACTACCGAAGCAGGGAAAAGATGCTACAACTGCTTCGTCGTATAGACCAATTAGCCTACTTCTCATAATCTCTAAAGTTGCTGAAAAACTATTTCATGATAGACTTAGCCAGATCCTTGACAATAAAAACATTATACCAAATCATCAATTCGGCTTCAGAAAACGACATTCAACAATTCAACAGATACACCGTATAACACACAAAATTGAAACAGACATAGAATATAAGCGGTACAACTAAAACAAAATTTAACCCAATACCTATTAAAATAAACAATAAAGATATAAAAATAGGGTCTACAACTAAATACCTTGGTATACACATGGACTCAAAGCTAAATTGGCACTACCACATCAAACAAAAAACGAAACAAATAAAAGAAAAATTTAGGCAACTATATTGGTTAATGGGTAAGCAATCTAAACTCACAATTAACAACAAGTTGCTGCTATACAAGTGTAGTATAAAGCCAATTTGGACGTACGGACTCCAAGTGTGGGGAACGGCAAAGCGGTCACACATACAAAAAATTCAAAGACAGCAATCTAGAATCTTAAGAGTGATCATAAAGTCTGGTTGGTACACAACAAATGAAGATATACACCGCAACCTAAATATGACAAGAATTGACGAGGAGATAAAAAAGATATCCACAAAACACTACGATACACTGCATGGGCATAATAACGAAGAAATAAACGTGTTGCTGCATCTTGAAACCACCTTGCGCCGTTTAAAGAGAACTCGACCAAACGACCTAATGAACTACGAAATCCAGACTACACATATTAGTAATAGTATTATAAATGTAAATGTAAATAATTATTATAAATATAATTTTTATTATAATTGACCATAAATTGTTATAATATAATTATAGTGAATTATTATAATTAATATAAATCATTTTTGTCGTATCACTTTTTGGCACTGGCCAAAATGTGTTTTTTATATTAATTTCCAAACAAATTGTCAAATCATGTACTAGGTGTCAATATAATGGTGAGAGATGTATGAAATAAAAAGAAATAAAAAACAAAAAAAAAACTCTATTCTATACTCGTATTATATACCAAATGGGTGGAGGAAAACCCGGGTGGTTTTCATTCTGAAAGTGGGAAAAAGGAGGCATGAACTGGCCAAAGATATTAGACCGATTAGTCTCACTTCTTTCTTTCTGAAAGTTATTTTAGAGAGTCGTCTATCGTCACATTCGAGATCTCTTTAAGGAGTGACGAGTGAGATAGAACGGAACTGTTGCTCTTCACCAAAAAATATAAGCCTCCATCCTTCAAACTTCCGAGCCTTAATGGCCAGCGACTCTCACTATCATCCAGGGTGAAATATCTTGGTGTCATATTGTACCCTAAATTCAGTTGGAAAGCGTGCATCGATGAACGAGTACGGAAAGTCTGTGGCTTTCTATGCTTGCAAGATGTTTGGCCAAAAATGGGGTCTTATACCAAAAATTGTACTGTGGATGTACAAAATGGTGGTGCAAACATAAGGCTCCGTAGTTTGGTGGGAAGCTCTAAAGAGGGCTACAATCTCACAAGATTAGCCTGTCGCATTTGTCCAGGGGTAGCTTTAGGCGCGATTCTAAACCTCCTCCCTATTTATTTTCATACTTGTGGAATTTCCGCACAAAGTGCAATAATTCTCAGGGATTTCAGGGATAACTGGAGGGATACCCTGTATGGTCATGGTAGAATTTTGAAACAGCTGCCACCAGACATCGTATCCTCGAGAATCGACTAGTTCGTTCGCAATCTGGATTTTGTGTGCTAACACAGTTCAGCCAAGTCGGAATGAGTGAAAGAAGGGAAACGTGCTCGGGAAAGGGGGTACGATAATTTTCACCGAAATTTTCCTAGATGGAATCTGTGGTGGGTGCGGAAATATTTTTCGAATCTCTGAATTTACTACTCTCCTTCGAACTGCCATCGACATCAAGTGTCCTTCAGGCAGAAGTCTTTGCAATTTGGCAGGCATGTAGGGCGTTGAGGGGGCGCAAGCGGTTCACTAACTATTATTAAGAGAAATATTTATAATCACTTTCACCGCACAGCTAGCGAGAGGTGGAAAAACACTCCGACATGTGCCATTTCGAGAATGATCCTGATTACAGTGCAAAAAGAACTAACCATCTTCTCAATAAACGAAGATATCAAATTAGCCACCTTATAGCTGTCTGCATAGGTCATTGGACTATCGGCACAAACGCCGAAAAAATTGGCATTCCGTTCAATGCTCCTTGCAGGAGCTGTAAATCCCACATGAGAGAGAAACAGTCGTACACTTTCTTTGTGAGTGCCCAGTCCTTGCTCGCTTGAGACTCAAATATTTCGGAAGTCCTTTTCTAGAGAGTCTAGGACATTGCTCTAGTTTAAAACTTTCAGACCTTTGTTAACAACTCCGGCTGGTGGTAAATGTTACAAAAGTATTACCATTTTTGTTTTGCCAGGACATGGCAACAAAACGGCACTCTTGTTCATTGAGTATCATTTTACCTACTTACCTACTAGTAAAAATGATTTTCATATGATTCCTTTAATAAACGGCAAAATCCTCGGAACTAAAGTCAACATTTATGGCGAAGCAAATTATAGAAAAGTGGTTAAAGAAAAAGTTGGCAACAAGAACAACATCTACACATATGAATTTACAAGTAGGAAAAGTATTATAGTGGTTATCAAAGGAATCCAAAGCAATCTTGATCCTTCTGAAATCCAAGACGGTCTTAAGCACAATGGTCTTTTTGCTAGATCAGTCTACAATATTGAAAATTAAAATACAATAACTCAACCGCTGTTCAGAGTCGAAGTAGAGCCCGATAACCAGAAGCTACACTGAGAACAAACATTGACCACAACGTGGTTGTTTTAACAATAAAAGGAACGATTCGGCGCCAAATCTAAAAATAATTAATTTCAGCAATGACTGTTACCATATATTTGTTGATTTTTTAAACTATTTTTACCAATAATACAGTACATTTTTACCATATCATTGTTGATTTTTTTTAATATTACCATTTACATAAAAAAACACATTTTTCATTTTTCTTTATTAATATATAGTATATATTTAAAATCAAAAGAAGTTTACACATATGAAACATAAATAATACATTAATTACAAGTATTTTAATCTTATATAAGTCTTAGTACTATCTGTAGTACAAATATTTAGTGGTGGGCTTACAAACTTAGAAATAGCGAGGACGATAATAATACTCCTAAAACTACCATTTAAACAATAACATCGAATTCTAAACATACTCGTATATACATAAATATATTTCATTGGTCATTTAAAATATTTACTTTTATTTCTTTTGGAAATAAGCAAACAATTTGATTCGCTAATTCATCAATATCCCCACAGTTAGGTTTAAAACTGATTTCCGAAACAAATTTTAAAATAGTGTTATGATTGGTTTTTCTATGTTCTTCCAACAAAGAATTATATTTTTCATGAAACACAATGACAGCTTTCGAATTTTCTTTGCTTTCAAAATTTCTTCCACATTCAATGGCAACTGTAAAGAATAATATGTAATATTACACTATAATGTGCACACGTAACCTAATTTCCTGATACTTACTGTGTATAACCAATTGTTCACTTTTGACGTCACAGAGAGCGTTTGCGATATGGTGGTAGCGTCAATATTGTACTAAAGTGAAAATATATGTAGAAAACAATTAAAATGATCAAGTTATTGTGAGGACGGAAAATACTACAAGTATTTTCCGCACACAGGACTCATACACAGCATGCAACATCCCACAGCCTAACAAAAAGTAACCACCTCCCACGATAAATGCAACAACAAAGACAGCATACAAGTATAACAAAACATTTACGCACAGTCGATCTGACCAATAAGCGTAAAGGTTTTAATGATCTCAGAAACGTAAAGTGTTATACTGAACACTACAGCGACCAAAGGCGGAACATGGAGAAAAACGAGAGAGAAACACACACAAAACATTCAGCAGGCGGAGTATATATAAATATTTATAACAAGAACAACACTATAGCGACCGAAAGCGGAGAACGAGAGCACGTCACACACACGCGAGGTGGTTGACCGGTAGAAGTTGAAGGTGGCCCAAGAACAACTGGACCACACTAACAACAAGAACTGATCCCGTTGGCAAGTTTTCGCTTTATAAGCGGAGTGACCCGGTCACTGGCTCTCTTTCTTCCAGCATCATCCGAATATTACGCAACGTACTAATTACTTAGAGACACCAGTAGTGACAGTAAATAAAATACGCCACGCAGACAGAGCCAGGAGTTTATGGTTTTGACCGATTCTCCCTGGGACACATACGCAACGCAGACAGAGCCAGGAGTTTATGGTTTTGACCGATTCTCCCTGGGACACATACGCAACTCAGACAGAGCCAGGAGTTTATGGTTTTGACTGATTCTCCCTGGGACACATACGCAACGCAGACAGAGCCAGGAGTTTATGGTTTTGACCGACTCTCCCTGGAGACTAGAACGAAACACCAGACACTACTGCGAATACACAGACAAAGCAGGGTAACAGTAAGGTATTTTTATATAAGTATAGCTAGTAAGAAAACCATTGGAATAAATTCTTGAAATAAAATAAAATCACAACAAAACTAATACAACTGCGATAAATTTCTGTAAGCGACCCTGGAACCCGCTGAGTTTTTACCCCAGCGAAGTTGAGTCGTTACAGTGGCGCCCGAGCAGGGACTAATAAAAAAACAGAAGTTCAGCGCATAGAACTCCTAGGTAATAAATTCACAGAGCGATAAAGAACTACGTCAATCTACGCAGTCACACAGATGAGTGCCGAATTAACACCAGCTTAAAACACACACACACCCATTGTTTTCATCATCATCTAAGACGAACACAGGATGGTGAAAACAAGTTGGTTGTATTCGCTGCGCAAGGAGGAGCTGGTGGTTTTCTCTGTGGAATTCGGTGTGGAAGCTACAGGTACCGTGGAAGAACTCCGTAAGCGACTATCAGAGTTCTTCACTAAGACAGGACTGACTCAAGATCAGCAAAATCGTCTAGAGAAGCTACAATCCATGTACGTTAGGAGCACGTCACCAAGGCTGGCTACGTCCATAGTTACCCGCGAAACGCTGGAAGTGGACAGGCCAGGGACATTCACAGGTGCAATACCAAAGGCATGGGATACAGAGTTTCGGGGAACATCCCAGCATCACGCTGTGTCACCAACAGGTGTGGAACATACGCACAGCGTAGCTGCACCATACGCAGTTATCGTTGACAAGGTGAGGAAGTGGTCTCTCAACTTTGACGGAGGGCGTGACCCGATAGCATTTATAGAGCGAGTCGAGGAATTAGCAGAAATTTACGACATAAATAAGAACTTCCCCCGCGTACTATGCCAGAACTGTTGAGAGAGCGCGCACTTATGTGGTACAGGAACAACAATCGTGCGTGGCGCGATTGGACTTCGTACAGGAGAGACTTTCTTAAGTTCTTCCTACCGGCACGCTACATGGAGAAACTCGAAGACCAGATTCGACAGCGTTACCAGAGACCTAGAGAAGCATTCAAGCACTATGTGGTGGAATCGCAGAATCTCATGCGGCAAGTGGATTATTCAGAGGAGCAGAAATTTGAAAGAATCTTCCAGAATAGCCTGCCACAGTTCCTTTTATACGTGCGCCGTAGAGATTTCGAATCGCTACAAGAGCTGGTAGAGATGGCCGCAGATTTGGAGTGCATTCGGGGAGAAGGCGATCTACTAACAAGGTCCACCACGAGAGGTACGGAACCGTCAGGTGACGCTAGAGAGCAGAGCGGCACCAATAGATCCCAGAACAGCCTGCAGGCGTTGTGGCCAAAATGGTCATATAGCTCGTCAATGTCGCAATGCGCAGATATTGTTTTGTTGGGAGTGCGGGCGTAGGGAAGTGAGGACGATCGAGTGCTGCAAACAGAGAGCACCATCCAACCGAAGACTACAGTCAGGAGCACAGCACAGATCAGAACAGCGGCACCAAACCTCACAATTGGAAAAAGCATTGCACTGTGTCGGACAACGAATCTGCGCCACAGTTTCCATAGGCACAGAAACCATCACCGCGACACTGGACACTGGTGCAACTAACAGTTTTGTGAGCAGAGAGCTAGTACGAAAGCTACGCGCTTCCAACAGCAAATTGGGAAAATCCCATATTAGAGTGCGTATGGCAGACGGCACTAGTAGGACAGTCAGAGAGATGTGTGTGACGAATGTGAGGCTTGGAGAGAAGGCATGCAATCTAGAGCTACTGGTCATGCCAGACTCCAGTGATGATCTGCTCCTGGGAATAGACTTCATGACAAGTCTGGGAATAACATTGAAATGCGGTGATCAGGAGCTCACATTGGGACCTCATAACAGTTGCGTGCAACCCCGAGAAATTGCAACGTGCACGACAATTCGTGTTGAGAAGCTCCCTCATTTCAATGCATCCCATTCCAAGAACTACACCAACGTCAGAAATTCTAAGCAACAGACGCACAGCAAAGAATACACAGAAAAGCAACGCATTCGAAAACACACACCACCAGAAACAAATATGACTCACGCAAACGAATTTACCTGCCACGGAATATGCCGAGCGAAAGCGGACAACGTATCCCACAAAGGCATAGAGAGAAGGACCTCCCAGGAATCAACACATGGACCTCGGAAAAAGGACGCGAGCGCACCCCAGAGCAAGAAGGTCGCACACCGAAGGCGACCCACCATCAGAGCAATCAGCGTACCTACTACCCATTCCGCAAGGTCAGCACCAGTGAGAAACAGCCGAGACATACCATGTAGACACAACGACAGATCAAGGGACAATCAGGGTGCAGTCGAGTACACCAACAACAGCAGAAGCGACGACAAGAGAGACAAACGTAACCCCAAAAGCCACCACAGCAATAGAATTAAACAATGGAACGGGGCTACATGGAGAACGCCAACAGAGAAACGGATGCCAATCACAGGCGACTCAGCGATACGATTGAAGTCATACACATCCGAAAGTGAAAAACCAGAGAAGAGTAAACGTAAGCACACGGGGACACCGCCAACATTGAATACCACACCCGGGGAAGACCTCCACTTCCACAACGTAGCCGAACTCAGGGGACCCAAGGTAGATGGCTTACCAGCGACACTAGTAGCAGATACGATAGCCACTCTGAAGGAAAGCCCAGCCAAGAGGAAACGCCTGCGATTTCAACGACCTCCGTACCGAGTAGTACTATACCGCGGAGAAGCATCCATTCTCTTCCGTCCGCAAAGTAGGGAGGAAGTGTGAGGACGGAAAATACTACAAGTATTTTTCGCACACAGAGTTCATACACAGCATGCAACATCCCACAGCCTAACAAAAAGTAACTAAAAATATAGGAGCGATGTGGCAACCCGCCAAAGGTGACAGCCCACAATAACCAGTTGATCTGGTAACGCTTATATGAATTCATATAATTTTAGTTTTTCTGATGCAATACAGTTGTTTTATGTTTTGGATAATAAATACACAAAGTATTAATATAAATAACTAAATTAAATATATTTCATTTATCTGGTAAAATCATGGGCTGTTACAACCTTTAACTGCCAAAAATATGAGCATACAAAAAGTTTTTGCACATTATCAAGCGATTGCCTAATCTGTGGCGACTTACACTCATCTTATATTTTCAGCAAGAGTCAAGAAAATGCTGAAGTCAAGAAATGGAACAATTGTGGAGGTAACCATACTGCGAATTATAGATGTTGCCTGGTTTTCACAGCACTGAAACAAAAAGTTATGCCCCATGAACACCCAAACATGACACACTGTAATATGCAACAATAACAAACAACCCTGCCTCAACAAAATCGAAATGATCCATTGAAAATAGCTTTGAACAAACTCTCTAAACACTTCTTAATATCAGTCTATGTCTGAAATGCAAAGCATGATGCACGATACGAGAGCTCCTGTCAAATCCATGAATACCATCAAACTTTGTCATTGGAATGCAAACGGCCTTCGGCAACACAAACTATAAATTGAAAGCTTCCTCAATAGAAACCAGAATGCTGTTCTCCGAGACGGATCTGATCCAAAAGAGCTGCTTCAGAATTAAAGGCTACGACACAAAACATCGCAAACGAAATGCGTGTGGGGGAACTGGAATTCTTATTAAGAATAGGGTATACACCACATTCTAGAAGACGTTATTGAAGACTATTTGCAAAGCACATACTCGTATATCTGCTTAGAATAATTTGTGGGCAACATAACAATTGCCGCCATTTGTATATTGTCCACTAGAATTCACTATTATGGAAGAAAATTTTAAACACTGTCAATTCTCTTTTTCATAGAATCTTAGCAGGCTATTTTAACGCTAAACACACGCATTGAAGATCAAGGCTTATTACGCCGATTGGCAAGAAACTGTGGACAGTTGTGTCAAACATGGAATTGGATGTGATGTCTTCTGTTGAGCCACCATATTGGCCTTCTGGTCGACAAAAAATACCAGATATAATCGACTTTGGCATGTCCCAGAATATAAACCGAAACCAACTACTGCTGTGAGTTCATTCTGATGACTCATCAAGAATAATCGCAATAGATTTTAACCCAAGAAAGTGCACCTCCATATTCGATTCACTGCAAAAAGAACATCAACTGGGAAAACTATAGTAAGTTCATAATCTCACACATAAATCTACAGACACCTTTGAAAAATTAGAAAGACGACAAAAACCTTTGCAGACTTACTTTATCCATTAACCTGGCTGGATCAAAACGCAAAAAATATACTAATACAAATTACTTCGGTAATGCGATCATAAATTAACACATCAATGACGAATGAACGAAAACTCAGACGACTATGGCAAGAACACAGAGTTCTAACATACGAAAAAATCTTAGCCAAATCTACTAAGAAACTAAGATTTATTCTCAAATAACGTAGTGAAAAAAGCATTTGAGAATTTCTTGGAGAGCCTTGCACCAAACTACTGACTACTGAATATGTAAAGTTACTAAGCACCTTAAAAGGCTAATCTAGCCAGAACCATCCTTCACTTGAGCAAAATATTCACATGCCATAAAGCACTTGAGGCCGAATTGTTATTAGATTGTAGTAAAGCGTAACAAATTCTATTCTGCGATAATTATTGTACTTCCAAAAATAGCAGTAGTCACTCTCCAATAATATGAAAGCTGTCACAGATAATTATGATTGCAAAGCCAAGCAAGGACGTCATCAAAGTAGATTCGTATCAAGAATGATAGAGAAGAAGATTACGCATTGCGCAGGTCCGTTATAATTTTCTTTCTGAGTTTGCCATTTCATTGCTGGGCTGTGACGTCAACATAGCAATAAATCCACAGTGCGGATCAGAAATAATAGAGTGCGGATAGTGTATTTTAAATAAATAATAATAGAAAAATATATAAATAGAAAATTATTAAAAATGAAATGTGCGGTGGTAGGTTGTAATAACTGGAATGAAAGCAAAGCGTCGGAGTGCAGTTTTTTCACCTTTCCGTCCGATGCGACTGATTTAAAAAAATGGATAAATTTTTGCCGGCGAGAAAACGTTTTTAATCCGAAGAACAGCTTCATTTGCATGGAGCATTTCACAAATGATGACTTCGTGTAAATTGAATTTGTGTTGCTGAACTTGTACAATTCCTCCAGGCTTCACTAAGCGGAGATTGCTGAATTGCGGCGCTGTGCCTACAATTTTCAAACCGAGTTTTGAAAATTCAGAACGTACTCAACGCGTTGAACGGAGGGAAAATAAAAAGATTGTCGCTAAGCTACTCCAAGAGCAAAACCTTGTCGCATCTCATAATGGTAATAAAAATCATGAACAATTTTTTATAGGGATATTAAAGGTGTAAAATTTAGAGGAACTTTCGGTAGAGAGCTGTGCGTCCAAAGAGGCTCTAAGTGTGATCGTAGAAGACCCGCGTCCAGTAGATGAGAACAAGGAAAACTCTTTCCTCTACTCTACAAATATACTAATACAAGCCACAACTTCACGAGGAATCATCGATAGTAACAGAAATGTACGAGGGCAGTTCGAAATGTTCTTAGCCTGACATATAGATGGCGGTATAAACAGCAAAAAGCTTTCTATAATGGAAACTTCCATCCGTCATATGAACACATGTTAAATTTCTTTGAGATCTGGCAACTCAATCGTATAGTAACACGTGTTCAAAAAAGACGCTTCAGTGATTTTTTTATCATGGAAAAATTAGAAATTCGTGGTGTGATTAAATATTTACATAAGAAAGGTTTATCGGGACAAGAAATTCATAATGATATGGTGAATGTGTTAGGTGAAAGTGCTCCTTCATATGCAACAGTAAAAAATTGGATTGCTGAATTTAAACGTGGTCGTACACGCATTCAAGATGAACCCCGAAGTGGACGTCCAAAAACTGCAACAACGCCAGAAATCATAGCTAAAGTTCATGATATGGTATTAGACGATCGACGAGTGAAAGTGCGTGAAATAGGTAATGCCATAGGCATCTCAAAGATCGAGTACATTTTATTTTGCAACAAGAATTACATATGAAAAAGCTTTCTGCAAGATGGGTGCCGCATTTGTTAACAGTTGACCAAAAACGTATTCGAATGAGAATTTCTCAAGCTTGTTTGGATCGTTTAAAATGGATTTTAAGCGTCGTTTCATAACTGTTGATGAAACATGAATCCATCACTTCACACCAGAAACATAAGAACAATCCAAACAATGGACTGAAGCTGGTGGAAGTGCACCAAAGAAGGCAAAAACAGTTCAATCGGCTGGTAAGGTCATGGCAACGGTTTTCTGGGATTTCAAAGGAATTTTATTAATCGACTATCTTCAAAAAGGTAAAACAATAAATTCTGAATATTCTTGTAACCTTTTGGATCAATTAAATTTGAAAATTCGAGAAAAACGACCTGGTTTACCACAAAAAAAAAATTATTTTTCATCAGGACAACGCACCATGCCACAAGAGTGTTTTAACAATGGCAAAATTGAACGAATTGAAGTACGAATTGCTTGACCACCCACCTTATTCGCCTAATTTAGCTCCCTCTGACTTCTACCTGTTCCCAAATCTAAAAAAATTCCTTGCTGGCAAACGTTTTACCTACAATGAAGATGCAATGGCAGCTGTAAACGATTATTTTGAGGAGCTTCCTGAAAATTATTTTAATCAAGGGGTAGAATTGTTAGAAAAACGTTGGACTAAGTGTATTGAAGTTTCAGGAGATTATGTTGAAAAATAAAATAATTTTAAAAATCTAGCTCTTGTTTTTCATTGTTAGGCTAAGAACATTTCGATTTTGAAGAAGTGGAGTATTTGCAAAACCAAATGTAAGTGTAATAATAAATTTAATATTTAAATAATAATTATTTTCAAATGTGTAATATGTATATTGTATACTACTCATACAGCAAAATTCTAAAGGAGGAGAACTGGCGTCTGCGGCAGGTACAAAATAAGCATCGCAGGAAGCTCATTGCACTGAAGAGTGCTTATAAACTTAGAGAGTCCAAAAATGCTTATAATGTTGGAGTGCTAAAAAAGCGTGTAGCCGAAGCAGAGTAAAACTGTAAAAATATGGAAGACAAACTGGAAGGAATTTTCACCAGAGGGCAGATAAAAAAACTAAAAAATGGTGTGAAGAAGCTATTTTGGAGCGAGAAAGATATTGCCCAATCTATTACCTTGTACGCTGCAAGTGCAAAAGCGTATAGATTGTTGCACCGAAAAGGCTTTCCACTCCCTGCAGTTCGTACATTGCAACACTGGGCACAAAAAATAGACATTTCGAGAGGTTTACTACAGCCTGTGTTGAAAATATTGGCCGCCTCTACGCAAATGGACGAATTTCAAAAAATATACGTTTTGAGTTTCGATGGGATGAAGATAAAGAAAACTTATTGTTATGATAAGTCATCGGACTCAACGCCAGCGCCTGCTAGTTATTATTATTATTATACATATATCTTGTATACATATATTTTAATATATATTTGTTTGTATTAGGATTAAAGTCTAATTAGAAGCAACCAATTTTTTATGACTTCGACTGCAGAATGACTATCAAAATCTTGGAAAGAATTTTAAAAGAGACGAAAAGTTGCGGTTAAAATGTTGTTGCAATCATATGTGACCTAGGTGGCAGCAACAGAGCCCTATTCACGGATCTTCGTGTAAACGAAGATAAGCCTTGGTAAATAAAAGAAGATCCTTAATTTTATATTCCTTTATTTCATACATTGTATTTTCAGGATCATCTACGATAACGAGCAAATTTTCGTTTTTGCAGATATACCTCATTTGATAAAGCTGTTACGAAATCACTTTACCGGTTTTATAATAAATGAGATACCGGTTTTATAATAAATGAGAAGCCTGTAAAAAAAGAAATAATATATACCTCGACGGATTTATCCGTAACACACAAAATTTCGGCCAATTACCTCAATGTGACTGGAGCTCACAGGCAGAAAGTGAAAATGGACACCAAAATATTTTCGCATACCATTGCGCAGGCTATCACACGAGCTGCAAGCTTGGGACTCTTGAACAAAATTGGAACGAATGCTTCCAACTATTCAAACTGGTAATATACGAGGGCGGATTGATATTGAAGCTACCTAGCGATAGATGACAGCACATTTTTTTTTAGAAATTGCGATCTGTCAAACGTCAGCTGTTAAAATTTCACCCAAATTCATCGATTAGTTTATTTGTTGTAGTCGTTTGAAGTAAACAACTTTTGTGTTTCTTGAAAAATGGAAAAAAGCGAATTTCGTGCAGTGATTAAACACTATTATTTGAAAGGGAAAACGGCGAAAGATTCAAAAGAAAAGCTCGATAAACATTACTGTGAGTCTGCTCCGTCAGATTACATGATAAAATATTGGATTGCTGAATTTAAACGTGGCCGAACAAGCACTGCAACAATACCATCAACAGGAAGGCCAAAAGAGGTGGTTACTGAAGAAAATATCAAGAAAATTTTCGATATCGTTATGAATGATCGCCGAGGAAAGTTGCGTGAGATTGTTGGAATGGTAAACATATCATATGAACATTTTGCATTAACATTTGCATATGAAAGAGCTATCGGCAAGATGGGTGCCGCGTTTGCTCAGTGTCGAACAAAAACGAGTTCGACAGACCACTTCACAGTGGTGTTTGGACATGATAAAGCGAAATTCTGTTGATTTTTGGCGTCGATTAATAACTGTTGATGAAACGTGGGTCCACCACTACACACCTGAAACCAAAAATCAATGGAAACAATGGGTGGAAGCTGGTGGAACTGCTCCGAAGAAGGCGAAGGCACAATCACAGGAAAGTATTATCGTGCATTATTTGATCAATTGATTGATGCAATCAAGGAAAAACGACCACATTTAAAGAAGAAAAAAAATGCTCTTTCTTCAAGACAACGCACCGGTTCACACAGCATTAGATACGATGCTAAAATTACATGAAATACATTTTGATTTAGTTAATCATCCACCTTATAGTCCAGATTTAGCTCCTAGTGACTTTTTCCTGTTTCCAAACTTGAAAAAATGGCTCGCAGGAAAAAGATTCATCTCAAACGAAGAAGTGACTACCGAAACTAATGCGTATTTTGAGGGGTTCCCGAAATCGTATTATTCAGATGGTATAAAAAAGTTGGAATATCGTCTTACTAAGTGTGTCGAAGTAAAAGGAGACTATGTTGAGAAATAAATAGTTTTTGAAAAAAAAAATGTTTTTTTCCTACTTAGGTAGCTTCAATATCAATTCGCCCTCGTATGTATATATTTTTAAATATATTTAAAATAATGATAATAACACATTCCTATTTACATTTACAGACGAACGATTGGTTCGATATCATGAATGTTAGGGTGCCACGTGGAGACTCAAGGGAACGTTGCCACGGTTAGGGACTTGCCCTGAATGTCCAAAACAAAATAATAGATGAAATGACGGATTTGGCGAAAAATATGAGAGTCATTGGAAAATTCAGTTTGCTACCATTTCAAAAAGGTTAAAATTTAATTATGTTATATGTTTCCAATAATATATCAAAGTCTTATACTTGCAGGTATTATCCAGTCAAACAATGCGTTGAAGATGTTGCATGGCCACATAAATAAGCTCTTCAAAGCAAAGTATGTATTAACATATCGACTGAACCAGGATGTCCTAGAAAACTTTTTCGGTGTCATTCGTGCAAAAGGTGGGCTGCATGACCATCCAGATCGACAAGAGTTCATATATCGTCTCAGATCATATATACTTGGTCGCAATGAAGGCGTTATATCGAACTCTGCTAATGTTGAAGTAGATGATACTCCTGACTTGGAAAGCTCACAACCATCTATAACAGGTATTTCGAAATTAGACAATAATTTTATTTATATTAATTTGTCTCTATTTATCAAGGTATCATATTAGATACTATGTCTGTCCCGCGTGAAATCAACAACACCACAATGGAACAGACAGCGTTGCAAGGCCTGGCGTATGATGGTCTTGAAAATCTTGCTGGATATACATACTCGTATATGCCACAAATTGCGTGAAGACATCGACAACACTGCGATTGAAGACAAGGCTGATACTTTATATACGTGGGTTAACCATTTAAGTGAAGGGGGGTTAGCCAAACCATCAGAAAATATGATGGTTTATATAAGTGCATTACAAAATATTTTTGAAGCAATTAACGGAGACGGTTTACTCATTGCGAATAATTTTATTCAAAAACCTATTGAGCAAGCCTCCGATATTGATTGCAATATTAAAGTGAAAAAATTTTTTTTCCGGGCGAGAATGTTTTTTTAAAATCAGAAAATTGAATAAAGAAATTGAAGAAAACGCCTACAAAAGGATAAGAAAATTTTTCAAAACATTAACATAGTTTTATTATTATTACTAATATACTATTATTGTTATTATTATACTTTTATTATTATACTATTATTATTATTATTATTATTATTACTTTTACTATTCTTCACAATAAACTATTTGAAAAAACACATACACTTCACTTTTGTTTGCACAACTGATTTATCCAATTTAGCATTTGTGATGGGCGGGTTTCTAATACAACTAATTGCAATTTAAATTTAGTATTTGCGCCAATATATTTGTAATATATTGTTATAAGTATTTCGCCGAAAAATGTTTCATGTAAATAAATGTTTGTATTTTTAATATTACACAGCAATGTTTACTTTTTTGTTTACAAAATATACGCTAGTTTGACATTTCTCTTTGCAACCATGCTATAATGACGTAGATGCGCAGAACGAAAAATTTTTGTGCATCGCTTTGCGCAATCTTTGTCTCTATTATTTTTGGATTCGTATAGACATATAAGTGTTCTACCAATCATATCAAAATTATTTGAAAAACTACTACTAAAAGAAATTATACCTATAATGGAAAACAATCAAATAAATCCACAGCTCCCAATTGCACCGAACAGTTTATGTCATAAAAAAACCTTTAAGAATAAGCAGCGACTTTTCTTGGTATAGCGCTAACTTTCGATAAGGTGTGGCACGACGGTATAATCTCCAAAATTAAAATCCCTTACCGCTAAATACACATGAACTAATTATTTAACAAAGAGGAAGTACACAGAAAAATATAAAAATTACACCTCGGCGAGCTATAATATATGTTCTAGATATCACACCTAATTATCCTTGTTCCGTTATCGTAAAGAATTACGTGTTATATAAATCGGATATACCCACAGATCCCAATACAACAACATCAACATTGGCTGATGAAATCTTAAGCGCTCACACTAATCCAGCAGAATTCTACAAACACACATCGACACTCTACGTAAATATTTAAACAAATAGCAAATAAAAATCATCGAGATCAAATGTGCACAAACAACCTTTACACTAAGAAAAGATACATGTTCAGCAATAAATAAGAGAAATCACACCATTCTCCAAGACATATGCGCGAAATATTTTTGTATTCACCAAGACCAGCGATTAACCTGGAGTAAACATATAGAAGCAAAGTCAAGCATATAAAACCAAGGCTCCTGTCACTATTCTAGTTGGTAAATAAGAACTCGAAGTTTAGTTATTATTATATAAAGCAATAATTAAACCGATTTTGACCTACGAAATACAGATAGGAGGTAGTGCAAAAACTACAGAAAATGCAATCTAGGATACTTCGGAAAATTATAGGAGCACCTTGGTATATGAAAAATTAAATTATTCATAATGATCTCCAATTACCAAATGTACATGTCGAACAAGTCAGACTAGTGTATAGTTGGAGAACCACCCCAATGAGCTAGCTCGAAATTTGGTGCCTATATTCAGGACCCAAACGGCTAAGGAAGAAATATATTTTAGATCCTAGCTAACAATCATATATGAATTATGTTTAAAATAATGAATTAATTAAGTAATGAATTAATTAAGTAATATTTTAAAAATATTTCTTCTAAGCATTGGCAAAGGAACATAAAAGTTTTTATATGAGCTTGTAAGTTCTATTTTTTATCAAAACTAGTTGTTAGCTTCTTTCTTAAGATTACAATATTGTACTTGGTAGCTATCTGCTTGCACAGCTACTCTGAACAGACTGTTTAGTACGGTTGAGGTGTTTTCTATTTAGTTACGGCTAAAACTCGGAGCTTCCAGATATGATATTCCGAGTGGAATTGTGAGCTGCACATCTTCTGACTAAATTTAACAGAAGCCAAAGTCTTCAGTTGAATTAATTCATTAGTCGTGTTAGCGTGGATCGGGGTCCACAAATTATTGACACCAAGGATGTTAGCAGTTCTGAGCCACTGCAATTTTATTTGCTTAGAAACCAATGCTATTTGCATTGAGTTGGTGACGGAGATATCAACATAAAAATTCAACAGTTATCTTAGACTTGACAATCATTCGAAGACAAATCTAAGATTCTCAGGACAATAGTTAATGGGATCTCTCTTTTATTATACACCACGCTCTAAACATACAAAAGTCCAGAAATAAAGGAAGACAGAGAGAGTGAGAGAGTTATAGACATATTATTATTATTATATATTAAATTTTCTCACAAAATAAAGTTTCATGATTTATTATTACTTTTGTTTATTATAAAAATAAGTGATATAAATTACATATGTTTATAATGGATTTTTGTTACTTAATAATAATTTTAAATCAAAATAATAGTGCTAGAAACCATCGATATGGATAAATGGATTCCAATTCGAAATACAGCTCTAAGTGCCCGCGCATTTACTTGTATTCTTTTTTATTATTTCATAAAAATAAACTTTTCAGGCTTCTTTCTCAACCCTCTCATAAAAAATCCACTTGAAGGGTTATGTAAGATTTGTCATACCTACATTTAAGGATACCCCAAGACATTTACTTTAATCGCTTTTAACTATAAGTTGGTTGGGAAAAATTTTAAAGGAATGACATACAAAAAGTGAAATTATTATAGCAAGGTATTTGTTCCCACATTCGGCTGTGGCGCAGAATGAACACAAAGCAACTGTCTTTCATATAACGGTACTAGTTCGCACTTTAACCCTCTTGTATAAGCTCCGCCCAATTTTTCTTATTTCGCCGCAGCCCTTATTTTTAAACTAGAATTCTCTTCCCTTTTTTCTTGCGTATACACAATCTTGTAACTTTTTTGTGTCGTTGCAACACTTTTTCCACTACTCCGTATACTTCCAGGAGTTTTTCATTTTTCTGCTATTAACCCTACATCTAAATAGTTGGATTATAAAGGCAAAGAAGACTTCAGCTCTCCTACGGTACTACTTTGAAAATATACAGTTACACACACACACACACACATACACACACATATATATATATATATATATATATATATATATATATATATATATATATATATATATATATATTTATATATATATATATATATATATATATATATATATATATATATATATATATATATATATATATATATATCAAGATATAAATATGAACATTTATTACTAACAGAATAGATCAGAGGGAGTAAAATAGAAATAACAGTTTACATTGAAATTACGCCCGTCAATCTCTTTTAATATCAACAGCAGAAATATTTCCAAATTAATTTCTTTATTTATTATAATTAACTATAAAATATAAAATCTTATATTTAAAAGAACTTTAAACTGTATTACTAACTCGTTCCAAACAATTTGTACATTAATATGATGGGGTACTCACTTCATCAAATAGAAAAAAGTTGTGTATAGAATAGAAATTGTACATAGGTATGCATATTTAACATATTTTTATTTCTTATGTGCTTTATTTGACACATATGTATAAAGTAATCGGCTATACTCAACGATCGATAACTCATACAAACTTACGAGCATAGTGCAGCTTAAATTTGAGAAGAAGAGGAAAGTGTGTGCCTTTTTCGTAGACTTCAGTGCGGCATTTGATAAAGTACCAAAAAGTCAACTAATTTATAAACTAGACACAATGGCTCTATCAACAAAGATTGTGAACTTGATTGTGAGCATATATCAAAGGTATGTGAATCTCTCATGGTTGAGCAAATCTCCGAACACGTCAGAAAATTTGACCTTATTTCCCCACTCCAATCTGGTTTTCGGCCTGGACACAGCTGCTCCACTGCTGTTGTTAAAATATTGGATGACATCAGAGAGTCATTTGATATGAGACATTTGACCCAGCTTTGTCTGTTAGATTTCTCTAAAGCATTCGATTCTGTAGATCACTCATTACTATGTGAAAAGCTACGGTTGAATTTTGGTTTTTCCAGCTCGGCGGTCCGTATGTGAAATAGATACTTGGTTGGAAGGTCTCAAAGGGTTAGGGTGGCTCAGTGCTTGTCCCACTTTTATTTACACTGTTCATGGACGACATTTTCAGTAAGTGTCGTCATGTTACCATGCATGCATATGCTGATGACCTTCAATTGTATTTGTCCAGACCTATTGGTCTCATTGATGATTTATGTGCTAGGGTATACGAAGACTTGATCATAATAGCAGAATGGGCTATAGCTAATAGGCTGAAGCTCAACTCCCAAAAATCATATGTCCTCCCGATTTCCAAGTCTGGTTACCCTTCCTCTGATATACCAACAATTTCACTAAATGATACAAAACTTAAATTTGTTGAAAAAGTAAAAAACCTTGGATACCACATTAACTCCGTACTATCCTGTGAGGATCACATAAATTCAGTGGTGAGTAAGGTATACTATACTTTACGGAATTTGAGGAGGACTGCATCATTTGTGCCTGCTGAGACCAGAAGGAGGTTGGTGCTTCAGCTTATTGTGCCGATCATGACTTACTCAGAGGTTGTTTATGGTAAACTTGACTCGGGTTCCAGGCATAAGTTGCAGGTGGCATTCAATAATGCTACAAGATATGTATATGGTTTAAGAAAGTTTGACCATATCAGTAAGTTTTGCAATCAGGTCCTTGGTTGCAATATTTTTAATTATATGGATGCTAGAAATTGCATATTTCTACATAACTTTATATATAGGAGTACACGCGAACACCTAATTATTTGTTTGTAAAGTTGAAGTTTTGTAAATCGAGGAGAAATATGAACCTCTTAGTCCCTAATTACAAGTATTTAAACTCGAATAGACTCTTTTTTGTGAACGCCATCAGGTTGTGGAATTCGTTGCCTTTGGCAATTAGGAGTATATCAAGTAAGCACAACTTTAAGCAAACAGTTTTTCACTACTTCTCTTAATGCTATTTTTTTTTTCTCTTTTCTGCTTTTCTAATTTTTGTTTCCTTTTTGTTTATTCATTGTTTTTCTGATCTGACTTTTCCTTATTTCAGAAAAATTATTTATTTTTAAAGTTAATTATTTATTTATTCAATTATTTATATGTTTAATTATTTATTTATCTGATCTTAACTTATTTATTTGTCTGATCTAATAATTTAGTTTAATTTAACTTACATTCTTAGTCTTATTTTAAGTAATTTTTGTTATATATAATTCATTGTTATTAGGATACTTCTTGACGCATTTAAAAGACACTGTCTTATATGTGAACGCTTTAAAATAAAAAAATTAAAATTAAAAAAATAAAAAAAATATACCAAACAACAAAATCCGCAGTGTGGACTGGTCAGGAATTATCAGAGTATTTTGAAACCTATACAGGAGTAATGCAGGGTTGCCTACTATCCCCACAGCTATTTATATTATATCTAAACGATTTGCATGATTATATTCGAGGGGGTGCCTACGTTTGCAATACAAATGTAAGGCTACTTATGTATGCAGGTGACATAGTGTTGTTAGCTGATAAGCCAGAAACCGTACAACTACTGTCGAAACTCTGATTTCGGTTTAAGATTTGAGGACAATATGAGAGAAGAAGAGTGGCATGGGCAAGCAACGCTATTACATCATAGTCTGAAAACACAGTTCTCTGAAGAAGCCCGTCGGAAACCTGGTGCAAGTAACTCTAGATTTTACAAACTCCTGAGACCCTCTGGAGGGAATATGTACTTTTCGCACAATCTGCCACTACATTGGATGTGCTATCGTTAATTCTAACAACCTTGGAACCACTAGTACCTCAACGTGCATTATGTGCAATATGGGAGAAGATGAAAACTCGCTTCATTTGATGGGAAGATGCCTAATACTAAAAAACTTAAAAGCAGTATATTTAAGAAATAAATCGATAAATGCAGAAGAAGTTATTGATATTTTAAACGGAGATAGCCCTAAAAGCTGGAAGAATGTGGCACACTATATATATATTAAGTTCAATACAATTCAGAAAAGATATCTTGCAGATTTCGTTTTAAGAACTCTTACTATTACATATTTACTATTTAACACAAACAAATATTAGGATACATAAATTGATCTATGGCAGACGGCTGGAAGCTATGCCGATTTCAGGCTCTCTATAATGAATTAATTTTGTAAAAATTTCTTTGTAAATTTATAAATCATTACTACTACTACTACTGCTACTACTACTATAATGTAATTTGATAATAATAATGGGATTATGTACTAATAAACAAAAATATACATATATAGATAAATTCAAATGTTAATGTTAATTCTTTTTCGAGTACAATGGGCATCAATGCCTGAGTGCTTGGAGGTCTCATTCTTCGGCGTCTCTCCGGCGTACCCCACTTCTATCTATCTATCTATATACATAAGTCAATAGAAAATAAGCTTATTTTTTAAAAGAGTTGCTATTAAATGATAATATTATAATGAAGAAATTTGAAAAAGCGACAAGACCAGACAAAAATTTTAATTAAAACTAATTAGAAAAGTTGAATAATTTTTTATATAAAATAAGGCCGTTTTAAACTATTCCCTTTGGAAAGCTACTAATAATAATAGTATATAAACCACAGAAAGTAACTACTCTCTCAAAACACTTCACAACAATTTTTGTAACGAAATGGAGACTCAAATATCAAATTTAATAACATACAAAATGCCCGCTATAACAAAACGAAAATTACGTCAATCGCTGAAATTAAAACAAAAATCTCGAAAGTGAAAAACATATTAACCTTATCCTGTATTCATGGGTGACAATTGCCCAGAAGATGTTAAACATTGAATATGTTTGCACCAGCTATATATATTTTAAAGACACTTCTTGACAATTATTTTTTCATAAAACTAAAATAAAAAAATATTTTTTTGTTCCATTACCTTCTTTTGGTAGGGCTGGGCGAAAAAGTTCCACAAGCTGTACATGTGGGTCAAAATTGCCCAATATGATAACTAGTATGTTATTATGAGTGCCTTTTTTACAAGGGTCATCATAACAACAGAAAACTAAATAGTAGTTATGTGAATGGGTTTTTTTACAACGAAATTTTGCGACGTTCTAACAATAGCCACAACAAACTCAAATGCTTTATATTACGGTTATCAGTTTGACACATTTCTTCTAATGGATAGTCATCCAAGTGAATATCTGCGGTTGAAGCTGTGCTGCGAACAGTTCGGCGAATTACAACAATTATGAAAATATTTAAGTTGTTGTTCATGCCGACAGTTGTGCATTCGTAAAAAATTTTGGACTCTGCGGTTGTGTTTTGTATGTGCAAAAATGAATAGAGAAGAAATTGAAGCATTCATAGGAAACTCTGATTTTGTTGATGAAATACCAAACGATACCGCCAGAGAAGATGAACAAGATAATGCCGATTCCGAAATTGGATCTGTCTATGATCCCAATATATCTGAGACCACAGATGAAGAAGAAATTGCTGGCTCTCAAGAATGTGCCTCAGAAAGTTATCCGTCAAAAAATGGAAATATGTATGGTCTAAAACTCAATAGCAAGCGGAGCTGGCAAGCATTCAAAGGAGAACGTTATGAACATTGCGCCTGATGTTACGCGATATGCTATTGCTAGAACTGATGGCATAATTAATATCGTAAAGATAATCGTGGAGATGACTACTATAGATGGTAATATATTTTCTTTTGCAATTACAAATGATAAATCACCAAATTGCTTTTTGGCCAGTCTGTTTTTGGAAATACATGGATCTGGAGTATTTCGATCCCACAAGGAGGCACTTGAAAGTTTGTGGGATGATTGCAAAGGCGTCATCGTAAATTTCAAAATATCTCTCGAGTTCTGCAATTCTATAAGAAATCTGATCGAAATGCAAGTGGAGCTCGAGACAAGCTGGCTCCAATAAGAGATATTTTGAATCGTTGGGAAGCAAACTTACAGAAAATGTACAATCCTGGTGAGTGCATGACTATTGATGAACAATTGGTAACATATCGCGGCTGTAAAATCTTGGCATTGTGCGACAACCAAACACGCTATGGACGGTCATTACAAGTATATACCGGTAAGGATCCAAACTGTAAACCTGAAAAAGGGCAGGGACGTTGTGTTGAACACAACAGATTTGCAAGGCCGTAACGTCAAATGCGACAATTTTCTCACATCTCACGAGTTGGGAATTGAATTATTAAAAGGGAAGTTGGTACTGTGAGGAAGAAAAAAACATTTTCGCCTTCAGAATTTACAAAAATTCAAAATAAACCCGTAAATTACACACACTTCTGTTTTGATAACAGTAAAAAAAGCTTTTATTATTTGTACGCATATTAACACTAAATGAAACAGAAATAAATACTACAAACGTCGCATATTTCTAGAGGAGCTTGGAATGGAACTTATTATTCACGAAATTTTACGCAGATCCACTCTTTCTCATAGCAGTCCAGCAAAAGCAGTTATAGGAAGCCTTCAAAATACCACAAAATTAAGACGGGGACGTTCAAAGGTATTTGAAAAAATTGGCAAGAGGCTGAAAATACTGTAGAAAATACCTTGTAAGAATAATGTTGGGTATTTTTGTATTTGTAGTGATTTTTAAATCAGACAGCCTTTGTAGTTTTCTGTGTGATTTTTCACTACAGAGAGCGCATTTGATTTGCTGATTCATATCTCTGTCAACATTGCAATGAATTCTGATGTGGTTACCTGCGCATTTGGTACACACAGGGTCTTTAGTACAATACGCTGTTTCTGGCTTTTGCAATGGGTTGCTACAGTCCCGAAGAAACTTTCGCTTTACTTTTTCCTCTTTATGTTTAACTTGTTCTATTAAAGTGTAATAATTACCACCGAAATCATTATTTCGTTGTGCGATTGCAAATTATTTACAAATAACTTTAGATTTATTTGACGGCTAAAAGCAAAAACAGCTGCTTAAGTCCCATTCGATTTCAACTTCGGTTCCACATGCGTGGTCCGTACGATTTACAGAACACCAAGCGAAATCGAATTCGATTTCAAACCCGAAATCGAAACGAATCATTTTTCAGAACAAGACTGATTGTGTTGGTTTCACTCCTGTTTGGTTAAGTAATTTCATTATACTTTTCTTAAATTTAATTTATTATGTATCCCAGTATATTATATATTTCAAGAAATTCAGCCATAGTTACTGGGTTTTGCCACTAAATTTAACTCAAAATAGTACTTTGATATATCTTTGTGTCCAAGAGTATTCTTCTTCATATCACCCAGCGCAAAAAAACCGACTTCAAAAATGATTCCTTCGAATGGATTCGTATATGCTATTATTAATATATAGATTTAACAAATTGTAAGAGCATGGAAGTCTACTTTACGATCAATATATAACACCGTCAACTACGTGAGAGTAAAATATGTTATTCTCGCGTTTACGGTTCTCAATTTATGCAGTATAATTTTTCTATTTGGTGAAGTACCGACTGAAGTTTTCTCACAGTTCAAAGTTTCACTCGATGACAGATCATCAATATTCATTTTGACAGAGTCATCAAGATGCAGCAGTTGATTCGTTATGGTTTTCAATTGTTGATAATTATATTTTATAATTTTCTAGGATCACGATATTTTTTGTAAGTGATGCGTCTTTTGCCTTTAGCAGTGATTCTATCACTGATCTCAAAACACATTTAATCATGATTTGTAATTACTAAGATATTCGTTTATATCATATAATGCAGAAGGTATGCTAATGGTACTAGTTTACAGAGAGCAGAAAACAAATAAAACACATGTTTCAAAAATACTACATAAAACGAACCTTTTTTAGAAAACAATTTGCCCGATTGTGGAGTAGCGTATAATTGACTAATGAAAAAGTCTGTCTTATTTATCTATTGAAAAAAGTCAATGATTCTAAATGCGAGCATATCACATTCACATCGAGGATAGACACTTGCCACTCTATTAAAATCAAGGACCACGTTACATCGCAGCAAAATTAAATCAAATATCTTGACATTTACTTGAATAAAATAAAAGACTTTGCTTAAGCACATCGATACGAAACTCATCAGCATAAAAATTTAAATGGATACTCAATTCAAAATTTACACTACCATTCGAGTTTAAAGTCCTGATATATAAGTCTATGCTAAAACCAATATGAACATATGGTATAGAGATGTGTGGAACTTCTCCACCAACAAACGTCGAAAATTTGCTACGTATCGATACAATGGATATTTTTTGACTATACCTATTATTTTGCATGTATGCTAGGAACGAATATATACTACTTTTTGTTTTTCAAATATCATCATTAGAAGCCTATATAGGGTAAGTTTAAGTGGGGTCCCCAAAGTTCATTACATGGGAGGGCGGCGTCTCTTCGATCCCATTTCTTGTCAATATATATACTAATATTTCGCCCAAAAATATTGTATAGGTCGTTACTTATAAACATACATTTCCGCCAATTGTTATTCAGATAACAATACGAACATAGGTAGGCTCATTTTAATTTTAGTCCTGAAAATTCCGTAAATGGAAAGTGGGCGTGTCGTTTCTCTGAACAACCTCATTTCTTGCAGTTGACTTTATAATGTGCACATGTTTCCATTCTTGGACTATGCTTTTTACAAATAGTGAGGATGGATACAAAGATGGATAAATGCACTCAGGAAGATTCTACAATCGAAATCTCTTGCTACAATAATATTAACTATCAAATTAATTTTGTTTTGTTTGTGCCTTATGTTAAGTTCTTCCTCTAGAATATATCTGCCAAATTGTCTACCTTTATAATGTCTATTAACGCGTTAAAGAACCTGTGTTTAGTTCAGCTTTTACATAATGAGGGCCGAACTCTTTAAATTTAAAAGAAGTTGTCTCGTTAAAGCATTATGGTGCTTTTCTAGCTTAGCTAAGTAGATTTTATTAAATGATGAGATCCCTCCAGTTACACTCGGTATGTGGAAATCTCTGTGGATGTTTCAGTTTTTCATGTACCAAGGTGCGATAGTAATTATCAGCAGGATTTCTGACTGTGCTCTTTGGAGTTTCATCACGTACGCGGTACAGCTAATTATCGCCTTATAATCAGTACCTTATATTACAACCTGCGCTTGGGCTGACGATTTGGAAGCCTTCCCAGTTCATTTACTTGGGATCTGAATTGCTTCGTCCAGGTAAGTCTGCGATCGAGTTGCATTCCAAGGATCGAGGTACATTGGTTCGGAAGTTTGTGGGGTAGGCTTGGAGTTGATCTTCACAGGGGGACAAGTACTCCTGCATAGTGTGAATGCGATGTGTATACATTTGGTCTCATTGACTTTTATTCTCCAGGAGTCATGTTATTCTTGTAGGGTATTTTCATGTTCTTGGAGGAGCTTTGACGCCATTTTCGGGTCTGAGTGGGAACATAGTATAGCTGCATCATCGGCAAAAGTTGAGGTGACAGTATTGTCATTAGTTGGCATGCCAGCAGAGTATAGTGTGTAGAGCGAAGCGCCCAGTACACTGCCTTGGAATGCACCAGCTTTGGTTGGGTATTCGGTGGAAATGCAACATTTGTGCTCAAATTGACGATTTGAGAGAAAGCTTTCCAGAAGCGTAGAATGCTTTTGAGTTTCGACGGAATCCCTGAATGCCACAGCTTGTCAAACGCCTGCTTGATGTCGAGGAATACTGCCGAAAAGTATTGTTTTTTCTTATATGCATTTTGGATACTGCTTACAATACTGTGAACTTGTTTGACAGTACTGTGAACCCAAACATATGGATTTGTTTTAAAGATTATATCTAAAATAGAACGTGTCTAAGATCTGTCCTTGGTATAGGATGTAATTGTAATCAACTCACCTTATTGTTGGATTAAATGATAAGTTCTACACCTTAACAATGCTTCCTTTTGAATATAGAATTTGTTTTTTTATATTTTATATAGATTTTGCCTAAAAACTTGCTAGTTCTTCATTATTTTTGTTCTGTTCAGGGAGCGAAAGTTTTGAACATTGTTATATTTGAGTGCAGTTTATGAATTTTTATACTCGTGCATTCGTGTTATTGGAGGGAAAAGCTTTCGTGGCGTATTATTGAGAATGCTTCTGAAATTGTGACCACGTGGCTCTCTCAATGATGAACTGTGAATAAATGAACACATGATTACTTCCATATAGTGAGCTAAGTATATTCCTTGAAAACGTATGGGCTGTATCAAGCGAAGAAGTACAAATGTCGATGTGTATGGTCAAATGTTGATGGTATTTAGTAACAATACACTGGAAAACCTTTTGAACACACCTGCTTTTCGGATGTAGATATCACTACCAATTACAACTAATTACTTTATACTGTTTGCGTAATGCCATTCAACATTCTATAATGGAATAAACACGCTCTCCACAACAACTACAATTAATTACAAATCATTTGCAAACAATAATTTCATTCATTCATAGCACTGCCAGAAACGAATGTAGCAAACATCATAGTATCGCATACTCCTAGGAATTATAAATTAATTTTACAATTTGTTTTACAATCAAAACAAGAAATAGGTGAAGAGAAAATAATTTTACCCAAATACCCTCGACATGATGCCATGATTCAACATAGTCATCGAATTAAACGTCGGCCTCCATTTACTATAAGTTCACTGTATATTCCACACAGAAGCAAAAGCCTTGGTAGCTAGTGCTCCTCTTTTTTATGAAAATAATTATATAATTTTTTTGCATTCAGTTAATAAATAAAATCCTACACAAACACTCGCCAAAAAAGAGCATAAGTAGCATATCCACAGTATACGAGAAAAATAGAAGATTGTTCCAGAAGATTATGAATCTACACAAACATTTGGACCGCATATGTGCGGATATTCTTGGTCCTCTATATAATATGTATATTATAATTATGTATATTATAATTATACAATATTATGCACTGGTCTACGCACTAACCCCACATATGGGGCAAGTTTTAAAACAATGTCGTGACCTGCTGAAAAGCTATCGATTATTACTTTGAGTAAATCACTCGGATTAGTAATTCTTCAATTTGACTAAATTTTTATGTGGCCAATATAAACTTATATGTTACCAATACCATTTCCATTAAAATTATACAAAAATGAAAGATATAAAAAAAATCAGGGATTGTGAATATTCGAAATAACGTCTTCACATATTATTAAAAACAGCAGACCTGAATTAAAATGGTAACGCCAGGCTTACTGTAATAAACGTAACGCAAAACATGGCGCGTATACTAATTTAAAACTTTTCCTCGGTGTTGGTATATACATACTTACAATCATAGAAGTATTATGACGAACACAAAAAAACAAAGAATACTCCATTCGTACACTACCACTAAATCTTTCTCGTAACCGTTCATTCCAACACTTTTACTACTACATTTTCCATTTCAATTTAGAAACTTTATGCTTTATTCGCGTGAATGTTCTTTCATGTAAAGTCGTAGAATTTCCACCCTCATTTCAAAGCAACCATGTTGTGGAGGATTGGGTGGAGGTAACTTGATGGTGGTGTTGGTGTCGGGGCGTTTAAATTATTTTTTTTTTGTGTGTATTGTTAAAAAGGAAATATAAGAAAAGAAAGCAGGAGCACCAACACCATATTAAAGTAGTGGGGCTAAAAGTATATGCATTTATGTATACTACTTATATATTCTACTCGTGTGTTCATGCTGTTGCTAGAATAAAAATCTTCATACTTCACCACCACTTGCGTCTGAAATGAAAAACTCAGAAGAAGGATATATATTATTAGTATTCTGTATATTAAATAAATATTTTAATGATTGCAAACATACACATAAGTACATACGAATTCTTAAGTATCATATAGTATTGAGAAAAGGTAGTGTTGTTTTCAAAGTGGCAATTCAGTAAATAGATAGGTATTACTTATATATCTTCATAGATCTACCGACCGTATATTAGTATGTACTCTGTAGTAGCGTTAGTCTTCGAATCTTCGCCAAAGGTTTTTTACTTATTTGTATGGAAGAACCATTTTTTATATAATGATGTTTGCTGATCCTTAGTAATGGGCAACGACCGCGGCTATTCTTTATCTGCGAGAAATTTTGTACGTCCCCTTAAACCACGTCAAAATCAGAATAAATATATGTGCAATCTCCAATGGATTGCATTGTCATTCTGTGCTATAAAGTGACAGTTTTTTTTTTTTTAATTGTACATAAATTTATTTATTGTATTTCTTCAATTGAAAACCAACAATAATTTTTCCGCACCATGCTTGGAGCAATTTTAGTTTTAGAATTATAAATTATTATTTTAAAGTAGTGGTCTTTTAAGACGCAGAAGCAGATTCCTTGTTAGTTGATTTGGATGACACTTAAGTTTGATTTTATATTTCCTTATTAAGTATACGGGTAAGTATATTCAGGTCGCGGTGAATATTTTCATTTCTGACGAACCATGGAACGCTGGTGATCGTTCTCAAAACTTTGGATTGAGCCCTTTGGATTATTTGTAAACTTGAAGCACTAGTAGTGCCCCAAATCTGGACACCGTAACTCCAAATTGGCTTAATTCAAGTCTTGTATATAAGCATTTTATATTGCAATCTTAGCTTCGATTTTTTGTTGATCTTGCCATGAGTTTTGGATTTTCTTCGCTTCTATATGCTTTCTCCAAGTGAGCCGTCGGTCGAAATGCATTCCTAAGTATTTTATCGCTGATGCTTTCGGGATTTCAATGCCACTTAAGGAAACTGCCGGACAAGACGGTGGTTGAGGGTAAAAGTCACATGTACACTTTTGCTCGTTTACCTTGATGCGCCAATCGGCTGGTGAACTTTCTATTTTCCTTAAATGTTCATCTAAATTCCGCGAAGCTATCCGCGGATTTTGGTGAGTGCTCAGGATAGCTGTGTCATCCGCAAAACTCGAGATAACATGGTGATTATTAGATGGCAAATCAGATGTATACAAAGTGTTTAGCATAGGGCCAAGCACACACAGCTAGCATAACTTTGATGCATTCATCTTTATAAAAATATCCAATAATTTCTTTTTTTTTAAATTGGAAGAAATAATATATTAAACATTTTCGAATAAATGGAAATATTAACAATCGCGAATCAGTCAAATGTATTTCTGATTGTATTCCTGCTACAGGCAAACAAAAAATACTCCTGTCGCAAATAGCATATTAGAAAGTAGATTGAATATGTAAAGAAAGCTGCAGTTAAATGAGATTAATTGTCAGCATTTCTAAAATATTTTCATTATATAGAAGATATTTAAAAAATACGTAAGAAAGACGTATATGTACGTCCGTGACAAATGATTGACTATTAACAACAACCATCATCATTTAAACTTTCGTTCATAAATTTTACATTGTGACTCAATATGCTATAATATTATATATTGACTAAGATCAAAGTGTAGTATCTGTTCTTACCAGCTTAACATCTGATAGATACTCCATCGGACGACAACAAATAAATTAAAAATCATTTGGGTACCAAGCCAAGTTGGGATCGATGGCAACGAATTCACTAATTCATTCGCTGTCAGAGCAGTAAAGCATCCCCTATTGTACTTGCCTACACGAGAAAATAGATATACGAGTATGCGTAACTTAATTGACAAATCCTTAAATATACAAAAAATGGATGAGTGGAACAACTATACTCACAATTATAAATCGTATAATCCAGAAGGAATCAAATTCACCTATTCAGGAAGATGCACTTTACAGCAAATACAAATTTTTGTTGGACACGCCTCATTTTCACACGAACACTTACTGCGTCGAGAACCCGCGCCAAATTGTCAATATTGCACCAGACACAGAGCTTCAATAACTAATATGCTGAACGAATGCAGAGCTTTCAGAGCCATTAATTAAGTGGAATAAAGTGTAATAATAATAATAATAATACAAAAATCACTTTTCGAAAATATTTGTTCATATTTTTCTAATAAACTTCCAATCTTCGCTGGTTAGCTGATTGTAAATACAAAGGAATACGTTCCTAAGCAAGTTCAAAGTTGTTTAATCCGTTATAGATGAAATGTTTTTCTGGAATTTATAACGTACTGTAAAAGAAATCAATAGTATTCGACTTCTTGGTCAGTTTTTATAGTAATTTAAAAAAAACACATTTTAAATGTATAATTCAACTGGTTTGTCGGTTTTACTAGTTTTTTTAAAGGCAAACTTGTTTTTTTTAACTGGTATGAAACCGGACACTACTTCATCAAAATCCCTGCAAAGAAAACCTGTTGTGAATGGGAATGCATATTTTGCTAACTTAGCAAATGTCGAAAAAAGGGTTTTTTATTAGTTTTTATGCTGAACTTTGTTTAACATCCCCTTTTTCTTTACTATCGCCAGAATTTCGAGGGTTTCGCTTGCACATATTTTGTTCAGATTTTACAATCAAAAATAGTTTTCGGTATTTACATAATTGCAATAGTGGACAGCTGCTTTTTGGTGAAGCTACCTTTTTCGGTAATGGTCATTTGACATAAAGTACGACTAGAATGACTGGAACAAATTTTAGAAAATTTGCTTCACATACATGTACTAGAAGGTTTACTTAAAATACCACGTTCCTTTCCTGAAATAACATTTTACTTTAACATTTGGATATCACCTAAAATTAATTTATAATATTTTATTATATATTATTAATAGTTATAATCATTATGAATTTAATTTATAAAGCTATATATAAATATCAAATGTTCCTTGAATTGCTACTAAAGAGTGGCAAAAAACTTTAGGAATTCGACATGATTTTGTTTCCGTTGTCGAACAGGAATAAAGCGCTAGTTACCGCTTAAATTTTTTGAACTTGTTGACTGGGAAAATAGAGGTGAACTACTGATAGAGGTAAATACTAACATGGAGAAGAATGCACACAGGACATATGTTTTCCATATAGAACCTGATGGATTTAGTGGTAAAACGAATTGAAACGATTGATAAAATTTCAAATTTCAAAATTCCATCAAAAATTATTGATCAAGGATACAAGTAGACAAGAGTATAGTATGGTTAGATAAAAAATTATATCATATATACCTTAAGATAATTTAAGAAACCACGCCCCTACAAACAAAGTAAATGTACAACTTGAATCATTGCGATATTGCTTATTTATCACTCAGTACCAAATTCTAATCTTTGTATAAAAAGTTTTGAATTGATGAATTGTACATAAATATGAGTATAATAGTTGAAATATTTTTAATATGAATGCGTAAACTTCATACTAAAACATTGTATCATTATGAAAACTTGTATTGATAAATCTTTGATAAATCTTGTTTTATTCATATACCACAATGGTATGCTTTGAGCTTTTAGAATGGAATATATATATATATATATATATATATATATATATATATATATATATATATATATATATATATATATATATATATATATATATATATATATATATATATATATATATATATATATATATATATATATATATATATATATATATATATATATATATATATATATATATATATATATATATATATATATATATATATATATATATATATATATATATATATATATATATATATATATATATATATATATATATATATATATATATATATATATATATATATATATATATATATATATATATATATATATATATATATATATATATATATATATATATATATATATATATATATATATATATATATATATATATATATATATATATATATATATATATATATATATATATATATATATATATATATATATATATATATATATATATATATATATATATATATATATATATATATATATATATATATATATATATATATATATATATATATATATATATATATATATATATATATATATATATATATATATATATATATATATATATATATATATATATATATATATATATATATATATATATATATATATATATATATATATATATATATATATATATATATATATATATATATATATATATATATATATATATATATATATATATATATGTATGTCCAGTTTAGCCGGTCTACGTGGACTAATAGTAAGCATACTAGTATACTAATATACTATAATATACAATGTTACAATGTTAGGAAAATCTGTTGGTTTGTAATTATATCATCCATTTATTTTATAATTATACACAAAATATATATCCTAGAATATTTTAGCCACATGTAATCATCTGTCATTCCAACTTTGTTGATGCTGACACCATATACTCGTACATATACTCGTACGTCTGTTCACTAAGGTTACCGAAATATAAATACCAGCGATGAATTTATTTTTATTGGGAATGGGGTATGTTTGGGTTTCTATTGATGTACGGACGATGAACGTAAAAGTTCAACCCCTGGACTTGGCAAAAGAATAAGCATATGTTAGATTCGAACAGGAGGATACAAAACAAAATACCATTTGTAGCTGTGATTACTACTACTAACCGAGACTGTAATTTTATAACTTAAGTATTTTCAAAACCTGGGCGACACTTTTAAAGGCTGCACGTAGCCAATATCAGCTACCATCCATCACCCAAATAACCATCAGTAATACAAAGAATATCAGAGGTATCCATAGTTGTTGTTATATGTAGTTACATATGGCGATAACAGTGAGGAACCCAGGGAAAGGGCGTTATATGATATGCTGTAAAGAGCATCGATAGCACCTACATCCAGGCTACTTTTAGTAATTACCATAATAAAGGTTAACAATTCTAATATGTTTTAAAACTAGTCAGGCTATTACGAGTTGGTAATCTTAGCAGTCTCCATAGTTATAGGTAAAGAAATGGTTCCCCTCCAGAAATCAAAAATCTTTTTTCGGAGTGCATATTGGTAGATAGGAATGAGTAAATAGAAATGAGAAATATGTTCCAAGGGTTTATCAACTGGTGCAATCAGTTTAAGACTGATGTATTGGGCATTCCGCTAGGTTTCTGCACATATGTACCAGACAGGGTTTCATTTATAATATAAATATCGATTTTTATTGTGATTATTCTAACTGGTTTATTGGGAGTTGAATAATTTAAAGTAATTTTTCTCGAATAATAGTAGCAGTTTCTGATTGATGCGTTTTACATATTCTGACTTGATTTTTGTGCAGTACGTTGAAATTTTAAATGCTGGGTGGAAAGGTACGTTTAATTCATTATGATAGAATAATTAATCCAACTACTAAACGAATCACGCCCATATTTGCAATCCAAGATGCTCGAATTTCAAATAACGAGGCAATAGTTTAGATAATGTTCATCTCTAGTTTCACTATATACGAGGGCGGATTGATATTGGAGCTACCTTAGTAGGAAAAAAACATTTTTTTTTTTCAAAAACCATTTATTTCTCAACATAGTCTCCTTTTACTTCGACACACTTAGTAAGACGATATTCCAACTTTTTTATACCATCTGAATAATACGATTTCGGGAACCCCTCAAAATACGCGTTAGTTTCGGTAATCACTTCTTCGTTTGAGATCAATCTTTTTCCTGCGAGCCATTTTTTGAAGTTTGGAAACAGGAAAAAGTCACTAGGAGCTAAATCTGGACTATAAGGTGGATGATTAACCAATTCGAAGTGTATTTCACGTAATTTTAGCATCGTATCTAATGCTGTGTGAACCGGTGCGTAGTCTTGAAGAAAGAGCATTTTTTTTCTTCTTTAAATGTGGTCGTTTTTCCTTGATTGCATCAATCAATTGATCCAATAATGCACGATAATACTTTCCTATGAATGTGCCTTCGCCTTCTTCGGAGCAGTTCCACCAGCTTCCACCCATTGTTTCGATTGATTTTTGGTTTCAGGTGTGTAGTGGTGGACCCACGTTTCATCAACAGTTATTAATCGACGCCAAAAATCAACAGGATTACCCTTTGTCATGTCCAAACACCGCTGTGAAGTGGTCTGTCGAACTCGTTTTTGTTCGACACTGAGCAAACGCGGCACCCATCTTGCCGATAGCTCTTTCATATGCAAATGTTCATGCAAAATGTTGAACACACGTTCATATGATATGTTTACCATTTCAACAATCTCACGCAACTTGACTCGGCGATCATTCATAACGATATCGAGGATTTTCTTGATATTTTCTTCAGTAACCACCTCTTTTGGCCTTCCTGTTGATGGTATTGTTGCAGTGCTTGTTCGGCCGCGTTTAAATTCAGCAATCCAATATTTTACCATGTATTCTGACAGAGCAGACTCACAGTAATGTTTATCGATATTTTCTTTTGTCTCTTTCGCCGTTTTCCCTTTCAAATAATAGTGTTTAATCACTGCACGAAATTCGCTTTTTCCATTTTTCAATAAACACAAAAGTTGCTTACTTCAAACGACTACAACAAATAAACTAATCGATGAATTTGGGTGAAATTTTAACAGCTGACAGATCGCAATTTCTAAAAAGTTTTTGTGTTTGTGCTGTCATCTAGCGCTAGGTAGCTTCAATATCAATCCGCCCTCGTAGATACCTGACGTCCTTTTTTGAAAACTCTTTAGGGTAGCGTTCCTGTGGAAACCGGTAAACTACCGCGATGACTTTCATCAGACGCGGAGCTATAGATTTACGCAGAGTAATTACTTCATACAATTGGATAAACTCAGATGCTAAAAGATACGAGTATTCTCTGCTGCGAGAACTCCCTAGCAGCCAATGACGAATTTAACTGCATTCGGCCCATGCCACAGAATTATAATTATCGATTAATTTCAGTTTCTTAGAGAAATGCATGATTTGGGATGTCCATCTCAAGTTGGTGACAAGAGTGTAAAATTTTTAGCAAATAAAAATAAAAAAAAAATTAAATAAATTAAAGTAACTGAATAAATATTTGAAATAGCAGATATTAAAATTAAGAAAGTAACTGAAATACATACAAAGAAAAAATATTAATTAAATACACTAGTCTACAAAATTTTAGACTAAAAACTATAAAAAAAATAAAATATGAGAAATCTTTGAAGCTCACTTCTTATGAACCCCTCGTCTAAGTTTTCGAGAAGAAAACTCTCCTACATTAAAAATCTCAATATCTCCACTGCATATATGCCTAGCAAATTTTAAATGTATTTTATCCGCTTAAATGTCAGAATATTAATAAATTTTGCATTATTTTGTACACTTAATTCTGAATAATTCTCTTTCAATCACATATGTCATGTACCATTGTAATAATTTGTTCATCATAGCGATGCAATAACCTATATGTCCAACAAAAATACACTCTGAGGAAAATACTAGTAGCGTTAGAGACAACCATATTATACAAAACGAAATATAGGGGCAAATAGAATTCTCTGGCATTATACAAGTACATAAGATAAATGGGGACAACATCAAAATTATTATTAATACCATATCACATTTGGAACCGCATCAAGTCCATCTGATTTTGAATATGAAGTCATGTGAATTTATTGATTAACTGCAGCAAAATTGTATGCCACTACGAATTATAATTTGCTAATTATAAATTACATGTTACTTCAACAAAAAATTCTACATCAATTAAGTATACCATTAGCAAGTGCGATGCACTTGTTGAAGAAATCACTAGAGTGATTAGAATAAGCCTCTAATCCAAACAAAATCATCAGAAGATTGAGATCTAGACTGTAACAAACTCCGAACAGATTCATAAACACCCAATAAATTTACGAAAAACTAAATCTTCATCCGGATATCAATATATTTTATATACTGCAACATTGAAATTTTCCACACATCACCCTGAAAATGTTGTAATAAATTTAAACGTGTTTCATACCCGGGAGTAAGACCTACATTAAAATATATACTTCTAAACATTTCCAATCCGTTGGCCACGTATAGACAAAATTGTTATACCAAAATCCAAATAATATCTATAATAAATAAAGTGGTGGACAGGCATTGTTGCACTAAATGATGATAACGATGCAAAAACATTTTCGTGACAAGGATATTGTAATTTTGAGCACCAACAATAATTACAATAATTCAGAGCAGGACACCAAATGCCCTAAAAACCCAGCCACCATTAATATAATTTATATATAATATTATATATATATAATATATTATATATATATATATACAATAATTTATATACATAATACAATTTATATATGTAATATAATTTATAATAATTATAGTATGATTAATTTATAAAATTAAGCAAAAAAGTGGTTCTAAATAACATAAACAATTGCACACCGTAGGTGCAATGAGATAATGTTTTGTAAAATAATGTAATATGACACCACTTAATGTAATAGATGAGAGAAATGTAACCAAACAAAAATAGAGGTAATAATGCGGCACACTAGTTTAGAGTGCGGTGGACTGAGACAGTACAGGGACATAATTTGATTACTGAATTCATTACCTGCAGTTAGCGTGGGTGTCTGGGTTTGAGAAATGTAATACCTGAATGGATTCATGGGAGGGTTCATGGTTGGTGTGGTGTTGCCTTCTGAGACATAATATCTTGGAACAAATTGCGTTTCAATAGAAGATTTCTGATGATGACAAGTGGCGAATCGGATATAGCTAAAAGATCTGCCAAAATGTTTTCAATAATTCTGCTTCTCACAATTATTACCATATTTGCACCTACAATGTGCACTTGTGGGTCAAGAAAATCATTGAGAAATACTTTCTGAAAACTGAATTTGACGACTACTGATTTACTCACATAATTAAATATTATTAATAGAATCAGAATATCTCCTCCAGTCTCTTGATTAATTCTTTCATAAACTAGATTATCCGCCCCTTCACTCATGTTTATTAATTTTATGTTACTGAATAAAAGTATTTAATATATTTATTTTTTATTCCTGAATAAATTGTGTGTGCCCGGGCATTAGCTTAGTACAATGGGCATCAATGCCTGAGTGTGGAGGCCTACCCCACTTCTATTTAAATGCATTTGACTCGGAGAGAAAAAATTAACAATTCGCGTTTCGAGACAATGCCCTGCTATGGAATTCGAACACGCCAACGACTAGAATGTTTGCGAAGAGCACTGAAGACGACTGAATAAAGGTAAAAATAGCTTGTAATAAAAATTAATTAACTTCGTTATTGTGTGCCTTTAATATTTTTTTCAATCCGACAACAACAAACTCCATTCGCCTTTATAATTTCAATTTAAATAGATGGATGAGCTGTGTAGATTTTGGGCAGCTCGGATAACCAATACGTCTACTTTCCATACGCCTATACTATTGAAAAGAGTATATAAATATATTCCTTTATAAGTATATCTCATTTTTGAAATTCCATTACATTAGCACATTCGAATTTTATTCAATAAGAGAGAAATGTGTGTCATGTTCATACAATTATAAAAGTATTGAAAATTTTGTATGTTTTTTCTCTCTGCACTAGTGGCTGTCAGTCGTATCCCGTGACGGAATGTAGTTAATTTTAACGTAGATAGATAGATAGAAGTGAGGTAGGCCGGAGAACCGCCGAAGAAGGAGGCCTCCCACTCCCAGGAGGGCATTGATGCCCATTGTTCTAAGCCTGGAAAAATAAATAGGGAAAGGAAGGATATAAAGGATTTTGGAAAGGAAGTTACACCATTTCCAACTTCTTTGATTCGTTTATGAACCACAGAAGTCTGTCCAGGGATAAGGAATGTACATTATCAATTCCCAAAACATCTGACCCTGCCGTTAATGCGCCTTCTCATTCTGGCGAATGCAGGACAAGCGCAGAGAAAATGCTCTGTGCCGTCCTGTTCTTCCTCCAGGCAGGAGATGCAGTTGGGATTCGAGCGGATTAAAAATTGTTATATAGATTTTTTTTATTTTTTTTTAATATCTATTTTTTATTGCAATCTGTATTAAATACAATAAACAATATTTTTATTTTAAACCTAAATAACAATAACTAAATAGCAGCACAACATTTATGGAGTGCACCCAGTGGTGCAACCATTTCTTAATTGTAGGCATTCATCAACAGAAAATATCTGCTGTTGATTTCCTTTTTAAACGGCCGAAAGCAGCATATGAGCTGTGAGTTCTGATATGAGTGGATTAGCATATTTTTTTTATTTCTTGCACAATTGTCGGGACTTTCAGGTCACGATGGAGTTGGTTGTTCGTTACGCAGTATGGAGCTTTTGCAATCATACGCAGCGTTTTTGATTGGAATCTCTGGAGAATTTCGACATTAGAGGTTGCCGCCATGTCCCACAGTTGTATGCCATATGTCCAATCGGTTTTAAGATTGCTGAGTAAAATAAGAGCTTACTTTCGAGTGAAACTTGGGAATTTCGATTCAGCAGCCAGTGTAAATTTCGAAGCTTTATTCCCAGCGCCTTACGTTTGGTGCATACATGAATTTTCTATGCTAGCTTGCTATCGAGGTGCATGCCCAGGTATTTAGTCACATTGCACTGCGGTATATTCACGTCGTTGAGTCTTAATGGTGGCCAGGTGTCGCGTTTAAGAGTGAACGTAACCTGGACAGACTTAGTTTCATTGGACTTGATTTTTTTACAAAGAAGTATCGATTTTTACGGTGGGATTTGATAAATATGTAATAGTTTATTGGAAGTGTTTTCTTTATTTTGTAGAATAATCCGTCGAAAGCTTGGGATATATCGAGAAACGCCGCTGTACAGTATTTTTTAATTTTTTTTTTTTTTTTTGCTCTAAGCAGTGTGAATGCAATTTACAAGTCTATGCACCTGTTCAATTGGCCACCATTGGCTTCCTTCTCACCATTGGCTTCCTTCTCACCATTGGCTTCCTTCTTCGGCGGTTCTCCGGCCTATCCCACCTCTATCTACCTATCTATCTATCTTTGATTCTGCTTAATTGAGTTCATTTTTCAGGCGATGGAAATACGATTTTCGACATATTGCTTTTTTATTTTACAATTCCACAGATTAAAAAATAATTATGGGCAATATTCTTGTAAAATCGACATAAACTCTTTTTAAAAGGCTTTTCGTTATTGAGCATAAAAAAATATTACGAAAAGCTACCACTTTATAAAACCAATGGAATTCAAAAACACATTAGCAATTTACAAGTCTATGAACCAGTTCAATTGGCCACCATTGGCTTCCTTCTCACCATTGGCTTCCTTCTTCGGCGGTTCTCCGGCCTACCCCACCTCTATCTACAGTATCTCAGTTAAAGTATTACCTTTTTTTTTTTGATCGTGTTCGCAATATATGACACATTGTCTGACGTATATAAGTATATTGAATGTTATCGACTCTAACAATATCAATAGTGTAATTGAAGTAAAAGTAAATTAGTATTAACTCTAAGTTACTCTTTTGTTTGACGTATTTCTGTATAAAATGAATTGACTATTCAAATATTAATTTAATATTGAACACTGATTTCGAGACTTAGTGGTAAATGGACTTAGGGCTCAAAATTTCAACAGTCAAGATGAAATTTATGTGGAGTGTAGTATTATGAAAATCGTTACCACAAAAAAACATTTTTAATCTTAAGTTATATGGATCTATTATTGACAGCTTTTGTTATGCGAGTAATATGAAAAGTAATAACTTTTGTAGGCATTTGAAATGAAAGGCATTTAAATGAATAGTTACATTTGTAATAGATAGGCGTGTCTTTCGTTCGATTTTGTTTAGTAAGAAATCTGGTTTTGTATAAGGTCCAGGCGACATTTTTTAAAATTTTAATTATAAAAATCAATATACCGACGACATAGAAAACTAACTGAAGAAACATCTTTTTTTTACAATTCCAAATTTATTTACAATCTGTTTTTCCAACAAAAAGTAAAATTATTTGTATAATTTGATTATACTATATATTCTGGCCACTGCCAAAGCAAATAATTATTTAATCAAGAAAATGTACTATTTATACCTAAATACATATTAATATACATGAAAATGAAGCATCAAAAGACAATGTGGAAGTTCGGTGGTGCGATTCGCTTTAGTCTTCTTTGTGGACAATTTTCCATTCCCTATAGTTGTCGCATATGAGGATTTTCATGGGTCTTTAGACGCTCCGTGTATTTTTTGCTACATTTTTGTATGGTTTCCTCCACAGTATCAATATTCAAGTTACTGTGAATGTCTTCATTCGTCACGTACCAGTCAGCTTTCGTTATTGCACGGATAATATTTGATTGTGTTCTTTTGATCAGTTGTATGTTGGTTTTGCTCGCCGTCCTCAGATTTCTATACCGTATTTCCATATTGGTATGAATATTGTCTTATATATATATATATGTATATGTATATATAAATATATATATATATATATATATATATATATATATATATATATATATATATATATATATATCAAAAATCAATTTTTTTTTTTTTTATAAGTGCAGTATTCGACGTATAAGAATTCAATTTTTTTTAAGGAAACCCAAAGTAAAAATAATAATAAATAAAATTTTTTTTTGCAAGAAAATATAAAATTTGTTTGGTTTGTTGTTAAAAGAAATTTTTAAGTAAAAATGAAAGATCAAGACGAAATTTTTGAAAGATTAAGAGGACGTAATTTGACTCCAAATCCCAATACCAACTTACCTCAACCTAATACCAACCCATCCTGTCCTGATCAACTAGTAGTAAATAAAGACGTAATAAAAGAAATTACCCTCCGTGTGACAGCCTCATTAGCTAGTATCAATAACCCATTTTTCGAAAATGAATACCACGAATATCCTATTACAGTCAGCTCAGGAGAATTCAACTCTTGTCGAAAATCTGTTGACAGAATTTTTTCCGTTTACGAAGGACTAAAGGGAACACTAAGGTATTATGCGATTCTTCATACTGGCCGACATAAAGTCGTAGGAGAAGCAGATACAGGATTAGAGTCTTATAGGACCCCACTCGGCTGGATCAAAATTAAGAAAAGTCTCATGATGCACCATTCAGATAAAAGAGATATAGGGACATTGGAATACCAATTGACAACATTAGCCCAACGTAATTCCAATATAGAAAACTTTTATTAATGCGTCTATCAGCACCTCTCACTGATTCTAGGTAAGATAACTTGCTTAGAGTTAAGTGAGGAATCTCTCCGGGCAAAGACCAATTCTTATCGCGAAAAGGGGCTAGATACCTTTATCCGCGGTCTCAATGGCGACTAACCCCGCTTACTCAGTATTCGAGAACCTACTAACTTGCCAAGCTCTACACTTGTGTCAAAAACTCGATAATATGATACACCGCATGAATTATGCACAAAATAGTTCAAATCATTTCAAGAAAAGTAATGAGCCACCACCTAGACCACCGCGTCAAAATCCATTGTCTACATAAGTTTCTGGAAATAAATTCTTCACAGAACTGGCACATGTCACTCAATTCAGGAATCATTATAATAATAATAATAATAATCATCGTCCATTTCAGCCAAACTATCAAAATTCTAATCCACACAGACTCCAACCCAATTATCAGCACTTTACAATCAATAATCCACAGAGATTACTACCGATAACCCAATTTGCCCAACAAAACCAATCTGGATTCAATAACAGACCGCTCTTACCACCTAGACCCCCTATACCCATGGAAGTCGCCTCGTCAATGAATACTAGAAGGATAGTTACCAAAATATACCTAATTTCGCCCAAAAGTGTCCGGCTACGCAACAAACAGATAAGTAAAAATTCTTTATCATGCCCACGTTGAAAACTTTCCACGGCATTGTAGGAAATGACACTTTAAGACAACTAAAAGCGACGATACACACAGACAAAAGTTTTGTGATTATTTTCCCGAATATTAAAATTACACTCAAGCAACAACTGGATCAAGATGTTAATCATATTAATTTGCGGATACCTCATATTTCAGATACACAAAAAGAGAAAGTAACCAATATCATAGGACATTGTCCACAGCTGTTTTCCGCCCCATTCAAAAACTTACATACGAGTACACTACAACCATACAAGGAGAAATTTGAACCACAAACGACGCTCCCTTTTATTCGAAATCTTATCCGAAAAACCTATCCGATGGCTCTGAAAGAAGAGGTCAAAGACAAGTAGAAGAACTTCTTGCAGATGGCATTATAAGACCATTGAAATCGCCATATAATTCACCTGTTCGGATCGTTCAGAAAAAAATGGACGCATCCGGTGAAAGGAACCATATGTAATAGATTATCGGAAACTCAATAACGCAACCATCCCAGACCGATACTCAATCCCTGAGATTAACGACGTTCTCGCTGACCGAGGTAAAAAACAATATTTTACGATAATAGACGATATCATCATTTATGGCAAAAATGGAAAAGAACATTTGGAAAATGTAGAAATGGTATTCAGAACACTTGAATTAGCCAACATGAAAGATCAGTTGGACAAGTGCGAATTTTTAAAAAAGAGGTAGAATTTCTAGGATACGACGGAATAAAAACAAACCCAAAGAAAATAGATGCAATAACAAAAATGCCTTTACCGAAAAGTTTTAAGGAACTCCGATCATTCCTCGGTATGTCCGGATATTATCGGCGATTTATTTTGGATTATGGCAAAATAGTCAAACCCCTGACAAATCTTTTACGAGGAGCAGGAGGACGCATATCAAAAAATGCTTCAAAAAACAAATCCATAAGCTTAGACAAAAATGCGGAAACTATTGCATTTTTGTCTAAGCTATAAGCAATAAAATAAAAAATTCCCTGGTTTCAAAGGACGTCATTGTTTCGCACCCAAACTTCGAAAAAAAACTTTGAGGTAGCAACTGACGCATCTGATTATGCGATCGGTGCAGTTTTATCCCAAAACAATAGGCCAATCACGTTTATCTCTAGATCACTACGCCAACAACAAGAAAAAGATGCTTGCCATCATCTGGTCCCTAAATTCCCTCAGGAACTATTTATACGGCTCAAAAAGGATAAACATGTTTACAGATCTCTAACCGCAAAAAATACTAATAGTAAGATGAAGAGATGGAAGGCCATCCTCGAAGACCCGGTAAAGCAAATGTTGTCGCAGATACCCTTTCTAGGATACCTGTGGAAAGTAATTCTCTCACACCAACAGTACATAGCGTTGAAAGCTCTAGCCATGATTTTATTTCTTGCTCAGAAACATCTATAAATGTCTTCAAAAACCAAATTTTTCTTAGGCATGGCCAAAGTTTAACTTACCAATTCAAAATTATTTTCCAAAGCTACCATAGACATATAATGACAGAACCATAGTTTACAGAGTCAATCTTGGTATCACTTTTAAACAGATATCTAAATCCGTCAGTAATAGACGGCATCCATACCGAAGAATCTGTGATGGGTCAAATACAAAGTATTTATCCACTGCATTTTAGAAATTTTAAAGCCAGATATACCCAAAAACTAATAGAAGACGTAATTAACGAACAGGAACAAGAAAATATCATAATTGAGATACACAACCGCGCACATAGAAATGCTATAGAAAACAAAAATCAAATATTAGAAAAATATGACTTTCCAGGGATGCTTAGCAAAATCAAAAGAATAATAGCCAATTGTACCACATGCAACCCAAACAAAAATAGATAAAACACCGCTGCCAACCTTTCCCGGACACACTGTTCACATCGATATATTTCATTCCGAAAAAAAAGTTGTTAAAACTGCACTAGATAAATTCAGCAAATACGCGCAAACGAAAATATTAGGCAGCAGAGCAATAGAAGATGTTAAAGAGATCTCATATTTTATTTTGGCGTACCCAAATCGATAGTTATAGACAACGAACCTTCACTTAATTCGGCCACGATCAAATTTATGATGCAGGACGAGCCAGGGATAGAAGTTTATACTACTCCACCATACAGGAGCCAGGCGAATGGACAAGTAGAACGGTTCCATTCAACACTCGTCGAAATAATGCGCTGCGTCAACGAATATGGAGTCCATCGAAATTTTGAAGAACTCTTAGAACGTTCGGTATCGGAATACCACCACACATTCATTCAGTAACTAGAAAACGACTAGTTGATTTATATTTCAATAGAAATGTATCATTTATGCTTGACGATATAGAAAAGACAAGACTGGACAATATAAGTAAACTAGCAGAAAAACAGAGAAAGGACATTGAACACCACAATAAAAATAAACAAGAACCAAAAACTATCTCCTAATTTTCGTGAAACGAAATAAAAGATTAGGGACCAAATTATCTAAACCATACGCTAGAGAAATAGTCAAAGAAAATAGAAATAATACGGTGCTAACAGAAAAGGGAAAAATAATTCATAAAAGCCTAATCAGGAACTGAACATTGTTCTTTTACAAGTTACTCAGCTTATTCTCATCATGTATAGCAGATATACAAATTTTAGATTATACCAACTCACAGCTCGTTGCCATAAACACAGGCAGCGCAAAATTGCAGACCGGTATATTTAAATTAATTCATCTTTTCGACTTAGAACAATACCAGAATGTGACTAACAATATTGAATCGACAATCAAAACAACAATTCGGCAATATCATCCCCTCTATACCATCCTTTCTCACGAAATATCCCAAATTAAGAATCATTTAAAAAAACTGAATCCTTCGAAAAGACAAAAAAGGTCATTAGATTTTGTAGGTAGTGCTTGGAAGTGGATAGCCGGAAGTCCAGACCATTCCGTATCTAAATATATTAAGAGATAAAATGAATAATATAATTAAAAATAATAACCACAAGGTTCTAATAAATAAAATGACAATAGATAAAATAAACGAACTAAATAATGTAAATAATGAAGTCCAAAAACTCAGAAAGAAAAAATGAAAATGATTTAATTATGATTCTAAAAAGTAAGCTAAAACTGTTAAAAAAAAAGAAATAATAAATATCGAATATTCGATTTATTGCGCCAAAGCCAACATTATTAATTCATACTTGCTGTCAAATTATGAGATAGATTTAGTAAAAGATATTATTGATAAAGAGAGCATTCCATATCTAAATATAGATGAAGCACTCCAATTCTCTGAAATAAAAATAGCAACAAATGATGAAACTATCATTTACATAGTCAGCCTTCTTGAAACAAATACAGAACTTTGTAAAAAAAATCATTATAAAACCAGTAAAAAAAAATAAGATTAACAAAATTGAATATAATTCTATTTTATAATGTACCAACAGAATAGTTGGAATAAAATTAGAATACAGAACCCTATATAATAAATTATCAATTTGTCCCAATGACAACATAATACATATATGTAACACGTCAAGTGTTCCTCATATGATAAATAATCGCATGCCTTGCTGCACGGTGGTAAATAATCGGCGCATTCCTGAGATTGAAGAAATAACTGCAGGACTCTCATTCTTGAACGAATTTAACGGATCAGCGACAATTAATAATGAAATTGTAACGCTAAAAGGAACCTTCCTAATACGATATCAGAACGCATCGATTACAATTAAAAACAAAACCTATGCATAAAAAAAAGTCAACACCTTTACTCCATTATCCGCCTTATTTCAACCAGCATCAACATTACAAAAATTTTAGGAAATCCTATCATTAGAAATGATGAAGGACCTTAACGTCAACAATACAGAACGCATCCGCTTATTAGATTCGCACAACAAAATTTCATTCGAAACCAGCATCGCACTGACTGATGCAATAATCTTAATAGTAATCTTCGCAGGTATAAAGGTCCTACTACAAAGCAAACCGCTATATGTTAAAATCACCGATCCAACCAAAAATGATATTCAACTCTCAAGATCCACAATAGAAGGACTTAATAAATTATTCCCACAAACAACAGAACCAAACGAGGACGTTTGAATTTAGGAGGGGAGGTTTTAACACATAAGTTATTCAAAACACCTTCCAAATCCAAACTCTCCAGAAATATGCTGACACCACGTCTACAACTGCACGCGCATCCGCCGCATTCCAACATATCGTGGGAATCAACGTCAGCAAAAGTGCACGCTTATCAGCTGCAGTCCAACATACCTTGGGAATCAAACTCAGCATAGCGCAGCTTTCGCATATAATATTAAGTTATAGAAGCTTTAGCATATCATATTAAGTTATAGAAATTGTTAAGTTAGTCTAATTTTTTAAGTTAAATAATATATATATATATATATATATATATATATATATATATTATTTAACTTAAAAAATTAGACTAACTGAACAATTTCTATAACTTAATATTATATGCTAAAGCTTCTATAACTTAATATTATATGCGAAAGCTGCGCTATGCTGAGTTTGATTCCCAAGGTATGTTGGACTGCTATATATATATATATATATATATATATATATATATATATATATATATATATATATATATATATATATATATATATATATATATATATATATATACTCGTATATATATTTGTTATAAATTTATTGTAAACAGAATTTGTACCAAAGAATGGTAATATATGGCAATATACAATTATGCGTGATGCGATACGGCGAGACGAGGGATTTCTAAAAAATTATAAATTCGGAATCATCTGTTTTGTAATGCGCATTTGTTTATTTTTGTTTTGCTGTTTGGGCTCCGCGTTTATTTTATTTAATAAAAAATTTCAAAACATTTCGTTTTTAATAGTTTTTTAGCATTTCTGCTTTTGTGTAAATATGGCTCGCATTTGTTTATGGTATATTAGAATGCGAGACAGTGCAAAACGAGATATCGACCGAGACTCGGTCTCGCTCTCGTCTCGGGATCTCGCGTTATTATATATGGGCCTTTGGTTCGTTGAAAAAAGCTTGCTGAGAAGTTGTTTTTGCTATTCGCTGAGTTAAGAAAAAAATGAAAACAGTTAATTGGGAAATGAAAGCAATGAAAATTTGTCAAATTTCATCATGCTATTTTCCGAATGTTTCATCGTTCATCGACATATTATTTCGGTAGTCTTTTAGATAATTTTCTTTTTATTCCATCAACAACTTATCATTAGACTATTCTTCTTTTCGTTTTTGATTGCATCTCCTCTTCCGCATCTTCATACAGCAGTTCGTCAATAACAATAATTGCAGCACGTCACTCATTTCGAAAATTTGCCTTTCATCCGCGTATGTCTGTTTGATTACACAGTACACACAGTAATGGAGTTGCTGCAACGGTTGCCCCGTTTTTATTGCCACGTGTGTATGCAGCATAAGAAATGCATAGTATTTTTATCAAATTTCATACTGATTGAAAAACTGTTGGGATATATTTGGGATCTTATAGTGGTATCCGTGGAATAGACAATGTTCAAATAAACCATACGCATCAATTAAATAATATAGTGTGTATTAGCCATATTTGATATTTGTTTCCTTCAACCCTTGCTCCTTAATTCAAAATATAATTTGATATTCTTGTGTAAAGCAGTTTACCCCTAGTGATGAATATTGCAAACAATACAAAGGTTTGTGTCCAAAATAAAAGGATTAAAATCTTGCATTTCAAATTTTATTTGGCGTTTGGTTAAAATTGTATACCGGTATTTGTTATTCACAGTATTCGTTATACACGGTATTCGTTATCAAATACCGTATATATTTAATATAAGATACAAAGTAGTTTACAACAAAAATTGAATTGTGGGTAAAATATCTAATGATCTCAATGTTGCTACACAGCCTCTTGCCCGGTCAAATATCGTATAATAAGAATATTCGAAATTCCCCTGTTTAGTACAAAATCTTGAAATGTTCCTTGCGTTTTGGACATTCAAATTTTTGGACAAGCGACCTTTTTTTATTTGTATAATGTGGAACGAGTTTATTTATTTATTTATTTATTTATAATGAGAAATACAATTATTAATAACTATATTACTATAATATATCCTCCAGCCGATAGCAGCGGGGCTATCGGCTGGAGGATGTATAATGAGGTTTTATTATATATTCTTAGTTTTATATGTGACAAAAGTAAATAATATTAAAATAGCTTACTTAACAAATCTAAAATTAACATGGAATAATGAAATGAAAAATCATATTAGTTAAATTTTAAAGTATATTAGAAATATTGCAAAGCGAAACGAATTTAAAGAAAGTGGTAGTGGATGGTGTTATTGAACCGAAGAAATATTTTCTACAGTCGAAAAGGCAGGGCATTCGTTGAGGATGTGTGTCACAGAGATAGTAGTTGCGTTACAATAATTGCAGCTTCTTAAATTACCAGTTTACACGGATTTATGCGTGAGTCTTCTGTGACCCAATCGAAGGCGAGTAAATATCGCAATTTCCTGAAAGCTAGCTGTTGTTGGGTACACCGGTGTTATGCGTGGCGGGATTATATCCTTATAGTGATGGTGCTACATAATCCATTCCGAGATGAGTTTTGCTCTGATGTCTCTTTTTTCGCGTGTTTCAAAGGCGATGTTGGCAGACTTATGGGCGCATTTGGCAACATTGTCAGCGAATTCGTTACCGTAAATACCGCAATGACCAGGAACCAACATGATCTTTGTTACGCTTGTATGCTTTATTAGTTTATCCCTAATGCTGGATATAAGCTAGCTATTGCTATTGGCATTTAACAAGGCATTAATCGAAGATAGACTATCGGAACGAGTTTATTAAATGGAAATTCCTGTTTTATTTTGATAATTATTCTCATAATCATTTTGTCATCATTCATTGGTTCTGATATTAAAGCCCAATTTTATGTGTACACACATATATTCATTGTCTTCAAATTTTCTTTGAACTGTGCGGACGCGATTTCATACATGCTCCGTGATTGGGACGGTTTATCACTGTGTTTAAACTGAATTCATTCTTTAAACTTCGCGATATAGACGCTAATACAAAAGAGCAATTTATTTATATAATTTAACAATATTTTATTCTGCAAGAACAGATTAAAAGTGAAGTGTAAAATTCATAAAACATTTTAAAAACAACAATATCATTAAAAATAAAAGTGCGCGCCAAAAAACAAGTAGCAGGAGTTGCCACCCTTGTCAGTACTCTAAGAAGATTGGTGATGCCACTTAATTTTAATTGATTTAAATTTAAAATTCCTCAGAGTTGCAGTTAGTTTTTCATTTTCTCAACTCTTAATGAATATAAAAAAAATTACAAACATCAGAAATGCTTATGTGACGGTGGTTGCTGAAGATTGCTGCAAAAACAAACAAGAAATAATCAAGGATAACTTGTACCTAACAACCAAGCCAATAAGTCGGGCTCGTTCATGTTCTCTTGCATTAATGTTAAACAGCGAATCTACAGCTACAATTGCGCCAGTCAGTAAGTTAGTCATGTCAGCCCCACAAGCAAACGAAAAAACAACAAAAATTAATCTAACTAACCCCACAACTGGAGTATCGCTTAAAATTACACCCCCAGTGAGTTGTCCGGAAAAATCAAAAATTCAAGTGGGATTGGACAGATACATAACCGTGCTAAAACGGGGACGACGCCCAAAATCTTCGAAGATCGCTTCAATGGCAAAAGTACCGAAAGATGGAAATGCAGACAGCCCAAGTTCCCAAAATCGTTTCGCAATTCTAGAAGATGATACGAATGATTCTAACACTCTGAAAAGGTCGAGTAAAGCACCTCCGATTTATTTGAGGGAGCGTAGCTCTAACGAGCTAATAAAGAGCTAAATTGGTAGCACGTTCTACGTAACTCCAATAAAACTTGGTAACATTTTAGAAACGAAAATCCAGGTAAATCAGGAAAATGATTACCGTAAAATTGTGTCAGCTTTTGAAGAACAAAACAAAAACTTCTTCACTTACCAGCTAAAAAGCGCTAAGGGTCTATAGATTGTTGTAAAAGGCATTGACTCCAGCGTAGCTTCAGAGGAGGTAAAGGGGGGCTTGCAAATCAATGGCTTCAAAGTTAAAAATGTTACCAACATCAGAAACAGAGACAGAGTCCCACAACCACTATTTCGGGTGGACCTAGAACCAGGTGACATGAAACTGAAGAAGAACGAACCTCACCCCATTTATAACCTAAAATATTTGTTGCACCGTAGAGTTACTGTAGAAGAACCGCATAAACGAGCAGAACCCGTCCAATGCCTGAACTGCCAAGAAGTTGGCCATGCTAAGTCTTACTGCAAGTTACCCTCCGTTTGCGTTGTGTGTGGGGACCTACATCGTACCGCCAAATGTAACAAACCAAAAGATGACACAAAGATAAAAAAAAATGTAGCAATTGCGGTGGAAACCACACTGCCAACTATAGGGACTGCCCTATTTAAGCGCACGCTAACCGATCTTTGACCAAGTAAATTTATCCTACATCCACTCAGCCCATGAATCTGTTTAACTCCAATTTCCTACAGTCAGCCCATCTGCCAGTCAATTTTCATACGCTAATATTTTAAAGTCAAGCAAAAAGAGCTACCAGCAAACGATATCCATAGCTTTAATTTTAGTAGTCTTAAAGCTTTAATAGAGACTTTAATTCAGACAGTAAATAGTATTACAACCAACATGACCTGCATGATGCAGGAAATGTTGAAAATGCAATATACACTGCTGCAGGCGGTATTAAACAAACCATGAACTTAAAAATCTGTTTCTGGAACGCAAATGGCATCCACTAACATAAAAACGAACTTAAATATTTCCTATTGGACAAACAAATTGACGTAATGCTGATCTCTGAGACTCATTTGACCTTTAGAAGCTTTTTTAAAATAAATGGATACACTTTATACGACACCAAGGACCCCCGAGGAAGAGCTTGTGGTGGCTCGGCAATACATATAAAGTCGCGACTCAAACACTATTCTCTGGGAGACACTCGTGAGGATTACCTTCAGGCAACAAATATTTGCGACGAAAATTTCCACCAGGACTTGGTGATTTCATCTATTTATTCTCCTCCCAGATTTTCAATCACAGAAAGTCAATACAGTAAATTTTATAAATCACTAGGACCACGTTTTTTGGCAGCTGGTGATTACAACGCTAAGCATACTTTCTGGGGATCACGGCTAATCACCCCGAAGGGACGTGTTCTGTTTGATACAATTACTAAAATTGGGCTAAAAGTAATTTCATGCGGACAACCAACCTACTGGCCATCAGATCGAAAAAATACTCCAGATGTTATTGATTTTGGAGTGGTAAAGGGCGTTCCCAGCGAAATGTTTCTAGTTGAGGCCTCACTAGAATTATCTTCAGCTCATTCTCCCACTATTGTTACCATACGGAAGCCCCGAGAATCTGGTGATTTGGCGACGACAGTTACACATGTTAACTGGTTGAAATACAAGAAATACCTCAGTGCCCATTGCACGGATAGCATGCTGTTAAGAACGCTTGCAGACATAGATGGCTCTATTAGAAAGCTAGATGCAATCCTCTATTAGAAAGCTAGATGCAATTCGACCAATCGACAGGTCAGATACCAAAGAATCCACTCTGTAAATGTAGAATGGCTATTGTCAGAAAAAAGAAGAGTTCGAAGAGAATGGCAACGATACAGATCCCCGCCGTTAAAAATTAGGCTCAAAGAATGTACCAAAAAGCTTAGAAAATTATTAGAATATAAAAAATTACCATCTCTGCAGAAATTTCTCCAAGATCTCGATGCAACGCCACAAACAGATTATTCGCTATGGCGAGCAACCAGAGGACTTAAAAAACCTGAGATATGTAAGCCTCCCCTACGAACTTTGGGCGGAGCTTGGGCAAGAACTGATACTGAAAAAGGGAATCTTTTTGTAAACCATTTGAAAACCGTTTTCACTCCAAATATATCTGCTGATATAGTTGAGAACAGTGGTCGCGGAAGCAGCCATTCCTCTGAGATTTAATATTCGGGATATTGAAACTGTTATTGCTGGTTTAAACTCAATTACTGACAAAATCAGTAATAAGATGCTTTTAGAACTGCCCCGTATAGTAAGAAAAAAAATTATTTTCATTATTAATGCTATTGTACGCCTCCAACAGTATCCTACTGAATGGAAGGCTTCGTTGATTACCATGATACCTAAGCCCGGAAAAGACCATACGAAAGCAGAATCTTATAGACCTATTATCCTATAATCTAACATGTCAAAACTATTTGAAAAACTACTTATGAGCAAGCTGACCCCAATACTAAATGAGAATGGATGCATTTCAGATCATCAATTTGGCACAATTGAACAAACACACAAACTTGTAAACGTAGTTAGAAAAACGTTGGAAGAAAAGGAATATTGTTCTGCCCTCTTCATTGACGTTTCACAGGCTTTTAATAAAGTATGGCATGAAGGTTTAATTTTGTAATTAAAGCAAAACTTACCCGCAAACACTCATAAGCTATTTAAAAGCTATATAACTGGCCTAAAATGTATCATTAAAGAAGGTAATTTTCTGAGCACACCTCAACCGATTCAAGCCGGAATTCCCCAAAGCAGTATTTTATATATGCCTCTGATATGCCAATAAGCAATCATATTCATGCATCAACATTCGATGATGTTACAGCTTTCCTAGGCGTCCACGAAAACCCGCAAATTACAAGAATATACATCTCAGTTGGAGAAATGACTAAAACAATGGAGGAGGTTAACGAACAAAAATGTGTACATATTACATTTACATTGCGCAGGGAAACATGCCCGCCTATCCATATCAACACCCAGACTATACCGCAACACAGCGAGGTTAAATACCTCGGTATTCATCTTGATCGTCGATTAACATGGAAAACCCACATAGAAGCAAAGTTGATCCAAATGAAACTAAAAACAGTTCAAATTAACTGGCTTATAGGGAGAAATTCTACTCTAAGCCTAGACTGTAAACTCCTACTATACGACTCGATTCTAAAACCAATATGGTGCTACGGGATTCAGCTATGGGGTACTGCCTCAGCGTCAAATATAGAGAAAATTCAAAGGCGACAAAATAAAATCCTCCGAAAGATTACAGCCGCTCCGTGGTATGTCAAAAATTCGTGCATTCACAAAGATCTAAACGTCCCGATGGTAAAAAATGTGTTTTCAAAACATGTGACAACGTATATTAAGAAGCTTGAGTTCCACCCAAATCCACTGGCCCGCAATATTCTAAATTATAGAGGTCACACTCGACTGAGAAGGAGAGACACCCTTGCTTAGGTGAGACGTGAGAGACATTCACAGAAGCAATCGTAGAAACTATATTTTTTCGTCTAGCATTGGCTGGACTTAATAATAAACAGTTTTAGAGTTAAGATTTGATTACTTATTGTTAGTCCAATTTATATTGAAGACACAATAAATAATAAATGAGAAAAAAACACATATATTAATAGCATACGTACATTCATACACGGTTATTTATTGTTTTTTATTTCCCTTTAAAATTTCAAATCTGTCAGATGACACTAAGTAAATTGTCTTACAGTATGGGAGAGTTGGTTAACAATAAATCAATATTTCAGCAACATTTTCTACAAATAATGAATAACTGCAAATACAAACACAGGACAGATATTTATACAGATAGATCCAAAGCAACAAACACAGCTTTTGCAGTTTCCAAACCAAAGGCACCACTATCATGGGTGGAACTCCTACTCGTCTGTATTTACAGGCGAGGCTTTTGCCATCTACAATGCGTCAGATTATGCTATCCAGAATAAAGGCAAATTCGTTATCTGTTCCGACAGCATTTCTTGTTTAACCGCTGTTGGTAATATCCGCAATGCCTCCACACTTATCTCTAAATTCGAGACCTGTGTTATTAAATACTCCCATCAAATCGTCCTACTGTGGGTACCAGGCCACATTGGTATCACTGGAAACGAATATGCCGATAATGCAGCCAGGTAGTTTCTTTACCAGCACCCACTCTTCTTTACGAGACACATAACCAAAGCGATCTCCGAAAAATGCTTAACCGGTACATTCACGAGGAGATACAAGCAGAATGGTTAACTTCGTACACCGATACACGCTCTTCAACCCCTAACGGAAAAAAGTCTTCTACCCAAGCAAGTTGTCTGAATGTATTTATTTTTTCGTTCCTCTTTTGTATTATGTGCTCTTTCCATAATAGTTTGTCATCAATTGTCAACCGAGGTATTTAGCACTGGCTTTGTCCTCCTATTAGTGTAAATGACTTGCATAGTCTTGTCCCCATTTATTTTGATTCCCCACTTCCCAAACCAAGATATAGCCAAATCTTAGGGCGATACAAGCAGAACAGTATCGACAGAAAATGTGGCTATCATATTGTCATCTGATATAGGTATAGGGATGTCAGCCCTATATAAGATATATAGTCCTAATACACTACCTTGTGGTACTCCAGCCTCCATTTTTGAAATATCGGAACATTCCTCAACATACTTGACATAGAAATATCGATTTTTAATGTAGCTTTTTAGAAGTAGGTGGAAGTCTAGTGGAAGGCTGTGAAGACCTAAATTTTGTAACAATTTAAGGTCACACAAAATACCGCCCTCTCCATATACCAACACCATGCGAGCACATGTAGACAAACCACGCCACACGTGGTTATGCTCGAACACGACACAACGCCGAAATATGGGAATTCCGTATGCGCGAACTAGTGCCGAAATACGGGACTTGTCGATGCTCGCATGAAAAAATGTATAAAAGGCCGGTGCACAGAGGAACCGGTCTCTTGTGATTTCAACAGCGGCGGCGACAACAGCGGACGAGCACGCTCGTCTCTTGTGATTTCAACAGCGGCGGCGACAACAGCGGACGAGCAGGCTCTCTCTCTTGCGATTTCAACAGCAGCGGCGACAACAGCGAACGAGCAGGCGCTCTCTTGTGATTTCAACAGCGGCGGCGACAACAGCAGACGAGCAGGCTCTCTCTCTTGCGATTTCAACAGTAGCGGCGAGAACAGCGAACGAGCAGGCGAGTAAGTGGGTATAGTATTCGCTGACAGTGGCGACCACGGCAGACAGTTCCTGACTTTTGAGACTTCTTACGTGATTGGTGGTGTGAGGTTTTAACCGACATCACTACCACGTAAGAGAATGCTCCACCCCAGGCGAAGTAAACGCGAGGTTTTAGCCGGCGTTTAATTTCAAAGCAGCTATTGCTTCAATTTAGACTTTTGAGACTTCTTACGTGTTTGGTGGCGTGAGGTTTTAACCGACATCACTACCACGTAAGAGAGTGCTCCACCTTAAGCGAAGTAAACGCGAGGTATTAACCGGCGTTGAACTTCAAAGAAGCTATTGATCGTCTGCCACGTCTACCCCACTTCACCGCAATTAGACGAAGCGGAAAGTATACATGATTTAGTTATAATTAGTTTAAGATGAAGTTATAGTTTACTAAATAATAAAAGAAAGTAAAACAAACTACATCAAACGTTTTGTGTTAAGGTCAATAAAATAAATATTGTACAGGACTCTGAGAAGACTGAGCGTACCCCAGCTAGAGATTCCTTACAAGGCATTGTCTTAACCTGTGCTGTAGACCTTTGTGCTATACGCTATCAAACGCCTTTGCAACATCAAAGTATACTGCCACGCAAGTATTTTTGTATTTTTTTTGTCAATTTCAGTTGCTATTTTATGCTTTACTCTATGAACTTGTTGAATTGTAGAGTGTTTACGTCTGAAACTGAACTGGTGGCAAGGGATTATTTGTCTCCTTTCTAAGATGGGCTCCAAACGATCAAAAAGCAATGTTTTTATAGGGTTGGTAGTAAGCTGATCGGTCTGTACGATGCAGTTGATAGTACTTTGTATCTCCTTCTTCGTTATTTATTTGATTGATATATTTTGATTGTTGGATGTGGCAGCTGCGACAATTATTTGGTCATTTATTTCATTTGTAAATGTTTTGGAAGTGATCTGATAATACATTGGCTTTGTCTAAATGAGTTCGAGTCCACTTGTTGTCTGGAGTTTTGAGTAGCGGTTGATGTAAAATTATATTGATTGCGATTTGTTTGGTAGCTTTCCACAACGAGTAGTTGTTAGTCCTTGTGGAGCCTAAATTCGTTAAGTACTTTTCTAGTTTGTCATTTTTGTCACGTTTTAACATTTCTTTCAAATCTTTATTTACTTCGTTTAATTTCTTTTTATCCGCTGGTAATCCTGAGAGCTGCCATTGTCTTCTCAGTTTCCTCTATGTTCTGATGCTTTCCTTGATCGTTGTGGGTATTCTGTTTGTGGGAATTTCGTTATTTATGATTTTATATTATCATTAATGTAAGCTACTGCACTGTCAATTTCTTCATCGTTTTTCAATGAGATGTTTATGACAAGTCTTTGTTCTAACATTGTGTGAAAAAGATTCCAATCCGTTCGTTTATTATGAATGTTTGCTGATCTATAGTATATTAGGGGAGTGCGTTGATATGTAAATACTACCGGAATATACGCTTATTTGGCTGGATTTATGTTACCGTATATTAATATAATATATCAGAAATTTACTATTTTTATAAAAATATATATTTATAATTTTGAGATTTTTACATATTTCTAATAAGTTAATTATATTAAAAACACAATCTGCTTCATAAATTATTTTACGGTACCAAAAATGAAGAATATCGTATTTATATTGTAAAAGCCCTTCCAAAATATTGTTACGAAATCAACACGCCATCTGATTGGTTGCACACGCGAGAAGGAATGCGAAACTGCGTTCGAAGGCTAGTGGAAGTTCTGGTATACAAGAAGTATATAAGCGGTCATACAAATGACATCGGGATCAGTGAATAAGTGAAAGTGGCAAAGTGAACATCGGAGTAGCAGATCAGTTAACCAGTGACAGTGGCAAAGTGAACATAGCTGGCAGCAAGCAGTTAAAAGTGATCATAGCCGAATCGAGAGTGGCAGCAAGCAGAGTGAGCGTCGTATTGGAAAGATCAGTTAACAAGTGACAATAAAAGAGTGAACATCGTATTGGCGGCAAGCGGTTGACAAGTGATCATAGCCGAATCCTTAGAGTAGTAGCAGTGGTTGAAAAGTGATCGTTGCATAGCGGACATTTTGTTAGCAACGGGCAGTTGAGCAGTGATCTTCGCAGAGTGGACATCGTTTTCATCATCAGCATAATTGGCGTACAACCATTTCTGATCATTCCCGGGTTATTAGCCTTCGTCAGTCGTCCCTGCTTCGCGCACGCTGGCGTCAATTGGAAACACCAAGTGCAGACAGGTCCTCTTTAACTTGGTCCTTCCAACGTAGTGGTGGTCTCCCCCTCCTGCGTCCGCCACCCGGCGGCATCGATTCAAATACTTTTTTCGCCGGAGCACTTTCATCCATTCGCACAACATGTCCCAGCCAGCGCAGCCGCTGTGTTTTAATGCGCTGAACTATATCAATGTCGACGTACAGCTCATACAGCTCATTGTTCCATCTGATTCGATACTCTCCGTAGACGCATATAGGACCATAGATCCTTCGAAGAATTTTTCTCTCGAACGCCCCCAAAGCTCGCTCATCGTTGTTTGTCATCGTCGGCACCATAAAGCAGGACGGGAAGGATGAGGGCTTTGTAGAGCTTAATTTTTGTTCGTCGAGAGAGTGCTCTGCTTCTCAATTGCCTACTGAGCCCAAAGTAACATCTGTTGGCAAGAGTGATTCTTCGCTTGATCTCCTTGCTGAAATCGTTCGTGGTGTTGATGCTGGTTCCCAGATAAACGAAGTCCATCACAACTTCAAAGTTGTAGTCGCCAACAGTGACGTGGTGTTGACACCAAGTACTTCGTTTTGTCCTCGTTTACCGCTAAACCCACTCGCCTCGCTTCTCTCTCCAAGCCGGAAAATGCAGCACTCATAGCGCGGCTGTTATGGCCAATGATGTCAATATAATCAGCGTACGCCATTAACATGACACTCTTGTGGAAGATAGTGCCTGTGCGATTTAGATCTGCTGCGCGTATGATTTTTTCCAACATTATATTGAGTCACCTTGTCTGAATCCTCGCTCAGTAACAAACAGCTCGGACAAGTCGTTACCGATTTTAACTGAGCCAGTGGTGGTGCTTAGCGTCATTTTGCACAGCCGAATTAGCTTAGCAGGGACGCCAAATTCAGACATAGCGGCGTCCAGTTGACTCCTTACGGTGCTGTCGAATGCGGGTTTGAAATCGACGAAAAGGTGGTGTATGTCGATCTGCTTCTCTAGGGTTTTCTCCAGGATTTGGCGTAGTGTGAACATTTGGTCTATGGTGCCTTTACCAGGTCTGAAGCCACACTGATAAGGCCCAATCAGTTCATTGGCGATGGGCTTCAGCCTTTCACAGAGTACGCTTGACAGGACCTTATATGCGATGTTCAGAAGGCTGATCCCGCGGTAGTTGGCACAGATTGCCGGATCACCTTTCTTGTGGATTGGGCAGAGCACACTTAAGTTCCAGTTGCTGGGCATGCATTCCTCCGACCATTTTTGCAAATGAGCTGGTGCATGCGTTTCGTGAGCTCATCGCCGCCAGCCTTGAATAGTTCAGCTGGTATACCATCAGCTCCGGCGGTTTTGTTGTTTTTGAGCCGCCTAATAGCTAGCAAGACCTCGTCATAGTCGGGGGGCGCTACTTCATGTTCGTCGTCAGCAACTATGGGGTCGGGTTCATCTTCATTGTTATCATTAGTGGTGTCTCCATTTAGCAGTTTCGAGAAGTGTTCCCTCCATAACGTGAGGACGCTCTGGACATCCGTCACTAAATTCCCGTTTTCGTCTTTGCAGGAATTGGAATTGGCTCCGGTCTTAAGACCTTCCGTTTGGCGCCTCACACGTTCCTAGAATTTTCGAACCATATTCCTGCTGCCAAACATCTCGATTTCCTCGCATTCTCTCTTTTCGGCTTCTCGTTTCTTGCGCCTAAAAAGACGCTTCTCTTCCTTTCTCTTCTCTCGATATCGCTCCTTAGCAGCTCGCGTTGCAGCCGATCGCAGGATGAGTTGGTATGCTGCGTCTTTCTCTGCAGCTGCGTTGCGACACTCTTCGTCATACCAGCTGTTTTTCTTCGGGCGGTGATAGCCAATCACCTCTTCAGCGGCCGTGCGCATGGAGTGGGATATAAGCGACCACTGCGCGCAAATATTGAGATCATGGGGAGAATCCGTCAGCATATTCGAGAGCCGAGAAGCAAATGCGGTAGCTGTCTGTTGCGATTGTAGCTTTCCGACGTCAAGCTTCCTCTGCGAATTAGAGCGAACGTTTTTTGCCGCACTGAGGCGAGTGCGAACCTTAGCTACAACAAGGTAGTGGTCCGAGTCAATGTTGGCACCTCGGATTGTACGTACGTCTAACACGCTGGATGCATGCCTGCCGTCGATCACAACGTGATCAATTTGGTTCGTGTTAGCAACGGGCAGTTGAGCAGTGATCGTCGCAGAGCGGACATCGTGTTAGCAACGGTCAGTTGAGCAGTGATCGTCGCAGAGCGGAAATCGTGTTAGCAACGGGCAGTAGAGCATTGATTGCCACAGAGCGGACATCGTGTTAGCAACGGGCAGATGGGTCTTATACAATGAACAGGAGGGACACTTTAGAATACCTGCTTCAAGTGCACTTCCCGGTCAACTAGAGTGTCAATGACGTATTAGACAAAAGATTCTGGAGTTTGTCTGGACTAATATTTACCCCAGACAATGTTAAATGGGCTGTTGGGTCCTTCAAACCATTCAAAACACCAGGTGAGGATAACATTTTTCCAGCCCTCTTGACAAGAGGACTGGTTATAATACTTGAATCACTTGTTGCTATTTTTAGGAACAGTTTCAGCAGGGAGTACATACCATCCATATGACGTAAAGTCAATGTCGTATTTATTCCAAAATTGGGCAAGAGGTCCAGCGAACTGCCTAAATCTTACAGACCTATCATTCTCACGTCGTTTCTTCTAAAAACTACGGAAAGATTGGTGGATCTACTTATTAGAGAAACGCTAGACAGAACAACACCTCTGCACCAATTTCAGTTTGCATATAATAGGGGGAAATCCACGGAGGAATCGCTTCATTACCTACCTTGTAACAAAGATAGAGAAAGCTCAATATTCCAAGGAAATTGCCTTATGTGCATTCTTAGATGTCGAGGGCGCCTTTGATAATACCGGTTACGGCTCTGCAAAAATATCGATAAACCGACTGTTGGGTGGGTTAAAACGACGTTAAAAAGTAGAGAAATTAGCTCATCTCTGGGAGACGAGGCCGCATCAGTCAAGGCAATGAAAGGCTGTCTGTGCCTCGGTTTAGCCTTGATGATTCACTTGGTATTGACTTGAGAGTTTTTTTATGTTAATTCTTGTTCACTGCACTTTCTTTAATGTAACACGATAATAAATTGATTTTGTGCATTTGGTCTTAATAGATTTGTTTTCTTTTCTGTTCTACAATATTTCTTAAGAAATGTTTTTCATAGTTAATTATTTTTTTTTTATTTTTGGTTCTTAATTATTTCTTCAGAAATAATTTCCACGACTGCGCCAGTTACGTTAATAAAACGCGGAGAGAACTTCGGTTCAACGTTGTTTTTATTACGGAGTTTATTTTAAAACTAAACTAACAATTTTAAATTACTTATGCCGAAACCTTAACTAACTTACTTAACATCGATTATTTGTTATCGCTGCTGTAGGCACAAAAGTATTTTCCAAAATTATGTAGGAGGGTAGAAAGAGAGGTAAACGTCTATAACCACCAATAAGCAGAGTGCAAAGCCGTAGGTGAACAAGTGCTAATGCACTGAGAATTGCAGACGTTGCATTTAGGGGTTGTTTATGTCATTGCACTTCAGCTGATTTATGTCATTGTACTGATCGTACTGACTTTGCTCTTTGGGAGGTTTGTGTCGTTGCACTTGAGAATGGTCTCGAAATATGAAAGGGAATTGGAAAATGCATAAACGGCTTTGGTGGTCATTTGTGAGATTCATACTTGATAAGAATGATATCTCAGCTGACGTTTGGTGTTAGATTTAGGGTTCGCAGCAACTGCTGGCGTAACTCACGTGTACAGATGAGTGGTGAGTCTCTACAACAGTTTGTGGCGGAAGTGGAACGGTTGGCACATTTTCCCTATCCAGGAGAGATTACTGAGATATGTATGATGGACACCTTCGTATATGGCATTCGCGATATGGAGATAAGGCGAATTGAAAGCGGACAAATTTTCACTGGCAAATGCTTTACCTGCGGAAAGGTCGGACACATGGCTCATAATTGTCAGTCGAGACGCAAACGTTCTACATCACGCTCGCCGATGAGACCGCCAAAGCAAGCCAGATGCCAATATAGGGAATCAGAAAATGCTGATCAGCCGTCGACAAACTAAATGGAATTAGTCTCGAGGGGCATGATCTGACTCCCACAACATGTAGCACCAGAATCTTCGTTTATCAGATGGCACGGAAAATCAGCAGCCTAACTGACAGCAGTGTAATAAACGGAAGAAAAATTGTAGTAACATTGGATACAGTCGGGGAATCGGGCCTCTTCTGGGAATAAGATAGCTTACGGCAACTGGACATAACACACCGGTGCTTTCAAATGTTACACGAAAAATCACTATTGGCACCACAACAATGGCACACAAGTTTGTAGTTGCGGATATTGTGGACGAATGGATTCACCCTAGATTTGAAAAGCCTAATGTTCAAATATGTGAACACAGCAATACCATTATCCGTTGGTGGTGATAAGTATGGAGGTATCCGACAAGCCATTGTCAGAGGCAGTTATAAGGGCCAAAATTAACGGAGATGTTGAGACGAAAAAGTTCTGGTGGTGGAAGCTGATAACAAATTTATAATACACGACATCATAATTGGAAAAATCCTCAGAATAACAAGAGAAGAGAAGAGGGCCAGTAAGAATGATCAATCTCTAGAACCATAGAAAAGGAGAAGGAAATTTCCAGGCAATTTCAGCAATTGTAAACTGAGAGAGCCAACCGCATGACAAAAAAAGTAAGATATCAACTGTTAAAAATGTACTCGACGATCTGACGAAAGAAAGGACTGAAGAGTTATCCACGGAGCAGAGCACAACAGCTAGACAAGTTTTGGGAAGAAATTTGGTCAGTATTAGGTAAATAAAGTAAAAACGAATGCAGAACAAATATAATTGAACACACAATCAACAAGATTACCTCTTGCAAAGAGAGGGGAGGTGAATATGTTGCTGAAGGAAATGCATCAGAACAACGTCATTGAACCATCAGCCAACTCATGGAGTTCTCTCATGGTATTAGTCAAGAGAAAGGATGGCTCTACAGGATTCTGTGTAGATTATCGGAAATTAAATGAGGTAACGAAGATAGTTATCCACTAACTCGCATCGAAGATATCTTGGACACCCTTTCTGGTTCAAATTGGTTCTCAGCGTTGGATTTACAAAAGGGATAGTCACAACGGCAAGTCAAAGAAGAAGACAAGAAAAAGACAGCACTCAGTGCCGGTGATGGACTATGCCAATTTTTGGTGAAGCCATTCGGGCTGTGTAATGCTCCAGCTACATTTGAACGCCTAATGGAACATGTGCTAAAGAGTCTCCACTGGATAATGACTTCGAGGATCACTTGAAGAGTTTGGAAGAAGTATTGATGCGAGTAGCAGCAATGATCTTTATTTAAGAAGTCAAGTACAGGATGGCCCAAATGAGACCTAGTGATGTTAATGTAGTGAAGGCGACAATTGTTGAGTATAAACTAAACTTTATTGAGCTAGACGATATTCATGTTACATAGTGGGTGAGAGTAGATAAACATAAATATAAGTGCAATAAGAGAATGTAAGATGAGAGGGCAGGGTTTCCTACCCTTTGACATCCCCCTTTTTAAGTTAGATATAAAAGAAAATGACTTCAATAAAATAATGACTTTAATTCATTGTTAAATATAAATATGTATAGTATATGCGAGTAGACTAGTTTCCATTTTAAGGTTTATAGCGATCTGGTTCTTTAATAGTACGGCCATAGCGTGACATCTTGATTGCTGGTAATGATGGTTTGGTCATCTCACATTCCGCCGTTGTCGTACGAGATGTGTCCGTTGATTCTGTGGTTTCAGGTATGTCTGGTACAATTGTTTGTGGTACTGGTATGTATGCTTTTGTTGGTTGTATGTGAATTGAATTACGTCTTATGAGTTTACCGTCGTCAGTTCTAATGTAGAAGGAGCGTGGCGTATTTTTGTTTTCATTTTCAATTATTCCGGATACCCAGTTACGATGTCCGCGTTGTACTCTGATACGATCACCATGTTGAATCGGCTGAGAACATTTTGTACCTTCATCATAATTTTCTTTGTACGTGTTCCTTAGTTTATTCATATTGGCTTGTACATTTGCTACTACTCGGGGTTTTAATACTTCGTTTGATGTCGGTATTGTACTTCTTGTGATTCGGCTCATTAAACGTTGATTCGGAGATTCTAATTCATCATTTCTTGGTGTGTTTCTATAATTCAGTAAGGCAAGAAAAATATCGCTATTGTCCTTTGAGGATTTTTTCAAAATAGACTTTGCTGTCTGCACGTACCTTTCGGCAAGGCCGTTTGATCTCGGATAATAAGGACTTGATGTTTGATGTTGTATGTCCCAAGATTTTGTAAAGTTTGAAAACTCTTTGGAACTAAATTGTGGTCCGTTGTCAGACTCCAATATTACTGGAATTCCGTGTGTGGAAAACCAGTTTTTTTAAAGTTTTATAACTTCAAATGACGTTGACTGTTCAAGCACTGCAAAGTCCATGAAACCAGAATAGCTATCAGCAATTAACAAATGATCTTTTTCTTGGAAATGAAATATGTCTGTTGCCACGGTTTCAAATGGTAATGAAGGTATAGGTTTTATGATTAATGGTTCTTTTTGTTTTGATGGTTGGTAAGACTCACAGATGGCACATTTTTCAACGAAGTTTTTAATATCCTTGTGCATGCCGATCCAAAATACGACTGATCGTGCTCTGCTTATACATCTTTGAATTCCCTGATGTCCTGAATGAATTTTTGTTAAAATATCAGTCTGTAGTGATTTTGGTATTAGTATTTTGGTGGATTTGTAGATTATTCCGTTTAAATATGTTAGTTCGTCACGAAAGTTCCAAAACTCGCGAATTTCTGTTGGTAACTCAGATATAGATGATGGCCACCCATCGAGTATGAATTGAATAAGCTTTTGTAATTTGCTATCCTTAGCTGTTTCGGCATATATTTTATGTATTGTAGTTGTGGTGAATTTAGCGACTGTGTGGACTTCTATTACTTCCTCGGTATCTGCATTTTGTTTATTTTCGCAGTCTCTGCTTAGAGTATCGGCTAATTTAATTTCTGTCCCTTTCCTATATATTACTTGTGGAGAATATGGTATAACGCGTAGTAAAATTGTTTGCAATCTCTGAGAGGCTGAATGAAGAGGTTTTTTAAAGATGGATTCTAGAGGTTTTGGTCAGTTTCGATAATCAGTTTTTTGCCGTATATGTACTCTGCCTCTTTCTCGATTTGCGCATAATTTTGCTCTGCTTTCGAGAGTGATTTTGACGCATAAGCTACCGGTTGGTCATTTTGAAGTAGTGCGGCGCCTACGCTGGATTTACTAGCGTCTACTTGGAGTTTTACATCGAGATTCGGGTCGAAATAGCGGAGCACGGGTGTTGAGGAGAATACGGTTTTGAGGTTTTTAAATTATGTTTCATGCTCAGGCGACCAGGTCCAAAGAACATCTTTCTTTAAAAGTGATCGAAGTGGGGCTGTTAATTCCGAAAAATTTTGTATAAATTTACATAAATACGTTGCCATACCTAATATTCGTTGACGCTGCGTTTTGTTTTCTGGTCGTTTAAGTTGATTTATGGCCGTTATCTTATCCGGGTCTGCTTCAATGCCATGAGAGGTTAAAATGTGACCTAAAAATTTAACTTTGTTTACATTAAACACACATTTATCTTTTTTTAGCTTCAAACCTGCGTCTTTTAATATTTTAATTACTGCCTCAGTTTGCTTTTCAAGCTGTTTTTTTGTTTCAGCGTGTATCAGAATATCGTTCATTGACACTTCTGTATTTTGCGCATTTTCTAATAGTTGGGACATTAGCTGTTGATATACCTCGGGCGCTGATGCTAGTCCAAATGGTAGCCTTTGATAAGAATAACCCCCCCATGGTGTTGCCATCGTTAAGTATTTTCGTGTACGATCCGTGACCTCAATCTGCCAAAATCCTTTTTTACAATCTAATAGAGTAAACAATTTAGAATTTTCAATATTTGCTGTTATCTCGTCGATTGTTTTTATTGGGTGATATCGTCTGTGTATGTTCTTGTTTATGTCTGTTGGGTCAATGCAAACACAGATCTTATCTTTTTGCTTAACTACAACCATCGGTGACGCTGCAGGGGTAATCTCGTCTGTCTTTGTTAATACTCCTAGCTTTACCATGTTGTCTATTTCCTTTTTGACCGCTTCTTTTAGAGCATGTGGTATTTTTCTTGGAGCGTAATGTTCGAATGACGGGTTGTCGACCAAATCGATGTCATATACAAAGTTTTTTACCTTGCCTAATCCGTCAAATATTTTTGTATCAAAATTGAGCTCATTTACTCTAAGTATCAGTGAAAAACGTTCGCAATCTTGTTTGCCTAAAAGCGGTTCAAAGTTGGGAAAATCTTCCACCACCAAAAATTTTGCTTTGAATTTTCTATTCCGCACAGCACAATTTAGGAGAATTTCACCACAAACATCGATTTTTCCACCTCCAAACGCAATTAATTTGTTATTTACGGCTTGCATTTTATTTGATTTATTATTGTCTATCAGACTTAGAGGAATTACATTACAGCTGTGTCCAGCTTGAATTTTATTTTGTTGTTGTCGACCATTATCTCTTCATACCAATTTTCTTTTTCGTCTTTGTTTGTTTCTGCTATGTTAACAGTCAAAACAAAGAGATCACTGTCGGCGTCAGAGTCAGTATTTGCATTCTGCTGCAGAGTGTCAACGTGTTTATGTTCGCTGCGCTTAGATCGAAAGCAGCATTGAGAGAAGTGCCCTTTACGGTGACAGATTTTGCATGTTCTGTTAAATGCTGGGCAATTGCGACTCTCATGCTGTTGACCACAACGTTTGCAATCGTAGACTGCTTTATTATTTTCGTTCCATTTATTTGCCGTCCGTTTGGGTTTTGCATATTTGCGAATTGCCTCTACTTTTAATTCTTCTTTTTTATGGAGTTCTTTAAGCTGCTGTGTAGCCATCTCACTCGCTCTACAAATTGTAATAGCTTTTTCCAACCCGATATCGTCTTCAGCGAATAATTTTTCTCTCACTGAATCACTACCTATGCCAACCACAATTTTGTCCCGTAATAGAGAATCCTCAATAACACCGAAATCACATTTTTTTGCTTGGTTCTTTATTTTTGTAAAATATTCATCAAGCGCTTCACCCTCAGATTGAAACATTGTGTTGAATGTATATCGCTCAAAAGTTACACATATTTTTGGAGAAAAGTGTCCGTTGAACTTTTGTATTATTTTTTTCACATTAAGTTGTTCTGCCTCCGTTCGCGAGAATGTCGCCACTTGAATTTCTGCCGGTTTTTGGTCAAGCTGTGCAGCTGTGGAAAACCATTTATATTGCTGTATCCAGCTTTTCCAAGCCGTTGATGCATTGTTGCCCGTGACTTGTAATGGTTTGGGAGGTCTTACAAATGATGACGCCGAATTTGATGACCTTTCTTCACCTTCATTTACCATTCTTTATTAATTTTTATCTTTATTAGGCACCACTTCTGACACCATGTAGTGAAGGCGACAATTGTTGAGTATAAACTAAACTTTATTGAGCTAGACGATATTCATGTGACATAGTGGGTGAGAGTAGATAAATATAAGTGCAATAAGAGAATGTAAGATGAGAGGGCAGGGTTTCCTACCCTTTGACAGTTAAACACGTGTAACTCTTGTAATAACGGGTTTTTTTAAATGATTTATTTTAATATGTTAAATACATTTTATGGAAATTTAACTTGACTCTGTGTGAAATATGAAATCAGACAAATGACCACCATTTTGCTCGATACAGGCATTGGCTCTTTTTAGCGCATTTTGCATTACACGGCGTAATGTTTCTGGTTGCAGGCGCCGTATTTCGTCTCGAATATTCTGCTTGAGCTGTCCAAGTGTCTGTGGTTTGTTAACATACACTTTGTCTTTTAAATATCCCCATAAATAAAATCGGGCGCAGTTAAATCTGGTGAACGAGGAGGCCAAGGGAAATCTGAATTTCTTGAAATTATGCGTTCACCAAAAATTTCACGTAGCATGGCAATAGTTTGCCTAGCAGTGTGCGCAGTGGCTCCATCTTGTTGAAACCACAAATTAGGATGTTGCTCCACCATTGGCCGCAAAAAGTTGTCGATCATTGTTCTGTAAGAAGCCCCGGAGACCGTTTCTGGCGTTTCATCCTCATTCTCAAAGAAATATGGGCCGATGATTTTTGTGGCCATAACACCGTACTAAACAGTGCATCTGATTGGGTGTGACTGATGCTGATGTATTGCCCTTGGATTTTCGGAGCCCCACAACGGCGAAGTAAACTTGTAATCATGGAAGATGTGGGCGCTGATCTTACCTTAAAAAAAACAGCGATAATTTCGCTGCGTCAGAACAATTGAACATTGAGAAGAATAATAAAATTCGATAATTTTAATGCGTTGTTGTGGACTGTACGTATTCATTTTAAATTTCCAAGAGTTCAGTTATAATCTGCAAAAAGAAAAAATAAATTATGTTAAAAAATAAAAAAGTTATTTGTGTTTCACATCAGCTGGTCTCATTTGGGCCACCCTGTAGGTAGGTAGGTAGGAGTGGCCGCCCAGTTTCCCAAAAGCACACTTGAGCACACATAATGGCCCGTTGTGATACCACGGTGTGGCGCCGTTCAAGCACTGACTAAAAAGGTTCCCATACTTGGGATGGTGATAGTCAGCGCAAGGACAGCGCCAACCCTGTACTTTAGATATAAAATCACACCTGAGGGAATAAAGAGATCCGGATAATATAGGCTCAGTAAAGGAATGGCCAAGACCATCTAGTTTGCATGAGCTGCGCACCTTCTTGGTACTTTTTTGAACCTAGTACAGACGCTTTGATCCAAGCTTCGCAGACCACGCTGGTAGTCTGCGTGAATCAACGAGGAAGAATTGTGCTTTTGAGTGGAAAAGCGAGCAGGAGAAGGCATTGAATGGACTGAAAGAGCTTTTGCATACAGCTCCGATCCTTGCGTATCCAATTTCTGGCGGAAGCTTTATTTTGGACACAGATGCAAAAGCCTCGGTATTGTTGGTGTCCATGCCGCATGAAATTGTAATAGCCTTATTCAGCAAGATCTTATCAAAACCTGAGTGAAATTATTGTGTAAGTGTGCATCCATCAATCTCTCCAATGTTTTTAGGAGGAAAGACGTAAGACTGATTGGTCTGAAGTATGTAGGATTTACATGTGAGGACCTGCCCGCTTTGGGTATGAAATTCGATTCTCTCCATCTTAGCGGAATATAGCCCAGGTTAGGACTGCTTCTAATTGCAACCACAACCCTGGGAGTAATTATATCCAGTGATTGTTGTAATTCTGCTGGGTAAATTCAATCCGGACTCGGAGATTTGTATTGACCAAAAGTGTTAATGACCCACTCAACTTTCTCGACTGTAACTATCGCATTTCCTATCTCAGACTGCTTGCCTCTAGATCTCGAGTTATTACCCTCCACCGTGCTATTACCTGGTAAATGTTTATCTAAGAGAAGAGCCAAAGATTCCTCGGTCGATTCGTTCCACACATCACCCGGACCTTTAAGGTAGCCCAGGTTGTGTGGTGTCATCGCTAGGATTTTTCTTAGTCAAGCTGCTTCCGATGTTTCTTCCACATCCCTACAATAATTTTGCCAGGACTGTCGCTGTGCAGTTCTGGTTGCTTTCTTGTATATTTTTAGCTCAGCCTTGTAGACTTGCCAGCCCGCGGGCAGACCCGAAGTTCTAGCCCTGTTAAATAACCGCCTATTGGACTTCCGGAGAAGGCCTAGATCCATTGACCACCAAGGTATTTTATTCCTGTCTCTCAGTTTTACAACCGGGCACCCGGCTGTCAGTGAACTATTTAAGGCTCTGGTTACCTGATTTATCAACCCGTCTAATTCCACAGGATCTGTGGGATCAAACGGGGGATTCCTTGGCAGTGAGGCCCTGAGAGTCTTCCTATACTTTCCCCAGTCCGTTCTCCGTATATTTCTATACGTCTTAACTGGAGATACTGGGAAGTTCAATTCGTATTCTATATAACGATGGTCAGAGTAGGAATTTTCATTAAAAACTCTCCATCTTTTTACATTATTCGCGAAATTATCGAAGGTCAGAGTAATATCCAAAACTTCCTTTCTATTCTGTGTTAAAAGTCGGCTCTGAAATTGACTCACCTCTTGCATTAGTCGGTACTTCCCCACAATGTATTGTGAGCATTTACTTCGCTGGAGAAAACCAAGTTCCTGTTGGCTGCGGCTGCCTCCATCACCAATGCAATGTGGGGTGTCCTTATCATGGATCAGCGAACGGCTATCATCTTGAAACCTCTCAGCCTTAGACCGCAGATTTTGTTGCCGCATGTCCACGGCTCTTGATTGAGGCCACCGGAACCCAGGCGGACCATCAAATTCGCGGAGGCGAGCTTAGAGTGATGGGAGTTGATTTGGATCAGCTTCATAGGAATCTGTCCTTCTTACCGTCACCATCGTCACGTCTGCGTCCTCCTCTCCTTCGGTATTGTCAAGGAGGTCGTCTTCCTCAAAAAGTTGCCCGACCCCGGTCAGCTGCTCGGAGTCAGTCGATCTTTGGCAACCCTTCTTTATCACCGCCACAAACGCTAGCCTTCTCAACCTCTATCTCCTCCGGGTCCAAAGCTTGCTCGTCGCTGCGGTAGATCTGAACGGTTGCGTCAACGAACCCGAACCTAACTTCCCCTTTCCTCTCTGTCAGTGGGGCAAGGGATTCTGCGTTGAGGATTAACAAACCCTTCTACAGGCTCCTCGAGTTTCGCCACCCTCCAGTTATGGGTTGGCAGGTCCCTATTGCAAGATCTGAAGATTTCCTCTATTTTTGCCGGTTCAGCTGGCTTAGCCGGGATCTTGACCCGAGCTCTGGGTCTGCTGGGAGCTTCTTCCCTGCTTACGATTTCAAGCCTGGCTCCCGGCTAAATCTCGCCAACCTTACTTGCCTCGAGGATAAGGCGGTGGCGTTAGGGACCTTCTTGGACATCGAAGGAGCCTTTGACAACACTTCGCTCGAGGCAGTGAGTAGAGCTGTTATTTGTAAGGGGGTCGATTCTACAACAACTATGTGTCACAACAACTTCAAGCATCTTATTTATCTTTATTTTCGTAGAAACTCCTGACGCTTTATTTCTTCTCTTTTCTTTCCAAGTTCTAATACCCTCTTTCTTTTTTATTTTTTATATATTTTTCTTCTTTTTTGTTATATTTGTTTGTTATTTTCTAAATAATTGTCAATAGTTTTAATTTTAATTTTAGCTTTAAGTTTTTAATTTAAGTTACAATTGTGGCTAAGTTAAATGTACAGCATAAGTTTTTAAAACTTATTGTATGATTAAATAAATTAAATTAAATTAAAAAAATAAATAAATAAAAATAACAGCTGAAATATCCTTCACCTAAACAACCACAGTCGGCAATACTGTTCGAGGATGTCCACAGGATTGAGTACTATCTCCTCTGCTGTGGTGCCTCGTGGTGGACGAATTTCTCTGAGAATTAACAAAACTTGGGTCTATGCTGTCAGGAATATGCTGACGACATATCAATTACATGTAGGAGTAAATTCGAGAGTACACTATGTGAACTACTGGTGTCTCTGAAGACGCATCCACTCTCTCCATTTCAGCATGCCTATCAAATCGGAAAATCCTGCGAGACGGCGCTGCAAAACCTTGTTGGAAGGATAGAGCGAGCCATCGACAGGAAAGAATACGCAATAGGCATCTTTGTGGACATAGAGGGTGCGTTTGACAATGCTACTTTCGACAGTATGTGCGGCTCTGCTAGGCGGCATGGCGTAGACCGGGTCCTAGTAAATTGGATACGTTCAATTCTGGCCCAGAGAATCATAACGGTGCGGGCGGAGGAAGATTTGCTGGTGTCGTCTGGGGTTAATAGAGGCTGTCCCCAAGGTGGCGTACTGTCTCCATTGCTCTGGTGCATGGTAATCGATGCCCTGCTTAACGCCATTAATGACTCGGGTGTATACGCTCAGGCATATGTGGATGATGTTGGCTGTCTTGTGACAGGTCCATCCCTTATGATTGTCTGCATAAGGGTGCAGAGAACTCTGGATATGATTGACACTTGGTGCAGTGCGAATGGGCTATCGGCTAATCCTGTCAAGACTGGTATTGTCCTTTTTACCAGAAGGAGAAAGCTTGATGGACTTATTCTGCCTGCACTAAAAGGACTCACTATCCAGCTATCCAAGGAAATCAAATATCTTGGAGTCATCCTTGATAACAAACAAATCCAAATCCATGTATAGCGCCAATGACCTCTTTCTTAATTTGTCTGCTGCATATTGAAGTTCTTCAAATGAATAATTTTCAATCAATTCTGAAATCTTTCTATTTTTTTATCTAACAGAACTTTGACTGAATACTTTCTTTTTTCTACCAGATTTAGTTATTTCTTCATTTGTAGTATGTGACACGTTTGTTTCCATATCAGATGCTATTGAAGATTCCATTGTTTCTAGTTGTTCTATGTCAGATACAATAGATCATAATCATATTTTTGGTCTTTGTAAAACTAAAAAATATAGATGTTTTAAAAAAATACAAAATTTCAAATTTCCGGTTAAAAATCTTAAATTTTTTTTTTACTAGTGGTTAGATTTGTTAACAAAGTATATAAATGAAAAATAAAAAATCGCCTACTTTTTATTTATATATTTTTTTAATTTTTTCAAAGTTTGCAAAACTTTAGGGTTTCCGCCAAAAAAAAATATATATATATTCTTTCAATTTTTGGTAAGTTTTTGTCACTACTTAATAAAAATTATACACTACATCAAAATTTGATTCATTTTTTATAGTAATAAAAAAAAAAATTGTATAAACTTTTTTTTTTTAAATTTTTGCAGTACCATAAACTTAGGTCTTTGCAACTTTTTCTGAAACTTAGGAAATATATCTTAAAAAATTCATACATTTCTGGGTGAAAAATCCAAAACTTGTTTACATATTCTATTTAAGCCCTTTAAAATGTACTAAAATCACAAATAAAAAATTACCTATCCTTAAAAAAAAAAATGTTTCACTCTATCAAACTTTTGCATTTTGGGAATTCCAAATAAAAAATCGCAAAAGTTTTCGATGGCACAAACAACTTTTCTATATAAAATATTTACAAAAAATTATTTTTGTTTTTTTGTACCTATAGTTATAAACAAAACTGTTAAGTTTCAAAGCAATACAATAAAAAATGAAATTTAAAAACATTTTTTTGTAACACAGTAAAAACCGTTTTTCCGTTCCACAGTTTTACCTCAAACGTTTTCTGACTTTAGCGCCCTCTACTGTTAACAAAAAGACGAGATGATAAATTCTATTTACGAATTTATTTAAGGTACTTTGTTACCTTTACAAAAATGTATATTACTTAAATATTCTAAGCACTTTATTTTATTTTAATTTTGCCTATGGGACAAAGCACTGTACGTCGGGAGCTGGGCTACAACTCTAAGTATTAATGTTTTTTTCTCCATTTATTTAATTACCATCTGTCCAACTGGACATTCAGAATTACTAATATTCTGTTCAATAAAGAATTCATCAATCAATCATTAGCATTCATTAGGTACATATTTAACAAAGTTAAATTTCATATATATTTATATGTATATTATCTGATTTATAAGAGTACAATAAAACCTATCTGGACATATAGGATTTAGTTGTTTAGTAGTTTAGTGCACTAGCAAATGCAAATGTAAACATTTTGGAAAGATTCCTAGGAAAATTATTGCGGATAATTGTCAACGCAACGTTTGTCAGTAACGAGACACTACGGAACGACCTTAAAATAACTACAGTCCACGGGGAAATAATAACATATTGCAATGGCTACTGGGCACGGTTAAGTACCCACTCTAATGCACTAGCTCTAATCTGCTGGAATCAACGGCATCAACGCGCAGACTTAAACCCATGGACTGCGTCTAGAAAATGTTTTATATTTAATTTTATTTTGTAAATAATGTAATAATGATAATAACTGATAATGATAATGATGTAAGAGTGATAATTTAATAATGTAATAATGATAATGTAATAATGATAATATTGTATAAATCTTCGTCGTTTACTAACTCATGCATGAAAGCACTAAATAAAGCGTGTCCTAAAAGCTCCATAATGGTCCCCAGAACGTAATAAACTAAGAATGGATACTAGAGATCAGTTCAATAAAGCGGAATCCTCTTGTGACGAAAGCGAGTGGAACTGTCATCGCGACAAGCTAAAAGTATACAGAAAGGAATTGCGAAAAGCGAAAAGAACCTCTTGAAGGTCCTTCTGTGGTGATATTGAAGGCACCACAGAGACATCTCGACTACATAAAATACTCTCAAGTTCCACTCCATCAATACACTAGTATGGTAGCCGTACATCTTAACCTTATAAAAGGTATTTTGTGAAAAGCTTAGATCGTATTCAGAGTAGATAGTTTGTGTATATAGTTTGGTTGAGAGAATAAAAATCCGTTTTATCTGTTTCACGTCTCTTTATTACCTGTTTTTATTAAATTTTTCTTCATGCTTACAAGCTAACTTAAACATACAATTTATAACCAAAGAATTCTGTTGACGGTACAAATTCACACGGTCAACAAAAGCGTTCATCAAATTCCAAAGCACATGTATGTTGGGCATGAACACTTGTTGTAAGTATTCGAGTTGCAAGTCATGTATGTATGTGGATGAGACGAATCTGCTTATTAGGCAGATTCGTTCACAAAACAACTAAACAAAAAAATGTAAGTTTATTTTAGGAGCGTTTGCTCCATATGACTCCTCCACCTCCAGATTCAGCAGTATCTGCTGAATGTGTGGCAGTAGGTTTCAATTCGATATTAATATCAATTTCCCGATTCTTTTTACAACATTTCTTGCAGACCGAGTACATTACAACAATAAGTATTATTAAAAAGATTAAATATATATTTAAACCGTAAGATACATTTTTGTGGTACGTTAATTCTTCAATTTGCTTTATGTTTTCGAATTGGTTAATCTTAATTTTTTCAAAGGTAAGTTTTTCTTCAAATACTACCCCTATTATATCATTATTTGGGTAGATAAATTTTTCGTTTACAATAGTATTTTTATTTACAAAGGTTTTGTTTAATAATTTAAGTTCACAATCGTAAAAATTAATTGAATTATTTTTATTCAGTACAATATTTCTATTGTCACAATCTTGAGTTAATTTGGCATTAAGTGCGTTTTTATTAAAATTAGATCATCATCAATAACGACGATGCTTGTTATTGAACACCAATCTGCAATTTCTTTCTACAAAAAAGTTTTTGCTTTCTACAAGATCGCCTTTGTATGAGAAGGTCGTGTTCCTAACTGTGATTACTAATTGGAGGGCTCACTGCTATACCGAACTAAGTCATAAAAACATAATTCGAAGATATTTAGAGGTAAAGTAAATGCACAGCCATTAATTTCTGGAAGGAATATTTTAGTCTACCAAAAAAAAATTTAAAAGTTTATATTCAAAATTAACTAATGATATTAATTTAAAATAAAAATAATTTAAATATATGCGGGGACATTGGCACTAGTTTCGGCATTTTTTATTTTTCATGACTTGGTTCGGTATAGCAGTGAGCCCTCCAATTCAGGGTTTTCCTCAATTTCAAGGTACCTATCGTTCGGTAGTGGTGTTATCAGTTTCAAATCTGTCAGAAAAAAGTCCTTAGGAATTTTTATTGCTATAATGAGCGAATTATTCCTATAAGTCATTACTCCTAACTTTAAAAACTTTAATTTGAAATAAGCAATGTTAAATTTTTCAATGTCTTCGGGAGTCAGTATACCTGGGTGTACTATATTGCTTCTAGCTGCTGCTATATTTTCCTGAATTTGCGTTATTTTGCTTTCAAAGTTTTTCAATTTAAGCATTTGATCAGTGTAAAGAAGTTTTCTAACTATTTCGCTGTTACGTTTTTTAATTTCTGCAAAAGTACTATTTATTTTAATTCTGTCAGTTTCTATAGCCTCTCGTATAATTTCAATGGAGTCATTGAAGTGTGTATTAATTATGATTTGCTTATTTATTGCGTTTATGGCATTGTGACCGTTAATTTCAGCACATTTTAGATGTTCTATAATTTCTTCTCTGTCATCGTCATCCATCAGTCCAAACATCCATTTATATACATTTCCTATTCCGTTAATTAGTCCTCTTTTCTTTCTACTAAATTCAAAGGGTATTAGGTTTTTATTTTTGCCCCAATAATACTGATTTCTTTTCTTAAAATTTCCCTGTTGTCAATATATATTTCTTCTATATTTTTGGCTACCTGTCTAATTATATTTAAATATTCAGTAGGGTGTATAATATGTAAGACGGTGTTTGTTGCATTAGGGATTTCTACTTGTTTTACCTGCAGCATCGCATACCCCGAATTCTCCTCAGCCCTTTCGACTCTTAGAAGTGCCTGGACCGTTGTCAGTAGCATCATTATTACGATCTTCATTGTTGTTTTCCTGGAATAGATATTTACGTTTCACTTGAGTTTTGTAGACTTTTTTGAATTTATTGTCCCTAGACAGCAAGTAGTTGTCTTCCATCCTGTAGTTTTCCACTTTCCTATACCTAGGTTGTGCCTTGCTAACTCTATAATTTTTTACAAATTTATTTGCGAAATCTGGGCGTTCAATATTTCCTTTCCTTTTGTTGATAATGTATATTCTCTTAGTTTTTTCTGTCCTAAGTCTTTCTGAAATACATTTTAAGCTTTCGTTTGATATAACATTATTGATAAAATCTATAGGTTTGATTTTCGTCACTGAATGAATCGTATTATTATAGGCGATTATTGCCTTCGAAACCTTTTCCTGCAAGTTGTCTTTATTGTTTTCGTATGCATTAAACAATCTAGTGTGTTCATTCAAGGTCAAATGCAATCTCTCGATATCTGCATTTCCTGTTTTATTATATGTCGTTGTAAAGTGAACTTTAAAATTCTTGAACTTTTAAAAATTCTTTAATCGCAACAACATCCAGTTCATTGTCCGTAATTATTGTCTCTGGTTTCCTAAATACTGAATACGGATTTTCAAAGCAGCAATAATTGATAACCAAGTTCTATCTGGGAGATGATGCGCCGTTGCATACTTTGTAAATTTATCGATTCCCGTCAGAAACATCGCTCCTCTTTGTGGATACCAAATATCGACATGGATTATTGCGTTGTGTTTATCAGGCGTCTCTGTTACGTTCAGTGAGTGCCTAATAGGATTTCTATCATACTTCGCCTTATTGCATATTTCGCAATTATTAACATACTTTTGTATAACTTTTTGTAAATTTGGATAGTAGAATTTTTTCTTTACTTCGGCGAAAATTTCGTTTATTCCTCTATGATTATTTTCAAAATGTAATGTCTCTATTATTTGGAGAATTTTACCTTCATCGGTTATATCCTCCAATAGAGTGTTTGTTCTCTGTATTTTTAAATTTTTATTTCTAATAAAGTACTTTATGTACATATCTTGAAATTTCATAAAGAGATCGTTGTCAGTACAAAACACTACCAACAACGCCATTTGTGGGAGTTTTTCTTTCATCGTCTCAAGAAGGTTTTCTTCTGACATTACGATCCATGTTTCCCTTATTTTCCCTCTATACATAATTTTCTTGCTGAATGTTTTCTTTTCTGCTCTTTTCAAAATAAGTTGGTTCTTGAATACATTCAGAGGATTCTCAGTGATTTTTATGAAATCGATGCTATCAGTATCTGCACTGTGCGCCGTATTCATGTCGTCTTCGAACAATTCATTCAAATTCAATATTATTTCATCATTTGCAACAATTCTACTAAAACCATCACCCACCACGTTTTCTTTACCTTTATGTAGCTAATATAAAATCAAATTCGTTAAGCTTTATTTTCCAACGCTGCAATTTTGCATTGGGTTCTTTTAAATTACTAAGCCATACTAACGGTCTATGGTCTGTTTTTACCGTAAAATGTCTACCGAATAAATAAGGCCGAAAATATTTTGTTGACCACACCATAGCCAAGAGTTCCTTCTCTATGGTGCTGTAATTTTTTTCATGACCATTGAGGGATCGACTAGCATAACAGATAATTTTATCGTTCTGCATCACCGCCGCCTCCAGAGAGAAATCACTAGCATCTGTGACCAATATAAATTTTTTGAAAAGTCAGGGTGCACTAAAATAGGATCCGACTTAATAAGAGTTTTTAATTTCTCGAACGCGTCTTTATAATCTTTATCTTTTAGACTAATTTTGGCTCCTTTCTTCAACTCCACTTTTGAGTAGTCTTTTATAAATCTTCTGTAGTAGCCTGTTATTCCTAAAAAAGATTTAATTTCTTTTTGATTCTTTGGTAAGGGAATTTTGTCAATAGCTTCTATTTTTTTTGGATTTGGTTTTATACCGTCACAGGTAACCAGATGTCCTAAGAAGTCTGTTTCCAGTTTCAAGAAGCTGCATTTGCTTAATTGGACCTTCAGATTTGCTCTTTGCAAACAACTCAATACCTTAGTTAGAGACTCCAAATGCTCTATGCTTGTAGAGAACACCAGAATATCGTCTAAGTATACCAAACAGATTTTACCGATATATTCCCTCAAGACTTCATTCATTAGCCTTTGAAAGGTTGAGGGTGCATTTCTCAACCCGAAAGGTATTCGCAAAAATTCGCAATGCCCACCTGTGTTAGGTCAAGAGTTGTAAAATATTGACATCTTCCCAATTTATCAAATATATCGTCAATATTTGGGATTGGGAATCTGTCTGCAATAGTTACACCGTTTAATTTCCTATAATCGATTACGAGACGCCATCTTTGAATATTTGGCGCATTAGTCTTTTTTGGCACGATCCAAATAGGACTGTTATAAGTGCTGGACGATTCTCTTATAATTTCTTGTCTTAACATTTCTTCTATTTGTCTATTAATTTCATTTTTGTGTATTTCCGGGTATCGGTATAATTTGGAGTATACCGGAATTTCATTATGTGTATTTATTTTGTGTTTTATTTTACTTGTGAAAATTAGATTTTCATTTTCTCTGTAAAACGTTTTATTGTGTATTTTAAGTATCGATAATAATTTGTTTCTATCCAGTGTATTTAAGTGCGATAAATTTAAGTCAGATATGGAATTTGTGTCAATAAATTCTACTTCGCTATTGAAGATTGCAGCAACGTTCTTATTGTTACACATATTTTTATAAACCTCTTCGCTTTTATTAAGGTAGACAGGAATACATGCTTCTTTTGTTTTTATATACCTATTTCCATAATCTACAACACAATCAAGATCTGCTAAAATATTATTTCCTATTAACCCATCAAATTTATCATTGAAATTGAACTCCAAAAATTCACAATCGTTGTCTGAACTAAATTCGTCAAATATGGGGAATTTACAAAGTTTAGTTACTTTAAATTCATTTCCCATAGCTCTTAAAATTACATAAACATCACGTTTCCATTTCGGACTACAAAGATTTTCGTTGATTATACTGAATTCGGCTCCAGTGTCGATAACGAAACGTAACGTCTTAATCGGGTTTACTATAGTTATATAGGGAAGTTGTTTTGGTCCACGCCATGAAAATTTACGTTTGAGTTTCCGATGTCCATCGGTTCTTCATCATTTCTACGCGAGTTCGTAGTTTGGTTCGACTGTCGTCCCAACTCGAATCTTTGTGCATTATTAAATCTATTGTTGTTTTGATAGTTACTTCTATTAGTACTACCAGTACTAGTATTATTACTACCAAAATATCGATTGTTGCTATTGTTATTATTATTATTACGATTGGCATTGCAGTCAGGACTTCTATTTATCGAATGTGTGTTTCTTACGTCATTACTAAAATTTGTCCTATAAGGTGATCTTATGTTTTCATTTCTTTGTCTGTTTCCAAAGGCCGTATAATTTTGATGCCTAGCTTCCAGAATAATTTTGAAAGCTGCCCCTAAAGTCTGTTGGTTTCTAGCGAAAATTATAGTTTTTGTCGGTTCAGGTAGGTAGGTGCTGCGATAGATGGTAGCAAGGCTTCAACCTGCTCCAAAAAGTTTGGCAGTTGGCTTTGTTCCTTCCCATCGAATATTGGGATCTCTCTGATACAGTTTAATACCAGATTAAATTGCTGCACTAAATTATTTTTCATTTCAAAAAAAAAAAAATACTATACTACGCCTTCTACAGAAACAAAATTGCAAATTGGTCTTCCTTTCGCTCAACGAAAAAAAATTCATTTTCCATTTATTTATCAAAACTGAGACTAATCTATAAACCCTTTATCACATAAGCATACAATACAAAAAGGTACACGCTATAACTATTTATTAAATAATGTATAAAAATAAATTAATTTTATTTACTCTGTTAATATCTTTGTGTCTGTTATTTTCTCTTCTTCAGGATTGTTGATATTCCTTATTGTTGTAAATCCTTGTTGTTAATATTATGTTGCAAATTTTGTTGTTTTTGTTGTTGAAGAAATATTCTTAGTTTAAGATGATATTTATTATATCAAACGTTGTTGTTGGTTTTTTGTTTGATTTTTCTTTATTAAACAAGCTCTTCGTTTTTCACTTTTTCCAAATTATTTGTTAACTGTAGTCCCAGTAATTATAATTTTAAATTAAAAACTATTTATTGATTAATTGTTAAATGTAGTCCGAACATTTATTGTTTAAATTTAAAAAAATTAACCAAACTTTATTGGTTTTTCACTTTTTCAAACAAATTGTTAACTGTGAACCGAATCATTTATTAGTAATGTTATTTCTTTTTTTTCTTTAAATTAGAAATTAACAAAACTTTATTTTTTTTTTAATCCTCGTCGCCAGTTTGGTTGAGAGAATAAAAATCCGTTTAATCTGTTTCACGTCTCTTTATTATCTGTTTTTATTAAATTTTTCTTCAAGCTTACAAGCTAACTTAAACATACAATTTATAACCAAAGAATTCTGTTGACGGTGCAAATTCACACGGTCAACAAAAGCGTTCATCAAATTCCAAAGCACATGTATGTTGGGCATGAACACTTGTTGTAAGTATTCGAGTTGCAAGTCATGTATGTATGTGGATGAGACGAATCTGCTTATTAGGCAGATTCGTTCACAAAACAACTAAATCAAAAAATGTAAGTTTATTTTAGGAGCGTTTGCTCCATATGACTATATGCGGAGCTCTCAAAACGACTGCCACAGCAGCATTGAACATTATGTTAGACGTTTTACGAATGAACTTGTATGGTAAGCAACTTGCAGTCAAATCAGATATTAGACTGAGGGAACTCTTCCTTTTCCAATTTCCTATTATTCCAGATACTACAAATTATTGTAATCCATTAGAGCGGAATTTAAGCAATTCCTTTACCACTATATTCCCCTCAAAGGAAGATTGGGATAATGGAATTATGAACAATAAGAATGGAATTAGCATTTATACTGTTCAAATCATAATGATCCGGTGGATGGAGGTGTATATTATGAAAACCTGGCCGTCAGTTTCTCCTTCCGCTTACCTGATAATTGTAGCGTACTCCAAGCAGAGGTAATATCAATAAGAGAAGGTATGCTTCACACAAAGAATAATCCACGAGTTATATATATATATATATATATATATATATATATACATATATATATATATATATATATATATATATATATATATATATATATATATATATATATATATAAATATATATATATATATATATATATTTATATATATATATATATATATATATATATATATATATATATATATATATATATATATATATATACATATATATATATATATATATATATATATATATAAATATATATATATATATATATATATATATATATATCCTGCCTATTAAATTTCAATAGGCAGGTTTGTACGACCGCGATTCCATTCCGGCCAGGTTGTTAGGCAGGATGATAACTGCCCCCTGCTATTGAAATTTAATGGGCAGGATATAAAAAATGCGATAGGGGTACTGACAGGTCATTGTTTGATTAGTAGACATGCAAGTGGACTGTGGGTACCCTATTCTGACTTTTGTAGGAGCTGTCAAGATGTTGAGAGGAAGAGAAAACAGTGACACACCTCCATGCGTGGGTCCAGAAAAATGTTCTCCGCTCTTGGATTCGCATTTCTTGAATGTATTGAGGAGGTGTCCTGGATGAAGTTAAGGGGGATCCGGAGGTGTAGGGAAAGAGCTCCAGTGGCCAAAACGGGCCTTGAACAGGCCTAAGTGAACCTAGCTAACCTAACACTCGTCGAGAAAGTACGCACTTAATTTTTGTTCTAAAAATTTAATATGATAAAAATTTGTTAAATAACTATATATTAATACCTAAAATAACACCGGATTTTATATATTAATGCCCGACATATTCTACTATATGAATTACGATCTATTTTCCACAAATCTTTTTCGCGGACAATGTCATAGCTTAAGTGACAAAAAACAAAATATAAGCCCCTTTTAGAATCCAATTTAATATACGAGTACTAACCGTCGTTATACGAAGACTCCTCATCGAAAACAATATTAGTCTCGAATCCATTGGAAAATTATTGTGCAATCACGGAAACACCATGTAAACAAATTCGACTTGCCAAAAGTCTTACACCAAGTGCTGGTATGACCAGATGTCATATCAAAAACAGACATCAGACTCAAATCTGGTGCTATTTTCTCACCAAAGAACATTTACCTAACCTCTTTGTTCTCACTCTATCAGAAAGGAATTCAATTCCAATTTCAATTTATTTTTAGAGTTATATAATAAGACAAAGTCTTTTGATATATAACTACATATGTGTTATTAGAATAGTTATATTAAATTAAATTAAATTAAATTAGCAACTAATTAAATAGATAAATGAATAAATAAATAAGTTAATGAATACAATAAAAATAACATAAAAATAATATTACAACATACATATAAAGTGAATCAGATAAATAAAACGATAATAGAGATATTTGGTTATTTTCAAAGGTAAAATTCAGAGAGCTCTATATCTGCTCACAACAAAAATACTGAAACACTAAACACTTAAACTCGAAAATCCCCGCCTCTCACAGCAGAAGGCAGAGAATTCCAGATCCTGATGGCGTTAATGAAAAAATATCGAAATGAATTAGTATAGGCAAATTTAGGTATTATCATTCACCGCCTTCACACACATATTGACATATGTAATAGGGGTATTTGAGCGTATCAGATTTATATGCCATCATATAAAAATATGAAACTAATAATAATTGAAAAAGTCGACAATCGGTGAAAATTTTTTCAAAATTTTATTTTAATTATTGTTGTTGATATCACGATTTTTATTTATGTAATAATGGATCAATTATTCCACAATTTGAAGTCATTTTGTTTTGTTTTTTGCTACTAGAGGAAACAACCCCACTAGGTTTTGTGGTTGCTTCACAAGGTACATACAAGATAGTTGGGTTCTTTCTTAGCAATTTAGACTTTTATTGTTGGAGCTTACACTCAACCAAATTATGTGTACAAAAAGCTTAAAAATTTTAAATAATGTATATTATATATCACTGTATTGATATAAATTTTTTTAAAATATGAAGCTTTTATATAGAAGTTAAAGAGAAAATGCGTCCTCAGCCGAAGCATAAACAAAAGCATTATAAACCTGCGAAACCCACTGAGCCATGTCGAGTACAAGATGTATTAACTATGCAAATATTGTTAAAAGCGGGTATCCGAGTGTAAAACCACAAACCAAAAATCTAGAAAAAATAGTCGCGTCACTTGCACAAACCCTAAACCAGTTTATATTTTCAATGCAAGGAATGATGCAGGAAATGATGCGTAACCAAACAAAATTCCTCCAGATAAAAGCGTAAAAAATTAACATCCTCAGAATCTGTCACTGGAATGCAAACGGCGTTAGCCAACACAAACCTGAGTTTCACACCTTTCTACTTGACAAACACATTGATATTATGCACATTTCGGAAACCCAAAAGAGATGTGTTCCCGCAACACCAATTTGGGTTTCGAGAGAAGCACGGTACAATAAGCAGATCCACAGAATATCTGCAGTAATTAGAGACGCTTTGGAGAATACAAAATATTACTCTGGGATTTTTCTCGATGTAGCATAAGCGTTCGATAAGGTATGCCATGAGGGTCTCATCTACAAATTTACATTCTTTGATCAGAAATTTATAGTTAAATACAAAACCCATATGATAGAAACCCACAAAATCCTGGCTGTATACTTGGGAGTATACTTGGATCGCTTTTGTAACTCTTATACACAAGTGATTTACCAACAGATGACCAGCTGACTACATCTACGTTTGCAGATAATACCGCAATTATATATTCACATAAAGATTCCAACATTGGATCACAAATATTAAAGAATCACATCAGACGTGTAGAAGAATGGTTATTAAAATCGAGAACTAAGGTTAATGAGTCGAAAAGTAACTTTTACCTTAAAACAAGAAACATGCACTCCTTTATCTCTAAATGGTTTAATGATCCCACAAGCAGGCAATCATTTGGATAGACGTCACATGGCAAAAGCACATCGAAGCAAAAAGACTACAACTAAAGCTCAAGACTAGTTTACTCAATTGGCTCGTAAACAGCAGCTCAAGGTTGAGCATGGAAAATAAAATCCTCCTATATTAAGTAGTAATTAAACTCATATGGGACCTACGGCATTCAACTGTGAGGCTATACCAGAAATTCAAATATAGAATTGATTCAACGATTTCAATCTACAATACTTCGCACAATAACCAATCCACCGTGGTATATTAAAAATTAAGGAGTGCATACGGAACTAAGCATTCCAACTGTTCAAGAAGAAATCACATATTTAAAAAGAACCGGCAAACTAAAGTGACACATCCAACCGAATATTCTAGGTAAGGAATATAATTAATTTCGTGTTAAACGATTTAACTTTTTAAAATTAATTTATCATGCATTTTATAGTTTATCCCTTATTATTTTATATACAGTCAGCGTCAAAATAAAGTATACAGACGCAAAGGGGTCATTTGAAAGATCATATCCTTGTTCATAATGAAAATATCCTAAATAAAATTTCCATTTTTGGAAGGCTTACTTTATTACTTATTTTTTAATACTAATATGAATAATAATATTTATAAAAATTCACTTAAATTCAAATAAAAAGGTAAGAACTCACAAATTCACGCGTCAAAAAAAGGAAACAGTTTCAAATAAATGATAAATTTAAAGTCTGAAATTAAATGTAAGTTAAAATTATTACCCCTAATTATTATTCCTACTCCACTGGCCGTCATACACCCCCAGCTTTACTGTATAGTGTCTTCAATTTATTTCCCCTAAGCACTGGCTAAGGATTAAATATAAAATGTAGTTATGGAAAATTTCAAATTACTTATTGTTAGTTCTAATTTAGAAGATTCAATAAATAATGAAATAATTATGTTTTAAAAAGAAATAATATGTGAGTAAGTCGATAGTCGTCAATTCTGTGAATATGAAGATTATTTTTTGTAACGAATTTATTGACAAGACAAGTTACAAAAAATAATAATAATTTTATGTTAAAATTGGTACATAGATTAGATATTGCAGTTGACAACTGAACTCTTATCATTTTAATCAACAGGCTCACATACAAAAGTATACATACGGTGCATATTTTTCGCATTTCTGTTAATACATACAGTATTTCAAGTAATTGTTTACACTATGAAAATTGTTCAAATATTTAAATATTGCTGTGTATCCATCGTATTTCCAACAAAAGCCAAATCACCGACTCCCTTACTTGAAATAAAGCCGCATACCATCACCGATAGTTTTCCAAATTTCACAGTTGGAATTATGTTTCGTTTTTCCAATGCCTTTAACGGTTTTCGCCAGACTTTATTAGGCCCATCGTTGTAATACAGCATTATTTTCGTTTCGTCACAAAATATGACGTCATCCCAGAAGTTATCAGGTTGGTCCATGGTACATCTCAGCAAAAGACAATCGCTTTTGAATGTTCGCTTTTGATAACAATGGTTTTTTTCGCGCCACTCTTGATGAGTATTTATTTTTTTTCAATACCTGTCGTACAGTTTCGTGCGAAACCACAACTCCAAACTCTTTATTTAGGTCCTTAGCAAGCTCTCTCGTCGAAATCTGTGGGTTTCCCCCACTATATTTGTCAAATGGCGTTCTGTTCGCTCTGATATTTTGCATGGTCGACCATTGGAAGACTTAAGCTCCAGTCTATTTTCATTTTTCACGCGGTTTAAAATGTTATATATTGTTTTTTTTTTGTCAAGCATACGTCTACTAATTCTTTGACAGTTTTCCCTATGGAGTGGTTATAATAAAAAAAACTGCCTAACATTAAATGATGTTCTTTTGCCAGGCATCAGGATTTCGAAATAACTACACAACAACTGTTCAATTTGAATAACAAAGGAAGAATAAGATACTATTATTGTTATTATACGACAAAAAATTGCACGTTGCACAAAAAAACATCGAAGCCAATAACGGTAAATGAATTCCACAACGCAAACAGTGTGCGAAAACATTAAGTGGAAACAATTTCTTGACAGTCAAATTTTCGGATTTATTTTGTTTTTGTTATATTTTCTTTGTTTTTGTTGTTATTATGCGCTAAATTTGTTTGTATTTGGTTGTAAACACATGAATTAAATGAAATATGTAAAAAAAATAACCAAAAAAATGAAGTCTTACTTTTTTTGAAAGAATAAAAGAAAAATTATGATTTTTTTTCATAGTGTAAACAATTACTTGACATACTGTATATACATACATAGCTAAAAAACGACTTTTTTGTTTCTGTAGCTATTTTATTTATATAATAGGGCAAAATAGAAATAATATTTTCCATGGTCAATCACGCACATAACGTTTAATACGAAATTTTTAACTATTGGTCTGTAACCAAAGTCACAAAAGTATACATACGACTACTTTTCAGTTAAGTTTTACAGTTATGTCTCCGAGAAAAAGTTTCTGGGCTTTCTGGATTCAAAGTCACTGTTCAATATTCTGTGCTATTGTTGGTACATACAACTTTCAAGACAAAATGCCAAAAAAACTTCGGAAATCTCGGTGGAAGTGCCGAAAATAATAGTTGATTTCCACTCGAAGGGAAAAACTCTCGGAAAAATAGCGGAAACTGTCAATTTGTCGAAAGCTACGGAACTAACTATAGTAAGCAATTTTAAAATCACCGGTAGTTATGAAAATAAACCACGATCAGGATGACCTAGAAAGATGGATGAAAGGATGCGTAGACAGATTGTTCGAAAAATCAATGAGGATCCAGAACACACGAGCGTAAAACTTGCAAAAAACTTGGATAATGAATATGGAATATCCGTAAATGCTGAAACTGTTCGTCGCTGCCTCAAAGAAAAAAATATGTTTTGCAGAGTGGCAATACGCTGAAAAATACCAAAGAGTCCAAACCACTGATCCGACTTTTTGGGAACGTTGTTCACAGATGAATGTAAATTTAGCATTTTCGGAGGCGATGGCCAATATAAAAGTTTGGTGGAAATCCAACTCTGGCCTCAGTCCAAAAAATGTAGTCGTCCCTTCTGTCAAACATGGTGAAGGGTCCGAAATGGTATGGGGTTGCGGCAAAAGGTTTATCAATGGGATAATGGATAAGCATACGTATATTAACATTTTAATGGGATAATGGGGGATAGATATTAACATTTTAAAATATAGTTTATCCACACCTGCCCGGTGTGGATAAACTGGGCTTACAGGACAAAGCCATATTTTTACAGGATAATAACCCCAAACATTCCTCTGGCTTGGTGCTCGATTGGTGCCTTAATAATGTTAAACATAAGTAAGAACATCCTTCTCAGTCACCTGACGTAAATGTTATAGAACATTTATGGGACCATCTTAAGAAACAAGTGAAACTACGGAAGGGCACATCAATTTCAAGCCTTAAGACAGTCTTGGTTGAGGAATGGGAGAAAATATCCCAAGAGACTACAAAAAAATTGGCCTTTTCTATGCCATCTCCACTAACCGCTATAATTCAGGCGAGGCAAACTTATTATTAAAATTTCTTCTTTTGGCATTACTTTGAAGGCGTATGTATAGTTTTGTGACTCCCCCGAGATGTAAATATATAAAAATATCGCCATTTTGTCCAATGTATGTAATGAAATATGAATTTTCTTTAATTTTCTGCCGTTATTTAATGAAATAAATTATTCGATGAAAGAAAACGTAACTGGAGTCTTTTTAAAGAAAGAAAATTTAAAATTCAGCGGCATATTTTTATTTATGTGAGTCTGTACATATATGTAAATATATATATATATATATATATATATATATATATATATATATATATATATATATATATATATATATTTATATATATATATATATATATATATATATATATATATATATATGTATATATATATATGTATATATGTATATATATATATATATATATATATATATATATATATATATATATATATATATATATATATATATATATATACATATATGGATGTGTATGCAAATTTTGGACTATACATGTTTATTTTTTTCAAAACCCTGCTAGTATTCATAATCCTCTATTCCGCCATTGCACAAATAAGGGCGGTTTTTTCTGAGAAAGTTATATACATATGTTTACGAGTTCGCAATATATATACATATACATATGTATGTACATATAATAACTTCATCTTCATCTTAAGTTGGTGTAGTTCGTTTTGTTGGGTTGAAACTACAAGCAACCGAAAACCCACCACCAACATTTATACATGTACATACTTATAAACATTCTCAGTAGTTTAGTTTCGTTGAGCGTAGATGCTTAGCATAATGAGCACAGCGTTAAATTGCGCGGTGGTTGGCGCTGAATGTGCGTCGTACTCTTCAACATCTTATATTTTTTTACTAAAGCAAGGCCACGCCCATATGCGACAACAAGTCCGTCTACAGACGTTTGCACCCAAAAAATTCGGCAACGCCTTTTCTTACAAAATAATTTGGCGTTCATGTTTGAACGGTGCTTAGAAGATTTTTGCATAAATGTGCTATGAATAAATAATGTTGGTTCGATGTAAACCCACTTTTTCTTTTCCATTTAAAAATTTGCTTATCAGACAACTTTTCTAACAAATCTGCCACCAAGGTATGTATTCTTCATATTCAACGAGAAAAAGAAAATATAATTAAAATGAATTATTGTACTCCACAACATTTCCATAAGATGCTTTTCACTCACGTCCTACTACAGAGACAAAAAACTCCTTATAGATATGCAATACTTTGCATAATTTGTATAGGGAAACAGCAGAAATTAATATAAATAGTACCACTAATTATTTATATTGTATAAGTTTCATTTACATATAACAAACTCTTATTGTTTAAATATCAAATACGATAATAATGTAAACCGGTAAAAAAGGCTGAAGTCAGGCTAGACAGACTTCGAGATTCTAAGTTAGTTAAACTTGCTAATTTAACTATCTTGGTTTCTTATGACATAATAATGTATACGCATTTTTTATATTCATATACATATAAGGTTATGGCGGCTCAAATGTTACCCCACGTGGCACATAGCAAATTTTTAGTGATTTATACGAACACTTTTATCCATCATGTGATTATGATTTAGGACATTATTCGTCAATGAATCTGTTATAGGGGTACAAATTGACCACTAAATTTTATAATCTAATTTGCTTAATTATATGAAATGATCTTTATAGTTTGAACCTGCCCATTTTGGATGCAGTTTTATACTATCACCTTGGTCCATATAGAACATCGTATATGAATCTTATATAGAGGCCAAGTTACGAATACACCCGATATAATCATCGAGCTGGTCACTGAAAAAAGACAATTAAGAAGAGTGTGACAAACCCATCGATCTCCAAATATGAAACAACTATTGGCAGAGTGCACTCAAAGACACTTCAAAATCACTCTGAGCATGATCTTCAGCAACAAAGGCTTCTGATTACTCAATATGGAAGGCCACCCGAAGCCTAAAAAATCCTATCGCTCTGGATGCGCCCATTAAATTATCTAATACAGTGCTCGTCAAACTTTTGAGTGTGATGGACCGGCTGCAGTTTTTCTATTACGTCGGGGACCGGTAACTTTTTTTATTGATTATTTTTCGTTTACGATCATCTCATATATGTATTAAAATTTGTTTAAATGCATTTCTTTATTAGCCGGGTGTCTATATATGACCTATTACCATTTAATGATAGCAGATATTAGCGATTTTTTATGAATGTTTAACAAATTTAAGTTGTTTTTATTATACAAGTTGTATATAGCCTCAATGAACAGTAATATATAACACCACAAATGTAATAACTGTAAAGTTATAATAATAAGACATATTATAAGCACGTCAAGTTTTATTAAAATTATATTAATGCTATTGGAACGTGTCATTCCTTGTAAAGTTACGAAAGTCGATGTTTACTAATGCGAAAGGTGAGCTTGTTTATTAAATACAAGCTTATCAAGTCGTGGCTCAATTGTGGACAGTGCGACACGCAATGGAGAAACATTGACATCTCGGACGTAAAATTTCTAGTGCTACTACCATGTAGATAATTGTACCATGGTTAGAAGTGTGGAGTATACATATAGTCGTATATTTATATATAATCGTTTAAAAAATCGATGTCCATTTCGCGAGCCCTTTGCGGACCGGCGACTTATGGCTTACGGACCGGCACCGGTCCGCGGACCACCACTTTGACGAGCACTGATCTAATAGGAGTTGGAAGTGACTCAGAAAAAATAAATGCATCCGCTGATGACACCCAACCCAGAAACTACATTCTGTGCATTGCACTGACCTGAAGGAAGGCAGCAAATAAAACTAAAATTGAAAGTTGTAAATGAAGCGATAAAAAATATCAACATAAACAAGCACCAGTCATTAACCAAATAAATGGGAAAATATTAAAAGAAAATGCACCAAATTGCAGTTAAACACCTTCTGCACATTATGAATCCTGTACACTAGCTACTTCCAGACGATTGTAAAGTACCACGAATAACAATTGTTCTTAATCCCGGGATAGACTCATCATTAGTGACCTCTTACAGACTCTGCTGCCTCTACTCTCCAAATTGCTTGAGACACTATTGATCCAGCAACTTTCACCTATTCTGATCTATAAAGTTGTAATACACAGTCATCAATTTGGTCTTAGATAGAGGAATAGCACAGTAGAGCAACTGCACAGAATAGTTACAGATATTCGGAAAACATTTCGAAATAAAATATGTTGTTCAGCAATTTTTCGAGATGTTGCTCAATCCTTTGACAAGATGTGGCATGAAAAAATACCATAATGTTACCTACAAATATTCATGAACTATTTAAAAACTATTTAGATTACATAAGGTTCACTGTGGAACAAAATAGCTTTCAGTCCATTCAATACCCTGTCAAGGGTCCCCCTGGACAATAAAGTTTTAATTGAGAAAGCAATTATTAAGCCTATCTGGGCGAATGGCATTAAACTCTGGGGCGCTGCATCAAACAATCTACATTATTAAGTAGAATAACAGCGGGTCGACTGCTTGTTAATAATTCGAATATTCACAAAGTCTTGAGGATGCCATAGTAGAACAAATAAAAAAATGCAATGAAACTGAAATATCATCCAAATAACGTAGCAAGTATGTTTACTAAGAGACTAAAAAGCAAAGATTCGATAGATCTTGCCTAGTTCCAAGCATTGGCAAGGATAAAAGTATTATTATAGTATTAAGCTCCAAATAATTATAGTTAGTTTCTAAGTATCTATAAAGATTCAATAAATGGAATATGATAAAGAAAAAAATGAAAGTTACGAATAAGTTCTGGGCTAGGCAGCAATTGGACGGTAGGCACGTGTTTCAACTATACCAACCCTTTGAAATTCTTAAATTATAATCATGTGTTAATAATGGTCTTAGAAGTAAAAGTCCCGCCCACAGTCTAAGTAGGTTGTAGGACCCAGAGGTGCATTACTACCATATCATTATCATTATATCATTCATTGGACCGAAATTGCAGTATTTTTGTGCTCTACTCTTTACAACATATGAGAAGAGGCTGATGAATAATGCTTAAATCGAAATGCTATTATTATAAATAATAACAATAATAATTATTATTATATCTTACACCATAATTAATTATGAGTGCAAGGTGTAGGAGGAATGCGTACTAGCTACGGAGGCCTTCGGCTCGAAGAGAAAGGGATTTTATAGAAAGAAGAATTTAGAGACCAAGCCCGTGGCAGGATTTGAACCTGCGACCCTCTGGATGTGAGTCTAGCATGCTTACCACTAGACCACAGAGGGCAAAAGAAAATAAGTTTAAAATTCTAAAAAATATTCAGAAAACAATAATATAATATAAAAAATTAACAGAAATAATAAACCTCCGAGAAACTAGTGAGTCCTTAAATATTGTAGCCACATCTCGACCTGTTCACCCAGCCAGTTACGAATCTAAATTATATTACGGGAACATTCGGTGCAGCTGGTCAAATGGATCTGGTGGATTTATTGCCGATGCACCTACTACCATTGCACGGTGTAACCGTTGTTACCTCTGTTCCCCCGAAATTTTTAATTTTCACAATCCCGCAAGATACCCCTGCTTTTGATCCAATATCAGCTGCATGTGTATGAAAAGTAGCTTTCCGTAATCGTCCAAGTGATTCACATTACCTTACCATTAGAAACTATTCAATTCCTACATATCAAAAAAAGCTTCGGGCACTGCTTCCGTATCAATTTAATCATTTCTAATGATTTCGTGTGTATTTGGAAGGTGTTCCAATTGGAATTCTACCATAATTACTTTAAGTTAAAAACGAAAGTCGCTAAATCGTGTATTGAACCTCATGATTGACCTTCATATTCTGATGACGCAAAACCACAGCGAAAATATATGAAAAATTTTAGCGACCTTAGAAAATGAATTCCGTGGTGGATACGAACTGACATTTCGCAAGGCTGACCAGATAATTTTCTGTTAATTATTCCAAGAGTAATTGAAGAAATTTTATTATTGTTTTATTTTGCCAAATTATTTGGTGGCAAAATAAAATAAACAATTTATTGAAAATTATAGCAAATACATTGAATTTTCACATCCCACCATAATATTCCTATTTCTCACGATACTCATTGATTACTGCGGTCCCATGAGCTGCCTCAAAATGTATACATAACTCACACTTTCACAAATTTTCTCCGCCTGTTAATTTTACTAGCATAAAAGAAGTGCGTTGTACATTAGAGACATATTTTAAGTACTATTGTTAATTGGGCGCATTATTTCTAATCGAGGTCCTTGATGTGATTAGTTATTTTTAGCTAAAAAATAAAGTGAAATGCCCTCTTGAGAACTAATATTATGTCCATCGAGTATCCAGAGCCTTGTTAAATACGTTTGGTGAGCCAATTAAGCATTCTGATTGGCTTTCGTAGTTGTGGCAGAACAAGCTTTCAATACTGCATAATACTACATAGTACTGGATTTAAAAGACGAATTGCATTGACGGAACAATATTTTGTAAATCATATAATTTAATAAATGAATAAAGAAAACTGGAGTCGTGTTAGGCCGAAGCATATGTAGCGTATGTAGGGTAATTTTCGGCAGAATACCTTGAGTTAATTACAATGGAGGGAGGCGTGGCCTTTATCTGATCGTCCGCAATTACAGGGTTAATATACTTATTTATACAAAATTTGGTCCAAGAATTTGGCGTCAGTCCTAAGTTTTATATATGTATCATTAGAACACGTGGCTCTCAAAATGTCCCGCCCATTTTTTGTTTGGTGTTTTATACTAGCACTCTGAAAATTCGTGTGAAGTTGATGTTGGTTATGAATAGATCCCCGAAATTAATATTGGATAATTGTTATAATCTTGGCAATAGTTATAATCTGACCATATTTTGCATACACGCTAGTATGGACCTAATGTATTCTGCTACCAATATGTATTCATATATCATCATTAGAAGCATTGAATCCACTGAAAACATTTGTTGAATCCACTCAGAATCGTGGTGAATCCACTCATAATCGTGGTGTGTCCGCAACGGACGCTGGCAGCGAAAAACAGTTTCTTTTCTCTGTGTTCTCTGCCATAAACTTACCTGTGTAATTTTTTGTTGAATCTTCTATAGGAACTTAGTAATGATATTTGGTTAATTGTGGGCGTGGCAGTAGTAGTTTGATCCCCATATTATTCACACACACCAGTTTGGATCCAATGAACATTTTATTCATATATCAACAAAACGAGCAGAGCTAGGCTAATTTAAATTTTAGTTCCGAAAGTTCCTTAAGTGGAAATTGCGCGCGTTCTTTGATCAGTCGCATTTGTTGCATTAATGTCCACATCCTGCTTCTCATATATATTTTTTTCATCTATAAATCTCTAATAAATCTTAAGTTATGAATATTTGTTTATAGTACCGCATTTTTTATAGTTTAGTATGACCCGCTTCTACAAAAATTGTGTCACTATTTCCTCAATTGGACCGCATTTATAGTCATTTTAAAAAAGGTACCTAAAGTAGTACGTAGACGTGGTCTTTGTCCAAATAGACTCATGTAGCCATCTGGTTCTGTACTGGGTCCAGACTATATGTTTGCAAAATTTCATTAAGATATTTCTGACGGTGTGGAAATAAATGGTCACAGGCCGACAGATGGACAGACAACAGACGGACAAGTGTTTAGGGATGACTCGGATAGCACTCTGATCATTTGTGTACACTTAAGTTCATACTTGCCATGCTTCCTTCTACCAGTTGCACCGCTCAACCGCACAAACTTAGTCTACCCTTTTTCCCTTTTTAAGGATAAAGGGTATACAAATGTCGATACTTCCAAAGTGACAACTAAAACAGCTATAACAAAATTTTATTGTGGGGAAATTGGAAAAATTTAGAAGATGACATCGCCGCTCGATGATTATTGTTTTATAATAAAATAAAACGAGCAGATCATTGTAAATTTCAACATTTATTTTGTGGGAGCATTTGATACTGCGCTCCTTCCAAAAGCTCCACGAGCTGATCTTCGGTGGCTGATAGAGTTAAAAAAGACAATTTAAACTTTTTTAACTCTGTTTTTCTGTATAATATCTTGTCAGCTTTTGCAAGCGATGCTCACCTTTTTAAGCCGTCCAAATAGTAATTTGTATCCATTGTTTACGGTTTTGGAAACAAAAAATAATCATTGGGGTCCAGACTTGGTGAGGTAAGTGCGTACTCAATGAATTCGTAATGTAGTACTGATCCCAACTTTCAGCCACTGTGACGAGTCTGTCCAGAAATCCCATCCTATTTCGTTTAAGCCGTTCCAACAATGCCTTGAAAGTGTTCATACGAATGAAATTTTTGTCTAAATGCCTAAATAAAAACTTTCTAAATTTCTGCATTCAATATGCCCTCCGCCTCGACAATATCTCTCATTCGGCGATAATCCAAAATCTTTTGGTGCTTTTACTGAGTCTTCATCGGAGGACTCAATATTTGCCCCGAATGATTAACAAAGTTGGTACGACCATGTTTAACCTTTTCACGTTTTTAATGTGGAAAAGGTCGTTTGGTCTCAAGTTCTTGTAAAGATAATCCGAGGGAATGCTGTGTATGGTTTCAAAAGCTTACAATTGTTTCCAGATCCAATACAGAGTAAACATTTAATGAAATGGAGTTTGTTACAATAAATGAAGGACTTGAGCCACTTAAAATATTAAAATATTCTATTATTTACGGAGAAGGCAACATCCATCAGCTTTGAAGCATATTGCAGAGTACTAGTCCAAGAACTAAAAGCATATTTTGTTATCGTTTCTTCTTCAGAGGTACGCTAATATTTTGTCTAACTTGTTACCTGATAACAACTTTCCATACTTTAAATGCTTTAGCCCAATTTTTTTAGATTTACACAAATTCAATGAAGCTGACTCTCCAAATTATTTACTCAATTGAATGAATTGCTAATAAATTTATGTTTTCTAATTGTTCATTTTGATTACATAATTTGTCCACTGAAGTATTATTATTATAACTTACACCATAATTAATTATGATTGCAAGGGGTTGGGGATTGAATACTAGCTGAGGTTTTTGACTCGAAGAGAAAATACCCTCCAATGAACTATGTTCTTCTTTTTTGTTCGTCATTTATATTGTAATTGTGAATATTATAAAATCTGTTCAAAGTTATAACATCATAAATCTGTTAAAACCTATTGACCTATTGAAACTTATTGAATTTTAACAAAGTTTCTTTTAGTGACATCAGTAGATTAGATCCTCGAAACTAATGCGAAAAGCTTATTGTTGGCCAAATATAAGTTTGAAAAGCAACAGGTTAATTCTAAAATTGATAAATCAGGTATGTCCACAGTTCTATCTTGAATTGCAAAGGGAGCATTTAGCTCTGCCAACACTGCGGTATAATTGAGAACAAAAATAGTTATTAATCAGGAAATAATGTCAATATTCAATCAGGTCGAACAAGTCTTCTACACACAAAATATGTACCCCTGTAATATTTACGCACAGAACGCCATCAGATATCGTAGATTCAAATATATCTCGTATGCAATATTATCATCAGCTTTGGCGCCAGTAGATTTTAGTAAACGGGGAAGGCTGTTCACCATAATGCACCAGAGTAGCGCTGAGCACAGACACTAAGACATCTTGTACTGTTTGAAGCAAGGATTTTAGCATCTTATATGGAGTGAACAGCAGTCGGTTGTTAAAGTCTACTGAGTTCAATTTTATGAATTATGAAGATTCTTCTTAGTCTCTTGGGAAATCGTATATATGAATTTAAAAACGCAATTGTTGTTCCTTGTTGCCCAAAATGTTTTACCCAAAAAATTACCTATTCTGATACATTGCGTTTTAAAAAATGTGTATCAATGTTTTTGCAAGTACATACACATGATACATATTCGAACACCTTAAAGACTTAGAAATGTGCCTGACTAAATAGTCACAACGGTAACGACGCCAAATATGCATACATCAGTTTAATTTTCAGAACAAATACCTGCCAAACTGTGTCACTAAATAACTTAAAATAGCACAATCAATGGAGGTAAAGTTCTTGTAAATCCGCCTCGTCCGTAGGATAACTTGGAGGACCCCTTCTAAGCGAAGAGAACTCATATGAAATTATGAATGTGTGTGAAAATGTTTTGTACATACATATATTTTAATTAAATCAACATAAAAAACATACCAAACTAGATAATAAAAAAAAAAAAAATGTCCACACGTATCCTACACGGCAGTAATTCTTTTAAACAACCACCAACTGCAGGAAAATGTGTTCCGTTATAACGGAATTTTTGTGTTTTATGTTAAGGTTTTGTACATTGCTAAAAGTAAATACAATGGTCAGCTTAGATGTCCATTATTGGTCTGTGAATAGAAGATCACATACTTGTGAGAAACTTGTATAGAAACTTGTTTTTTAAAGAAACATTTCAAATATTTCCAATCAACAAAAACTCGTTTATTTTCTCACAACTGGAAAAAAGGGAGATAAAATATATGAGAAAATTTAGTGAAAAATTAGCATTATATTACCCCCTTCTCAGTTATAAAACTTGGGAAAAACCAAAATTTAAGAAACTATTTTATGTACTAAATTTACATATGTATATATGTAAATACACACGTAGAGTCCAATATAGTGGTTCTATGTGGTTTTTTTAAACTTTCTCAGCAAAAGTATTTAATAACATGTGCATGACGTTGAAGTTAGTTAAGTGTGAAATATTGGTACAATTGTGTTTAATAAAAATCTGAGTTTCCATACTGTTGCATCAACCCGTCAATTTGCATGCTACTGTAAGCCCTTTAAATAATTAGGACTAGTAACAAGAGACTTAGTAATAATTATGGTATTCAAGGGGACTACACACGGCCCAAATAGTAGTACTACTGTTTTGGTACCAAATCATAATGATTCGTGGGGTAAAATAAAGTATCACTAAGCTTGGCTAACTGTTCTTTCAACTTGGTTTTTTTTCCTTATATTGAGAGTGTTATTTACATAAAATCTCTATGGGTTCTTGGTAATAAAGTGTTCTCTGATCTCTTTTGACCAAAGTTTTTTGAAGTCTAGAGTGAGATAAGCTTTGTTAAAAGCGGTCGCAAACTTATTTATTATTAAATCGAATTTGTAAGTCAAATATCGAACCAAAGTCAAAAATATAAAAAACGGATACTAATGGCTGAATAATAATGCAATCGGTACAGCAGATTAATTTGGTCGAGAAAACATATATATACTCGTACATATATGTTTGCTTTTCTTATAGTTGAAATGTTTACATACACTTTATTTTCCACATATCAGGAGTACCGTTTAACTGGTGGTTTAACCAGTATGATCATTGGGGTTACTAAACACATGAAGAATCTTCACGGCATCGGCAAATATAAGTAATTTACAATAGATACGCTAAGGAATGGTTAGAAAACACTGTAAATGCATCAGATAATAACCAACTAAGTGAAATAAAGTATGATTTAAGCAGATATAAATACCTAAGCACAATGGATAGGTTGTATTTTGTAGAATATAAAATTTATTCAAAATTATTATTAAAAATATTGGGGATCATATCTGGAGATTTGATGGCGTGATTGAACTATTCTTGCATTGGGATTTATTGAAATTTAATTACATGTTTCTGATGAATGAATCTGTATTTATATCTAAATTCAGAGAGAGGGGCTTTTTTTCGTGGGTAACACCAAAAAAATACTATCTTATTAATTTTAAATTGTCTACAAAACAATACTATTTTATTTGCAATTCTGGTATCCCATTATTCAAATATCAATTCAAAATTAAAGAAGCAGTTAACATATTCAGCGCTATCAGAGATTCCACGGTTCGACTTTCGTCGAAGCTAGGAAAGTGTTGTCATAGAACTCGATTGGCTATGAACGTAAATTAGACATTTGTAGAGAGAGCCAGAGTGGATGACATGAATATAAATTCTGATTTTTTAGACAAGTGAGTCCTGAAAATGATAATATTGAAACTTTTGTTTGAACAAAATACACAATTGGTATGGATATTGAAGTGTTTTGAATTTGCTATGAATTGTTTTTTATTTTGGGTATTTGTTGTAAATATAATTGAATGACTCCGAGATGAGAAAAATTCCACGGGCTTTTAACACAGCTAAACTGCGAGAAAAAAGACAGTACGCCTTGTCCACATTACCTGTATAGAAAGTGTAAAATTTCCCTAATTTGGATTAAATATCCAAATTTAACGGGTTTAAGGTTAATGGAAATTAGACGTAATCACTGTTCAAAGATAAATCAGAACATTTAAAAGAATGATAATAATAAAAAAATACGTTTAATAATATAATTCTCAGAAAAATGCTATTATATTAGGAATACTCCAGACCTTATAGATTTCGCAATCACTAAAGGTTTAAAAAATGCACAGTCTCTTGTGCAAGCTTCACCCGAGTTATCCTCTGATCTCAATTATCCACGTTAATAACCCTAATGTCCGGAAATTCTCAACAGAAAGTCAGGGAAGTTCGTCTCGACTACAACCGCACCAGACACTTTTTCGTTTTTCTTCTTTGAATTATTTATTTTCAATATTCTAAAACTATATTAGAACTCACAATAAGTTTACATAATGGATGGTACTAAATAATTTTTAATATATTTATTCATTCAGAACCAACCTTTCAATGCCTGTGCTTTGAGGTGTCAAAAAAGAAGTGAGCGGAATATTTAAATAGCAATGGAACAAAAAACTTTCCTCCAGTCGGATGTAACCTTGATTTAGCAGTAGTTGTCTCGCTAAATCATTAGGATGCTTTTCTAGCTTAGTTAAGTACCTTTTCGCCAATTTTAAGATATCTTCAGTTAAACTCAGGGTGTGTCAATCTCTGTGGATATTTGAGTTTTTTGGAAACCAACTGGCGATAGTAATCATTCGCAGGATTTTTGACAGTGCTCTTTGGAGTTTCTCCATATCTGACAGTGATGCGGTACACCAGAGATGGTCCACATGGGTTTAATTGTTTCCTTATAGAGCAGTACCTTATAGTCTAGATTGTGCTTGGACTCCCTATTTAGGAGCCATCCGAATTAATTTACATTGATTCTGATTTGGGTAACTTTGGCGCTTATGTGCTTCGGCCAGGTCTGCGATCGAGGTACATTCTAAGGTACTATGTTTCAGAAGCGTGTGGGATAGGCTTAGAGATGATCTTCACAGGGGGACAAGTACTCCTGCATAGAGTGAATGTGATGTGCACACTTTTAGTCTCAATGGCTTTTATTCTTCAGGAATCAAGACATTCTTGGAAGTTGTTTACGTGTTCTTGGAGGAGCTTTGATGTCATTTTCCGATCTGGGTCGTATGGCATCGGAAAAATTGATGAGACTGTATCGTCATTAGTTGGCATGTCAGCAGTGAAAAGTGTGTAGAGCAAAGGTACCCAAAGGCGCACCACCTTGGGGTTCAGCCTTGATTGGGTATTCTGTGGAAATGATAAACAGAAATTGACAGTCTGAGAGATAGCTTTCCAGAAGCGTATAAATATTGAGGGGTAGGATGGTTTTGAGTTTCGACGGAATCCCTGAATGCCACACTTTGTCAAACGCCTGCGTGATATCGAGGAATACTGCTGAACAGTACTGTTTTTTCTCTTAATGGTGCTTACAAGACGGTGAACTTGTTCGGCTGTATTGTGTTTTTCCCGGATGCCAAACCGATGGTCTGGTATGACATTTTTCTTCTAAATTGCATTTCTTATACGCTTTACTATCAATTTCTTAAAGGGCTTTGAGAAAATAGATAGTCAGCTAATGGGTCTGTAAGAAGAGACATTTGTAGGATCCTTACCAGGTTTGGGAATCATGGTAATTTGAGAAATTTTCCATTACTGAGGAAAATAGCCAATGCGAATTATCGCATTAAATATGCTGGAGATTTTGTTGGCATTGAGATCCTTGATAATGTTTGTAAACTCTTTTTTCTTGATCGATATTTCTGTAATGAATCTGGAAAATATCTGTAAAATGCAAAAAAACGTACAGACTGACTCAAATATAAAATGTTTATACACTCACATCTCAATAGTAAGACTTCCCTGAAGTCAGAAGGGGAACTAGATTCTGCTATTACCAAGCTCATGGCGCTGCAGTCGCAAACTGTGAATTTAGCTACACCTCGGATTTTAGCTGCAACTCGCAAAGAATATACGCCCCAAGATGTTCAAGAACTTCTCTCCGAAAAAGATCTCTGAGATGCGAATGAGAGGTCCCCATCTCTGAAAAAGGAACTTTCAGATTGTACCAAATAGCTTCGTCGTCTTTTAAAAATAAGAAAGGCTGTGAGTTTAATCAATATGTTGAGACTCTCTGCCCTACAGATACATCAAGTTATTCATTGTGGCAAACAAATTTGCAACAAAAAAATTAAAAAGACCAAGATCAACGGAGTACCCAATATACCTTCCCAACGGCGAATGGGCAAGAAGCGATGCAGAAAAAGGAACTGCATTTGCACTTAAAGCAAGTATTTTTCCGTAATGTTGCTGGTTTCAACCCGTTGCCACCAGTCAATGCTATCCCGAGCATTACAGATATATCGATCAAGAAAAAAGAGTTTACAGACATTATCAAGGATCTCAATGCCAACAAAATCTCCAGGATATTTAATGCGATAATTCGCATTGGCTATTTTCCTCAGTAATGGAAAATTTCTCAAATTACCATGATTCCCAGATGTAAGGATCCTACAAATGTCTCTTCTTACAGACCCATTAGCTAACTATCTATTTTCTCAAAGCCCTTTAAGAAATTGATAGTAAAGCGCGTAAGAAATGCAATTGAGAAGAAAAATGTCATACCAGACCATCGGTTTGGCATCCGGGAAAAACACAATACAGCCGAACAAGTTCACCGTCTTGTAAGCACCATTAAGAGAAAAAACAGTACTGTTCAGCAGTATTCCTCGATATCACGCAGGCGTTTGACAAAGTGTGGCATTCAGGGATTCCGTCGAAACTCAAAACCATCCTACCCCTCAATATTTATACGCTTCTGGAAAGCTATCTCTCAGACTGTCAATTTCTGTTTATCATTTCCACAGAATACCCAATCAAGGCTGAACCCCAAGGTGGTGCGCCTTTGGGTACCTTTGCTCTACACACTTTTCACTGCTGACATGCCAACTAATGACGATACAGTCTCATCAATTTTTCCGATGCCATACGACCCAGATCGGAAAATGGCATCAAAGCTCCTCCAAGAACACGTAAACAACTTCCAAGAATGTCTTGATTCCTGAAGAATAAAAGCCATTGAGACTAAAAGTGTGCACATCACATTCACTCTATGCAGGAGTACTTGTCCCCCTGTGAAGATCATCTCTAAGCCTATCCCACACGCTTCTGAAACATAGTACCTTAGAATGTACCTCGATCGCAGACCTGGCCGAAGCACATAAGCGCCAAAGTTACCCAAATCAGAATCAATGTAAATTAATTCGGATGGCTCCTAAATAGGGAGTCCAAGCACAATCTAGACTATAAGGTACTGCTCTATAAGGAAACAATTAAACCCATGTGGACCATCTCTGGTGTACCGCATCACTGTCAGATATGGAGAAACTCCAAAGAGCACTGTCAAAAATCCTGCGAATGATTACTATCGCCAGTTGGTTTCCAAAAAACTCAAATATCCACAGAGATTGACACACCCTGAGTTTAACTGAAGATATCTTAAAATTGGCGAAAAGGTACTTAACTAAGCTAGAAAAGCATCCTAATGATTTAGCGAGACAACTACTGCTAAATCAAGGTTACATCCGACTGGAGGAAAGTTTTTTGTACCATTAAATATTCCGCTTTCTACTTTTCATATACCCTAACACCTCAAAGCACTGGCATTGAGAGGTTGGTAATGAATGAATGAAGATATAAAAACTTATTGTGAGTTCTAATATAATTTTATTAGATTCAAAAGGCAATAAATTTGAAACTGTATTATAAAATTTTCATAAATTATTTTTGTTACGGGTTCACTTATTGTCCGATACATATCAAAAAATGTCTTAATATCATTTTTACCACAACTAAGTTTACTTATAACGATTTAGATTTTTATTTTAAAGAAAAAGAGGGATATAGAAGGTTTATACATTTGTGGTTCTCATTTTAACAAAATGTATCTATTATATAATGCATATAGTCGTATGTATTTACATGTACGCTCTTGCTAGTCTTTAAAAAATTTATATATTTTGCCACTCACACTTCAAAAAGAAATTATATTTTCCTCAAAATTTCTCCACGCTAAATTCGAGTATTCTTCTTCAACAACTTTGTTAAGAGTAAAAGAGGAAGCAAAGGATACCAGATATGGCTGCAAATAGTATTTGCCGTTATAGCTAGTTTCGTTTTATGTATTTTCTCGTGTGTATTTTTATCAGCAAGGAAAAGCAAGAACTGAGTTTTCAAATACTGCGTTTCTATTCGCAGAAAAAATTCTACACCGTTATTTTGACAGGCGCGCGCGCGAAATATATGTTGTAGTATGTGTGCCTGGGCCATCCTTATAAGAAAATTATTCGAAAGAAGCGGAATTGGCTCAGTTAGTATTTTCTTTGAAAGGGAAAGAAAATGATAATGGTATACGATAGTTTGAGAGCTTTGTAAAAGGAGGAGCTGAACCAATCATACAACCATTTTCAGACAAATAATATACTCTGCTTTATATTGTATTGGTAGTATAAGTACAACTTTACATACATAATAATAATTTAAATTAAATTGAGATGGGTTTAGTGTAAGTAACGACATGTTGTTGAAATTATTCTGTTTTTTTTTTTTTAAATATACATATTCATATCTATATACAAGCTAACTTTTCTTCATGTACAACAAATATATTCCCCATTCCATTAAATGAAATACGAAAATCATAAACTCGTTACAAATATTATTATTTAACACTCTTTATATATTTTAAGTAATGCTGACTGCTGCGCTTGCGGTGGAAACTGACTTAGGAAGCGCGTGAGCAGTGCCAGCAGAAGTGCATTCCATGAGAACGGAAGCTTGGGCTACGAACTTGCACTGTGAAGTGATGACTCCATCTGGCAATGTGATTACTCCTACCTTCTTATACTTCTGCATCCCGCAGATTTTGAAACTGATCTGGGAGCGACGCCGCTATCATCAGAAAATTGTGCCGTAGTATTGCATTGGACTTTCACAGAGGTTACTGCGGCCTATTCGCGTTGTCGCAAATCTTTACGATCTGCCAGTTTACTTTACCAGCTTGATCTTTTGGTGACTTCTTGTGCTCTTGAAACTTTAGCGAAACCAAGTTGAGTTTTCTTGTAATACATCGCCAAAGACCATTAACAGTGAACATAACAGAATAAACATTTTTGAGGAAACTACATTGTGGTAATCTGAACGTATTCTAAGTCGTTATCTTGGCCACTATTGTTAGTAACACTTCGCCGGCAGTTTAATATAATATTCCCCCAATTTAATCCATATCGTTGTCCAGTTGTCACATAAGTTCCCTTCGAAACTGATTGGCTTCAAACCCCTAAGCTATGGAGTTAACTAGGGCCGCCACGTACTTCATCCTCTACTTAACTTCTTTTGTAGTGATGGCAATTTTTTATTTTGTATTCAGCTGTTAATTTGTGCGTATGAGCCATTACTCTGAGACCTGTTTTTGTTTGATTCATGTACCAGCTACAAGAGAAGTTTTTTGTCAGGAATTTTTTCGAATCTATTATAGTATTATCTTACTTTTCATGTATATGTATATTTTTTTGGTTTCTTTTTTTATGAATTCATTATTTAACTTAATCTCTAATTCTTATTTTTTATTCATTGACTGATTATTTTACTTTAAGATATTCTGTAATCTTATTCATTATTCTCCACTCTCTGTATACACTTTTAAAAAGGGTATACCAAGTTTGAGCTGTTTTTCAACTACCAGAAGAAGGCGTTACAGGTATGGATACATCAATATCTATACTCGTTTTTATTCGATTTGTGAGATATACACAAATATTTTACTTCCACTCTCACTATTAAGACAAATTAATAACTTAAGGTCTATAAGAGATTGTGTGAAGAAGCATGTTGACATTATAAAACCATATTTATTTATTTTATTTATTTGGTTGATCAGATAAAGGATTAGCCCACTTATCATCTAAAGAACTTTCAGGAACAAACTTAAATTTAACCTAGCTATGCCTCTATTTGGGATATATGAATAAAATTTGGCAGTATTTTACATTGGCTCTTTACTAATCTATGAGCAGAAAATATACGCCAATTCCACCCCCATTTTCTATATATTTGCATATCTTGATAATGTTACTATGAGGTAACATTTGTATGTGGAAAAAATCGATATAATTTAAATTATAATGTTCACTTTTTTGTAATAAAAATATTGGCTTTAGGAAATATCTTCAAAAACAGTTCCTTTTCTAGATTTTTCTCATTTCCAACAAAATTTCAAACATGCCACCGTTTCTGAAAACAGTTAAGTTGAAATACTTAAGTAGAAAAGTGTTTCTGAAGGCTGTAAATAATTATCAAATAAGTGAATTAAAATACTTATATAAAAGTTTACTCTAAAAGTTCTGTTTGTTGCATTTCCTTTTATGTATACAACACACCAAAAATGGGCGCGTGAGTTTCACAGCCACGCCCACTGTTCACCAATTTATATAACACTCTTTCAATGTTGCACTCAACACTGCCAGAGGGTTACATTTTTATATTTAGAAAAGAACACAGAAAATTCCACTCCGATCCGTTTTATGCCAAATAAATATTTAAAAAAATTAAAAAAGAAGAGAGAATTTTTCGTGGACAATAGCGTAGAAGCGGAAAACAACACTGCGCCCTTCTTTGCTGAACAGCGAAGAAGAAACCCCAACAGAAACATCCCTATCGACCCGCCCACCACAGAAGAAATCAGCCTAGCAATCCATAAGCTAAAATTCAACAAAGCTGCTGGACCTGACGAACTTCCTGCTGAACTCTTGAAGTATGGCGCTAATATAATCTCTCACGCACTCTACCCTATCATGCATAACATCTGGGCGACTAACACCATCCCCACTGACTGGAAACAGGGAATCATAATCACTATTCCAAAAAAAGGAGATCTCAGCCAATGTAAAAATTGGAGGGGCATAACCCTTCTCAACTCCATCCTGAAAATCCTAGCTCTTATCATCTTAGATAGAGTGTCAGGTGTACTCAACAGCCAGTTACGGCGTGAACAAAATGGGTTCAGACCAAACCGATCTTGCGTGGACCACATCAACACTTTACGCATAATTGTGGAGCAATCTGTCGAATGGAGATCACCACTATTTCTCCTTTTCGTGGACTTCGAACGTGCGTTTGATACAGTTAACAGAGACGCAATATGGCGCTCTCTACAAAATTGCGGAGTTCCGGACAAGATCATCGAACTCATTAAGGCCCTATATAAAGACGCGAACCTTAGTGTGCGTTATAAAGGTAAAAATAGTGCCAACTTTAATATAAACAGAGGCGTTAGGCAGGGGTGCGTTCTGTCACCACTCACGCACAAAAATACGAATATTTAACACCAGCATAAAACCTGGTCTGTTGTATGGGTCTGAAACATGGTTGGTCTGAGAACAAATAACTCGACAACTTCAAACTTTTGTCAACAAATGTCTACGAAGAATCTGCCGCATTTTCTGGCCGACAACGATCATGAACGAAGACCTGTGGCGCCTCACCAATAGCGAGCCTATAGACACACAAGTTAAAAGACGCAAGTGGAGCTGGATAGGGCACATTCTGCGTAGAGAAGACACCAACATTGCAAAGATGGCCTTTCAATGGAACCCACATGGTAGTCGGAAAGCAGGACGCCCACGACAAACATGGGTACGCACTATCCACGCGGAAAGTCACCACAGAGCCACCTGGAACGAAATAAGACACCTGGCTGCTGATAGAAACCGTTGGAGAGCTTTTGTGACCGCCCTATGCTCCGACTAGGAGCGATATTTGACTCTTTTATGATTATGTCTTTTAGTTAACTTTGTTAGCATAAGTATAGTTTTATTGTGTCAAATGTCATGGAATTAATAATTAATAAAAAAGAAGTAGAGTAAAGCAAATGTTCCTAAATATTAATAGAATTATGGTCATCTCTGCCTACCATACGATATAAAGTGTCATTTCATTCAGCTCAATCAGAGTGTAACACTTTCTACCCTGTCGCTAAAAGGCAGGTTAGAAAATATAGTATTTTCCCATGCACTCAGTGCACGGGAAAAGTGTACATTTTCACAAAAGAACTCACAGCCCTCACCGTCCACTTACTTGAGAAAAAAACACAAAATCTACGCAAGTGTAGAAAAGAAAAACGCTATTAAATACAGTAGGCAATTTCCAATCGCTCGGTAACAAATTCTATCAGCCGGAGACTTCAACTCGTTCATACATACAGGGGTTCACGGTTAATTAACCCTAAAGGCAAACAATTATTTAAAGCGCTGATAAGACTCTCAAAATAAACTAGACTTTATATCATTTGGAAAACCCACATACTGGGCCAGAGATAAAAGAAAAATTCCCGATCTTATTGACTTTGGCATATCCAAAAATATAGAAAGGTCTTTGTTGGATACTGAGTCCTGCTACGACTTATCATCCGACCACTCCCCGGTAATAATATATTTAGAAAAAAAGCAGAATTCATCGGAAAAACAATAAAATTGACCTTCAAGAAAACAAACTGGCTCAAATATCGTAAATATATTAGTACCCACGTGTGCATTAATACAAAACTCAAGAGTTAACAGGATATTGAATCGGCGACGCAGGCTCTTGGATCAAGAATAAATGCAGCTGCTAATAGTGCCACCCCCGAACAAAACTCAACTAAATCTAATACGACACAAATTACATCGTACCATGTAGTATGCCTCGTTAAAGAAATGGGGAGATTAAGGCGTAAGTGGCAAAAATATAGCTGGCGATCTATCACTAAAGGTGAAACTAAAATCAGTCCAAAATCAGCTGAAAACGAGTATAGAAGTTTGAAGTCGGGTTAGACCGACTTCGAAATACCCCTTACCTTCTCTTGTGCGTGCGAGTTCAACAATGGGGATGTTTTATAAATATATAAGTAAATAAATATAGAATAAGTAGCGGAAGGCCTTAGTCGCTAGTTTTTAACATTTTCTTTTGTATTTATTACAAATTAAAATTTATAACAAAAAAAATAAAATAAAATTAAATAAAATCAAAAATTTGTATTAAAATTTTTTATTGTAATTTGGTTTAATCTTCTAACAAATTATTGAGAAGAAGAAATATACATTTTTTTTGTGGGTGGCCAATCTACAAAGTGGATAAAACAATGTTTACATGTTATTAGCTGATCAAAAAGACAAACATTTTACCTTAGTTTCAGGAGCGTACAAAATTATTTTCCAATACCTATAATAAACAAGTAAAGAAGTCTGAAATCGGGTTAGACCGACTTCGACGTACCCTTTACCTTTTCTTGTGCATGCGAGTTCAACAATGGGGATGTTTTCTTCATAAATCATCATTAGGGGCATATCTACGGTAATTGTCGGTAATTGATTATATCGACCCCATTTCTTGTGTATGGCTTTGTAGTGTCAATATAACCACTAATATAAAATTTAGTACAACAATTTTGTATAGGTCGTAATAATAACATGTCAATAGTGTGCATGGCTCTAAAAATAACACGCCCATATTTTGTGCGGGGTTTAATGTTAGTACCGGCAAGCTTCCTGTGAAATTTCGTTTATGTATCTTCTATATGAACCTAGTAATGATGTTTCTTAATTGTGGGCGTGGCAGTAGTAACTATCTGCCCATTTTTGGAATGCAATTTGTATTCATATATCATATCTAGAAGCATAGATGGGGTAATTGCTTTTAAGTGGGCTCTCCATTATATAGGAGGGAGGCGTATCCTTTCTCTGATAGACCCCAATTCTTTTATATATAATTTTGTCCAAAAATATTGTATAGGTCGTAAGTTATAATAATATGTCAATAGTGTGCGTGGCTGTAAAACTAACCCGTCCATTTTTTGTGTGGTTTTTTATGTTAGTACCCGCAACATTCCTGTGAAATTTCATTGGAATAATAAGAATGTAGCAATGATTTTGGGCTAAATGTGGGCGTAGCAGTTGTATTATGATATCCATACTGCACACACACTATTATGGGCCCATGTATATTTCTGCCAATTTTTATTCCGCTGGTATAAATACGAACATAGTGTAGTGTATGTAGAATGTTAGGCTTGTAGGATCGTCATGTATGGTTGATTGAATTCGTTGGTCACTCAGGATCGGCTTTTAAGTCAATTGCAGGTTCCATACAAAGTATAGATGCAAAAGAGTGCTGTGCTATGAAAAAGTGCCTGACACGAAGCGGAATGTCGCCCTCAGCAAAGGTTTTGACCGGCAGAGTGTGCCGTTGGCCAAGCTATTGTTTGTGCTGTTCTAAGACTTTCCTGACTTAGAGCACGACAGATAAAAAGAATTGACTAATGCGAGTTGCAGTTTTAGTTATCTTCAGATTAACTCTGGTCTATTTGGTGGCTCGCTGGCTCTTTTATATCATTTAATTTATGTTGTTTTCCTATTCTAACTAACATAAAATATATCTATCTTATTTCCACTAGTTACAAATCATATTCCCGAAATTAATCTCAAGTATCGGATTACCGATATTATTCATTGACGAATCATCGTCTTTGTTTATATTAATGATTTTGAGTGCAAGTTCAGGGCTAAAGTCACTGCACTGTCCAATATGCATATGACGCTGCAATATAGGCAGCGTGTGTTAATGCACCACCAAAAGGCTTGTCTAGCGTATTTGGGGATTGAGTGCAATTGCACACGTTGCGCTATTGTCAGTTCGTTTGCATATGCGACTTGCTACGGTGCTTATGACGATGTGTGGTCGTCAGTGTACACTTGTGTGGTACACTACAATAGGTAGGCTAATTTTAATTTCAGACCCGAAAGTTCCTTATATCAAAAGTGGGCCTGTTTTTTCCCTGATTAACCCCATTTGTTGCAGATAGCTTTATAATGTCTACATGTTCCTTCCCGCAAAATTTCGTCCGTAAATCTCTACCAGGTCTGAAGATATTAATATTTGTTAATAGTGGGCGTGGCAATCAATATATACCGCCCACTTTTGCACAGTGTTTAGTAAGACCCACATCTCCATAACTGCCAAATTGCGATTACGATTCCATCAATTGGACCGAAATTAGTCATTTTAAAAAAGGTGAGAAAGTTCCTTATATGGGAGGTAGGCGTAGTCTTTGTCCAAAATAGCCCATATAGCAATCTCGTTCTGTATCTTTGTCCAGATTATATTTTTCCAAAATTTCATTAAGAAAGCTCTAACGGTGTAGAAAAGAAGTGGCCACAGACGGACAGACCGACGGACAAAAAAAAAATAGCTGATCATATCTGTATACTTAAGTATATACCTACCACGCCTCCTTCTTGAAATTGCAACCCCTCTCAAAAGCACAAATTAGTATACCCTTTTTACCTTTTTTAAAGGTAAAGGGTATAAACACTCTTCGTGAGGAAAGAAGCCTAAATAAATACCTGGAAGATTTGGCTCCTCTCAAAGTCACTAATTACTCTCTCTGGAGAGCCACAAAAATGGTTAAAGCACCGATGGATACTGAATCATCTCTAAGACAAAGTGATAGTACTTGGGCAAAAATAGATAAAGAAAAAGGCAATTCATTTGCAGCGCACCTTACGTCAGTCTTTCAACCTAATCCATCTACCCGCAACACCAATAGCATTCAGAATGTTTCAACAACGACGCCAGCAGTACCAATTCATTTTAAACCAAAAGAAGTCAAACGCCTGTGTACAACGAGTCTCAACCCAAAAAAAGCACCTGGATGTGACTTAATTACCAAAAAAATGATAAGTGAATTGTTGCAAATAGCTCTGATCCATCTTACACATATTTTTAATGCCTGGGCCACTTACAACATGGAAAATATCCGAAATAATACTGATACCAAAACCAGAAAAAGACCCTACTCAAGTATCTTCATATCGGCCCATAAGTCTCCTGCCAACCCTCTCTAAATTGCTCGAGCGGTTATTGCCGGAAAACCTAACATCAAAGCTCAATTCAATTATTTCTCATCATCAATTTGGGTTCGGCAAGCATCATGGAACTGTTGAGCAATTGCACCGCATTGCTTCTGAAATAAGACGAGCATTCGAACAAAGGAAGTGCTGCTCAGAAATATTCCTAGATGTCGCACAGGTCTTTGACAAGGTCTAAAATTAGAAAGTTTCTGCCGAGCAATTCGCACAGGCTTCTGGAGTCATATTTTCGAATGTTCAGAGTTAAATAAAGGGTTTTCCAACAAGAAGTGTTATTTTGAATTACCCGGTATTTCAGTAGCTGTCACTTTTGAAGCTTTTATTCTTTAGCATTTGACAAGTAGAAACTACACCATTACTAAAAATGGAACGATACATGCTTCAATAACGCATTGAAATTATGAAAATTCACTACAAAAATGGTGAAAATCTTGCAGTCACAGTTCGCAAAACTAAAACATTTTTGGGTCGTCGTGAAGCACCTTGTCGGACCGCAATACAGAAATTGGTGGAAAAATTGGAGCTGTTGGGACAAGTTAGTGATGTGAAGAATAAAATCCGTGCACGTCGTTCAAGAACAACTGATAATATTGCTGCTGTAGCCCAAAGTGTTGAAGAAAACCCAGGTTTGTCCATTCCTCGTCGTTCTTTGGAATTGGGCATTCCACAAACGTCATTACACCGTATTTTGCATAAAGACTTGGGTCTTAAGGCTTATAAAGTTCAGTTAACACAAGAACTCAAGCCGGCCGATCATCAACAACGTCGTGTCTTTGCTGATTGGGTCCTTGAAATGCCTGAAAATGATCCGGAATTCCATCGAAAAATCATCTTGACTGATGAGGCCCCTTTCCACCTCGGTGGCTACGTCAACAAGCAAAATTGTCGCATCTGGGGCTCGGAAAACCCAAGAATTATAGTTGAGAAGCCTCTCTATCCTCAACGTGTGACTGTTTAGTGCGGTTTATGGTCCGGCGGGGTCATTGGACCTCACTTTTTCGAAAATGAGGTTGGATCAATAGTTACGGTGAATGGATTGCGCTATCGAGAGATGATTAATGATTTTTTATGGTCGGAGTTGGATGGTATTGATCTGGACAACGTTTACTTTCAACAAGACGGCGCTACGTGCCACACAAGCAACGAAACCATTGCTCTTTTACGGGAAAAGTTTCCGGACCGTGTTATCTCTCGAGGTGATCACAATTGGCCACCGAGATCTTGTGATTTAACACCTTGCGACTTCTCCCTTTGGGGCCACGTGAAAGATAAACGCCAACAGCCCAGCGTCGATTCAAGACCTCAAAGATAGAATTCGTAAGGCTATCGAGGACATAGGGCAGCCACTTTGCGATTTGGTTATGGAAAATTTCATGAAAAGAATATGGTCCTGTAAGTGTGGTCGTGGTGGCCGTTTGGCTAATGTTGTTTTTCATTATTAACGGCATACCTTCCTCTTTATTATGAAATAAACATCCGATCATTTCTCTCAAAAAATGGCATTTCTCTTTGAATACCAAAATAACACCTCTTATTGGAAAACCCTTTATAAAGAGTTCCTAACACCAGACTTTGAAATTATGGCTCGAGTGCCACAAGGTAGTGTGCTTGGCCCTATGATTTGCCAACTGATAAACACCTCGGTACCTCAACTTTTTGCGGATGACACAACTATCCTGACCACTCACCAAAATCCACGGAAGAAATAGAAAGTTGGCTAGCCGACTGGCGCATCAAGGTAAACGAGCAAAAAAGTGTACATGTAACATTTAACTTCAACCCCAGGTCTTGTCCGACAGTCTCCTTAAATATCATTGAAATCCCGCAAGGTCAAATACTTAGGAGTGCATTTCGACCGACGGCTCACTTGAAGAAAGCATATAGAAGAGAAGAAAATCCAAATGAAACTCATGGCAAGTTCCTTGTACCGGCTTATCAGCAAAAAATCGAAGCTAAGATTTCAATATAAAATGCTTATATACAAGACTTGAATTAAGCCAATTTGGAGTTACGGTGTCCAGATTTGGGGCATTGTTAGTGCTTCAAATTTACAAATAATCCAATGGGCTCAATCCAAAGTTTTGCGAACGATCACTGGCGTTCCATGGTTCGTCAGAAATGAAAATACTCACCGCGACCTGAATATTTCACTGGTTGAAAGAGAACTCGTAGACTTAACAAGGAAATACAAAATCAAACTTAAGTGTCACCCAAATCAACTAGCAAGGAATCTGCTTCAAGGGATGTATACATCTCGTCTTAAAAGACCACTACTGTAAAATAATAATTTATAATTCTAAAACTAAAATGGCTCCAAGCACTGGCGCGGAGCAACAGTAAGCTTTGAAAAATTATTGTTGGTTTTCAATTGACAAGATACAAAAATAAATTTACGTTGAATTAAAAAAAAATAATCCAGTTTGTAAACAAACACAAGTTCGAGTTCAGCTGTATCAACCAGAAACAAATTTGTTATTGATTCACAATTAATTTATACTAAAGCACAAGAACAAAATTTTTTTGGCGCTACACTGTATAAGTTTGTAAAAATCTCACCTAGGAAAAACCTTCAGCTGAATATTGCATAATTTTTATTAGTTACAGGAGCGGTAATTTCTCCACTAAAAAAGAAAAAATAAATAAAATGTGCGCACTAACACTAAAATGAGCGTGAAACGTATACATATTGTAACTACTATCCTATTCCTACTCCGTCAACTCCTTCCGAAAAATCGAAACAGACCTAGGTGGAGAAAGGTATGTTCACTAAACATTTAAGTAATGCCAGAAAAGCCGATGCCGTGGTGTTTTCGCAAACGGGTTAAGCTATAAATTTTCCCTAACAAAATTGCAAGTAGCTTACTTCCACTCACCCGACATTCACTGGGCGCTTGACAGCTGCCTGAGCCCGCTTACATATACTAACAGTTGCTTCACTCTTTCGTTTGCACAATTTTGCAATTGTTCACCAATGCGGTTATTGACTGACCCATTTTGCTGATCGTACATAGTGGTGAAAGTTCATAGCAGTTCAATTGTTTAATGTATGCACCTTATCAGCTTTTCCGTACGAGTAACAATTTTATTAATTAACATTTTTTATATTATAACTGCGCCTGTCTTTAGGCACGTCTTTTCTTGTTGTTAGAATGAAACCTGAGCTCTATTGAGGTTTTGTTGATAAAGTGAAGTTGACTCACAATACTTTCATAAGTAGAGAAACTTACAAATTTATGATTGAACAAGATTGGGAGCGATTCATTGGCCCAAAAATCATTGTTGATAGTACATTTATGGTAAAAAGTAATTAGTCAAAACAGATCACTTAACTGAAATTGAAAACCGTGATAAAAATTTAATGAATGAAGGTGAAAGAGTACAATTTCTAAGTTGAGTATCTTAAGAAGAAGACAAATTACTGGTATGCTGTAATCTCAATGTTCGGTATAGATTTTTCAAAAAACAGAAAAATATTCAATTTCAAAAAATATTCTGAAGAATCAACAACCCTAAACTGATCAAGAACCAAAGTGCAAGCATCATGTCTTGAACTCGAATCAATTAAAGAACACTGTAATAAAATATTGCAATATACAAAAATAGCAATAACGCATAGTAAAAAGTGAGAACATTGATAATATCCAAAATAGACGAGTTTTCTGTGGCCACTCAGAAGTTACAAGATCTCTAAATAACATATTAAAGAAATTTTATTGAAAATATATTACAAAACATTTAAAACTCTTTCAAGGCCTGTAGCAAATGCAAGAAAAATAAGTCATTGGAACACTGATTGATTATTACATCAACATCCGAAATAACATTTGATGTTTGTTCACGTCATGAATGTTCACGTTTCCGATTCTTGCGACCCGATAAGAGCGCCTTAATGATCTGACTGTCTCTTCTAAGCGTGGCACGATATGGAGAGGTTTCCCCATACCATGTTCCGCCGGATTGTGAGTGAAGAGCTCAGGTGAGAATTCCCGTTGGACCGTAGCCATATTTTTTGTTCTACTATCATGTAGCAGCCGGTTGTTGTTTTCTTGCGATACCACGCCCTCTGCTCATTATCTTTTTTTAATAATAAATAATATAATTTAAATATACATTATTATTGATGGAACTTGAAATTTCCTATCCAAACTATGTTTTGAAAAAGAACAAACTAATAATTAAGATTTAATGATTTATTAAATAACATTGCACAAAGCAAAATTTGCATCAGCATATCCAATTAACTCAGCTCCTTCTTTTCAATTCATGCCTGATGTACCCTTTAAATACTTTACGACTCGTTTTAGCTGTGCCCAATCCTCAACTTTTCGGCCTGATTCCTTTTGCGCCAAAATGCCAATACTTGCTGATATATCAGGTCGCGTATTAACAGATATATAAAGCAATCGTCCAATCAGTTTCTGATAGTTCGTGTTGTGGAATAGTTGTTCAAATGTTCCTGTCTTCCCATAATTAAGCTACAGGGGGGTTCTGGAAAGTTTTGAATTATGTAACCCAAAGTCAAATGCAATTTTCTCGATATAGCTGGATTGATTTAGCTCATAGTTTCCATGAATATCCTTTGAGATTGACATACCTAAATAATGTTTGATAGGTCCAAAATTTTGCATTTGTTATTTAGAAGACAATATCTTTTCAACAGCTGTTAATGTTCCTCACTTTCACATGCTACAACCAAATCATCAACATATATTAGTAAGAAGCACGAACTACAAAATAGGTTCCTTGAGTATAAATTAAATGCTGTTTGTGTTAGTAGAGTCTGGAGTGCATCATTCCATATTTTACCAGCCTGTTTTAGCCCATATATGCTCCTTTTTAGCAAACAACCCTTCTTTGAGTCTTTTCTAAATCCCGATGTCTGTTTCATGTAAATTGTTTCGCTTAAATTTCCATTTAAAAAAGCTATTTTTGCGTCCAAATGATGCACTATCATGTTTTGTTTCACTGCGATGGATAAAAGTAATCGAAACATTGCTTGTCGAACAACTGGCGTGAACACTTCATCGTAGTCTTCACCAAATTTTTGAGAAAAACCTTGCGCGACTAAGCGTGCTTTATACTTTTGAGTACTATGATATTTAGTCAAACACCAAGTATTATTTTGTTCCAATGAGTCCATCTCCTCCTGCATCGCTTTCACCCATTGTTCCTTTTCTTTGCATTAAATTGCATCGTTATAACAAGTAGGCACGGTAACTTCTTTCACAACTTTTATCTGCTCGATTAGATGTATTGCTTTGCAGAACGTTCAGGAGAGCGCAATGGTTCAATATCTGGACTATCTTTATTATTTAAATTACTTTCACATTCACTAGGGCTAGCTATCTCCTCCTCAATATATCCATCTACCATCGGCTGTAACTTCTCAGATGAATCTATATCTATTGCAATTTTAGTATCCCTTTTATCTTGCGAGTTAGAACTGAATCTCACGTCACGACTTATAACAACCTTTAGGGTTTCTGGATTGAAACATCGATATGCCTTTGAAATACTATCATAGCCTAGAAAGATAACTTCTACACCAGTATCATCAAATTCTTTTCTTTTTTCTGAAGGTACATAAGCAAAACATTTAAACATAAGCAAAAACTTGAAGATTTTCGATACTAGGTTTGATACTGTTCTAATCTTCAAATGGTGTTGCATTTGTTGCTTTAGTGATTACGCGATTTTGAATAAAATTAGCCGTAGCTACTGCTTCACCCAAAAGGTATATGGTAAATCCGCATCAATCGACATACAGTGTGCCATTTCAATCAGTGTCCGACTTTTCCGCTCTGCCACTGCATTCTGTTGAGGACTATAACTAGCCATTAGTTGAATATCGATTCCTTCTGATTTAAAAAAATCTGTAACACTTTTTCCAATATATTCGCCACCGCGATCAGATCGAATGGCCTTCGGTTTCCGTCCAAATTCTTCACAAATTCTATATAATGCTTTAATTCCGTTCAAACTTATTTCGTAACAATTTTATTACTGTAAATTGAGAAAAATCATCGATAAATATTACATGTTAATGGGAGTTTTAATTTGCATTTTGCCGTATACATCCGAATGAATCAAGTCGAGTGGTGCAAGTGATTCGCCTTTTGAAACTTTTGGAAATGGTAGGCGTGTTAATTTTCCTTTCAAGCATGTATCACATGTAGCTTTGATACTGCATTCAGTTAATTTTAAACCATTTACCAAACCTTCAGATGCCATTTGCAGCCCGCTTAAAGGAAGCTGATATATTTGCAAGGTTCCGCACTTCTAGCTGAGTTTGAAGCTTGGAAAGCGCTGAATATTGCTTCTTGCGTACACCACAAGAAACGTTATTCCTTTTCATTGTTGCTTAAAAGATCTGAAGAAAAGTGAATCCCCCCGTACTAATTCTGAATACCCACGTACATACATACGAGTATACAGTTCTGGTAGCTAGCGACTTGTGAAGGGACCGAAATGCCAAATACAAACAAAGAAGATTTGTTCACATTACGTAATATTTTGGAATTAAAGAATAATTTCCATTTTCAATTCATGATGTGAAGTGTGATGCTGATTGCGCTTTGTGTTCGCCTTGTATTAGTGGTCGACATACTCAATAGAAGATTTTTTGGTACCGTCGCACATTGGGTTGAAATCGCAAAAAATGGAGATTATTTGAATAATGAAAATGAAGTTTTTTAAAAAATACTTATTACTCGATTAAAGAGTACTAAATTCTACATCACTACCGAAAATTTCAATGTCATATGTTTTTTACTTTTCTTGCTACGTAGCCTTAAAGTTAAGAAATTTTTAAGTTTTTTTCTAATAGTTGTGAAAATTGAAATTTGTCATACTTTAAAACTAAATATTTTAATTTTTAACAGTCAAAAGTGATACTTTTATTATGGAATCTTCAACGTCAGGTATTTTAACGTAAATAAAAATAAAAAAAATTTTACAAAAAATATGTAGAAATATTTTTAATTTTTTTTTTTAAATATGCTTAAATTTGGGCTATTTTTAAAATATATGTGGAGTTTTAAATGGGAATAGGGTAAAATTGGGTAAAAGTGTATATTGTGTATTAAACTGTAGTATGTAAGCTTTCATATTTATAAATAAAATGTTGCGCGTTTTTGCGGCAATTAAATATATTTAATAAATTAAAAAAATAGCCACTCATAAAAAAGCGGTTCTTGTTGTCTTTAATTTGTTTTGTTCTCGTTTTCGTTGTTATGATTGTTATTGTTGTTATTGTTATACTACAATTTTTTTGTTTGTTGGTAGCAGTGTTGCCATAAGATAAATATGAAATAGTGCTAGGGCATTTAAAAAAAGTTAAAGGCCCTGCAGAAAAAAAACTAGTAAAATTACTAAATACGCAAAAAATAAAATTATTAAATTTAGAAACAATAAAAAAAAATTTTAAAAAGAGCTAAACAAAAAAATAGCAAATTTTAAAAATGTTTCCTTCTTACACAATCGAAGTTTCCTTCTTACACAATCGTCCAACAAGCGAAAAAAGATTGTTACCCAATGGAAGACGCAATACGAGTAACCGAAACAACAGCTCAAATAAGTCTGCAAGCTCTTCTTAATCACACTGTTGAGCGTTTAGTTTTACTGCAAAAAGATGTTATTGCCACCTTATGTGATTACGAATTGTCAAAAATTATCTTATACACAAAGTGGGGATTTGATGGAAGCTCCGGACACAGCTCATACAAACAAGCTTTCCATGGTCATGGTGCAAGTGACGCAGCGGTTTTCATAACGTGCATTGTTCCACTTAGAATGGTGTGTCAAAAAAAAGTTATCTGGCAAAATCCTCGCCCATCATCAACAAGATTTTGTAGGCCATTAAAAATTGAATTTGTTAAAGAATGTTTGAGTGTCTCCACACAAGAAAAAAAAAGGGTGGATGAAGAGATAAATGAGCTTGAAAATTCTCTAGTACTCACAGAAGACAGATCTGTAAGCGTAGCTCATAAGCTTATGTTAGTAATGGTAGATGGAAAAGTTTGCAATGCACTCACAGACACAAAATCAACCCAGAGGTGTTATTTATGTGGGTCATACAGTAAAGATTTTAATAATGTGGAAAAAATGATCGCCAAGGAGGTAAAAACAGATACGTTGGATTTTGGTCTATCTATATTACATGGTTGGATTCGTTTTTATGAATGTCTTTTACACGTGTCGTATAAATTACCAATAAAAAAATGGCAAGCTAGAACTGATTCCGATAAAACAATAGTTGCTGAAAACAAGAGACGAATTCAAACAGAATTTAGAAATAAAACTGGTCTTATTATAGACCAACCAAAACCCGGCTTCGGCAATTCGAATGATGGCAACACGGCTAGAAGATTTTTTGAAAACGCTAGTATATCAGCAGATATAACGAAAATTGATTTTGAACTAATTGAAAAGATGCACACAATTTTAATTGTTGTATCTTCTGGTCATGAAATCGATGTTGAAAAATTCAGGCAATTTTCATATAATACAGCTCGACTTTTTGTAGAGAAATATCCGTGGTTTAACATGCCTCCTACTCTGCATAAGTTTTTAATACATGGTCCAGAAATCATTTCGCACGCTTTATTACCGATTGGCCAACTGTCAGAAGAAGCACAAGAAGCTCGAAATAAGGATTTTAAAAACTACAGAGAAAACTTTTCGCGTAAATGTAGCCGGGAGGAATCGAATCGGGATATACTAAATAGGTTTCTATTAACCTCAGATCCAATTATTTCTGGAAAAATCAAGTTAAATAAAAATAAAATAAAACACCTCCCAAAATCAGCAGTGGAGCTATTAATTTCGCCGTCAATTTTGCCGACAGAAACAGAAATCGCTTATTATACAGATGACGATGATGAGGCTGACGGTGTCGATGGATGGGAATCTGAAGAGTTTGGACATATATTCTAAAAAAGCAGGTTAGAAACACTTTACAAAAGAAAATGTATATATTTTTGCTACTTTTTCGATAAAAGGCTACAAATATAATTTTCATTTCTCGAATAATATAGGAAAACAGTATAAAAACCAAGAATAACATCAACAAAATGATTTAATGACTAGACAAGTGTGGGTCAAAATGGGTTAAAGTTCCAAAATTGTCATTTTCACTTGGTGGTGTAAAGTACAACACTCATAGCAAATTTCATCAAAATCGGATGTCGTAAGGCTCTCCAGTTGCTTGATTTGAGAAATATTAATGCAAATTCTTTAATATAATATTAGTTAAATTAAATAAATAAAAAAAGTTTTCTTCAAAAGTATACAATATTTTTGTTTTTTTTTTTATAACTTATGTATAACTAATCCAAAAAAAATACTACCTAATCAATTAGACCCTTCGTTGAATTAATCTCCATTTTGGGGAAATCGAACCCACTGTGCGTCGTACAATAAATAATTATGTATGATGGATGAATAAAGAATGAACAAAATAGATTTGTATATGAAATAAATATAATTTACATATTAAAAACATATAAAAATCGCTAAATTCTATATACATATGTAAAATTTTTATAAAAATTATATATTGAAAAAATCAAAGAATACATATTCCAATTAAAAATTGTAAGACACGTACAAATGACACGTGCATGTATTTATTCATCTTTATATTAATATACAATATATTTATATTAATATACTACAACAAATGCTTTAAACCAGGGATGTCCAAAAGTTTCTTATGGAAGTGCAAATACCAATACATATAAAGTTTTGTATTAAAAAGGAAAAAACATTTTTTTTAATACGTACATTGGGAAAAAAGTGAATTACATTTCCTGAAAAGTTATGTGTAATGAAGACACCAACTTATCACAAATTTCCTTTAAATCTGCCACAATTCTTCCAATAAATCATCCAAATTTTTCTTAATATCACTTTTAGACAATTTTAATAAAGCCTCCAAATGTTCGTTGCTTATTGTACTTCTGTGCCTGTTTTTTATTAATTTTAAATTTGAAAAAGCACTTTCAGAAATATAGTGCTCCCAAACATAGAAAACAATCTTAAAATTTCTTTGTGAAGCAAAGGATATTTATTTGATCCACTGCTATCTTATCAGCAACGTAATCTGCATGAAATGTTTTAAAATGTCTTTCAATGTGGTACTTTGTGTTCGTCTGAATTATTTGAAACCATATTATGCATTGTGCTTCAGCCAAAAAAATACGAGTATTTTTCCCACTTCTAATTTGAAGATATGTTATTCATTTTGCAAAGTTAGAATAGTTTATATATGAAAACTTAAACAAACACCGATTTTTCTAAGTGTTTCTGAATCCAAAGCTGCAATATTTTTTTTTTAACGGAGTCATGCGTTATCAACAAAAAAAATTAGGATGAATTCTGCTGTCGTCAATGTGTACCAACAAAGCATTCGAAAGTGTTCTTGCTTCACACTTTGGTATAGGCAAAGAAGAACCATCCGAGTAAAAAATTTTGGATCGCTCGCACAAAGGAGGAATAACAGAGCGCTCCATTATTACTCCTTTTTGAACATAAATGGATCAAATTGACAGCTCTCATTCACTTTCCTCTGTCACTTCTTTCTCTTGTTTGGTTCTTTGCTTATATCTCGCTTCTTCAATGTTTTGTATTGTTTACCGTTATAAAGTAGTTGCACTTTCGCTGAGAGGCAAGCTTTTGCGTAGTTTTTTATGCTTTAGTACTGAAGAAACATCCGATACAACAAATTCAAGAAATTCAAAAAGTGAAAAAGTGAAATTAAAACTTAAATTAAAATTAAACTCGAAATAACCAGCAAGATGGGAAAAAATTTCGATTTTGTGCCTGTTTATTCAGGAAACACGGGTAAGATATTTTATTTAATGCAAATTATTTCATTCAAGGTATATTACATATGTACATACATACATTTTTAACTGTCGTAATTGCAGATTCAGTCGATACAACCGACACGTTGGCGCATATTAAAAGTTAAATGGAACGGGTCGAAGGGAAAGATCGCCCTAAAAAGTTACCGGCTTTCTAATTACTATTTGTTTCGTAAGATTTTAATTATTTTGAAATAATTTTTTGGTGTTTTAAGTACCAATTTTCCACTACTTTACAGAAGCCATGAAGAATACATATACCACCTATCCAGACTATGAGAAATCAATTATAGAAGCGTTCCGGAAAATCAAAGTGGCCTTCTACAGAAAGGCGTATACCCTAAAGCAACAATAATTAATATTAATTACTTTATTATATTTAAATATTAATCCATTAATACTTTATCCAATTTTGAATTGAATTCCCTGTATAAACTCTCTTATATATGTGACCAGAATTTCCTAGAATTATGTTATTTCAATTTTGTATACAGGCATTTAATATACAGATAAGCAATAATCGATTCTCGTTTTACTCGCGTACTATGAATAAAAGATCGCTCCAATACCAAATAAGACAAAGAAAAGACATTCAATTTCCTCCAAATTTATTTACCGTTCCGACCATTTTTTTTGGTCACACGTATAGTGTATGTGAATTTATTGTGTTTGTTGCAAAAATATTCCATATCCCTGTAGTGAAAATTATAGGCAGTCTTCAAAATGTACTACTAAATTTAATAGTAAAAAATCAAGTGGTTAATTTACTAGTTCAAAACTTATTTATAAGTTAACCAGTTACTGACTTTTGCGGCACTTCATTGCCGTGTATACTAAATGTTTCCTTTCTTGTCAATTTAATTAAAAAGGATGTAAAGGCAAACATTGGAATTTGAAGAAAAACAGTTGTTTTTATAATTTCAACCACATTTTGTAATTCCTCATTTTAGAGATAAATCTTCAAGCTAACGCGTGTTTTAAAATATCCGCAAAGTGTCCGCAAAGAAGAGTGGAAATGTGGCACCATGAATTAACATGCTGAATTAATGTCGAGTACACATTATTATATTATGTACATACTCGTACATATGTACATATATATGAATTTTTCATATAATTATGAGTTTTACTAGTACTTTAACTAGTTGGTTTCACTGCTGGGATGTTGTCTAAAATAGCGAATATTCGGAGAAAAAAATCAGAAGAAATCGGGGCTACGTTTAAATTAAACTTTTAGGGGTTAACTTCATTTGTATTTTAAAAAGAACTGCGAAACTTTAAAAAGAAAATAAAATAATAAAAAAAAAATTGTATTATTTAATTTGGAATTGAGAACTCAAATGTTAACAAGTTCTTTTCATAAATTATAACTATTCTTAATCTAAAATCTGATCCAATTGCTTTCCATTTACACTTCTGTTCACTGCAAACGCACCATAGTAATCATAAGATGTAGAATAATAATTATTTGGTTTTTTGACATAATATTATACTACTAATAACTAAAATAATTAATAAAAATTCATTTATATTAAAATGGGGTCCGACTGCCCCAGTAGTAGCCCAAGCGTGGCTAAATATGCATGGCCATGAACGAATGAAAGTGCACAGGGGACAGTACAAATATTAGAATTTGGAACAGAAGGAGACAAAAATTAAGAAATTGACGGTCAGAAGAGAATTCAACGTTTCTACAGTATTCTCACAAATAACAACAGTTTCAATAGTCTCAGAAAAATCTTCAAAATAGGTCAAAAATGCACCTAAACGAATTAAGTTAACGCCCTTATGCTTTTAATTAAACAGAGGTAGCGTTTCTTTCTTTAAGAATGAAGAAAACAATTTTTTATCAGAACATACAGCCTATGCCTAAGTGCATTTACAAAAACAAATGTGCACTAAGTGTATAGGGCTTCGGCACCATTGCTTTAAACCTTTTATAAACATACATAATCGTACACACATATATATAATTATAATGTTGCGTATACAAAATTGTTCATAAATACAGTGCACTCGCGATAATGTGAACACTGCATTACGTGAACACCGCTTGATGTGAACACATTTTATTTTACATTGACTACTCTAAAAGGTGAACAAAGTACGAAAGCCCTATAATGTGAACAGAAAAAAGTCAATGTTGGAAATGCGTAAAAACGTTAAGAATTAAATTTTTTCTAAGTTTTGGGATTTCCCTATTTTTACTGTTTCACTGCATTAAGGACAGAAGATACATAGAAACTATTTTAGTTGCTATTTTTACTTATTGCTGAAAGGTTGTTTTTTCGTATTTTGTTTCAAAATGTGTTCAAAAAAACCAAACTTTTTAAAATTAGATGAAAAGGCAGACATTTTAAACGCTCTTAAAGTGGGAGCTAGCGTAACCAGCTTAGTAAAACAGTATAATATTGCTAAGTCTACAATATGTGGCATTAAAAAAAGGAAGTTGCGATTTTAAAGTGTGTCACTAACACGTACTCTGGACCAGGAAAAATAAAAACTATGAGGTCGTCAGAACTGCCTGAAATGGAAAAACGTCTCTATCGCTGGTTTATCGAAATGCGAAAAAAAAACCCCGTAAGTGGATTAATGCTGAAGATAAAGGCCAAAGAACTGCATTCAAAAATTGAAGAGAACAGAAGTGAATTCAGTGCTAGTGATGGGTGGCTGCAGCGTTTTAAAAAAGATACGGCGTTCGTCTTTTAACAATATCCGGAGAAAAGCTTTCTTCTCAGCCTCAGCTAGTGGAACCATTTAAGTTAAAGCTAAAGCCAAAAATTGATGAATTGGGATTGTGTATAATGCTGATGAGTCCGGATTAATCTGGAAACTTTTGCCAGGAAAAACTTCCGTATCAGCGTTGGAAAAAACTGCTCCAGGCGTTAAGACAGAGAAGCAGCGAATTACTTTTTTGTGTTGCGCAAACGCAACAGGCTCGCATAGGCTTAAGCTTTTGGTGATTGGAAAGGCTAAGAATCCACGCTACTTCAAGAACTTCAATTGCCCCACTGATTACAAAAGTTCCAAATCTTCCTGGATGACTACTAGCATTTTTCAGGATTGGTTTCATCAATCATTTGTACCGCAGGTAAAAACTTTAAATTATATTACGGAATTAAAAACGTAGCTAAATACGGTTTATGTTTTATGTTAAAGCATTTCTTAGAAGTAAAGATTTACCAATAAAGGCCCTGCTTCTAATAACGCTCCATCTCATCCGAGTGAATTAGAATTAATAACGGAAGATGGAAACATAATGGCCATGATTATGCCACCAAATGTGACTCCTCTTATACAACCCATGGACCAGAATGCTATTAAAATTACAACGTTACACTACAGGAATAGTCTACTAGCATCTGTAGCAGCTAAACAGTCTGATTTGCTTGTATCCCTGAAGAACTTAACACTGAACAACGCTATAACCTTTTTGGAAGCCGCTTGGAATAGAGTAAGCACAGACACTCTTGCTAAATGTTGGAAAAATATTTTGAATATTACGAGAAATGAGAAGGACCCTGACGACGACATTCCATTAATCGTCCTTAAAGAAAGGTGGGATGTGGAAATAATGTCATTACTGGAAAACACTGTTGATCTGCTTCATAGCTTCAATTCTCAGGTTTCTTTCTGTGACCAAATTATTGTGAACTTTTTTTTTAATTGTTGGGAACTCCTGTTTTGTATTTTATGTATTTAAGAAAGAGTTCCGTTGAACTATATGTATTTTTAATTGTTATTTACATGTAAGCGTATGCAATTTGTTTTTGTAAGTTTGCGGTGTTTGTTTCTGTTTTTTACATTTTGTTTGTGGATTTACCGCAACGTCTCATTCGCCTTATCTCTGGTTCGAGTTTGACTTTAGTCGTCGAGGTGAAGTACACACTGCGGTAAGCGTTTAACTTAATTTAATTCTCTTTTTAATACTGTCATTTTTTTAGAAATAAACGAGGAAATAGACAATATAAAGACCGATTATTTTCTTGCGTTAAATTCGCCAGCGGGTTGACGACAAATTCTTTATTTCGCACTGTCAAGGTGCCCAGGTACATCGATATGTCTACACCGGTGAGCCAGCCAGCTTCGAAAAGCAGCGCATCTGGATCAATTGCCGCACCGCCCAAGGTTACATCGGATGTCAATACAGATGCCCCAGCCGCTTCCATTGCCGAAGGGGTTACCACTCGTGCTTCATTGGCTGCTGCCACACGCCTGGAAGCGATGTTTCAGGCAATGCAGTCGCGCATCGCCAAGCTTGAAAGCAGCCTGAAAGTCGCTTACCAAAAAATAAATGAGCACAAATCTGCCAGTGATAGCCAGGATGCCGAAGTGCAAAACATAGCCAGTGCACCCACAGACAGCCCCGCTAACGGAGTTGCTTTGCCGTCGGGACTACCAACATCGCAACCATCGGGCATGGAGTTGCGATCGCCGATAGCCACCAACACCGCCATAAATGTACCGTTGCCGCCATTTAACGGTTCGCGCTACCCGCCGTATACCGCTACCCGTTACTCGCCATTTACATATACATCCACAGAAACTGTTTCAACTGTTGGAACAGCAACAAATAATATGTACACCAGCTCAGCCGTGCCTCCATACAACTATATTTCATCAACGGCGTCCATTTCTGCCAACATGGGCGTACCGTCACAGTTGTCATGCCAACCAAGAAAACTGCAGGATTTGCCCGAGTTTTGCGGTAAGGCGGAAGATTGGCCAATGTTTTATACCGCCTTTGCCGAGTCGACAGCGGTTTATGGATATAGTTGTTTTGAGAACAACCTGCGATTGCAAAAGTGTTTGAAGGGTGAGGCGCGAGAAACAGTTAAATCGCTGCTCATCCAACCAAACAACGTAAGCAATACCATCGACCAGCTCAAATTCCGATTTGGCCGCCCGAGGCAATTAATTCGCAACCAACTAGCACAGGTGCGAGAAATTGCCCCGATATCGGAAGGTTCGATGGTAAAGTTGATACCATTTGCCACGAAGGTTAACAACGTTTGTGCATTTTTGCATTCTGCGTATGGTGGAGAGCAGCATATCGCGAATCCAACGCTGCTGGATGAACTCGTTGCAAAGCTGCCTATGAGCAAGTGTATAGAGTGGGCAGTTTCCGCGGCTTCTTTGCACCCATATGCGACAGTTACACATTTCAGCGAGTGGCTAACAAAATTAGCCAACGTCATCTGCACGGTGTACGATGGAGATGCAACACGAGACTCCAAGCGTCGAGCTGTGTTGCATGCCGCCGAAACACAACGCGAACCCAGGTGCTCAATATGCCAGGGCCAACATAGGCCAACCGACTGTAAGCAGTTCAGCGCACTTCCAGTGTCAAAGAGGTGGGCGGAAGCAAAGCGATGTCATCTTTGCTTCGGGTGTCTCAATATTGGACATGGTTCGCGCAATTGCCAACGGCGCAAACCGTGTGCCATCGACGGGTGTAAAAGGATGCACCACAACTTGTTGCACGAAATTGGAAATGCTGCCAACGAATGAGTCTACGCCGCCTCAAGACTGTACCAGACGGGGTTCCATCGCCGAACTATGCAAAGGTCGTAGCACACGGGCGCAGCCAGCGTCGCATAGTCATCAGCAAGGTGATACAGGTGCAGCGGTTCTTGGTTGCAGCAACGATATTGCCGATGGAAAGCTACTCTTTCGAATCCTTCCAGTCGTCCTTTATGCGAACCAGAAGTGCGTCGAGACATATGCGCTCTTTGACGAGGGTTCGTCATTAACAATGGTTGACAGCGCTCTTATTGAAGAACTTGGGTTGCATGGCCGAGATCAACGCTTGAATTTACAGTGGTTCGGAGGACGTGCAGCGCAGGAGCCAGCCGTCGTGGTGGATTTGCTCATCAGTGGTGCCGGTATGCAAAACAAGCACAGATTGCGGAACGTATACGGTGTGTCAAATTTACAATTGCCTTCACAAAGCTTGAGCAAAGCTGACATGAGCTGCTACGATACACACATGAAGAAGCTGCCAGTACAACCATATACGCAGCTAAAGCCAAAGCTTTTGATTGGCCTTGACCACTGCCATCTTGGCTTGCCATCAGCCACTATGAAGACGAAGAAGAGTGGCCCGTTCGCTGCTAACACCGAGTTAGGATGGGTGGTTTTTGGCCCAACAACTAACACACATGCGCCGTTGCCATCATGCTTGTTCGTCAATTGCCACACTGACCAGTCACTGCACAATGCGGTAGCTGATTATTTCGACACTGAGAATTTTGGAGTCAGGGCTGCACCCCCAATCGAGAGTGAAGCTGATGTTCGTGCTCGAGAAATCCTGAGGTCTACTACATGTCGGGTTGAAGGAAGGTTCCAGACAGGCCTACTATGGAAGCGTGCTAATCTAGAGCTACCTGACAGCTACGCCATGGCGGAGAAAAGGTTAAGGAGTATTGAAGCGAAAATGAAGCGCGACGCGGACTTTTTTACAGAGTACAAACGATTTATGAATTCATTCATCGAGAAAAACTACGCACGAAAATTGTCGCCAGCAGAGGCCACCTTGCCCAGCGCTAGGACATGGTACTTGCCACACTTTGCCGTGACAAATCCCAACAAGCCAGGCAAATTACGTATGGTGTTTGATGCTGCCGCGGAAGTGAACTGTGTGTCTCTCAATTCGCAGCTGTTGAAGGGTCCACAGGAGTACTGGGCCTTGCCTGGTATACTGTTTCATTTTCGTCAAGGAGCAATTGGGGTGTGTGGCGACATCAAGGAGATGTTCCACCAAGTATTGATTCAGCGTGACGATAGGTGTGCTCAAAGGTTCCTTTGGCGTGATGGTGACTCCGCAAAACCACCCGAGGTTTATGAAATGCGCGTGATGACCTTTGGAGCTTCATGTTCGCCTTGCGCCGCCCACTATGTTAAAACGGTCAACGCATTGGAGCATCGCAAAGAAGTCAGCGGTGCATCCCGAGCTGTAAATTCCATATTGGATTACCACTATGTTGATGATTACGTTGACAGTTTTGGCACGGAGGAGGAGGCAGTTGACATCTCGCAGCGGGTGCGAGCCATTCATATGAGAACCGGCTTTGAACTTCGCAATTTTACGTCGAACTCGTCGAAGGTGGTAGCTGCGCTTGGTGGCAACGAAGCTACGCGTCAAATGGCAAAGAAGGAGGGAGTACTAGTGGAAAGAGTTCTCGGCTTGTTTTGGCGGCCTTCATCGGACAGCTTCGGGTTCAAGTTGAAGTTTAATAATGTGGATTCCAATGTGGTAAATGGAGCACGGCGTCCGACGAAGCGAGAGCTCCTAAGCGTCGTCATGTCGATTTTCGACCCGTTGGGATTTCTCAGCAACTTCGTTATATTTGCGAAGCTGCTCATGCGTGATGTGTGGAAGTATGACATCCGCTGGGACGAACCACTGCCAGACGACGTAAATGGCGCGTGGGAAAGATGGCGTAAACAGTTGCCAACGGTCGGCGAATATGCTCATATTATTATCGGTGTGGCACACCCAAGGATCTGCAGCTTCATGTACGAGTATTCGTTGATGCCAGTGAGGATGCCTTTGCCGCGGTAGCCTACTGGAGATCAACGAACGCTTATGGTGAGGTTGAGATCGCATTTATTTGTGCAAAAACAAAATGCGCGCCGATGAAGTCATTAACTGTGCCACGACTGGAACTTCAAGCAGTTGTGTTGGGTACACGACTAATGAGCTGTGTTCGAGAGGAGCATTCTGTTGGCATAGAAGACTGCACAATCTGGAGCGATTCAAAAACGGTAATCCAGTGGCTCCGCAGTGAACATCGTCGCTACAAGCCATTTGTGCAACATAGGGTTGCCGAAATATTAGCTGCTACCACCATTGCTAATTGGAGGTGGCTGCCTACAGAACACAATGTTGCCGACGAGGCCACACGAGCGAACGATCGTATTGATTTTAGCTCCACAGCCCGTGTCTGGCCGACAGAGGGCTCAACAATTAATCATCAAGAAAAAGCTAACAAAGAACTTCGTCCTAAATATGCCCTTGTCGTCGTAAACTGTAAGTTTTTTAAATTTTAATAGATTTTCTTCACTTAGCAAGCTGGTGAGAATGACAGCATGGGTCCTGCGATTTATCGATATTTGCCGCTGCCGTGTTCAT